>CM035414.1:153408147-154038147 GCA_020310875.1 Ceratopteris richardii
CAATTGGATGCATACTTGAAATGGAAATCATCTTAGAATGCACACAAGTGATTAGGTTGTGCAATGAGCACATGGATCCTACATGAAGAGGTTCATCCTTCTCTATTGTAGCTTCTCTATAGAAGATAGATAATTCTTCTTGCATGTAAGTTCGAGTGTGAGGTGCAATTGAAACCATTGGAAATGATATTGCTGTTAAACAATACATACCTCGTGACTCACAATGTGTGATTGAGTGGTTATCTTGTGAAGGGTGGATTGGTCTTGGGTTACCACTTTAGAGTTTGCTTCTTTTTTGGAGCCACGTTATGTTCATCTAGCATGTGACGGTTGAGATTTGGAAGCCTTGGGCCTAGTTGATATGGTTTTATATAGTTTAGGTGTCTAAAAGTATGTAACTCTGGCTTCTTCCATAGGTTGAGATTTGGGAATCCAAATTTTCTTAACGTGCCTTGGAGCTTTGCAATGTTTGGTAGTGATTGTGGAGGAGTTAATTTGATACGTATAAGATGCAATATTCTTGGGATCTGAGATGTACTTGAGGCCATCTAATGAGTATATCTTGGATTTTGGGACCTAGAGTTGCATGGTGTGCCTAGGCTCTTTTGCATGTTGTAGTTTTTCTTTCCTTTGTACTTGTTGATGGTGACGCTTTGATTTCTTTTGGTGAAGTGTATGTCTTTGTGGTCTTTGCTTCATTGATGTATTGATGCGAGTCTTAGGAACCAAAATTTGAGCTTCATATTTCTAAACCTTGAGGATCAATTTGGGATGTGTAGGATAATTTTCCCTATGTCTTGAATATTGAATTGATGCCATTGTTGATTTCTCTATTTTGGGAAGGGCTTGAGTTTTAGGCTCCCCCATCCTTGAACTTGAAAATATTGGAAGCATGCCTTCCAAGAAAATTCATAGCGTTAATGTGACTACTCATAGAACTCATATAAAGTGGTATTTGTGGTCCGCATAATCAAAATCTGCATTGAGCCTTGAATGTTCTATATCACAATAGAGATTATTGCCAACTTGGCCTAGAGCTAGATATTTGTAGAGATCTCTTTCCAATGTCATATATTCTTTAGTTAGCTCTGATTTGCATTTTGTGTGATGTGGGGATCTTGAATTAAGATCAATGGTGGGGAGAACATTCACCACTATTTGTGCATTCATGACATAGTCATTAACCCTTTTGAGAGGACATGTGATTGTTTTGTTGGTCGCATGAACAGTCAATGTGCACTGTGTGTTTGACCAACCATTGGTGCCCAAAGATGATCTCCTTTAGTAATTCATGTTCATTGCAAATGAGGAATATGGTATGTAAGGAGAATTTATAAGTCGATACTAAAATATCAATTTTTATGCACATTAGATACGCATGCCTCCAAAAGCAACTATTGAAGCTTAGGTCTCTTCAATACAGGGCATCAAAGCAGCAAAGAGTGAGTGTTTGATGGTATTAAATGGAGCTTTTGTGTCGATTAGTGATTTGAACACATTCGCAATGTGGAAGCTTAATCGGACCTTTATGAGTGGACACAAACAAGCATGAGGCCCATAGTGATTGTATGTAGCACCTATATAGACCTCATCAAACATTTTTGTTCTTGTTCATTCATCCCTTTTTTGTATCCATGTTTTCCTCTTGGTTATATGTTTGCATGCCTCTCTGTGCTTTTTCTCTAGTTGATTTAGCCTTGATAATTGTAAAATCCAAGAGAATAAGGAATCTCATGGATTTAGGGAGCTAAAAACATGACTCACATGGTAGGAAGAATCAATTTAAATCATCCCTAAAGTGTAGGATCACTTTTACATGAGGGAAAATTCAAATTCAAGCTCCTCACGTGTATAAATACACATACTTATAGTCGTGGGAAGAGAGAGCCATTATGAGAGACATTGAGCTACAAACTTGAGCATACCTTGCACTCAAACTATCTAAGTGTAGTCCACTACACTTCTCTTGTATCATATGTTTATTAGCATATAAGTTTTTTTTTATATAAAGGAAGTTCGGCAATAGCCTACTCTCCCGGACTTGAATTAAATTAAGAAAAAAAGGTACAATAGAAGGGGACTAGTGCCCACGGGACCCCCCATATCCCACAAAGCAGGGGAAGCAAGAATGATTCCTAGGTTGCTTTACAAAGAAGGTTGATCACCCTCTCGTCGCCCTCATGCGGGACCCACTTGGGTTTGAGCTTGTTGTTGATCAAAAGGAGGACTTGATGGTGCCTGAAGGGGGGGGACTTCTTACTGTTGACAATCCTTTTGCCAAGGAGGAATAGTGATTTTTCAATCGACCACTCCCTGGGGGGGTCGCCGAAGTTGAGAGCACACCGCTCCCGCCAGATTTTCCACAGGACTTCCCCTCTGATAGCGTTCCAGAGAGCCGCAGAGCAACCAATCGCTTCTCCCAAAAGGACTTGTTTCCAACTAAGCTGTTTCTGAATTCTGATTTTGAGTCCAACCGTCTGCCAGATTCTGTGGGAGTTGGGGCAAGTAAGGAAGATGTGTGGGACATCTTCGATTGCACGGTGGCAGCGTTTGCACCACGGGGGGATCCCACAAATTTTGCTTGCTTTATGGTTAGTCCAAATTCCTCGATGAAGAATTTGCCATAGGAGGACACACTTCTTAACCTCTATAAGTGGGTGCCAGATACCCATGAATTTCATGTCCCACCTAAGCCGCGTCCAAGACAGGCACCACTTCTTGTTGAGGCGGATCTGGAGGTCGTCCGTTTCTTTGATGTTCGGGATTTTGAGTAGGCTATTTCCATTGTGCCATTTGAGACCACGCGCGTTCGGAGTATCATGTCCCATGAGAAGGCGAGTTTTGTGACGATCCCAGGCGAGGCATCTGCTTTGTAAGGTGTTCCATTCTTCGTAGGAGATGTTTATGCGAGGGTCGATATCCTCGTATTTGATCCAGCTGTTGGTGTCATGTTTCCAGAGGTGTTTCCATTTTTTGAATCCTTTGTTCCATAACTTCTTGGCATTTTGAATGTTCCACGATTCCACCCTCCTGATGCCATGTATCGGAAACCAGATGGAGTCGTTTTGTCTGATTCCGGCCGCCCACTTCCAGTCTTCACTAACTCTTGTGAAGCTTTTGACTTTGTTCCAGCCCTTCCAAAGGGAGCACACGAGATTGGAGCCTTTCGGGAAGACGGGGATCGGGGAGAATAGCAGGGTCATGATGTCTAGATTCTTCCAGTTTGGGTGCCCCATGAGGGCCAACTCATGCTTGTTTCTGAAGATCAGCTTGGCCCACGAGGCCTCCCTATTGCACCAAGCCTTGATCATCCATTTGGCCGCCAGTTTGTTGGCCATACACCCAATGTCTAGGATACCCAGCCCCCCGCTATCTCTAGGGCTGGTGCAGATGGTCCATTTGATTTTTGGCACCCCCCTTCTGTTATGATCGCCCGTCCAAAGAAAGTTTCTACAAATACTATTCAGTTTGGACAGGCCTTGCTCGTTCGGTCTCCAGCAAGAAAGGAAATAGATGGTAGAAGAGAGGAGGAACGTGTTGATAACCATCGCACGTCCAGCGAGATTGATTTGCATACCTCTCCAATAGTTGAGCTTGTTTTCCAGTTTGGCCATCACCCAACTCCAACGCTGTTCCATAGAGACGCCAAACCCCAAGGGGATTCCAAGAAGGCGAAAGATTTGGCCCTGCGGAATGATTTGACAGCCATGATCAATGAGAAGGCTAGGGTGATGTCCCACTATAGCCCTGAAGGCGGTCTTAGAGTGGTTGATTTTGGATCCAGAGGCATCACAGAAGGTAGCAAGACACCTCCAGAAGGTCTCCAGGCTCGTATTATCGTTGTGAACGAACGCATTCATATCATCGGCAAAAAGTCTCATGATGATTTGCCCGTGGTCGCGAGGCAGTCGGAGGCCTTTGATATTGCCAGCCTCCACATGATGTGTCACCAGTCTGCTCAGCCCCTCAGTGGCGACAGCAAAGAGAAGGGGGGCCAGAGGGCACCCTTGTCTAATAGACCTTTTAAGGTGGATTGCTTTCGAAAGTTTGCCGTTAACGTTAATTTGGGTCGTTGCGTTTCCGAGAAGGGTCGCGATCATCTTGGTGAATTTCTGACTACATCCGAGATCAAGGAGCGACTGCAGAATATAGTCCCATTCTAGCCTGTCGTAGGCTTTGTCAAAATCGATCTTGAGGAAGACCACATCTTGGTTAGACTCATTTGCAAATTGAATGCCTTCCCAAATATCCATAATGGTTTCCAGGATAGACCTGCCTTTGATGAAACCTTTTTGGTCCTCACTAAGCCAAGATCTAAGGTGGCACGAGAGTCTGTTGGCGATGACTTTGGCGATGATCTTGTATCCAGTTTGGAGCATCGTGATAGGTCGCCAGTTCTCGATTCTGTTCTTCTCCCCCTTCTTGTGAATCAACTTGATAATTCCATTGTTTAGGCAAGACGGAAGAGCACCAAACTTTAGCGCTTCTTGCCAGACCATCCGAAGAGGGGTGGCAACCACCAGCTTGAAGGATTTAAAGAACTCGTTAGTGAGTCCGTCGGGTCCCGGGCTTTTACCGAGAGGGAGGGCATCAATGACCTCAATGATTTCTGATTCAGATATCGGAGCATGAAGCAGAGAGAGGAGGTTGGGTGGAATCCTCCGGGGGGAAACCCTAGAGATGGCAGCCATACAGTCCCTTCTATGGTGGGAGAGGGGATTCGAGGTTCCCAGGAGTCTCGTGAAGTGCCCTTCGATGATGCCTAAATTATCTTCTTCCGAATTGCAGACATTGGCAAGCGGATCAAGCAGTAGTGGGATCGCTTCTCTGTTGTGTTTCCTTTTAAGGATACGGCACATCTCTTTGGTGGGTTTGTCGGCTTTGCCAGCCCACCACTCCTTGAAGAAGATTTGCAAGTTTTTCCTTTGTATTTCTTCCTCGTATCTCAACACTGCTCTGATTTTTCGGAGACCTTTCTGAGCTTGATGTTTTCCTTTGTTCACCTCCTCCTCGAGCCGCCAGAGTCTGTGGTAGAGAGCCACCCTCCGAGCCCGCCTCACAGTCTCAAGCATCTTCTTAGTTCTGATCATGATCTTACGAGACTTGTCGACCGCATTTCTCCAGCACTTGGCTGGGGCCAAGCCAGAGGCGAACGCCACCTTCCAAACGTCGGCAATTTCTTGGTGAACGGAGGGGAGAGAGAAGGTGGACGCGTTGGCATGGAACCACGGAGCCTTGCGGGTCTTGTTGGCAGGTTGAAAAGTGATAACGATCGGGTAGTGGTCAGAGATGGTGAGGTCAGTGCGTTGTGTGATGGTAGGGAGGCCCCACTGTTGGGTAAAACTCTGAGAAATGTAGCATCTGTCGAGTCTAGCTTTCCTCAGGTCCTCGCCCGCTTGGAGATTCGACCAAGAAAAGCCATTCGAGTCTTTGAATTCAATCAAATCCAAGTGCAGTTTGGTCATGTCCCACGTTTCTTTCTCCCGACTGTCGATGACCCTGCCCTTGCCCATCCATCTGTCCATTGGGTCCTCCACCATGTTGAAATCACCACAAATGAGCACGTTGTGGGGAAGCGAGTCTAAGGAGGCCCAAGTGTTCCGTCTCTCCAAAACACCGTTAGGGGCGTACAAAGAGACCATAGTAACACAAAGAGGGGCACCGAAAGAAACAGCGATCCAACGGTGACCCACATCTTCAATGAAGTTCTCGAGCTTTTCAAACCAGCGTTGTTTAACGCCGATTGCCGTTCCTCCGGACCCCCGCGGGTGTTTCGTTGGGATCCACACGTGCTTCGAGAAGACCTGCCTGAGCCGTTTCTGGAGGTCTTCTCCGTCAATTTTGATCTCTTGAATGCATATAAAGTCTGGGTTTAGGCTAATGTCGCGAAGCCATTGACCAATGATGGTCGCTCTTGAGGGGTCGGTTAGCCCTCTAGCATTTAGCGAGATGACAATCATTTTGTATTAATCCCTCTTTGCGGGAGGGAGCTTTGTCCTTCCTTCTCTTGGCTTCATCTTTCTTTTTCGCTGGGATCTGGTCCCGACTTAAAAATCTGATCTTGTGAGGGCTTTTCCAGGGTACCTCCATGGGCTGTTTTCCTTTGCGGGCCGCCCCTTGCTGGGAAGACTTGGGCCCCGGGCTCGGCACCGTTTCCGGGATCGTCGATCCAATGATGGAACTTTCACTGTCCATATTGTCTTCGTTACTAGTGGTGAAACCATCTTCTTTGCTTGTAGTGTAGCCCTCCTGGGGGGTTTCTTTAATGTCGGGGATCTCTAGGGCTTTGTCGTAGGTGTCTACCTCCAGTTGCTTCCCACCTGGGTAGTCCAACTCATTGATCTTATGAATTTTCATCAATTTTTTGTCCAATAAAGCTCGAGATATGAAGCTAGGAAGGTGAGTACATCTGCATACTTTCTAGATCCTAAAAAGTTTGGATGACCCCCTTGACTTGTTAGATTCATTTCTCAATGTATGGTATAGATAAATTCATGAAATAAATTTCTTTTTCTAGCTACACACTTCAAGTATATGTTTTGCAAAATATCTCTGGTCATTTCATACCAGGTTGTGAGCTTTGAGCATAACACTAAGAAATTCTATTCCCAAAATAGAAAGTTCTTCACATTTCTTGCATATGCAAGTTATTTGTTTTGATGCAAACATTTGTGAATGTTGTTCCAAAGGACTTGGTGGTTCCAAATGCATCATTATGAAGATAAAGGAGTCTTATAAGCATCCTTGAAGTTAGATTGGTAGGTGTAGAGTAGGTTTTGTGTAGCACCAACTCATCTCTGGAACCAATCATACCATTTCCTCACAGTGGTATTAGAGCAACAACAAATCAACATGGGAGATTGATTTCCTTCATCCATGAACAGATTGGAACGAGGTAATTACGCAGCTTGATCACTTAGAATGGAAGCTTATTTTCAAGGGAGAAATCTTTATGGTTACATATCTCGAGATGAGATGATGCCAATCCTTAGAAGCAAGGGTCAACCAACTCAAGAAGAACAAGAAAGGTTAAACACATGGTGCTCAAAGGATGCCCTAGAAAGTTCATATATTCTAAACTCAATCTCTAATTTTTTACTTCCACACATCAAGAGTTGCAAGACTTCACAAGAGACTTGGAATGATCTTGAAATATTCTTCTCATCAAGTACCGAGGCAAGGAAGAATCAATTATTGATGGAATTCACCACACTCAAGAAGATGCCCAAGAAAAATGTAATTGATTTTTTCACCAAAATGAAGGACATAGCAGACCAACTTGGAAGCATTGGATAAATCATTGATGAAGAGCAGGTAGTAAGGCAAGTGATCAATAGAATAAAGGGACATGACAAATGGGAAACTTTCACCACAACCATGGAACTCTACATGGACATGCAGGTCCTTTACAATTGTTCATAGATGAGGAAAAGCTTATGAAGAATGGAGAAAACTCAAAAGCTAATCAATTCTCTACTCTCTATACTGATACAAACAAGAATAAATATAATAAAGGCAAAGTTAAAAAGTCAGATGATGAAGGTAGTACCTCTCAAGAAAACTTTGCAGGAAGAGGTAGAGGTTCAAGAGGAAGAGGGAGAGGAGGAAGACAAGGCAAAGGGAAGGATCAAAGCTCATATCCATGTGCCATATGTGGCTTATCTAATCAAATCACTAAGAATTGTTTCAAAAACCCTAGGAACCAAAGAGAAAGAGGTTAAAACAGAGGAGGCTATGGAAGCTCAAGAGGTAGATTCAACAACAACAATTGTTACAACAACAACAACTCATACAATAACAACAACTATCAAGGAAGATATAGAGGAAGGAGAGACTACAACAATTATGCAAATAATCAAGCACAAGAAGATTCACTTCTTTTGATGAACATGACCATGAAGCAAGGTAAAGTAGATGAACATGTATTCTTCATAGACTCAGGCTGCTCAAATCATGTAGCACGGAATATAGCTTACAAGGTGAACTCATTGAGGATGTAAATAGCTACCAAAGTTTAGTTGGAAGTTTAAACTATGCAACTCTAACTAGAGTAGATATATGCTACGGAGTAAGTGTGCTGAGTAAGTTCATGCATACCCCAAGGAATGCTCACATGGAAGCATCCAAGAGAATTATGAATTACTTGAAAGGCACAATCAATGAAGGGTTGTACTATCCATATACATCTGATATAGATGTGCACATTGGGTAGGCTCTAAAGATGATACGAGAAGCACATCTGATTATCTCACTTTTGTAGGTACAAAGTTGATCTCATGCTCCTTAAAGAAACAACCCACAATTTCTCTTTCATCAACATAGGCTGAATATAGAGGACTTGGATATATTTATATACTCTAAAGATGATTACAAGCTTGATGTACATCTTAGGAAGAACTTGCAAAATCTTAGAGAACACAAATTGTATGGAAAGAAGACAAATTTTTCTTTGGTAAGGTAGACTTGTGTACCTAGGAAGCATCACATCTAAAGAGGGAATTCATATAGACAAGGATAAAATGAAAACGATAGTTGATTGGCCCATTCCTAAAACTATAAGGGATGTTAGAAGTTTTTTAGGATTAACACAATATGAAAGAGCACATATTAAAGATTTCTCTAGGATAGCTAATCCCCTCACCACATTGAGTAAAAGGAATGTAGGATTTGTGTGGACTAAGAGCTATGAAAAATTATTTGAATCATTGAAAGAAATCATTGAAAATTATATTTTGAAAATACCAAAAATGGGAAAGATTTTTGTGGTTGTAGGTGATGCAAGTAGTAGTCAAATAGGATGTGTTCTTTCATAGGATGGTAGGTTGTTTGCATATGAATCCAAGAAATTAAGAAAACATGAGGTTAATTATCCTATCCATGATCTAGTCTAAAATATATTTCCACATAACCATTGCTTAGCAATAAGCAAATGTGTTGGATTAAATTATTAAGTGAGTATGATTTTAACATTAAGTATTTGGCTTGTAAGGAAAATAAGGTCACATGCATTGAGCTGAAAACCTTTATGTAATCTCCTTTGTATAATAAATTCTAATTTTCTCAATCAAATGCAATAAGAACTGAAACAAGACTCTTTTTATGCACCTATCTTAAATTTCTTGCATGCAAACAGGGGATGGATGTATAAAAATAAATTTCATTTGTAGAATGGATCTTTATATTGTAACAATTGATTATGCATGTCTTTTGAGTCTCGATTGAAAACTTAAATATTACATGATTGTTGAAACACGATATTAGAAAATATGTTAGTGAATGTTTAAAGTGCCAACATGTGAAGTCTCAGTTTAAGCGAATGCTTGGAATGCAACAACCTTTGGATGTTCCAAATTAGATGTGGGAGTCTATCTCTATGGAATTCACAACTAGAAGTAAACATGATACCATATTCATGGTAGTTTATCGACTCACCAAGCTGGCATATTTCTTTCCTATGAGAAAGAATAATACTACCTTGAATGTTGAAAGACTATTTGTGACAGAAATTTTTTAACTACATGGAATTGCTAAAAACATAATTTTTGATAGAGAATCTAGATTCACATCAAACTTCTAGAAAGCAATAGTTGAATTGATTGGAACTCAAATTCATATGAGTAAAACTTTCCATCCACAAACTGATGGGGAAATCGAGAGGGTTAATCATGTACTTGAAGATATGTTGCATATGTATGTGAATGACAAGCAAGATAATTGGAGTGAATATTTTCCCTTTGTCGAGTTTGCATAAAATAGTGCATGGCATGCATCTACACAAATGACTCCATTTGAGGTTATGTATGGTTATGATTGTTTGAATCCACCTTTGTTTTCTCGTTTCCCAAATAAAATAGACGTATCTAAAGCAATGCTTGAGAAGATGGATGAAGAACTTGGAAAAAGTAAGCAACACATAAAAGAAGCTCAAAAAAGGCAAACAAAATTCTATGATTTGAAGAGAAGACCACTTGTATTTCAAATAGCTGACATAGTATTTCTTAAAGTTAGTCTATACTAATCTAACTTATCAATAAGCAAGGATCATAGACTTTCTCCATGATATGCATGTCCTTTTAAAGTTTTGAAGAAGATTTGATCTCTTGCTTATTTATTGGAATTGCCTGAACATTTAAATGTGCATCCTATATTTCATGTTAACTTACTTAAAAGATATGTACCTAATGTTGCTCATGTTTTTCAAGAAAACTATAAGCTGAAAGATGATGGCTCTTTTGAGCTTCAACTTGAGATAGTATTAGATAGTAGGGAGATTACTTAGAAATAGATCTAAAGTAGAGATTTTGGCAAAATGGCACACATACTCAGTTGAAGATTCCACTTGGGTGAACTTAGATAATTTTTTGACAGATTATCCTTCTTTCCAACTGTACAGACAAAGTTCTTAAAAGGGGGGAAGAATGGTAATAGGCTTTTCGATAGTGAAATAATTCATTTTAAATTTTACATTATATATTATGGAGATAATGTTTAAAAAAAATAAGTAGGCCATTTTATGCATATAGACAAAATTTAGGGATGACTACTTTCATATTTTCTCTCTAAACCTTATCTACATCATGCATTTTTGGTTGAAAGTTGAATGCGAAGATGACAGAATTAAGTGAAATTTTGTATCAGAGAAAGGTAGAGTACACATAAGAAAATAAAAGTATCTCTGTGGAAATTTTGTGAATCATGCTTTAAATACCTCATTTTTGCTTTACATTTAGTTCACTGTAAGATAATGCCTTGATTTTACTCTTGCACTCTCTCTAGAATTTCTAAACTTGCACGGATCAAAAGAGGTATTTGGAGGAAAATTTGGACTTGGGGCATCTCTAAGACTATTGTGTAGATCGAAGAGCTGAACAATTTCACCTCTCACAAGTTTAATGTAATTCCTCACTGTTTTTTAGTTATAAGGTTTCGAAAAGTGCCATTTTTTTATACTTAAAAAACATGGGCTTCTCTATTTCTATCCAAATCCTTGATTTTGATGCATACGTGTTTTCATGCATAGCTACATGGTCTTATGATATGTCATTTTGTTGATATTTTTCTACTTTTGAGAGGTGTTGATAAAGAAAGTCCTTGACTACTACAAATGCATGCTTTTGCAGAAGTCTTGCATGCAACACATGGGGAGCCAATTTTTTTTAAATTGTATCGATTGATTCAAATATATAATACTAGAAATTCCCTTTTTGTGAATCATATATTGTCTACTCTTTCACATTGGATTTTCTCTTATCTTGTGCAAGTTTTGTTTTTTTCTCTATTTTTCTATTCTTGAGTGATCAAAAGCTTGTGATTGAGGATAGCTAGTGATTCAAGAAGCACTACAAGAGGAAGGTTTGACACAAAAGATTCGCGAGCAAGAGGAGCTTATTCAGAAGCTTCTTGGAGAATTAAGTAAAGAATGAGGCAAAAAGCAACCACAAGGCACAAAACATTTGATCATGGAGATGAATGAAGTGGATGAAGGTGTAGGATCATCTAGTGTGCCTAGAGCAAGACAAAAAGGTGGTTATGAAGATATGGAGGTGGGTGAGTTTTCCCTCAACCAAGTCTTCAAGAAGGAAAAATTGAATGATTTTGATGGCAAGGAGAAGAACGGTGAAGATCTAGAGGCGTGGATTGAAGAGCTAGAGATTTGATCTTTGGCAATTTGGTAAGGAGTCCAAGGCAAAGGTTGGGATCATGGAAGGAATTTGGAGAGCAAACATACAAATGTTACTTTTGTCCACACTACCATATGGAGAAGAACATGGAGTTCTAAAAATTTTGACAACACTAGATTGACAAACATAGTTTGTTTGTTGATGACAACAAAGATAAGTTTCTACACCTTCACAAATATGCATTGGGGGGTGATGCTCTAAAGAGAAAGTTTGAAGGCTTTGTGAGGAGCTTTATTATCAAGTGAAATGGATTTGGATGTCTTGATTTCTTAGATGGTGTTATGATGGCATAGAATCTTGAGAAGATGGAGAAGCTCAATATGCAAAAGGTGAATAGAACTAGATTCATTGCAATGGGACATAGGTCACATAGAATCACCACATAGAATATGAATGATTCAAAGAAGACTTCATGATTTAATAATCAAGGTAGGAATCTTGCTTAGGTGGAAAACAAAAAGAGGCATCAACTCATTCATTGGCAACAAGACCTTGATTTTGAGTGGGAAAAGCGACCAAGTTTGTGTTTTCATTGTAGGGAGCACGGACCTAGGACATATGAATGCTCAAATAAGGCAATCTTTTGGCCTCTATGATCAAAAGGGATAAACATCATTGAGGAAGGTGCAGCAATTGACAAAGCAAACGATCGAGGTAAGTGCCCTAACTCTACTTTATGTTGTATGGTGGCTAATTCTTTCCCAAGGGCTTTTGTTATTATGATTTGAGGTATGAAATGGTACAAGATTTGGAGATACCCCTAAATATGCAAATAAGAAGACCCATGTAGAAGGCCAATGGACCATAATACTATCTGAAAGGATACATTGAAAACCTTGCATTTAATTTTTTTATAGGTCTTTTCCTAGGAGTTTCCATGTGATTGAAATGAAACAGAGTGATGCAATTATAGGCATGGACTGGTTAGTTCAAAATTCTGCAACTGATTGCGAACAAGGAACAATGCCTTTAAGGCTAGATGGTGAATTTATCTGAATTCTAGGTGATGTGGAGAATCCTAAGCCTATTCTCATTTTTGCTATGCAGATAATTAGAGGTAAACGTGATGCATCTAGAACATTTGTAGTGTATGTGAAAAGTTTTCATGAGGAAGATAGTGATGAGAAACTTTTGAATTATGTAGAAAATCTTTTGAAAGAATATGTAGATGTATTTCTAGAAGATATGCCTGGTATACCTCCACCTAGGCATATTGACTAGGCCATTGACCCGTATCTGAGGAGTGAACCATATTTTAGAGCACCCTACAAATTTAACATAGATCAGTTAAATGCGCTTAAGATTCAATTATATGATCTTTTGAAGAAAGGCTTGATAAGACCGAGTGTTTCATCTTGGGGAGCATCTGTTTTATTTAGAAGAAGAAACATGGATGCTAGAGATTATGTATTGACTATAGGGGGTTGAAAAAGAGAAAAATTAGAATCACTGACTCAAATGATTTTATTAGACTTTACCATTTTATGCTCTCATGGATTCCACTACATACATTCTTGCACCTTCTACATAATTTACTCTAAAAAAATTACATAAAATTTTAGTGCCTTATTTTCTATTATTGTATAACAATTTCATATTCATAAAACATTAGCATTATAAGAGATAGCCCTTCAGGGATGCCTAGAACAACCATTTTGCAAGAAACAAATGCAGCACTAAATGCCTTAGATGATGCCCAAGTGTTTCATATGCACTAGTAACAAAAGAAGTGATCTTTAATGTCGCATGAAAAAACATCGAAAAAAGATCAAGTGATCAGGATGGTACTAAAAAAGTGTTGCTTAAATGATATAGACATCCCTTGAGTGACACAAAAGATTCATAGAAAAGAGTATTGCTTAAGCAACGATCTGTAATGGAAATAGAAAAATGGACATAAAGTATCAAGCATATCAAACTGCCATATGAGCATATCTTTTTGGAGAGACAATGATCCTCATTGCTTCGAGAAGAGCCTTGAGACTTCATAAAAGCATCAAAATTTTGGTACCATTTTCTAGGGAACTGTTTATGTCCATATAAGCTCTTCTTCAGCTTACAAACTAGACTTTCCTTGCCAAGAACTACATAACCCTCTGGTTGTTCCATATAGATAAGAGAGATCTTATCTATAAGATCTCCATGCTTAAAACTCTTTGCAACAAGTCATGTTTTATACTTTTTAGAAGAACTATCTGATGTGAATTTTAGCTTATATACCCATTTACATGGTAAAGTTGTCTTGCACTTTGGAAAAGGTACTAAATCCCAAGTACCATTCTTGTGAATAGAATCCACCCTTCATGGCATGCTCCCACTTGACATGATCCTTTGTTTGCATAGCCTCTTTGTAGCAAGAAGTCTCACCAACATTTGTTAGCATAACAAAATACAAACCTATAACATATCTATAAGGTGGATGTGAGACATGTGTGAAACATCTAAATGGTTGCTAAATAGAATGGTAGACCTAGCGATTTCATCCAAGTCATCCCAATCATCTTCATCCATGTCAACAGGCTTCTTTGAGATTCCATTTATTAGCTTCCATTGCCTCCTTTGAATCAACACATCTTTAATCTGATTCTTCCATAGAGAAAAGTTTGTGCCATCAAATTTGCAGATCTTAAAATGTTCTTTGCCTTGCAAGTCATAGCTCCTCCTTGGTACACTGGCACTAGACCCTAATACACCAGATGTGTCAAAGACCTCTAATGCCATGATGATAGAGAACTTAATAGAATGATTATGCAGCTAGAAGAGTCCAAACACCCCTAAGCTTCAAAAAGGATGAGCAAGTGTTAGATTATCCATAAGTGTATCAAGGAATAAATTGACCATTTTATAGTAAAAAACCACAAAATTTTGAAAAAATTTTGTGGGAGTCTCCTCTTAAAAATGAGCACAGACCAATGTCAAAATCTCATAAAACTATAAGTAGTAGTATGTTAACCTACAAATTGAATCACTGACTCCACTACATATAATCACTTACCCAAAAGAATCCAATTAGGCTTATCTAGCACCTATGAACAACTAGCATACATCTCCTATGGCAAGGTTGGGTAAGTCTTCCACTTACATCATCAAAGAGACCCCAACATCTAGTTGTCTCCTTGTTTAGAAAACCTCGCCATGAACCTCTTTATCAAATGTAAAAGTCTTGGTGCAAAAAACATACCGCCTATATCAATGAACACATGGAAATACATAAGCAATATCCACATAAGCGTACATTGTGTATGTGCTCAATATATGCAATATAATGGAACTAAAAGGCTGAATTCACAACCCAAACACTAGCCAACAAAACCTGCAAGTGTTTGTCAAGTCTGTTTTTTAGGCTAAGAAAACCTACATAAACTTGTGATGGTTGCTCCCACCACAACTGAAACCTTTCAAGAAACCTTTAGATTTACTAGTGCGTCTAAAAACATAGGCCCCAACTCTGAATATTTTTTGTTGTAGAATTACCAAAAAAACTCTTGTTAATGTTCTTGAACCAGTGAACTATGCATGAACGTACTCCAAAATGGCTCCAAAAATCATCTTGAAAAAGCTTCAAAATAGGTTTTGAAAGCAAAGAATGAAGCTTGCTAATTAAGCGAGCTTTGCGAGGTACAATACTTTGATGGGTGATCTCCCCAGAAGTACGTGGAACCTCTGTATTCCTTGATCATTGAGGTCATCGCTCACGCATAGTCAATAGTGCCAATGGTGACTTCGGTGACTCGGATGACAAGGCACGTGAAGGTCTATGCCTTGATTGCTGTGTTAGAAAGCCTTGGGTGGGTGGGCAGGTGCTCGCTTCGCTCACACAAAAGGAACAAATGTTTTGCACAAAAATACTTTGATATTAGTGAAGTATTTTGATTGTGATGCATCATTGTGAACTCTTCTTCTTGAGAGCTCCAAGACAACACGCTTGAAGTATAAAACCAAGTTCCAGATGCCACACACATTACTCCACAAATAGGCCACATAATATGCACATAGTATACATACCATAAACACAGATTTCTTAGGTCATACAAATGCGGTCGAACATAGAGTCTGTAGCTAACCAAGCCACTATATGTTTTATTAAAGAACATATACAAAAGTGTCAGATAGCCATTTGGTCTTTCACATGGACACTAACAATAACATATGATCCCCATGTGGGAAGACTTGGATGTTATCACTTTCTTCTTTTCTCCATTGCTCCCAAGGTTTCATATCTTTTGTGCTGAATTTGGAAAGGATGGAAGAAGATGAAACCTTTTTGTTTCATCAAGAATGATTGGAAGGGGGTGGTTAGCATTAGACAACACAACTCTATATGGTTCCCAATTTTGGGCATCACAATGGAGAATGAGTGCCTCTAGAGAGCCAAGAGACTGTGGAGAAAAGAATTTCATTAGTGGAAATTGGATCTAATTTGAGGATATTGACCTAAATTGCAAATTTAATGTTGAAGACTAGTGCTCATTTACATAGAGAATTAATGTTGGGGATGATGCTCAAACCTACCTCCTTCTTGGGAAGGTAGTCTCCCACCTAAAAGCTTGAAGTGATAGAATGGCAAAAAAATGGAGGATAATCCTAAAATTAGAAAAATGTTTGACTTTCATCACTCTTTAAATAAGCATTTATATTGGAATTGGACCTATATTAGATGTTGTAGCTCAGTGATGAGTAGCACCTCCTTTAATGTCAATCCGGGAAGACATGAGGATGGTATGAAGACCTCGAACAAGTGATGGCACAAGTGTGTGAGTGAGAAGCACACTAACATGCACACACATACACACACACGTGCACACATGGCAAGAACAAAGAGAGAGACAATGGAATTATTTAGATTACTCAAAAGTGCTCTTACAAGTTCAAAACTACAACAAGCTAACCTCAAAAATGAGCTCTCTAGCTCTATTTATAGTTTTTGACTAGTTTTTGGCCCTCTCCAGACCTAGTGTCCGGCCTAGTTAAAAATTAGGTTCTAGGGCCTATTTGAGGGCTCAAATGAAGTCTAAAAAATATGAAAATTGATAGGTAGGTACTTCTAACGCTCCTCAAGCTCAAGGACTCCTTGTCTTGCACAAAATGGAGCTACAAAAAGGTGGAATGGTATTTACAATGGTGGGGAGTGACTAAAATCACTATTTGGGAAGTATTAATTCAAGAACAATGATGGCCTATTTGCCAGATCTTCTTTGAATGCTTTGCCTGCTTGGTTCTTCTTGTTGGCTCCCTTATCTTGTAAGTCCTTGACCACCTTGACCACTGCCAACACTCCCCCCTCTCTCGCATATGTCGTCTCTGACAGACCCTTGTTGTGTGGATCGTTGGATGTAGTACTCCATGACATCTGTGGCTAAGTGATGTTTTGCTATTCTCAGCCCTTTGGCGAAATCAATGAGTAGGGCATCCTAGTCTACTGGCCCGGGTGCCTCGGGATGTGGCATGCGTAGCTGTTCTGAGTGCAGAGCCTGTTCAACCGCAAATAGCTATAATAGGTCAGATGGTTTAGGTATGAATATCTCGGAATGATATTCCTAGAACCTTGTGAAAAACATTTCCTCAAATGTTTGCTTGAAGCAAGCGGGTAGATACTTGATACGAGCATGCCATGCATAGACAACATTGATGGGTGGTGTTGTGCTCATATTGTAGGCGAGATCTTGGTTGCCTTCATTGAATCCGAGAGCCAAAATGTGGGGTTCTTTGACATTTCTAAAGGTTCTGAATGTGATCAACATTAACTCAAATATTTTGAGGCACATCTGTACCATGATATCTGGTACATTTTTGAATCTGACTGCCCAGTGTCGGATGGTTGAAATCATGTAGCGGACCGTGGGTTGGCCATGAGGGGGTGCTAAGTACACATATTTTAGCCACTTTTCACATCCTTTAACTGTCAAAATTGTTTTGGTGTACTCTGGCCAAGACCTTCGTCGAAAGACAGGGTAGTAGCATGGGTTATACTTGATGTATAAAGGCATGTTATTCCAAGTACGTACCATCTCAGGGTATGTTTCAAGCAAACGTATCCTCCAAGTAGGTTGAAATATATTCCCGTGTGTGGTGATTGCAGGAATGTCATCTGGTGCAAACTGTGTTGCCAAGGTTGGTTCTTTTGTTGTGCGCTACTTTATTTCAACATTATAATCTACCATTAATACGCAGAATGGAACATACAAATCATCGGACGTGCCAATCCACTTATGATGGGAGAGGTTTCTGAAATAATCCGATTTGATGACAACTTCTTCCAATTGGGACATAGACTGTATCTGTACTGCAACTCTATCATCATGGGTTGGACCAACCTTTTCTAACCTTTGCATCCATTCAAGAGCTTTGATCTCAATTGTGTCCATTCCGTCCTCTGTGCGCTTACCCTCGGTGCAGGCATGGGTACGCATGGGTCTTCAAAAATCTCCTCAACTTCAATTGGAACTAAGTCCTCAGGTTCCAGCTCCACGAGGGGAGAGGGTTGACGCTCATATTGAAGAACTTTATTTCGTAATTCTTCCAGTTGTGTTTTGAGTTTGACGACTTCTTCAGATGTGTCTGCTATGACTTTGACTTCTTTTGGTGACTCTTGTTGAGCTTCCAGTTGCTTCAGTAGGTCATCCCGCTCTCTTTCTAAGGCAGTGTGTGCTTCCAAGAGGTCGGCATGTGTTTCCAACATGATTTGCATATTTTCATATGGGATGGCCTTGAAATGCTCTAGGTCGATTTCCTGCGGTGAACCCTCCATTGCTTCTTCTAGGTTTTCTTCATTTTGTTTCTATAGTCGTTTATTTTCTTCGAGTGTTGCAGACATCTGCTTTCGTAGTAAGGCGAGGTTACGTCGAAGCTTGAGATTGTCTGTTATCTGAGCATGTAACATATCATCGAGTTGTTTTTGTTCAATATTTGGCTGGGATGGATTGGCTACTAATTGATCATGTTGTGCCTGTAAGGTATTAAACTGATGTTGCAATAGCCTCTTCTCCTTCTCTAAATTAATGAATCTTTCTTGTAGTGTTTCATGATTTCTGAACAGACTCGTATGTTGAGCATCTAGGTGCTAGTAATGCTGTTGTAGTTGAGACATACACTAGTACAAAGTATTAAATACATTATTAACAGGAGTGGATGCGGGGAAGGTGTTGAATGCAAGAGGGTAGAGAAAAGGGAAGGGGAGTCTGGATGTTGTGCTTGAGAAGGATGAAGTAGGTGGTGGGGGAATGGGAGATTGTGGGAATATGGGGGGAGGTAGAGGTGCGGAAGTGGGTGATACGTCCATGAAGTCATGCGTGGATGCAGTCGTGGGAGTGATTGTGAACATGGGAATAGTCGGTATGGTGATGGTGGTGAAGGTGTAAAGTGGTGTGTGCAGTTGTGAATATGAACCACCAGGAAGTGTGATAGGGGGAATGGGGTTTTCAGTGGCTACGGTTGGAATTACAGTGTTAGTGGTAGCCTTTACGATATTGGTGGTGTGAGGTTGTGCGGATTGTGAGGGTTGGCTCACAGTCTATGCTTGGGTTTGGGAAGTGGAATCTAAGGCAGTCACAGTGGCAATGACAGTGGTGGTAGGAGGTGAAGGTGGTGGAGTTGGAGGGGAGGGTGGTAAAGGGGGTGACGGGGGTGCACTTGAGGTATGGGCTTCATCAGTGTGATGAATGGTATGGGTTGTGCCCGTGGTGGTGGATGTGGTGCCCTGTGGTTCTAATACAAAGACATTCATTTGTTTCCCTGGTCTAGGGGGATGTCTGTCGTATCTTCGCTCCGATCTTCGCGAGTGTGCGAGAGCGGTATGCATTGTCTCAGGTACCCCCAATGCATTGGCAATCATGTCAAGGGTTGCCCTGTATTGCTCATCCACACCTTCATCTTCCAAGATCTCGTTCATTAGGGCCTTTCCTACTGCTAGGGGTAGTTTGTGTTGTTCTTGAACTCGGTTGATGGTATCATATAGTCTTTTCAATTGCTTCATATAAGAAGGGGCACCTTCAAGTTCCGGTACAACTTCTTACTCATATTCATGCTCTTCTTCATCGGATAGTCCTTCTTGTTCATCCTCTTGCTCCTCTTCTGCAGTCTCCTCTTCATCTTCATCTACATCGATGACTTCTTGTTGGATTGGATGGGGTTTGTCCGTGTTTGTCTACTGCCCACTTGCTTTCTCTACCTCAACTTCCAAATTAGTAGCATTAATTATTCTGGCTACCTCCTCATCAGTTAGATCTTCTAGTGTAAAGCCATGAGGGAAATCTAAGTCGGTGGGTATAGGTGGACACACCAAATTTGGCCCTTCTGCACTGTTCCTCGGTAGTCTAATGGTAAAGGGTTGCACGCACCTTAGAAGTCGTGGAGTTGTGTCTGGTGTCAGTGTAGCACCTCGGGCCTGTGCACAAGGCATCTGAACTGCTCCCCTCATTTTCTTGGATGGAGGCCCGCCGACTGATAGTCTTCGTTGAAATTCTTGCACCCTGGTCCAAACAAGTGCCCTTTGAATTGGCACATCATATGCCAAGCACCGATAAATGATTCTTGTAAGAGCACAACAACCATAAAGTACTGACTTCTGCTTCTTGTACCATCGTTGATGTGCCAAGTGAATTTGGTCAATGATCCAATGAGGCATGTTGATTGTCAAATTGAAGGCGTCTGCTAAGTATAAACTGAACCATATCTTCTTGGGTGGCATCATGAATCTCTCTTGAGCAAGGAACGCAAAATGTTGCATGCGCATTCGAAGGTGAATAGCAATAGTTGGTGTCATTGCCACCATATCCTTTAGTTTAGTCAAGTTCTTGTTCTTCATGTTTTCTGGGATCATTGACTCTTTCTCTGTGGGGATGTGCATGCCTTTCATATCAAGAGCTTCCCTTACCAAATTGTTAGTCAATTTCAAGCACTTCAGTTCATTACCTCTTGTAAGAGATGGTAGGACAAAGGTGCTATACCCCTTTTTCTCTTTACTGGGAGTGAGGGTGCTAATCAAGTATGAACACCTTAGAAAGTCCGACTTCGATAATTGGGCTTTGAAGTAATCATATAGTCCCGCCTTCTTCCATATCGGTTTCAACCCTTCATTATTTTGAAGTCTCTCAAACTCTCTCGTAAAGAAATGATACCGACCCCAACATCCATTGAACTCTATTTCTGCCTCCCACAAGGAAGTGCCTTCTCCAAGAGGTCCTGCCACATCATTGAACCAATGCAAGTTTTTGCTAACTGGTGATGTGTGCCCTTGGGGAGGATTCTGAACAGGTATGGCATGTAAAGCTCTCAATGCTAGTGGTCTTTCCTTCAACTCTTCCTCAATGGGGAGACTTTCAACGTCCACAATCTGAGGGCTGCTGCTTGCCTGGAAGCTAGTTCCTGTAGCCTCGACCATAGTGAAGGGTCTGGTCACCGGTTCTGTGAGAATATACAAATGAATGTTAACATTGCAAATGGACACCAAGTGGTCATGTGTCCCCGTTACAACATTAACATGAGTTTTTAGTGACAAGTTAGTTAGTCAGTGAGTGCTCGATGATTGGGGGTGTAGTTAGTGGATGAATTGTCCTATGAGCTAAGTGGAAAGATGGAGTGTGAGAATGATGCAGTTAGTAGGTGGAGGTGAATTTATAAGTGGGGTCGGGGGATTTATTACAAGCTTTGGGCAGCCAAATACACTGGATGGATTTTGGTTTTGGTTCTGTGGAGACTCTCGAGGACTTTGTGAGAGTTTCTGCTTGGAAATGAGGCTTTCTAGGGACCCATTTACAAGTGATTCTACTCGTGATCATGGGTGAATATGTGTTCGTGTGTGATGTATAAGAGTTGGTATCAGTTGTTCGAGTGAGTGAACCATGTTGTACAGGGTGTGGTCTTTGTGTAGCTATTTGAACCCGCAAGCAAACCTTAGGCATCCAAATTTGTCTTGATTGTGGGCCAGCCTTCATCGACTTCTTGGGTACCTAGATAGACTTCACTTACATAGAAGAATTTTTGGAAGACTTCTTATTAGTGTCGTGTCGTTGATAACTAATATGAAGTTGAGCCAGTTGTTGTGGCTTGATCGCAATAGGATGCTCGCCTTTCCTCACCCACATTTGTTTTGGTGGATGGGACACCTTGCTTCGTACTTTCTTTTGGCTTCAAGCATAGGTAGTCTGCTTCTTTTGCATTTTATCTGCCTTTGGTTGCTTCATCCCGATGGCCTTTGGAAAAGAAGGGTGTTCCATCGTATCCTTGACTTCAAAGTGATTCTAGATTTGTCGAGACCAAAGATTGCTAAAGAAGTGCAAGCATTTATGGGACATTGTGGATACTACCGAAGATTTATACATATGTATGTCATAATTGCTAGACCTCTTTACGCATTATTGTCTCAATTTAATTGGACAGAAGAATGTGAAAAAGCCTTTAACAAATTAAAGAGTCGATTGAGTTCAGCACCAATCCTTCGAGTACCAAGTTTTCCATTGGTTACAAGCAATTTCACATTCACGTGGATGCTTCCAAGTTTTCCATTGGTTACATCTTAGCTCAACCCGCAGATACAAGAAAGTTAGATCACCCTATAGCCTATGCCAGTATACAATTAAATCAAGCGGAACGCAATTATACCACAATTGAGAGAGAAGGCCTAGGGATGGTGTACACTATGAAGAAGTTTCGACACTACTTATTGGCAAATAAATTCAAATTCTTCATCAATCATCAAGCTCTACTGTACTTAGTCAATAAGCCTTGTAATACGGGACGACTAGTACGCTGGTTTCTACTGCTGATGGAAATTGACTTTGAAGTAGTAGTCAAGGGAATACCCACATTAGAGTAGATCACTTATCAAGAATGAAACATGGAGAACCACCCACAGGTGTACCTGATGATTTTCCAAACATGTACCTGTTTAATCTCGAAGTATGTCCCCAATGGGTAGAAAAATTGATCCCTATACCCACATATGGACCTAAACATGGGATCACACTAAACCGAAACCAAGATCTATGGAAGACCAAAAACCTTCATATCATTGCTAGAAGCCTATATCACCAAGACTCAAGTGGATTACTCATGAGATGCATGGAAGAAGAGGAACAAGAAATGTGGCTTCAAAAAGCACATGTAAATCAATGGAAAACTCATTTAAATGTGAATGGAACATGGCAAACACTGAAGAGATTAGGCATATATTGGCCAACCATGCAGAGGGATACATATAACTATGTATCAGCCTACCCAACTTGTCAAGAACGAAATCCAGAAGAGAACTCTATTCTATGCTACTCCACACTGGCACCAAGATGGAGCATGCCTCTGGTAAAATTCTTGAAGACCCAAGAGTACCCGGAAGGAGCCACTCTAGCAAGGAAACGTGCGCTCACAGAACAAATCAAGGACTATGTCCTTATAGGAAAACAACTCTTTAAGCGAGGAAGAGACAATCATTTACGAATGTGCATTCATGAAGACGAGTATCTTCCTGTCTTAGAGATGGCACATACAAGAGCTGCAGGAGGACATTTCTCTATAGATAAAACTACAAAAATGATTCTCTTTGCTAGAATGTGGTGGCCAACTCTACATCAAGATGCAACAACATATGTGCAATGATGTGATATTCGTCAACGAACAAAATATCCAATTAGGAGAGATGAAATGCCACTAAAACCCATGATGAGCGCCATAGCCTTTACTAAATGGGGAATATACTTCATAGGACCTATTAGCCCACCAACTAAAGGATCCCATGCCGAGTACATAATTGTAGCCACAGACTATTTGACCAAATGGGTTGAAGCCAAAGCAACCAAGAAAAATGATGCAAGGACTACGACCAAGTTTCTCTTTGAGAACGTTTTCACTAGATTTGGACTGCCTATAGAAATTGTGAGTGATAGAGGCACACATTTTGTGAATGAAGTGATAGAAGCCCTATTGAATGAATTCTTAGTAATTCATAAGAAATCAGCCCCATATCACCCACAAGCCAATGGACAGGCCGAAAGTTCAAATAAAATCTTGTGCACAGTTCTCACTAAAATTGTTAACAATGGAAGATCTGATTGGGATAAACAATTACATCATGCTTTATGAGCATTCTGAGTAGCCTACAAAACCACCATATGAACTACTCCTTTTAACTTAGTGTACGAAAAGAATGCTATTTTGCCAATTGATTTCTTAATACCCACTCTTAGAGTAGTAGCAATTTATGAGTGGACTAGACATGAGCTATCAGCTCAATTGGATCAAATAGAAAAGTTACACGAAACTAGGTGATGAAATAAGAAAGAGAAAAGTAAGAAAAAGTAAAAAAATTACCTACTATGCCAACGTCACAACTCTACGTCTTACCATCACACGCTCGTCCTCAAAGTTCGTATCCCCGGCAACGGTGCCAAAATTTGGTGTACCTCAGTGATGAGTAGCACCTCCTTTAATGTCAATCCGAGAAGACGTGAGGATGGTATGAAGACCTCGAACAAGTGATGGCACAAGTGTGTGAGTGAGAAGCACACAAACATGCGCACACACATACACACACACGTGCACACACGGCAAGAACAAAGAGAGAGACAATGAAATTCTTTAGATTACTCAAAAGTGCTCTTACAAGTTCAAAACTACAACAAGCTAACCTCAAAAATGAGCTCTCTAGCTCTATTTATAGTTTTTGACTAGTTTTTGGCCCTGTCCAGACCTAGTGTCCGACCTAGTTAAAAATTAGGTTCTATGAAAATTTATAGATAGGTACTTCTAATGCTCCTCAAGCTCAAGGACTCCTTGGCTTCCACAAAATGGAGCTACAAAAAGGTGGAATGGTATTTACAATGGTGGGGAGTGACTAAAATCATTATTTGGGAAGTATTAATTCAGGAACAATGATGGCCTATTTGCCAGATCTTCTTTGACTGCTTTGCCTTCTTGGTCCTTCTCGTTGGCTCCCTTGTCTTGTAAGTCCTTGACCGCCCTCACCACTGCCAATAGATGTGGATTCAAGTTGAAGGACCTGTGACACCCACTTATTGAGAATAAAAAAATATCCCTCATCTAGTAAATTCTCCATTGGGGAATATGGACTAATCAAGCTATAAAAGGTCAAAGGTAAATGGAGCTCATCTACTAGTAAGAAGAGATCTACTAATGCTGCATAGTTAAAAAAAGGGAGACAAAGATGAGAAAAAGTAGAAAAGCAGAAAAAGTGTTGCAAATATTATAAGGCAAAGGATCATTTCATAAAATATTATCCTAGATTGTCTCTAAAAGAGGAAAAGAAGAAAAGGCTAGAATGGTTGTTACAAAGGCCTCTACACCTAAAATAGAGTCTACTAATCTTTTTTCGAATGAAGAATGGGCATTTACTACTATTTGCATCTATTAACCATCTTCACATGAGCAATGTATGTCTATAGGAGACTTAGGTACTTGGTACTTACCTTGCATTGCAGTTTCTTCACGTCACTTGAGCCTACCCCTACATGGAATATTATTGTCACATGTGCTAACAAATCATCTTATCTTGTAATGGAACTTGGTAAGATCATTCTAACTCCTATTAATGGCATTTCTTTCACATAGTCAAATGCTTTACATGTATGAGGGATCAAGAAAAAAATGTTGTTAATTTAAGAATTGGCCAAGATTGACTTTGTTGTTGAATGTGTTGATGATAGATGTACAATTCATGATCTCTCAAATTCTGATGTTGTTATTGCTTCTAGAATTTTATGTTGTGGGCTATATAAGCTCGTAGTTTAAGATTCTCACATGCTTGCAAATGCAAAGCTTTGGCATGTACACTTTGTTAATTTGAGCTTTTTTAGTTTGCTTCCTTTATAGAACTCTAAAATGGTATCCTCTCTACACAAACTTGAGGCACCTTGTAAATATATCTATCCAAGATATATTTTGCGTAAAATTCTACATTACTCCTTCACAAGAGATGGTTTAGTTGGAGCTACCCAAATTTCTTAGTTCTCCAAGAATGCATGGGTGTACCCATTGAAAGAAAATTTAGAAGCTTTTATGTGCTTAAAATAGTTCTCGGTTATGGTTGTTATTCTATCAACATGTAAATTGGACAACCTTCATTTTGATTGAGGGGGGAATACATGACCTCTAATTTTAATGCATTGGTCGTTGAGTGTGGGATAAAACATCAGTGAACAATGTCATTTAAACTGCAACAAAATGAAGTTTTTGAAACAAAGAACCTGTGTGTAATGAAAATGCTGAGGTGTATGGCCAAAAGTTAGGCTTCACTGCATAGCTTTTGGCTTGAGGATGTTATGTGCACATCATATCTACTTAATAGGTGCCCCGCCAAAGCAATACAATTGATCACTCCATATGAGGCTTGGCATGGCTCAAAGCCATCTATGTTTGGTTTTCTCGCATATACATTAATGCCAAAACTACAATTTTCAAAGCAATGATATCATCTATATCATCCACAAACTAAACATATTTCGGTTAGTGGTGATGTTCTTTTTGTGGAAGATGCATTTCAACCATTATTTTCATATAGTAAATAGACATGAGTTAGCTCAACACATGTGTGTGACACTTTGCTACCTCTTTTTAGTATTTTTTTCCTCTTTGAAGGGTTTTTTCTAGGCTTGTATATATTTCTATAACGCTAATGCCACTTACTTGTGTACATTCACTTGGTGATACATTCTATATTATGTTATGCTCCAACATTCTTCTTCTTCCTTGTGTTGTTCATGTGCTTCCATAGACCTCAAACTCCAATATTCGTCTACTTTTCTTGTTCCATAGGTCCTTGGAAAGTAGGAAACTCATCATCATAAAAATCCACATTGGAGAGTTAGATTCCATTGGATTTATCTTCTTGTTCAATCCTATCTCTATAGTCACTCATATTGCATTAAATGTATATGCCAAGTATGTTTTGATACCAAATGTTGGAAGTGTGGTAACCCAAATAAATTGATCGTAGGTTAACTCCAAGATCTTTCCAACTCTTAGAACATGATAGAACATAACTTAATCAAGAGATATAATGACAATACAAAGAAACATTTTTTATTCAATGTCATAAAGTCAGCAAGTAATATCACATGAATAATAATTGTGATTTCTTCTATGCAAAATCATGGTGTGATATGAAGAATGCAACATAGAAAATAATCAAACTTGAATAGTTACATTCATCATTTTAGCTAACCATTTTGTATTGGGGTATATGGAGTTGTAAGCTCTCTATGAATTCCCTTGGATTGATGAAATTTGATGAGCTCATGAGAAATATATTGTCCACCATCCATGAAGTTTAGTGACTTGAGATTCAAACTCTTTTTACATTGTACTGCAACAACTCATTTATTCTTAAAGGAAGCTCGACAATAGCCTACTCTCACAAACTTTAATTAATAGAAAAAATGATTGTACGTGTGAACCTAGCACCCATGGGACCCCCCAATTCCCAAAAAGGAGGGAATGCTTAAGACTTGCTAGAAAATATTACAAAAAAGTTTGATAACCCTTTCATCCCCCTCATGGCGGGCCCACTTGCTTTTAATCTTGTTTCTATCTTCGAAAAACACTTTGTGATGCCTAAAAGGCAAGGTCTTCTTACCATTGGAAATTCTTTTTCCTAAAAGGAAAATAAAATTTTTGATCGATCATTCTTCCGGAGGGCTAACAAAATTGGTGGCACACCTCTCTTTCCAGATCTTCCACATTTTCTATCCTCTTACAGTGTTTCAGAGTGTTGAGAAGAAATCGATCGCTTCACCCAAAAGTGCTTGCTTCTAGTTGGTTTGCACCTACAACAACATGATTCTCCTATATGAGGTATTTGGACCAATGTAAAAGCTAAAAAAAATTATGGAGCCCCTCCACGGTGTAAACAACTCATTTCTTAGTTGTGGAGAAAAATCATCCTTTGATGTGATGAAAATTTTTTAGGCTTTCCTAATAGAATCATCAAATAAAATTATTAAAAAATTGTAATCAGGCTAGCTGCTCTTAACATTTGAAGTTGATTGTTTCATCCCAAAATAGCAAGTTTTTTGAGTTAGTGAATGTGCAAACTTATTTGTTTTGTATCAACTCTTTCACATTTATGTTCCAAAGTACATAGTGGATCTTATTGCACTATTCACAAGCCTATAATGTTTATTTGACTTTCGAAGCATGCAAGGGCTAGTCTTGTGCCAGTTGGCTAGACCAATCTTCATCAATTTAAACCTCACATTTCTACCTCCTACAAGCTTCTCCAAGCGCTCTCAATGGTGTCAAAGCTACATCAAGGTGGGTGGTGGCTTTTCTTCAATGAAATAGAACCTTGATAGAAACAACTATGTTGCTTGGAAAATCAGAATGGAAGCCTATTTGTAAGGTACAGATCTTTATGGAATTGTAGCACGTGATGAATCTATACCTACTCCAAGATCCAAAGGAGGACCTACACAAGAGGACACAAAGAAAATCACACTTTGGTAAGCAAAGGATGCTCAAAAAGATCATACATACTAAACTCTATTTTTTATCTGTTCTTGCCACATATTAGAGGATGCAAAACATCTCAAGAGACTTGGGATGCACTTGAGACCTTCTTTTTTGTTAGTAACAAAGCAAGAAACAACCATCTATGGAATGAATTCAACCAAATGAAAAAGACACCAAAAGAAAATATCATCGAGTTTGTTACCAAGGTTAAGGAGGTTGCAAATCAAGTATTATCTATTCGAGAGCTGATTGAAGAAGAGCCCATCATGAGGCAAATTCTATATGGAATTACAAGTGATAAGCAATGAAAATCCCTCACCAGAGCTTATGATCTCTTCATGGATGTACAAAACCCTAATTTCAACATATTCCTTGGACAACTCTTCAACCAACAAGCCAAAAATAATATGAAGGAAGGTAATACAACAAGTTCTCTTTATGCAAGCATGTTGCTCTACAATCAATTAGAATTTTTCCAAAATGGTTGATACACATATACTAGACACTAAGAACTTTCCAATAAGCTATAGAAAACTCAAATTGGATAATTATATAAGGGGATATAACCTCTGCAAATCTACTCATTTAATGGAGATCTTGAATAAATATAATCCCAAGAACACACACTAGTTGTAGACGCATTACTCATGATAGGAGTAAAAGATGCATATACATGTGTCAAAGTGAGTACATATCCAAAATATGTCACATGTTTAATATGCAGGGTGGAAAGCCATTGACTACAACTTTACCTATTGGAGACCTCTAAATCTCCAAAGTCTTGATCTATACTGATTTAAGACCACCTCTATATCAATCATAGAACAAACTTTATACAAATGTGACCTTGATTCACAAAATCATTCACAATCACTTTGTTGAGTGAAATTTCTTTTTCTTTAGGAATCCTGCTTCATACATTAACTTCATTACCTGTAGATATCTTCAAATTTCTTCAATCTAATGTTATAGATACCTCCCTGCTAGCTTTGCATAATCATATCATCCATTAGACCTTCAAAAGAATCATTAAAACTCTAATTTGATCATTAATATCAAAGGTGTATCAGAAATTGTCTTCCTGAACAAGTGAGTTTGACATAGTCAACTTCTAAGGTTGGTCTCTCATAGCACAAGTCCCATTTTGCTAAATTCTTTTAGCCATAGCTTCCTTACCTTCTTACTTAGATTTTGAATGCTCACTGATGAAAAACTTTACACTATACACTGAGATCCAAGCAAAACATTCACACAGAAAAGTGCATGATTTTGAGAGTTCTATCTGCAGACTTTACATATACATGTTCCTATTGATCATACACACAAAATCAAAAGAATTATACCTTGAAACTTTGAGCATAGCTTGACCAACTTCTAGATTAGATGTGTACAAAAGATTTCCTGATCCACTTGATCAGGTTGACAGAAATAAGAGAAAGACTTGACACTAACTCATGAAGATGACTCTCTACACATCTATCACATGAACACTCTCCCCCTTATTTCTTTACATTATTTAAATATATACATATGATTCTAGACATATCCCGCATCTTTTACATTAGTCATTATCATTCTAATGATCATCTATACTCATAGTACAAGAATTTTTATCTGTAATGTATATATGTATACAAGCTATATTTATGAGATCTCTTCACTTTCTCACATGAATTCTTTGGCTTCATTTTGATTCCTGACTTTCTTCAAGTTCTTCATAATCATCAATTAGAGATTGCTTTGCTACAATAGCTCCCCCTCAATCACTAATTGTGAATATACCATTCTTCTTTATTTCTTCCATCTCTTTGAACTTCTGTAGCTTAGGTCCAGCTAAGATTTTTGTCAACATATATGCAACTTGCTCTTTTGTTGATGTATACAAAACTTCAATCTCTTTGTCAAGTACCTTTTCTCTCAAGAAATTATACTGAATCTCTATGTGTTTAGTCCTGGCATGAAACATATGATTAGCTTCCAAATATAATGAACTCATGTTGTCTCCAAAAATAATTGGAGTACTTTGATTAGTTCCAAAACTTTTCAATAAGGTCTTTAACCATATCACTTCTTTTGTAGCCTCTACCATTCCTTTATACTCAGCTTCTATGGATGACAAAACAATTGTATGTTGCTTCTTTGAGCACCAAGAAACTAACTTATCCCCAATGTAACAAAGATAACCATGAGTAGAGCTTCTATCATTTGAATTACTTGCCCAATCTGCATTACTAAACACTTTAATTCTTGTGTCAGAAGTCAAACCATAATACAAACCTTCACTCAAGGTTCCCTTGATATATTTGAGTACCCTTTGAGCTGCAATCCAATGAGTTTTCTTTGGACAATGCATAAATTGTGATAAGACACCCATTGCATATGATAGGTCTCATCTTGTCAAGGTAGCATACATTAAACTACCTACCAAACTTTGATATTTCTTCATGTCATTAAATTATTCTCCTCCATATCTGCTCAATTTATGATTTACCTCCAATGGTGTGGTTGAAGACTTGCAATCTTCCATGTTGAACTTGATTAGAAGACTCTTCAAGTATCTCTCTTGTGTAACATATACTCCATGTTAAGTATACACAATCTGCATTCCTAAGAAATAAGACAAGTTTCCCAAATCACTTATCTTATACTCCTTCTCTATTTGCTTCTTGAGCTCCTTGATTCCTTGAGCATCTATACCTGTGACAGTAATATCATCAACATAAATACACATGTATATAAACCCATCTTCACTTGCCTTCGCTAGCAAACTACTATCTGCTTTTGAAGCTTGATATCCACATTCATTCAAGAACTTAACAAGCCTGTAATGTAATTCCATCCTCTTGGGTCCTTCTTCAAACCATACAAATCTCTCTTGAGCTTACATACATAATCAGATCCAATTGAATCCATGAAACCCTCTGGTTGCTCCATGTACACTTCATCTGCAATATACCCATTCAGAAATGCATTCTTCACATCTAATTGTGACAACTTTCAACCTTTACAAGCAGCAATAGCAATTAGAGTTCTAATTGTAGAAATCTTAGCAATTGGACTAAAGGTTTCATCATAATCTACCCCATAAGTTTGAGCATAACCCTTAACCAAAAGTCTAGCTTTGTATCTAGGTTTGTTCTAGTTTATGTCTTAATTGAGAAGGAACATAAACATATGCCAAACATCCAAATACCTTACAATGATCAAGAGTAGGTTTCTTACCCCACCATGCTTCATAAGGTGTTATACCATCCAAATCTTTGCAAGGTAACCTATTCACAAGGTATGTTGCAGTGTTGATAGCTTCTGCCCATAAGTAGCCTGGGCAATTCTTCTCTTTCATCATTGATCTTGCAAACTCTACAAGAGTTATATTCCTTCTTTTTGCGATTCTATTTTGTTGAGGGGAGTACCTGCAAGTTACTTCTCTTTTTATACCTTCATTCAACAAATAATCATCAAACTCTTTAGAAAAATACTCTTCCCCTCCATCTGATCTCAATCTCTTGAGCTTTTGTCCTATAATCCTTCTGCATAAGCATGATAATGTTTGAATGTCTTGACCACTTCAGACATCTTTGATTACATAAAGTTTAATCCATCTTGTTGCATCATCAACAAACAACACATAATATTTGGATCCATTTAAGCTATAGTCCCTTGAATACTTGTATCTTGGTTTATTGTATGAACTTTTGTGAGATTTACCTAATTGACAAGCTTCACACTTTTACACCATGTGTTGACCTTCAACATTTGGCAATCCAAGCACTACATCATTCTTTGACATTTCCTTTATAGTTCTCTCATTAAAATGACCTAACCTTTTATGCCATAGGTCTAACTCGGACACCTTTTGACTTCCATAAGATAAAATGTATGTCCCACATTACCTTGGACCTTGAGAGTAAAAATTCTTCCTTCCTTTTGACGTGTAATGATCCCTCTATATCCCTGATTTGTATCTTGCACATAAACACTATTATTTGTGAATCTAACTTCATATCCTTTCTCCACGATTTTTTCTACACTTATCAAGTTTTTAGGAATAATAGGAACATAAAGTACCTTGCTTAAGAGTGTTCTTCCACTCTTTGTCTTCACTAATGAAATGCTTTCCACTTTATGCTTGGTGTTATCTCTTGTTTGAGCTGTATGTGCACTCACCTTTGCTTCCATTTCAATCATCAATGATATGTTGCCACTCAGATGATTGCTACATCCTGAGTCAATATAGAATACCCTTTGATGTTGTCCTATTGCTTCATGTGTTGCATTCAAGATGAGAGTCATGTCATCCTTCTTATCTGATGCATAATTATAATAGTTGTTATTGTAGTACCGAGATTGAAAACTTCTTCCAGCTCCTCTAGCATATGAAGTCCTACTACCTCTTCCTGTGAAGTTACCTCTTTGATTTCTGCCTCCTCTCCTTCTTTGATTGAAACTCTGATGATGACTTCCACCATTTTGATTGTTATACCAACAATAATTTTCCAAATGATTTGTTCTACCACAAATCCAATACGCTCTAACATTAACTTTATTCTTACCTCCTCGTCCTTTACCTCTTGAATTCATCTTTCCTCTTGTGAAATTAGCTTGGCTTGAAGATCCTTCATCATGAGTTGACTACTTTCCTTTGCCATTCTTTTTCTTATCCTTGGAGTACATAGCTTGACTTGCACTCCTATCATTATCTCCCTTAATGTCCTGCTCAAAAGTTAGCATGTGTCCTAGCAATTGATTAAGATCAAGAGTAAAATGATTTAATGACAATTCTATGGACAATATGAAAGGTTTCCATTTCTCATCTCCTCTTAGACCTGTAAGTATTTGTCTTACCAACTTATCCTCTTCAATATCTTCATCTAATGCTCCCAACATATCTGCAATATCCTTCATTCTTGCCACATAATCAGAAATTGATTGTGAGCTCTTCTTCTTGAAGGTTGTGAACTCAACCCATAATGATAACTTCTTTGACTTGGTTGTATTTTGAAAATTCTTTTCCAAAGAATTCCACACATTTTTTGCACTTTCTAATCATATAATATGAGGTAGAAGATAGTCATTTATAGCCATGTAAATGATGCTCCTAGCTTGAGCATCCTTCTTCATCCAGTTCTTCAAATATGCAAGCTCTTCCCTAGTTTGAACACTAGGATCCTCAAACTCAGGCTTTTCTTCTTCTTCTCTTGTGATGAATGCCATAAAAGCTTTGCTCATGAGGTGTGCTTCCATCCTCATGGACTGCTGGATAGTTCTCCCTATCTAGCTTATCAATTTGCAAGCTTTCTCCCATCTTTGATCTTTGTCTTCTACAAATGTTAAGATAAATGAATATACTTTGTACTTTTAATGTAAAGCTTCAATCTTTCATATCCTTTCAAGCTCAATCTTCAAACTTCTTTAGGTTTTCTTCAAGAATTTAATCTTGTCCACCTTCAATTAGAAGAAACTTCAATGTCTGCAACAGTCACGACTTCAAGTGCTCTTTCCTTCACTTTATATTGCAACCTTTGCTCTGATACCACTATTGGAGACATCTAAATCTCCAAAGACTTGATATATACTGATTTAAGACCACCTCTATATCAATCATAGATTAGACTTTACACAAATGTTACCTTGATTTACAAAATCATTCACAATCACTTCCTTGAGTGAAATTTCTTTTTCTTCAAGAAGTCTGCTTCAGAGATTAACTTCATTACCTACACATATCTTCAAATTTCTTCAATCTAATTTTATACATACCTTCATGCTACCTTTGTGCAATCATATCATCCATTAGACCTTCAAAAAAATCATTAAAACTTTGTTTTGATCATTAAGATCAAAGGTATGTCAGAAACTGTCCTTGTGAACAAGCGACTTTGACATAGTTAACTTCTAAGGTTGATTTCTCACAACCAAGTCCCATATTGCTAAATGATTTTAGCCATAGCTTCCTTACCTTCTAACTTAGATTTTGAATACTCACCCATAAAAAGGCTTTACACTTCTGAGATCCAAGAAAAACATTGACACGAAAAAGTGTGTGACTTTGAGAGTTCTATCTGCAAACTTTACATATACATGTTTGTATTGATCATACACACAACTTGAAAAGAACTAGAACTTGAAACTTTGAACATAGATTGATTAGATTCTAGATTAGGTGTGTACAAAATATTTCCTGATCCACTTGATCAAGCTAAGAGAAATCAGAGAAAGGCTCGATGCTAACTCATGAAGATGACTCTCTACATATCTATCACATGAACACTTTTCTTCTAATGATTCTCCCCCTTATTTCTTTACAATATTTACTTATATACATATGATTCTAGAATTATCTTGCATCTATTACGTTGCTCATTATCATTCTAATGATCATCTATACTCATAGTACAAGAATTTTCATCTATAATGTACATATGTATACAAGGTATATTTATAAGATCTCTTTACTTTCTCACATGACTTCTTTGGCTTCATTTTGATTTGTGAATTTCTTCAAGTTCTTCATAATCATCAATTAGAGATGTCTTTGCTCCAACATTACCCACATATATGAAATTGAGAAAGGGTGATTTCCCTAAATCAGATGAGAAAAATGAATTCATGATCGAAATTCCTTATCCGTCTACTGTTGGTAGTCTCATGCATCCTATGGTAGCTATGAGACCAGCCACTACATTTTTGGTCTTGGGTAGAGGTAAAGCATCCATTATTGGTTACACAAATTCTCATTATGCTAGTTGTGTAGATGATCAAAAATCTACATCAGGGTACATCTTTCATTTTGTTGGAGGAGCTATCTCTTGGAGATCTCATCTTCAAGAAAGTACAATTGTTCCACCATAGAAGCAGAGTATGTTGTAGAAAGTGAGGAATGTAAGGAAGCATTGTGGCTTTCTCATCTTGCTTGTACGATGGGGCTACCTCAGCATGTACCTCGTTTGATTAATGATGGTCAGAGTGCCAGTGCTTTCACTAAGAATCTGGTATATCATGCAAAGACCAAGAACATTGAGGTGAGGTCACTTAATTAGAGATTTCTCAACCACATAGAACATTATTCTTGAGAAGGTTCATACTCGAGATAATGTTGTGGATGCTTTGATTAAAGCTCTATTAGAGGATAGCTTTTGACTCTATTATCACTTGATGGGGGTTACTTGATTCATGATCTTACACAATTACTTGTATATTGTGTAACATGCCCACTAATTGGGAGGTATAATTTGTATACGTGTACTTATGAATTCTTTATCATTCTTTATTTTTCTCCCATACTTTGGCCATATTGGCCTTTAGTGGGAGGTTGTTAGTGTTAGTGTCCATGTGAAAGGCCAAATGGTTGACAGACACTTTTGTATATGTTCTTTAGTAAATCATATAGTGGCCTTGTTAGCTATAGACTCTATGTTCAGCCACATTGTATCACTCAAGAAATATGTGTTCATGGTCTGGGTAATGTGTTTATAGTATGATATTTTTGGGTGGAGAGGTTGATTAAAAAAAATGGATATGAATTTACTTTAATAAAAAGAAAAATTGAATTTTTTCTTCCCATGTTGATTAATGGTGTGTTAGGTTGTTCACCAATCCTATACAAAATCTACAAGTGCCACATCAACTCCACCAATTTCTTCTTTGGTAATCCAAAGAGGGATGCATGCAAGGAGCTATGCATCATTTTTTTCCTTCTAAGGAAGAAAATTAGAACTTTTCAATCAGTGAACATGTCAGACCTACTCTCTATTGGTGAGATGGAAGAAACTATGAGTAACCTAAAGTTGGGTGAATCTCTTGGTCTTGATGATGTTTGAAATAAGCTCTACAATGAATTAAAAGATCTCATCACATCTTGTACCCTCATTAAGATTTTTTGTTTGAACTAAAGATTAGTAAGAGGAATTTTCTCAATCTCTAATTGTGCTACTACTCTTAGTATTTTTCAACCATAACTTCAGTTCAGATTCAACAAAGATTTCTGTGAACTGATCAAGTTGCAATTCATTTGTTTTGCATCAATATATTTATATTGATGTTCAAGAATACCAATTGAGTTATATTGCACTGACTACAAGTCTAAAAGTTCAACTTTACCTATCCAAAGACGTAGGGTAGGTCCTGTGCAAGTTTAATGGACCATCTTCATCATTTGACAAACCACCAACTCCAAGCTTCACCAAATGTGTGCCATTTCTTTCAAGGGCTAATACGTGAGTGTTTGTGTGGTATTAGTTGAATGATGAAGGAATAATTTTGAGTTTGTAAGGATTTTAGAGTGATTTTTAGGAGAATGCTTCATTTCAATGTAATTTGATACTACTATATTACCCTGTTCATGTGCATATTTATCTTCAATGTCATCTTTTGAGTTTGCTCTCTACAATCTGAATTGTCCTATTCTTAAGAAAAATATAACAAACGTGGATTTTTTCTACTTGAAACAATTATTTGTGAAGATGATTAAAAGTTGTATACACTAGTAAATTGTTACGCTAGATATATGAATCATTTTGGAGTGAGTATAACATTATCTAGATTATGTGAATTTCATAATATTTTTTATGGAAAAAAATTTAGGTAATGAGATTTCTTCGGAACAACTATTGGCTAAGTTTAAAAGTGCAAGTAAAGTATCACATAACCCTAGAAGAAGGTGAATAAACCACACTTTAAGAGAGAGGATTAGGAAGTAATCCTCAACCATAGCTTTTGGGGCAAGTGGTTAACCTATCATACTTTTGCTGGGAGGTTGTGAATTTCATTCTCAACATTTGTATTAGAGCCTAGTTTGGGAACTTGGGCATTATGGATGTTGGAAGCTTTATTCTTGGGCACTTAGGAAGTGCATGACCATGCATGAGTCTAAAACTCGGAAATAATGAAGATACATAAGCGTTTAGCCACCACTAAAGGGTGTTGGAAATTTAGTAGGCCCATAACTAATACCACAGGTCCAAGTTCCATAGATCGAGGATCAACAACACAGATTCTAGCAATCTTCCAATATTGACAAAACATGAACATACCACATTTAATCATACAAATGATGAGACAAAGATAGAGAGAGATTAGACAACATGTGTAAAATGTTACGTAAGCCACTGCTTACTTACACTATCATATATACAAATGTTCAATTTACAATGTGGGAGCAAAACTCTCAACCACTCTATGTGAACAAAAATAGATAGATGAGTGAATAAACAAATGTTAAAAACATATTCAAATGTATGGACATGAATCTGAATATATATGAGATGTGTGACCTAATAGGTTGTAGAAGAGTGAATCTGAGTGACAGAAAGAGGAAGGATCCGTCTAAAATTGATAATCAGCAAACCCTCATCTGATTTTAGGCTATGGAAGATCTTAATTTAGATACATGTGTACTTACAAAATTAGCAAAGAATGCTAACAAGTTTGCTATCAGAAATCCTCAAACCCATATGAATATACCTTCTCGAACACCTCATCCAAATATGTATAAAGCATACATGTACTGAATCTCTTGTACCTATGGACTCCTCCTAATATGGATGCCACTTCCATATACTTCAAGTAGTACCGGTGTGCATAAAGAGAATATGTACGTGAATTCTTAACATAAGATGTAAATCTTATGTTAACCACCATCCAATGTCTTTGAAGTAAACCAAAATCTTCATCTAGAAGAAAATCTTCAAATACATCATGTGGATGGCTGATCCACACCACCAAGTTGCTGATGGGTAAGTCCTCTCCATAAGCAAGAGTGTGAGCACACTCTTCTTCAAGAAGTACTCCAAGAACATGTATTTAATGTACCTATACTAAAAGAAATGATAAAGAAATGAAGGAGAGTTTTGATCTCACATTCAGATGAGACATCAAGCCTAAATAGCTTAAGTCAAAGTTTTGAATTGATTTTAGGATTGTGTAAAGATCCTTTCAACCAAGGTCAGACAAACTACGATAAGCTGGAAAGCACATAGTTCATAGTGTAACTTGGCAAATCCAATCACTTGACTCAAAGTAATGCACTAGAATTACATTCAAAGAAGGAAGTCTTTGGAGATTAAATATTAACTTTCTCCTAAAAGAAGCATTAGTTTTTTTTATTAAAGAAGAAAAAACCATCAGTAAAGTTTAGTGGCTCAAGACATCAATGTTGGATACCACACTAATATCTAGTGGTTGGGTGATGTTTGAAGCTTTACTTCAAGAATGGTTTCGAGAATCTAGTTTATTGTTCTTAAAGATAGATAAAATGCTTTAATACCTTGTTGAATATCTCTGAGTGAAAGTCTTGAGTCATTTAGAGCTAGACTCAAAATTCGATAGCCTTGAAGTTCTTCAAATCCCTAATATTTTCCTTTGCTAGATTTCACATCTAGTGGCATGAGAGTGAATTCCTTGGGATCAAGTACATTAAGTGTAAAGGTTGTTGAAAGTGTGAACAATGCAAGCTCTATGTAGACAAAGGGGTCAAAAGACCTTAATGTGGACAAAACTCATGAGTTGGATCACTTAGGGCAGCTTCAAGGTCAGCCAAGGCAATCCTAAGGTGGTAAAAATTCATGAGAGGCATAAAAAAGATATAAAAGAAGATGAAGAGACATCAAATGTATGGAAGACTTCTACGTCATTGAAGACAAGGAGACATATACTCGAGTATGCTCAAGGAGAGAGTCATCCAAGGCTCAAGGAGCTGAAACACAATAGCCCAAGATAGGAAAAATGTATAGGAGGACATTACATGCACAAAGGAGGAGCTATCAAGCCCATACCCCCTTCTAGTCTCTTGTAGAGTTGTTGATTGACCTAAATAGATCCATTTGAGGTGTTCTATAGCTTGTTGGAAAGCTTATGAATATACTAAGTGTGGCTAAAAGCTCAGGTGATTTGGATCAGTGAAGGCAGGTGAATCAGAGTTTTGTTGTAGGGTAGTAGAAAAGGTGTATGAAGGGACCTAGGTATTAGCTTCAATTCACTTCTAGTATGCAAATCTGAGGGATTAAAGTCCATCAGTTAGTATCAGAGCAAGAAAAAGCCTTTGACAACTATAGGAGAAGGATATAAAATCTTGGGCATAAAAGCTAAGAGGTACATTTTTGTTATGGTAGATCTAGGTCAAAAAGTGGAGTTGCTTGACATAGAAAACTATCAAACATGAAGGTTTAGAATCATAAAGTACCTTATGAGCAAAGGTTTATGGCCCATTGTTTGTGGAGATGAATATAAGCCCAATGTGGATCCCAAAGATCCAAAGACAACCAATCAAGAATTGAAGATGTTGAAGGATTTGGAGGAAAGGAATAGGAGAGCTATGTTCTACATATTATGGGTAATCTCTAACACTATGATTGGTCATATATCAGAATTTGATCATGCTAGAGATGTTTGGGAGGACTTAGAGAAGGGATATGCCACTTCCACAAGAAGAAGAAAGATGCAGCTTAAGAATGAACTCCATTCTTTGAAGAACGGTAGTGGTCAATCTATTGTTGAATACACATTGAGGGTGAGGGAGTTCAGGGAGCAATTGGAATCCACTAGCTGCAAAGTAGATGAGGAAGACCTTATGCCAATTACGATTAATGTTATGAGAGTGGAAGACAAGTGGAAACCCTTTATTACTATCATCTTGTATAGATATCCTCTACCAACTCTTGAGGAGTTGATCCCACACCTAGTGGCAAAAGAGGCTCCCATAGGAGATACATCCAAGAAGGATGGTCACTCACATGTCCTATATGCTAGCAAAGGCAAAAGCAATAGTGGCAAGAAGGGGAAAGAAGGAAAAAGCAATTGTAAGTAGTCTAAGGAAGAAGATTTTGATTTAGAAGGAGATAACAATGCATCATCTTCAAGGAAGGTCAAGAATCGCAAAGGGAAGAACAACCATCATAAATGTAAAGCTTGTTTTATATGTGGTAAGAAAAATTATATTTCTCCAAATTTCTGGATCAAGGATGAAAAAGGCAAGAAGAATAGGGAGCAAGGGAACTATGCTAACAACTCCAAGAAGGATGATGAGAAGGAGACCCTCTTAGCCATGAGACATGTCTACACTAGTGATCCCAAGGACACAAAGTGGTACATAGACTTTGTATGCTCTAAACACATGTCATGTATGGAAAAATCTTTTGTTCATATGCAAGTCCCAAGATCAAAAGGTTGTGTGGAGATAGGAGATAACACTAAGCATCACATTACACATGTGGGAGATGTTAAGCTAGGTGAAAGTAAATATGTCAAGACTCTTAAAGATGTGCTCCATGTTTCATCTATTTCCAAGAACCATATCTCTGTAGGATAGATGGTAGAGAGAGGTATGTAGATTATATTTGATGCAAAAGGGTGCATGGTGAACTAAGGAGGCAAGGTCATTGCCAAGAGAAGGAAAGAAAGCAGATTGTTCATACTAGATGATGCTCCTACACACAACAATCTTTGTTATGTGATGATTGGTAACAAAAAGATTGCAAATATTGATCTTTGGCACAAGAGGATAGGACATATCAATATTCCCAAGTTAAAAAGATTGTGCAGGGACTACCAAATCTTGAAGGCCAAACTTTGCATGATTTTTGTGATGCTTGTCAGCTACGTAAGCAAGAAAGAAAGCCATTTCCAAAGAGTGAGTATAGAGCCTCTAAGCTCTTGGAGCTTATACACTTAGATGTATGGGGCCCTCGTAGAGAGGCTTCATTGGGAGGAGCTAGTTAATTTTTCACTTTCATTGATGACCACTCATGAAAGGTATGTCTATATATTATCAAGGAAAAAGCTTTTCATGCTTTCAAAATTTTACGTCCCTTGTTGAGAAAGAATACAATCCACACATCAAGACATTGAGGTTAGATGGAGGGGGAGAGTATTTATCAAAGGAATTCACAAAGTACTTGTAGGAAAATGGCATAAAGAGGCACTTTACATGCAAGTACACTCCTCAGCAAAATGGTGTTGTAGAGAGGAAGAATAGGTAGTTGGTTGAGATAGCTAGATGTCTCATAAATGAAGGTATGTTACCATTCTCTTATTGGGATGAGGTTGTGAATACAACTTGTTACTTGATAAATAGGGTTGCAATATGTGGTGTGCACAACATGACTCTGAAGTCTATTATGGCAAGAAACCAACCATGAGTACCTCAAGGTATTTGGATGTGTATGTTGTGTTCATGTTCATAGTGAAGTGAGAGCAAAGTTAGAGCCCAAGAGTGAGAAATGTGTGTTCATTGTCTACTCCAATGAGCAAAAAAGCTATATGTGCTACAACCCTATCTTAAAGAAGCTATATGTGTCAAAAAATGTTGTGTTTGATGAGTCACAGTCATGGTATGGAGACAAGGGAAAGGCAAAGTTGGATGAAGAGGAGTGTGCTGACTTTGATGTGTAGATTCAACCTCAAGAGTTAATCAAAATCAAAGGATTAGAGGCTTCTACATCCAAGGTACACTGATATGATCACTATTACACTTATGATTATGAAAGATCATCCCCTACTTAAAAGTATAGAAGCCTGCAAGAGATAGACTATGACACTAGGGAAGCTCAAGAGGAATCAGAAGAGGAAGAGCTTGAGGAGTTCATTAATCCTAATGTAAAGTTTAATAGAATCAAGAAGCAATATCCCAAAAGTCAAGAGAGGAGGTAGGGTATACATATGGTTCTTATGTGGCAAAGCACTATGCGTACATGATGAATGCCATTACATATCAAGAGCCAAAATCTTCTGATGCAAAAACCAAACCAGAGTTGAGGAAGGGTATGTATGAAGAGTTCAAAGTTCTTAAGGAGGAAAAAACTTGGGAACTAGTACCCAAGAAGGAAGGCATGAAGATAGTCCAAAACACCTTGGTTTACAAGACCAAGAGGAATGTAGATGGAAGCTTGGCAAGGTACAAGGCTAGAATAGTAGCCAAGGGCTTCACATAGACACAAGGGTTGGATTATGAGGAGACTTTTAGCATTGTGGCAAACAAGGCTACCATTAGAGCTCTCATAGGCCTATGTGCAACAAGGAGGGTGCCTCTCTACCAAATGGACATAAAGAATGCTTTCTTATATGGTGAATTACAAGAAGAGGTGTTCATGGAACAACCTCAAGGATATGTAGATCCACAACATCCTATCTATGTTTGTAGGTTGAAGAAGGCCCTGTATGGCCTAAAGCACAACCCAAGGGCTTGGAATCAGAGGCTAGGGTACTTCTTGAAGAGATGTGGTTTATCTCCAAGTGATGCATATCCATCCTTGTATATGAAGAAGACAAATGACAAGATATGTTTTATATGCATATATGTAGATGATCTTCTTGTGAAAGGTGATGATGATTTAGGGACAAGTGACATCAAAGAGAAGCTTGGAAGAGAGTTCAAAATCTCAGATGTAGGTGTACTAAAGTACTCGATTGGCATTGAGGTGATCTATTGGAAGGAAGGTATCGATCTCTCTCAAAAGAAGTATCTTCTAGATGTGGTGTTTAGGGTTGGCATGATAGATTGCAAACGAATAGCTCAACCTATGGATTCAAATGTCAAGTTAAGCAAGGAGGATGGTAAGAAGGTAGAAGACCTCACACTATACAGGAGTATTGTGGGATCATTGATCTATGCTTCACTCACAAGGCTTGACTTGTGCTACATACTTGGAGTTCTTTCTCAGTTCATGCATTCACCCGTAGATACACATCTCAATCATGCAAAGAGAGTGTTAAGGTATGTGAAGAGTATAGTTAATTATGGGTGCTACACAGGTATGATGAAGAACTTCAAGTAAGAGCATGGAGTGATGCAAATTGGTCAGGGAGTGTTGATGATAGAAGGTCAACTTCTAGCTATATTTTCATGCTAGGTACAAAAGAAATTTCATGGATGAACAAAAAGCAGCCCACAATTGCATTGAGGCTGAATATAAAGATTTAGCCTTCATTACATGTGAAGCAATGTGGCTTAAGAAGCTCTTCAAAGATCTTGGTATACAACTTGGACCAATTCCAGTTTATGGAGATAACATGTCAAGCCTACATCTTGCTAACAATCCCATGTATCATGCAAGAATCAAACACATTAAAGTGCATTACCATTATGCAAGGGAAAAGGTTGTAGGTGGGGACATTAATGTTCATTTTGTAGGAATAAAGGACCAAGTTGCAGATATCTTCACCAAAGGCTTGTATGTGACCAATTTAACAAAGTTTTCAAAGGCTATGAGCTTACTTGATATGGAAACTACCACCTTAGCCTTGAGGGGGAGTGTTGAAAGTGTGAACTATGCAAGCTCTAGATGGATAGAGGGGTCAAAAGACCTTAATGTGGACAAAAGTCATGAGTCGGATCACTTAGGATGGGTTCAAGGTTAGCCAATGCAGTCCTAAGGCAGTAAAAAGTTGTGAGAGGCATCAAAAAGCTATAAAAGGAGATGAAGAGACATCAAATGTATGGAAGTCCTATATATCATTGAAGACTAGGAGACATATACTCAAGGAGGCTCAAGGAGAGAGTCATGCAAGAATCAAGCGGCTGAAATGTAGCAATCCAAGCTAGGAAAAATGAAGAGGAGGACATAACATGCATAGAGGAGTAAGGAGGAGCTATCAAGCCCACCCCCCCTCTAGTCTCTTGTAGAGTTGTTGAATGATCTAAACAGATCCATTTGAGGTGATGTAATCTTGTAGATATTCTTATAGATATCTGTAAAAATATTTGAATAAGTCCATGTGTGTTCACACCCTCATGAATCTCCACCTGCTAAATCAAAACACAAAACACATTAAAAACCTCAAGGCATTAAAATCCATTTAACATTCCATTATTCCATAAAGTATAACATGCCTCCCAGTTGACAAGCAACTGACCTCAGTTGATAAGAATAAAATAGACATGGATGGCCAGTCACACGTCCCATCAGTGAACAATCATAAGCATGTTCCATGTAAAAACACATGCATGGAATTGGAGAATTAGAATTTAATGTGATTGTGAATGATAATAAAAAATCAAATGGTCATAATGTGGAGTTAGTGATGTATTATGCATCCATTGATATTCTTCAAGTGTGTGAGTTTTAAATTTAACCAAAACATAATCAAGTATTTTCTCTAGAACTAAAATTTTTGCATCATCTTCAAGTAAAGGAGGATCATCTAAAATAGGAGTGAGTGCCAATGTTCGTTTAAATTTCTTCAATAAACTAATATGAAAAGAATTATGGATATTCCAATGAGAAGGTATGTCTAATCTAAAATTATTCTCATTAATTTTTTGAATAATATGGAAAGGCCCATAATAACGTGGTGCAAGTTTAACCTTAGGATGTGAAATATTTTTCAAACGTCTTTTAATTATCTGTAACCATACAAAATCATTTTCATTAAATTCTTTAGCTACACATTTCTTATTAACAGTATCCATGTAACATTATTGAATCTTTTTAATGTGCTCATGAACTTCATGAAGTATAGTAATATGATCTTGTGCAAAAGAATCAGCCATAGGTATATTAATTTGAGTGATAGACATGGGAGTGGGAAGTTGTTTACCATACACAATTTCATATGGTGCATGTCCAGTAGTGGTATGTGTTGTGTTATTATATGCAAATTGTCGTACAGGAAGTTTATCATCCCACTTACTTGGATTATCTAAAGAATAACAATGTAATAAATCTGAAATAGTAGTATTCATAGCTTCACTTTGCCCATTAATTATAGGATGAAATGCAGAGCTAAAGTCTATTGTGGAACCTAAATTTTGAAATAATGAAACCCAAAAATGATTACAAAAACGAAGATCTCGGTCTGATAAAATAACTTTTGGAAAACCATGATGCAAAAAAATACATTTAATTAATAACTTAGCAGCTTGGGGTGTAGAAAGAGTCTGTTTACAAGGAATGAAATATGCTTGTTTACTAAACCTATCAACAATTGTCCAAATCATATCATTATGAGATGAAGTTGAGAGAAGACTAGTAATAAAATCCATAGAAATTTGTTCCCATGGTCCATTAGGTATGGGAAGTTTCATTAATATTCCAAATGCTTTACCATGATGTCTTTTCACACCTTGACACACAATGCAATGGGAAATATACTGTGCAATATACTTTTCCATATTTGGCCAAAAGAAGAATTCTTCTTTGTATGCCCGTATGACCCATATATGGTGGTTCATGCATCTCTTTTACAACAAATTCTTTAAAACCTTGTGTAATGCATAACTTGTGTTTCAAATATAAGAATCCATTATGAAAAGTGTAGTATTCCTCACTAAATGTTGGAGAGTTATTGAAAGCATTCCAAATACAAATCAGATGCATAAGTAGGAATCATGTCATGAAATGAATGGATATGAACAACATAAAATATTATTAATAGAAACAATCTTTGTTTGTGGGGATGGGAAATGACTAAGGGCATCAACTACAACATTAGCTTTGCCAGGTTGATATTGAATCATAGGCTGAAAATTTTGTATGAATGAATCCCATTTAATATGTCTGTTAGAAATCAATGGTTGATTTAAAAAATGCTTAATAGCTTGTTGTTATGTTTTGATTATGACTTCAAAACCCATGAGATAATGTTCCCAAAATCTTAAAGCATGCACAACAGCTAGGAGTTCCTTATCGTATGTACTATAATTCTTTTATGAAGGTTTAAGTTTCCTACTTTCAAATGCAATAGAATGGTCATTTTGCATTAATACAACACCTATACCTAAGCCACTAGTATCTAACTACATGGAAAGGTTGTGCAAAATTAGGTAATTGCAAAATAGGTGCATGACAAAGTGCATGTTTGAGTTTTTCAAAAGATTGTTGTTGTGCTAATCCCCATGCAAAATTTAACTTTTTCTTCAATAATAATGTGAGTGGGAGTGCTAAATAAGAAAAACCTTTTACAAACTTTCAATAAAAACTAGCTAACCAAAGAAAAGAGCATACATCATTCACAAATTGAGGTATATGCCATTCTTCAATTACTTTAATTTTCCTTGGATATACATGAACACCTTGACTAGAGATAGTATGACCTAAATACTCTAATTCCTTTTGAAAGATATAAATCTTTTTGGGATTGGCATAAAGTTTGTTTTTGCATAACAAATTAAAGACAATTGCTAAATGCTTTTCATGGTGATCATCATTTTCACTATAGACAAGTATATCATCAAAGAAAACAAGAACAAAAGCTTGGTAATCAAGAAAAATGTTATTCATCATACATGCAAATATAGCAGGTACATTGGTGAGTCCAAAAGGCATTGCCATGAATTCAAAGTGACAAGTTTGAGTTCTAAAGGTAGTCTTATAAATATCATTTTGTGTCATTCTTATCTGATGATACCTTGATTTAAGATCAATTTCACTAAAAACATGTGCTCCATGAAATCTATCTAGCAAATCATCTATTCTAGGAATAGGATATCTATTTTTAATTGTGATCTTATTGAGCACTCTATAGTCAATGCACATCCTATAAGTCTTGTTCTTCTTCTCTACTAAAAGAACATGTGCTCTAAAGGGAGAAGAACCAGGTCTTATAAGTCCTTTGTGGAGTAAATCCTTAGCTTTATTAGCTATTTCTTGTTGATGTGAAGGTACATGCCTATAAGGTGCTTTATAGGGAGGGGAACTACTAGGAATTAAGTCGATACCATGGTCAAGTGATCCCCTAGAAGGTGGTATATTACCCTAGGGCAGACTTAGAAATTGAGAGAACTAAGCTTTGCATGAAGATGGTAGAACTATCCCAAACCATGTTTGAAGCCTCTCGATACATCAATTGGAGTAACATAGTGAAACCTGAGTTACACTTTCAAGGACTCTTGGAGAGGTTAGACTACTTGATTGCTAGCAACGAGAATCAGAATCTGCAAAAGAACTCTAATGTTCCAAAGATACAGGAAGGTAATGCACCATGTCAGTCTCAAGTACCAAACATGATAGAGGAGGACCATTCTTCCATACATAAGTACTCACAAGGGTTTCTGAGAGAAATCCAAGAAGAGAAGTGGTGACGAGAGCAAGAAACCCATCCTCCTATTTATAAAATAGATGACTTATAGGAACAATTTCCCCAAGACATAACCTCTATCTATGACGACGTAGAGGAAGAGTAACCGAGTGAATGAACTAACTTTGAATCCAATTCATTACAAGAATTACCCCAGTTCTTCGGACCTTGGGAAGCTAAGACGATGAGTATGAGAGCATCGACCATAATCATCAGAAATGAAGAATCACTACTCCCCATAAACACTGATGTGATTAAGAACACTAAAGTATAGTGTCATCTCACTTTAGAAGAACTATTGAAATTTAAGCCAGAATTGTGGAAGCACATAGCAAATTAGTTCCGAAAAATTGCTACCACCCACTCTCAGGTAGGTTCACACAAGAAGGTACCAGAAGTACGCGTGGAAAGAATTGGAGATGTGAGTGAGGGAGAAGAAGGCATATATGTGTGTGTATGTGTCTATGCATGTGTGTGTATGTGTGTGTGTCTATGTGTGTGTGTGTCTATGTGTGTATGTGTTCGGTTGTGTGTATGTGTGTATATACGTGTGTATCTATATATGTGTCTGTATGCATGTGTATGTGTGTGTGTAAATGTGTGTGGATGTGTGTGTGTGTAAGTGTGTATGTGTCTATGTGTGTGTGTGTCTATGTGTGTGTCTATGTGTGTATATATATGTGTGTGTATGCATGTGTATGTGTGTGTGTAAATTTGTGTGTATGTGTGTGTGTGTATGTGTATGTATGTGTGTGTATATATGTGTGTGAATGTGTCTATGTGTGTATGTATGTATATGTGTGTGTATGTGTGTGTGTGTGTGTCTATGTATGTATGTGTGTGAGCCTATGTGAGTGTCTATGTGTGTATGTGTGTGTCTTTGTTTATATATACATGTGTATGTGTATATATGTGTGGGTATGCATGTGTATGTGTGTGTGTAAATCTGTATGTATGTGTGTGTATGTGTGTGTATCTATGTGTATATGTGTGTATCTATGTGTGCATATACATGTGTATGTGTATATATGTGTGTGTATGCATGTGTATGTCTGTGTGGAAATGTGTGTGGATCTATGTTTGTGTGTGTGTGTGTAAGTGTGTATGTGTCTATGGATGTATGTGTGTGTGTATGTGTGTGTGTGTATGTGTGGGTGTCTATGTGTGTATATATATGTGTATGTATACATGTGTATGTGTGTGTGTGTGTGTAAATCTATGTGTATATCTGTTTGTGTATGTGTGTGTATGAATCTATGTGTGTGTGTCTATGTGTGTATGTGTGTGTCTATGTGTGTATATATGTGTGTGTAAATCTATGTGTATGTGTGTGTATGTGCGTGTATGTGTGTGTATGTGTGCGTATGTGTGTGTCTATGTGTGTATATATGTGTGTGTGTATGCATGTGTATGTGTGTGTGTGTAAATCTATGTGTATGTGTGTGTATGTGTCTATGTGTGTGTATGTTTGTGTGTGTATGTTTGTGTGTGTCTATGTGTGTGTGTGTGGGTGTGTGCCTATGTGTGTATGTGTGTGTCTATGTGTTTATATACGCTTGTGTATGCATGTGCATGTGTGTGTGTAAATCTATGTGCATGTGTGTGTCTAAATCTATGTGTATGTGTGTGTATGTGTATATGTGTGTGTGTGTCTATGTGTGTGTGTATGTGTATATGTGTGTGTGTGTCTATGTGTGTGTGTATGTGTGTGTGTATGAGTGTGTGTATGTGTGTGTGTATGTGTGTGTATGTGTGTGTGTGTGTCTCTGTGTGTGTCTATGTGTGTATGTGTGCGTGTATGTGTCTATGTGTGTATATATATGTGTGTATGTGTGTGTCTATGTGTGTATGAGTGTGTGTGTGTGTGTCTATGTGTGTATGTGTGTGTGTAAATGTGTGTGTATGTGTGTGTGTCTATGTGTGTATATGTGTGTGTCTATGTGTGTATCTATGTGTATGTGTGTGTGTGTCTATGTGGGTATGTGTGTGTGTGTCTATGTGGGTATGTGTGTGTGTGTCTATGTGTGTATATATGTGCGTGTGTATGCATGTGTATGTGTGTGTGTAAATCTGTGTGTATGTGTGTGTATGCATGTGTATGTGTCTATGGGTGTATGTGTCTATGTGCGTGTATGTGTATGTGTGTGTCTATGTGTGTATGTGTGTGTCTATGTGTATGCACGTCTATGTGTGTATGTGTATGTGTGTGTAAATGTGTGTGTATGTGTGTGTGTATGTGTCTATGTGCATATATATATGTGTGTATGCATGTGTATGTGTGTCTGTATGTGTTTGTGTGTGTCTATGTGTGTATGTGTGTGTGCCTATGTATGTATGTGTGTGTGTGTGTGTCTATGTGTATGTGTCAGTGTGTCTATGTGTGTATATGTGTTTGTGTATGCATGTGTACATGTGTGTGTAAATCTATGTGTGTATGTGTGTGTGTGAGTGTACCTTTGTGCTTCTTTGGCCATCGCTAGCTAGGAGCTTGTGTGCATGTGCTCTCTCTCTCTCTCTCTCTCTCTCTCTCTCTCTCTCTCTCTCTCTCTCTCTCTCTCTCTCTCTCTCTCTCTCTCTCTCTCTCTCTCTCTCTCTCTCTCTCTCTCTCTCACTCGCTCACTCTCTCTCCTCTCGATCTTGGCACAAATGTGCCGGGACAAAACATTCAAGAGTGTCACTTATGTGATGCTCTGAAATCTCAAGACGTCACTTATGCAATGCTCCACCATCACAGGAAGTTTGTCAATGTCGATAGGAGCATCACTAGATAGAGATGCTATTTGCAACGGTCCAAACTAGCATCGTGTAAGTGACATTGTGCATTGCTTATGCAATGGTTCATCCTTTTTTTTAATAAAAAAAGAGTTTTGTCGCTTATGCGACACTTTTGTCACATAATCAACAAAACCAACTTTTTTTTCAATAGGGGGTGTTGCTACATCCCCATATTTCTAGTAGTGGTATGATTCTCCCATGCATGCTTCTCTTTTAGGCATTCGTACCATGATTTTCCTGTCTTCTATTTCATATTTTTTGAAGTTCTCTAGTACCTCCATGAGGGGGTTCTTCTTCTGTCTTGAGTGAATCATTTCTTTTTTTCATTTGTTTTTGACACATTCGTTGAGTGATTTGTGTTGTTCAGTTTGACTTTCCTTATTCAATTCAGGGGTCGTGGATTCTACAAAGTAAAGATACTCTTCTTCTATTGAACAGAAGGGTTCCATGACAATGGACTCTAGGTCCTTGTCATTGTTCTTGTATGTTCCTTGACTTAAATCCATGCACTCCTCGAGAATGGTCTCTTCATCTAGGAGATCTATCATAAAGATTGAAATCTCATATCCATTCTCATCACAGTGAGGGGTCCATTGTTCTTCATTCACTGCTATGTCCATAGTAGCTAAGATCTCTGCCCAACTATGAGGCTCAACTATGAGGAAACACTTTAGGTGCATAGGCAGGATTGTGAAGGGTTCATGGGTGTTGTTCTGAACCTAAAGCTCTCGCTTCTAATCGCCCTTCCTCTTGTTTTGCTACTTTGCACATCCAAAGGTGGGTGTCCTCATGCAACCATGATGGATCTAATTCTATTGAATGTACCGACTCTATTTCTTCAGGTGACCTATGAATGGTATTCCATTGGATTGGGGGTACATCACGATGAGAGTAATCCTTGAGATTAACTTTGATGATCGCTCCTAAATGTTGCAAGTACAAGGAATTAGTTCCCCAATCTTGTAGAATTTGCAATTGTTGCATGAATGGTCACCCTAAAATCATCTCGTAAGCATGAGTTTTTCCAAAGCCGCAAATGGCGAAGGTGTGTTCGAAATCTACACCACAAGTGGTGAGAGATATTCCTTCCAATAGGCCTAATGGCTTCTCAATGTGACCATTGGCCATCTATAATTTCATTCTAGTGGGCCTTAATGCAGGTTTACCCCAATGTTTCCATAGAGTGCTGGTAGCAATAGCTACTTCGGCACCTGACGTAGAGAGACATACACACACACATACACATACATAATGCATATGCATACATACATACTTACATGCATACACACACATACACACACATGCATACATATGCATACATAATGCACATGCATATGCATACATAATGCACATGCATATGCATACATAATGCACATGCATATGATTACATAATGCACATGCATATGATTACATAATGCACATGCATATGCATACATACATGCTTACATGCATACACACACATACACACACATACACACACATATGCACACACCTACACACATACATACACACACATACACACACACATATACACACAGATTTACACACACACATACACATGCATATACACACATATATATAGACACATAAACACACACATATACACACACATATATGCACATAGACACACACACATACACACACATACACATAGACACATACACACTTACACACACACATAAACACACACATATACACACATAGACACATCCACACACATTTACACACATACATACTGTCACTCTAACACAATGGCAAGTACCAACGTGAGGAGCTTCACCTCATAAATGTCAATCCGTGGAGACGTGAGGACCGGTATGAAGACCGTGAGCAAGTGATGGCACAAGTGCGTGAGTGAAAGCACACAAGCATGCACACACATAAACACACACGTGCACAAAGTAAGAGCAAAGAGTGGAACAATAGAAGGACTTCCATTGCAAAAATGCTCTCTTACAAGGCTGAAATCTACAACAAGCTAACCCCAAAAATGAGCTCTCCAGCCCTTTTTATAGTTTTTTGAGTGGTTTGGGCCCTATCCAGACCTAGTGTTCGACCTAGTTAAAAAATAGGTTCCAGGGCTTATTTGGGGGCTCAAACGGAGTTTAAAAGTTATGAAAATTGGTAGGATGGTAGTTGTAATATTTCTCAAGCTCAAGGACTCCTCGTCTTGAACAAAATGGAGTTACCAAAAATGGAAAATGGTATTTACAATGGTTTTTAGTGATGAAAATCACTATTTTTTATAGGGATTTCTTCTGAAAATTTGACAAGTGCTTCTGGGATCTCCCTACTTGCTCCTTCTTCTTGTGTGTCCACTTCCTTGATGCGCTTCCATGCTTTTTCCTTGACCTTGAGCTTCAACACTCCCCCCCCCCTTCTTGAGTCTGTCGTCCCTGACAGACCCTTGTTGTAGTGGATCTTCCATGTAGTATGTTGAGACGTAGTGTCCTTTATGTTCAACAGGAGCAATCCATCTTCCCAATGTAGCCTGGCTGTTTTTCTAGTTCTTCACGTTGCCACTGCTAGCTCTTGCACTTTGTAGTCCCTTCATATGTACTTCTTCCTTTGTATTCCATCGTGATGGTGCATTTGTGAGCTTTCCAAAACTGCTAGTTGCTCAAAGGAGGTGGTCAATGTTGATTATGCGCAACTCTCAGTGGTAGATGGCTTCCTTGCTCTTGTAGTGGTCACCCTGATGTCATCTAATTCTTCGAGAGATGGCTTTCACAATTTTCATGCCAAGTACTTGTAACCCATCATGTATGATGGGTAAGTGTTGATATATTTAGGTAGTGATGTGTGTGAACACTCTAGGACCGCCGGGGCACTTTTTTCCCTCTTTAGGAGGTTTTTTTCCCCCGGCTTGTATATACGCCTATTGCCCTAATGGGCTACTTATCTTTGTACATTCTCTAGTAATACATTCAGTCTTGTGTGTTGTGCTCCAAGCTTCTTCTTCTTCCTTGTGCTGTTCGCGTGCTTCCGCAGACGTCTAACTCCAACAATTGGTATCAGAGCAGGTCGTTGCTTCTTCTAGGGCGCCGTCGACACTCCTCCGTTTGCAGTCTCAGATTCGCATGAAATTTGGTGAGCATACTCAGGGTGTTTCCTATATCAAAACAGCTTTGCTTTGTGGTGCCAAAATCGCGATCTGAGCTCGTTTCGGCCTCCGAACGCACTATTGCAGCGCTTGTGCAGGCTATTTCGTCCTTTTGTGCCAAAGGTATATACCAGTTTCTGTTCGCCAGTTTAAGCGTCTCGAAGTCTGCTACAGGTCTAGCAGAACTCGTCTGGGCAGTTCCGTTCAACTTTTTGAGATACAATCAATTTTCTGCATCAAGGTATTTTAGTCACCGGCCATGGCTGAAAGCAGTGATGTATTCCGTATGTTGGCTGTTGAGGATAAGTTGGATGGTACCAACTACCCATTATGGGCTTATATGATGCGACATGTACTGGTTGCAAAAGGATTGTGGAACATTGTGCAGGGTGTTGAAAGACGTCCTGTTACACCTGTAACGACAGGTACTGCAAATACAGGTGTTGGAGCTGATGAAGATGGTGTCGAAGATGATATTCCGCAGATTCCTATTCGTGCTGCTGTTTCTGTTGCACCTACTGCAGAGCAGATTCGTTGGGATGGCAGAGATGCCCAGGCACATGCATTGATAGCTTTGTCTGTCAAACGTGCCATTATCCCTCACATTCGCTCTTGCAGAACAGCAAAGGATGCTTGGGATACACTTACCACTTTGTACCAGGCTAGGAATGAGGCTCGTGTTGCTTACCTCCGAAAACAGTTGGAGAGTGAGCACATGAATGAAGGTGATTCTATGGACAGTTTTCTTACAAAGATCAAAGACCTGAAGGAACAATTGATTTCTGCTGATGAGGTTATACCAGATAGCTCACTTGTGCAGACCGTTCTGAATGGCCTTCCTGATTCATATCAGAGTTTTGCCTCTACTCTTCGATTGATGATGAAAGGCAATCCGAATGCCTTGTCATTTGAGGAATTAGTCTCTGTTCTGTTGCAGGAAGATCAGTCCAGGCAGAACAGGTCCATTATGCGTGTTGCAGATCAAGCTTTCCTGGCTAGTCAGAAGGGCAAAGGAAAATGGAGCTCTTCTACTAGTAAGCAGAAATCTGCAAATGCTGCACAATCGAAAAACCAGGATAAAGATGAGAAGAAATCAGAAAAGCAGAAATTGTTCTGCAAGTACTGTAAAGGAAATGATCATATTATAAAGAACTGTCCAAAACTGGCTGCTAAAGAGGCAAAGAAGAAAGAGGCTGGAATGGTTGTTGCAGAGGCCTCTACACCAAAAATAGAGACTGCAAATCTTGTGCAGGAAGAAGAATGGGCGTTTACTACTGTCTGCAGTTTTGACCCATCTTCTCATGATCAGTGCATGTCTGCAGTAGACTCAGATGTTTGGTACTTTGACAGTGGGGCGACCAAACATATTACCTCGCAGCGCAGTTTCTTCTCTTCACTCGAGCCTGCCCCTACAGGGAATACTGTCACATGCGCCAATAACTCCTCTTATCCTGTTATGGGAGTTGGTAAGATCATTTTGACTACTGCTGATGGTAGTTCTTTCACTTTGTCAGATGCTTTATTTGTGCCAGGGATCAAAAAGAACCTGTTATCAGTTTCTGCATTAGCCAAGTTTGGCTTGGTTGTGAAATTCGTTGATGACAGGTGTACAGTCCATGATCTCTCAAATGGCGATGTGATTATTGCTTCTGGCATTTTATGTCATGGGCTGTATAAGCTCATAGACTATGAAAGATCTGTGAATGATTTGGCATGTGCAGTTCATGATTCTCAGGCTATGTCAGATGCAAAGCTTTGGCATGCACGCTTTGGTCATCTGAATTTTGCTAGCTTGTTACGCCTGCAGAAATCTGAAATGGTGTCCTCTTTGCCCAAACTTGAGGCACCTGGAAAACATGTTTGTGAAGGCTGTATTTTGGGCAAAATGCAGCGTTCTTCCTTTCCAAAAGATGGTTCAGTTCGGGCTATGCAGAAATTGCAGCTTGTACATAGTGATGTCTGTGGTCCTATGCAGACACCCTCTTTTGGAAATTACCTTTACTTCGTGACTTTCATTGATGATTTTTCCAGGCATGCATGGGTATACCCACTCAAAGCAAAGTCCGAAGTGTTCATGTGCTTCAAACAGTTTTTGGTTTTGGCTGAAAATCTGTCAGCATGTAAAATGGGCACCCTCCGTTCTGATCGAGGGGGGGAATATATGTCTTCAGATTTTAATGCATTTCTGGCTGAACGTGGGATAAAACACCAGTGTACAGTGCCGTATACACCTCAACAGAATGGAGTTGCTGAACGAAAGAACAGGTCACTCATGGAGATGGCGAGGTGCATGGTCAAAAGTCAGGCTTTACCACATAGTTTCTGGCTTGAGGCTGTCATGTGTGCAGCATATGTACTGAACAGGTGTCCCACCAAAGCGTTGCAGTCTATCACTCCATATGAGGCTTGGCATGACCGCAAGCCATCTGTTGCTCATTTGCGTGTTTTTGGTTGTTTGGCATATGCATTAGTGCCTGAACAACATCGCAGAAAATTGGATGATAAGGCAGTAAAATGTATTTTTGTTGGGTACAGTTCTGAAAGTAAAGGCTATCGTCTGTATCATCCACAGACTAAACGCATTCTGGTTAGCCGTGATGTTGTCTTTGTGGAAGATGCTATTCAGCCATTGCTTTCATGTACTAAGGAGACATCTGTTAGCTCCAAAGACATGTATGATACTTTGATGCCTCTTTTTACAGGTGGACAGGCTAGCGCTGGTCCTAATGAGGCAACTTCTCAGCCTTTGCAGGTTTCATATGATGATGCAGATCATTCCATTTCTGATGCAGATTTACATGATGCACTTGTTGATGAGAGAGCTGATATTGAACAGGCAAAAACTATGCCAAAATGGCTGGTGCAGACTTTGCGTGACAGCAAATTAGATGCACCTTTGTCATATCGTACTCGTTCAGGCTCTCATAGTACCTCCTTTGCATCAGATTGCTATGCTATGGCTGCATCTAGTCTCTGTGATGAGAATGAGCCTGTTTCTTTTGATGAAGCACAAAATTCAGAAAATTGGATGGCTGCTATGCAATCTGAATATGATGCTATAATGAAGAATGGTACATGGTCTTTATGTGACTTGCCTCCTGGCAAGAAGGCCATTGGCACTAAGTGGGTATACAAGCTGAAGCGTAAACCTGATGGTACAGTTGACAGGTATAAGGCTAGGCTTGTTGCAAAGGGTTATGCGCAGGAAAGAGGCATTGATTTTGATGAGACCTTTGCACCTACATGCCGTATGACTACTGTTCGGAGCATTTGTGCACTTGCAGCCCATCATGGTTGGAATGTACATCAGTTGGACATTAAAACAGCATTTCTGAATGGTGACTTGCATGAAGAAGTGTATGTTTTTCAGCCCCGTGGCTTTGTGCAGAAAGGGCATGAAAACCAGGTGTGCAGGTTAAAGAAGGTGTTATATGGTTTAAAGCAAGCACCACGTGCTTGGTATGAGAAGATACATGCCTATCTGATTGCACATGGTTTTGAGAACAGTCCAACTGAAAGCACCTTATATGTTAAGCGTGCTAATGATGTGCTTCTGATCATTGTTGTCTATGTAGACGACATGCTGCTCACTGGTCCTCTTGAGAAGCATATTGCTGATTTCAAGGCTGATTTGCATGCCTCATTTGAGATGTCTGATTTGGGGCATTTGCATCACTATTTGGGCATTCAGTTTATGCAAGTTGATGGTGGAATGGCTTTGTGTCAAACGAAATATATTGACATATTATTGCAGCGTTTTGGCCTTGAAGACTGTAAGCCTATTGCCACTCCTATGGAGACAGGTTTACGATTGAGTCTTCATGATGCTGGAGATGCATTTGATGCTGTTCTCTATCAGCAGGCTGTTGGATGCTTGATTTACTTATGCATTACTCGGCCAGATATTCAGTTTGCTGTCTCACAGATGAGCAGGTTTATGCATTGCCCAGGAGTCACGCATTGGAAAGCGGTTAAGCGCATCTTTCGCTACTTGAGTGGTACTCGGCTACTTGGGTTGTTTTATCCCAAGGGGGGATCACTACCGCCAGATTTTCATGCTTTTTCTGACTCAGATTGGGCTGGTTGCTATGACACTCGTGTGTCCACCAGTGGTTTTTGCTTCATGCTTGGTAGCTCATGTATATCTTGGTTGAGCAAGAAGCAGCCTACTGTGGCCACTTCCAGTTGTGAGGCTGAGTATAGGGCAGCTTTCACAGCGACTGTTGAGTGTGTGTGGCTCAGACGCCTTATGGCTGATTTGGGTGTTGGCCAGTCTTCTGCCACCACCATCTTCACTGACAGTCAGAGCGCATTGGCAGTTGCGAGGAACCCTGTGTTCCATGCTCGCACTAAGCACATTGAGGTGCATTATCACTATGTCAGGGAGAGGTTCTCTGCTGGGGAGATCAGCTTGGCATATGTGCCCACGCAGGAGAACATTGCAGACCTTTTCACGAAGGCTCTTCCTAGGGAGAAGTTTGAAGCTTTCCGCAAAGCTTTGGGCTTACTTCCTTTTGTGGAGTGATTTCCACATAGCTCGGCACTTCCTTATACATGAGTGCCAGCTCCTTGTTCACCGCATCACTCCCAGGGGGGATTTGTTGATATATTTAGGTAGTGATGTGTGTGAACACTCTAGGACCGCCGGGGCACTTTTTTCCCTCTTTAGGAGGTTTTTTTCCCCCGGCTTGTATATACGCCTATTGCCCTAATGGGCTACTTATCTTTGTACATTCTCTAGTAATACATTCAGTCTTGTGTGTTGTGCTCCAAGCTTCTTCTTCTTCCTTGTGCTGTTCGCGTGCTTCCGCAGACGTCTAACTCCAACAGTAAGTGCATTAGTGCATGGGTTGAACAACATATGTGCCTTATGCATGGCCTTGTAATGTGGCCCTACGTATGCGTACTTGGAAAATGAATGGCAAGAAGTATGATGCAAGAGATTGGGTCTTGAGCTAAGTGCTCAAGGGTATGCTGACGAAGAGGTTTCCTAATCTATCATGGTTACAGTGTTGTTGAAGCATACACATCTTACCATAGTGAAAGGTCCATTGATCTTCATCTCTTCGTGTTGTAGTTCCATCATGATAATTGACCATTGGCTTGTCTTTATGGTTGATGGACGTTCATGTTGATGGTTCAGCGATGAGTGTCATCGAGCGCGTGGACCTGTTTCTTCCTTTTTTTTAATTTATTTTTTTTAATTTTATTAATTTTTTTTTTTTGGAAAAATTACGAAACAAGAAGAAGGTTGTTAGTATCAATAAAATATATTACATATGCCAAATGTGTCTCATGTGCCTGGGATTTCTCAATGGTGTCTATGCACGGCCATGTAATGTGGCTCTATGTTGATGCATACTTTGGAAGTGCATGACCTCAATGGTGCAAAAGACAAGGTTATGCCAAAGGCACATGGTTGCTGCACATCGAGGCTTTTGATGTTACTCGCATAGTTGATGCATTCTTTGTTTGGAGGTGTTGATTGGATCTCGAAATGATGTAATCCTCCTAATTGGAACCCATTTCAGAATAGTATTTGGCCCTGTAGAGATCACCTCAGGCCACTTCTTATTTGGATGCTGTCCAAACTTTGGTATCCAGTGTGGTTGGCTCTTTGGTTTTGTGGATGCGGCTGGTGCTTTCAGCTTCCAAACCCATATCCGTGATGATTGCCTGCTTACTTTTGTAGAAGGGTTGAGTTTATCTTCGTTTGGTCTTTGTGCTCTATTCTTACCCTTTTCTTTCCTTGGCTTCTGTGTTGAGACCTTTTGCATGGTGGGGAGCATAGGTTGTTGCATATGTAAGAGCTTCTTAGGTACCCACATCTATAAGCGTCCTTGTTGAGCTCCAGCTAATTTTTTTGGCACCCAAATTTGTACAGGCTTATTGTGGTCGGCCTTCATCGATTGCTTCGGTACCCAAATTTGTTGGACGTTCTTGGTTCTTTTCTTCCAATGGTTGACTTGCCTGGGTGGGAATTGGGTTGGCAAGGCTGGTGGTTGCTCTCCTTTTTGTACCCAGATCTTCTTCATGTCCGGAACTACTTTCCTCTCGAAGTCTCTTTGTCTATTTGATATAGCAGTTGTCATATACCGTTGTGCTTGCCTTTTTGGTTGAGTTGTGGTGACAACATTAGTCTTTGCACAAGAGGAGGAGTTTGCTTGTCTTTGAGCCTCTTCTTCCATGATTGAGTGCTTTTGAAACATAGAGCCCTTGACACATACAACATCTTTTTTGCTAAGATTAGTCCTAGAAGAACCATGAAGAGGTGTGACATCTCAATTTGTGAGCATGCAATTTTCTAACTCTAATGTAATGCATTGTTCATGTACCCAAACATGAAGAATTTGACTTCTTAAGTTCAAGTTGATTGCATGGTCATAAATCCAATCTTGACCTAGGACAAGTGGCTCGGTAAGGTCCGCATCGTGACACACTAGCATTTTGACTTTTATTGGGACAACTTGAAGGTAGATGGGAAGTTCCACCTCGCCCAAACAAGGGGTTTCCACACCTCCCAATCCTATGAGATATGCTTCTATGGACTTGATGTCCACTTGCAAGTCTTGGTAGTATGAAAGTCAACAAAACCAAAATCATAGCAAATGGATTTCGTATGAGAAAGTTATGCAAGTTCAGGGTTTTGGGGGTTAAAACAGGGAAACAGGACCTCTCTGGGATTTCTGCAGAACAGGCGATACACGATACTTATCAAGTATCGCGATACCTGGAAGAAGACGATACATGATACTTGCCTTGCCATGATACACGATACTTGAGACAGGAGTAGGTCCACAATACTCGATATGTGACAGATATCACGAGAAGAATCTTACGATACACGATATTGCACAAGTATCACTAGAGCCAAATCAACGATACTCGATATCTGTGAGGTATTGTAAAAAGTTCAGCGATACACGATATGGAACAAGTATAGAGAAAAAAAAATCATGATACATGATATTTATCCAATATCACGAGCCAATCACGATACTCGATAGTCCACAAGGACATTCTCCACGATAGTCGATACTGGACAGATATCGTTTTCTGTGTCCACAATACTCGATACTTCACAAGTATCGTGAGAAATTTCCAACGATACTCGATATCCACCAAGTATCATGGAAAGCTGCCTTCACGATACACGATATGGCGCAAGTATCACGATAGGAATTTCACGATAAATGATACTCGATAGGTATCGCTATCCGATTTTTGTGATATACGATACACGATATCTGACTCGTATCGTGAGGATTTCTCAACGATACACGATATGCAACCACTTCAAGTATCGCGATACTTGACCACAGGAGTTCACGATATCCAGGTATCGCGATACCTCAACTGCAGGAGAACACGATACTTGGATTTTTTGGAGTCCAAATTCAAAACTTTTTGCAAATATGATTACCTTGGGTCCTCGTTGTCACTCCTATGTGTCTATAGATGCCAAATCTTCCTTCGAACCCGCGATATTGCACTCACGATACTTGGCGCAGGTTATGTCATGTCCGAGGCTATTCACTCTGATTTTCGGATATTTTGGTACTATTTCTTAAACGTCTCAGTACTGCACCCTCTCTAAGGCTCTTTCTCACAACCATAAGTAAAAAGCGAGGTGAATGGACTCTAAAAAATGGAAAAAACTGAGAATATGAAGGTGGGTGGAGATGGTGATGATGATGAAGATGAAGGAGAAGAAAAACTCAAAAATTGAACTTAAAATGGTGATTTTTTTACCTTTCAATGTTGCCACTGTACGTCTTACCATCACACGCTCGTCCTCCAAGCTCTCTCCCCGACAACGGCGCCAAATTTGGTGTCACTCTAGCACAATGGCAAGTACCAACGTGAGGAGCTTCACCTCATAAATGTCAATCCGTGGAGACGTGAGGACCGGTATGAAGACCGTGAGCAAGTGATGGCACAAGTGCATGAGTGAAAGCACACAAGCATGCACACACATACACACACGCGCACAAAGTAAGAGCAAAGAGTGGAACAATAGAAGGACTTTGATTGCAAAAATGCTCTCTTACAAGGCTGAAATCTACAACAAGCTAACCCCAAAAATGAGCTCTCCAGCCCTTTTTATAGTTTTTTGAGTGGTTTTGGCCCTGTCTAGACCTAGTGTCGGACCTAGTTAAAACATAGGTTCTAGAGCTTATTTGGGGGCTCAAACGGAGTTTAAAAATTATGAAAATTTGTAGGATGGTAGTTCTAATACTCCTCAAGCTCGAGGACTCCTCCGCTTGAACAAAATGGAGTTACCAAAAATGGAAAATGGTATTTACAATGGTTTTTAGTGATGAAAATCACTATTTTTATAGGAGTTTCTTCTAAAAATTTGACAGGTGCTTCTGGGATCTCCCTACTTGCTCCTTCTTCTTGTGTGTCCAGTTCCTTGATGCGCTCCCATGCTTTGTCCTTGACCTTGAGCTTCAACACATACACATGCATATAGACACATATATATAGACACACACATATATACAAACATAGACACACACATACACACATAGACACACACACATAGACACACACACATAGACATACACACATATACACACACACATAGACACACACATATACACACACATGGACACATACATACACATATATGCATACACACACATATATGCATACACGCACAAACAGACACATACACACACACATACACATACATGCATACATAATGCATATGCATATGCATATGCATACATACATATGTACATGCATACACACACATGCATACATTTTCATATGTAATGCACATGCATATGCATACATACATGCTTACATGCATACACACAATACACACACTCACATATACACCTACATACACATACACACATATACATACTTACATATAGATACACACATATACACACATGCATATGCACATACTCATGCATACACACATACACATACATATACACACACATACATATACATACCTATACGTATACGCATATCAGGTCACATGCATACCTGCCCACAAACATACACACATACATACACATGCATATATACGTATGCATGCATACACAATCCACACATACACATGCATACACATATACATATACATACACATATACATATACATACACATACACATACATATACATGCATACATATGTACACATACTATATTGATTTCTAACCCATTTTGTTTTATATGTAGAGGTATTGTGGATCCTAGTAGAGAGAGAAAGGTGAAACTCACTCTCATAAAAATTCTTATGAGAGCAAGAGTTCCACCTCATACCTTAGGGATCATCATGCATGAGTACTCAAAGGTGCATGATGATGACCTTGATTTTACAATCTAGATGCTTAACTAGTGATCAGAGGAGGGCTCTTTTGCAGCTTTCATATGCATGAAGAGAACTCTCTACTCATAGGTATGTTTTTGTTTTCACAATTTTTTTAATGATATTATAACACATATTTTTAGTTATTTTTAGCTATCTATTTTTCAGGACACCAATACCACCTCTAGATCATGAGAGTAGAGCACAGGTGCCTATGAAGACATGCATAGACGCCTCAGGGCTGGAGTGCAATATAGAGCCAAAGGGTAATATTGTGTATATAGGGAATGGATTGGAGTTCAAGAGAAGAGTGCGAGCATTATGCAACTCTTACCTGTGCCTTGTCCACTTGCAGTGGAAGTAAGTATAAGCTTTACATATAAATTGAAATAAATATCTTATTTTTTTTATTTTTGTAGTGAGCATGATGAGAGGGATACAAAATACGTACTTAGTTCACTTGAGATAGAGTTTGGAACTAGATGGTCACATAAGTGGTGTCTAAAAGAGATGTGAACACTTATGGCTCATCATCGTGATAATGCATTGCATGCATTGCTTTTATTTGTTATATTTATAGGTGTAACTATATATATACACACATATATTTACATATATATTTATACACATATTTATATACACACATATATATACAAACATACTTGCACATTAGGTCACATGCATACATGTGTATGTGAGTATGTATATATATGTGGATATAAGTATGTGTGTTTATGTATGTATGCATGTATATGAGAGAGAGAGAGAAGAGTGTGACTAGAGGTACAAATACACGTATACACACACATCTACATCATACATGCACATTTACACACATACACATACATGCACATTTACACATACACACATACATGCACATTTACACACACACACACATACACATGCATGCAGTTACACACATATAATGAATACACACATAGACACATACACATACACATACATAATCATATGTACACACACATAGACTCACATAATCATATTTATATACATATATACACATACATACACACACATGCATATGCACATATATACATGCATACATATAGTGGGTGTGTATACACACACTGTATGTGTGTGTGTGTGTATATGTATATATATATATATATATATATATATATATATATATATATATATATATATATATATATATATATATATATATATATATATACACGCACACACACACACATATATATATATAAGAGTATACATACACACACACACACACATATATATATATATAGAGAGAGAGAGAGAGAGAGAGAGATCCTAATTCAAAAACCCTAATTTGAAAACACTAATTTTGATATTCGGGCTTTACAAACCCTAATTTAACCTTTTAGCCATATGAGTGAAGTATATGTACACATTGCATCTATTCCTCTGACCACCTACTAGAGAGATGTCTCTCCTCCCAACCTTATGCCTCTATATATAGTTACTTGAATAAATGAGGATCATAATATACATAAAGATACATACACATCATGTAGATACACATATAAAATGGAGTAGGTACATCATCATCACACATACATGCCTATATGCACTCATGTATGCATATACATGCATACATATTTACATGTACACATTTACACATATACACATATACATATATACATGTACACATCACACATACATGCCTACATGCACACATGTATACTTATACATGAATACAAAATTATAAACACACTTGCATATATTACACAAATGCATATGCATATATACACGTGTGCATACTAACACATGTATACATATATCACACACATACATATACATGAAACACATATATGTGCATACTAACACATGTATACATATAATACACATGAATACACATGCATATGCATACATACATGACAAAAATTTTCTCCTTGAAGATAAAGCTATATATATAATAATTAGACATACCCCTGAGCTTCCTGTTCTAACTTAAAACAACATGATTTCATCTCTCTATTAGGATTCATCGATATTCTAGTTGAATAAAAAAGAATCTATTATCTGATATCCATTCAAATGATTCAAGTTATTGATCGATAACTAGAGTAGGATTTACTATCTAATCTACTCATATGTTTTCATTATTGTCATCATTTTGTTAAGACATCAATATAGTCTCATCTTCATTATCCTTATTGATTTCATTTATTTCTCCTATTGTTAAATCTGTGTTCTCATGGATGGCATCATCTATTGATGTATTAGTATCGATTTCTAGTAATTCTTCTTCATCATCAGTAGAATCATCATGTAGAGTATTATCCTCTTCATCAAAAACATTAGTAGCATTATCATGTATAATGATTCTTTTCTCTTTCAGATGCTGATGTATCAATATCTGATGGTGAATCATCAAGAGGAATTTCTTCAATATCTCTTACAATAAACTGTTCAAACAATGACCTACCTCTATGTTGAACATGAATGACTTGCCATCAAGGATGACCATCAAGGTTTTTATAAAAAAATGTTTGTTAAATATGCCTAGGAAGAATATATGGTTCTCTAGTAGATCACATTACCTTAGAAGAATCAATTTCCCAAAACCTAGATAATTCCTTTCTCAATGTGGAATCACTACCTTTATACTCGGCCCAAAATCAGTCAACCTTCAAAATGACCTATCAAAATATATAAAAACAAAAAACCATTATTAGGTGCTTAAAAAAATAATAAACTCTATCATAAAAAATATAAACTTTTTTCTATCTATTTGAATGTGCGAAATGATACTTCTTAGATACCAAAAATAGTTCCCATGTAACCAAGTTTTCCATCTATAAGGTTTGTGTCTTTTGAGCTAGCATGTGATAGTTGCTTGAAAGAAGCAACAATACTAGAATCCTCTGTTTTACATAAAGAATCAATAGCTTTGATTCTAATATGCTCTTCCACACATATTAGTGAACATTTGAGCCTGCAAAAGAAATTAAATTAGTAAAGAGAAACTAATATACATATATGAAAAAACAAAATATTATTAAAATAAAATTACCTTTTGTTCACAACCTATCATTAGCTCTCTTTGCTCATTTGAGATTTCTCATTTTTGAAGGAATGGGGTTTCTTCAATAATGGCTCGTTGCAAACGAGTATATAACCAATCCGTGAAAGAAGATATATTTGTAATCTCATTATTATCGAGATTACATCTATATCTTTTGTTTCTTTGTCCTTTACTTGGGAGATTTTGAAGTTCCTATTCGTACTCACTAAGGAATGCTTGCATGCATTCGCTATTATATGCTACAAGTAGAAACATCATTTTTTTTCTTGAAATGTAAATAAAAGTGAAACTCCCTTATCTGATAATAACCCGTCTGTTATTTTTGAAGAAGACTCACTGGTCCATGCACGTGGACCTTCTTCATGAACTTTGTCAAGGTATCACTAACATAGTACATGTGCTCTTCAAGCATCCAACCCTTTGCCATGGATCCTTCTGGTTTCACTCTTTGTCGCACATAACCTTTTAATATTCCCATAAATCGTTCGACCCAAAACATCCATCAACTGTTGACAACACCAACAATCTCTATTTCATCTACAAGATGGACTAATAAATGAACCTGAATATCAAAAAATGAAGTAGGAAGCTCTTTCTCCATCAAACATAGTAGCTCTTTGCATTCATGTTTCTTTTGTGGGATCGAGTTTTTGTCAATCTCTTTTGATGTAATCCACCTATACATATCATAAAGAAATTATAAAGAAGTTAATTCAAAAATAAAAGATATCAAATATTCATATATATTAAATAAAAAAGTATCATAATTACCTTATAAGCGATCCAAGACGATAGATCACATCTCGTACTCCTTTTGTTGTACATCCATCCATAACCAAAGGTAAAATATGTTTCAAAAAGTTATGCCAATCATGGGTCTTTAACCCAGATAAGCTCTTATCATCCATAGTAAACATGTTATGGAAAGATGCTCCATATCATGTAGGAGTCCAAATCAATTGAATCCTATTATTGATAGTCGGTATCTCTTTGTCATAAGTACCCAAGGAGCAGGTGAATAAGTCATTTCCTATTGATTTCTATCAAAAACTAGCCATAACTTTGGTTTTGAGTTTTGATCCTTCAAATCATTCCTTGATGCTATGGTGTCTTTTAGTCCAAGAAGATGCTGCCATAATAAATAACCAATATTCTTGAATATATGCATAGGATGAGGAAGATGACATACTTTCAACTCTTTCCAATACTCCAAAGAACACCATATTGATATATTCCTTGTGAGTGCCAATTTTCCTTTACCTCTCTTCGCATTCTCATTATCTTCATCATCACTGAAGATTTTTTATTCTAGATCTATCAGAGATCCATTTGTCCATTTTTTATACCAATCCATAGGCATCATAAGTTTTGGACACTGACCTGTTTCAAGCTTTCCATTAAAATGTATCGCTTCTCTTTTAGATCTTAATGGATGAGCATCAAGAAAGAATCATTGATGTTAAAGATAAATATTTCTATTGAGATTTTTACTATAGATTGATCTCAACCAATCATCACAATATGCACAACCTTTATAACCCTTAGTAGATATTCCTGCATCATGAAAATGATAAAAATATAATTAGATTAACTCACATTTATTTGTATGCATATTGAATACAAAGATTACATCAATACCTGAACGAACACCATATCCTAGAAAACCATGAATAGTCCAAGCCACAATACCATGAACCATAATATATCTTTCATTGATGCTTTTTGATACATCAATGACATTAATACCTCTCCATAACTCTTGGAGATCTTCAATGAGAGCAGAAAGATATATATTCGTATCTTTAACTTATCTTTTTCCCAGGATTGAAAGTGAAAGCATTAGATGTTCCTTTTTAATGCTAAGATATGGCGGAAGGTTGTAGTTTATGACTACCACTAGCCATGTTGACCATTTACTAGATTTCATGGAGAATGGATCAACCCCATCTAATGCAACTCTCAACTTTAGATTCTGTGGATTTTGTGCAAAATCAAGCCATGTAGAATCAATATGCTGAAAAGCACCACTATTACGAGGAATTCTAATTTTTCCATCAGTACTTTTATGGTCATGTCCCCATGTCAAAAGCTTTGATAATTTGGGGTTCGAAACATATGTCTAATCCGTGAAGCTAATGGAAAATGTCTCAATTCCTTTTTTGGGATTTTACCTTCTTTATCCTTGTATCGAGGAGATTGCATATTCACCTCTACATAAAATACAATCATTAGGACATGCATGTATACATTGATAATCTATACCAAGATTGTTGATTCTCTTTTTCATTTCATCATGTGAGGTAGGAAGAATATTGTGACTTGGTAAAAACTTTTCAGATAATAACCTGTAAGTTCATGAAAAAAAGACATATTAAAATAAATAAATATATATATATATATATATATATATATATATATATATATATATATATATATATATATATATATATATATATATATATGTGTGTGCATATAATTTTGTATATGTGTATGCTTATGTGTATGTGTATGTGTATGTGTATATGCATGTGCATGTGTATACGTATGCATATGTGTATATGCATGTATGTGTGTATATGTGTTTTATATGTGTATATGTATGTATATATAAATATGCATATGTGTATGTGTATATGTATGTTTATGTGTGTATATATGTCAATGTATGTATATATGTATGTATGTATGTATGTATGAATATGTATGTATGTATGAATATGTATGTATGGATATGTATGTATGTATGTGTATGTATGCATGTGTAGCTATGTATATTTGATTTCATTTTTTATTTTCTTTCTGTTTATTGTGGTTTGCAAGCTTTCATATAGATATCTAGACCACTGAATTGTTTGGTGGTCTCCCATTTTATAGTCAATCTATTATCTGCCTTGCTAACTAAGACTTACATATTTTCTTACAAAGATTAAGTATTAGTTAACTATGGAGGTATTAGGTCCTTTGGAAGATAAGACAAGCAAATTTATCTCAAAGATTTGGGAAGATGGATGAATAGTTTTAAAGTATAGGTGGATAGAAAGCATTCATTCAATGCAAGTTCTTGTTCTTACCTTAGCTAAGGTAAAAACAAAAACTTGCACTAGTTGAATTCTTTCTTTTTGCCCATCTTTTAAAATTATTCTTTCATCCTTCAAAATCTTCGAGATAAATTTACTTCTCCTAACCTTCAAACGACTTAATACTTCCATAGCTAACTTATACTTAATATTCGTATGCAAAATTCATCAAAGAGTTAGCAGTGAAGGTATTAGGTCGACTAGAATAGGAGAAGCAAATGTGGAAGGAAGATTCTAAAAGCTGGGCAGACGATTCCAAAGGCTAGATGGAAAAAATATCTTCATTTGATACAGGTATGTATAATTTGACCTTACTCTCATAACATGTGTATGTGCATATATGTATGTGTATGTTTATATGTGTGTATACATTCATGCATACATATATATATATATATATATATATATGTGTGTGTGTGTGTGTGTGTGTGTGTGTGTGTATGCATGTATTTGTATGCATATATGTATGCATGTATATATATATATATATAAATAGATAGAAAATTAAAAATTATACCTTAATAGTGCCAAAATAGATACATTACTCCATCCAAAGTGATTTTGAAGCTTGAGAATAAGTAAGCTCGCAGTTAGTTCTGTCAAAAGACTTCCTTCATATACATGCTTTAGACATTCCTCTCGAAGATATTTCTAATTTTTAGAAATATCAATGCTCTCACTGTTATTTTGATACCAATCATCAATAAAATCTACCATGCCATCATCTTCATCATTGTCGCACAAATCTTGTACTTTATATTCTTTTGAATATATTTCTTTCAACCTTGCATATTCCATAGGATCACTTTTGCGTAGCCTCCTCATAGAAGCTTCTGATAAATGAGGTCTTACTGGAAATTGTGAATGGTGTGGAGGAATATCATCAACATCATACGTTGGAATCTACACACATGAATAAAAATCATTAATATCCCATAAATGAATAAAAAGTAAAATTAATTATCATAAAATTAAATATATAAGTTATTATATATGGATAGAAAATTTTCATTCTCTCTCTAGCTAAAAGGTGCTCTTGGAGGTCTACGCCATCCATAATTCACTAATAATTCATCACCAGCATGTAATGTAGTAATAGCATTGATAACTATGTATCTTGATACATCTCTACTCATGTATGGTGATTCATGACTATTTTCACGCTCCCCAAATGTGCAATTAGTGCTTGAACTATTATGTAACCCTCACCTACTATTTATTAAACCTGCTATATTTTCATGGATGTAAGGTCTTCCATCAATATATAATCTTTTATTTTTTGCATGTGAAATCCTTCTACTAGTAAGGGATGCAACATTCAAGCATATTCCATAAGTACTCAAACGTGCAAGTCAGTGCCAATCTCCCCATCCATATATAGGACCACAAAATGACATAAGAGTGACTTCAAAGTTCAGAGGCACATACAAATCCTCTACAATAAAGAGACCACGACCAACATTAGTAATAGTGGATGGAGCAATCACATTGTGATTACCCCAAATGTTAAAAACCTCTCCATCTAAAGGAAGTGGTCCTCTATTCCATCCTCCATATCTTCTTCTATCATATGTTTGTACTAGAGAATGCTCACGAGCTGGCAATGGATAATCTCCAGCCGTTTCAGTCTCTAAACCAGGAGGTAGAGTATTTCTAGAAACCTCTACTTGTAATTGATAAATAGCAACTCCATGACATGTACGAGGTATATTAACATTATGAGTATGAGAATTATCATCATCATCATCATGGAGTAATTATTCATGTATATCAACAATAATTTAATTTTGTATATGGTTTTTAAATAAAATAATGAAATTAATTTATAGAAAAAATACATAACCAAGCATTACCACGTTGACCACGTGGTGGTGCATGCTCAAAAGTACCATACTCTATCTCATGTTCAATACATTCCAATCATGGTCTTTGATATGTGCCATAGCAAGAGTTACACCAACATATAATATGCTCTTGGTAAAATTCATCATAATTCCTATCGAAGGACACATCTAAAGTCATTGCATGGGTAGGAGGTGGTGGAGTGCCCTCTAATTGATTAGAATCTGATTATAAGAAGCAAAAAAATATATATCAATTATGTATCTATCAAATATATTTAAACTTAAAAGGTTGATATACTTATAGTATATAGTCCTTGCACGATTAGGAAACAATGGTGGATTTCCGTCTGATTGATCAAAATCTACAAATAATGGTATTAGATGTTAATAATCGATTATTTACATACATAAACATTCACATATACATATTTACACATACGCACATATTCCCATATACACATTTACACATACACACATATTCACATATACACATATACACATTCTTGTGGGATAAATGCATGTATTTTGTATGAATGTGTGTATATGCATGCATGTGTATGTGTGTATGTACATATGTGGATATGTTTATGTGTGTTTATGTTATATATATGTATGTGTATATGTATGCATGTATGTATGTCTATATGTTTGCATGTATATGTGTATGTGGGTATGTGTATGTGTATGTGTGTGTATATCTGTGTATGTATTCTAATTCTTTTTTTCTATTTGATATTAAAATAATAGGAGATATGTCTGGTGGAAAAAAATAAGAGGCAACTTAACATACCACCTGAGACGTGGTGTTTTTTTTGTAGACAGCTACATCTTCAGGAGTCATTTCCTCAGTAGAAGGTATACAAATTAATAGTTTATATTTATAATTCTCATATTTTTTATTAATTTTTTACATTTAATTTATGTATTTGTTTTTTATTTAAATAAACATGTTGCTGCAAAGAAGAGAGTTGATTCGGGCCACAAATTGCACTTAAGCCAAATGGGCCATCATAGTTTTGTAGCTACATTTGTAAGTATATGTGTTTTTGTAAGTATATTTTTTATTTTAGTTAAAACACAAGAAACTAATCTTTTTTATTTGTTTCAATGTAGCAAAAGGATTATGATCAATATCCTATGAAACATGAGATCGAGTATGCTACACATTTTGGATATCGGCATTTGAGCGAGTATATGTGAGATCATCCACATGCATTTGTGAGTATTATTAAATTTTATATAATTATTTTATTTTTATGGATGTTTTAATTGTTTTACTTATTTATGTTTGTTATATGTAATATAGGAGTATTATGGAGAGGCATATATGGATGAGGTGGAGACACACACACAAGAGGGATGATGTCGATCTTCACAGGGTGCTCAAAGAGATTCATCAGATCATATGGATGATCATGATGATGAGGATGAGGATGAGGATGATGATGATGATGATGATAAGGATTCTTATTATGACATTGGATATGTATATATATATATATATATATATATATATATATATATATATATATATATATATACATACATACATACATACATACATACATACATACATACATACATACATACATACATACATACATACATACATACATACATACATACATACATACATACATACATACATACATGTATGTATGTATGTATGTATGTATGTATGTATGTATGTATGTATGTATGTATGTATGTATGTATGTATGTATGTATGTATGTATGTATGTATATATATATATATATATATATATATATATATATATATATATATATATATATATATATATTGTTCATTTCAGTTATGTTTTGAATTGTGTGTATGGTATTAAGTAGATTTTTATTATTGTTTATATTAAGCATGTGTTTTATTACTTTATTATATAGTTCATTTATATTTATGTGTGATTGTGTGTATATAAAATGTATATATGCACATGTAGGTATATATCTATATGTGTAAGTGTGTCTATATGCATGTATATGTATGTATCTATGTATATATGTGCATATATGTATGTGCATATGTATATGTGTATATGCATGTGCATGTGTAAGTGTATGTGCATATCTATGTGTATCTGCATGTGTATGTGTGTATATGTATGTATGTATGTATGTATGTGCATGTATATATGTAAGTGTATTTGTATATGTGTATATGTGTATATGTGTGTATGTGCATGTATATGTGTGTATATGTATGTATGTGCATGTGCATGTGTATGTGTATGTATGTGCATATGTGTGTGTATGTATGTGCATGTATATGTGTGTAATATGTGTGTATATGTATGTATGTACATATGTATATGTGTATATGCATGTATGTGCATGTGCATGTGTAAGTGTATATGTGTATGTATGTGTATGTGCATGTGCATGTGTATGTGTGTGTATATGTATGTATGTGCATGTGCATGTGCATGTTTAAGTGTATATGTGTATATATGTGTATGTGCATGTGCATGTGTATGTGTGTGTATATGTATGTGCATGTACATGTGTAAGTGTATGTGTATATGTGTGTATGTGCATGTATATGTGTATATGTGTATATGTGTATATGTGTATATGTGTATATGTGTATATGTGTATATGTGTATATGTGTATATGTGTATATGTGTATATGTGTATATGTGTATATGTGTATATGTGTATATGTGTATATGTGTATATGTGTATATGTGTATATGTGTATATGTGTATATGTGTATATGTGTATATGTGTATATGTATGTATGTGCATGTGTGTGTGTCTGTGCATATGTGTGTGTACGTATGTGCATATATATGTGTATATATGTGTATGTGTGTGTATATGTATGTATGTGCATATGTATATTTATGTGTATAGATATATACAAGTGTATGTATATGCATGTGTATATGTATGAAACATGCATCTGCATGTGGATGCATTTCCATTTGCATCCATGTGTATATGCATGCATGTGAATGTGCATGCATGTGAATGTGCATGCATGTGAATGTGCATGCATGTGGATGTGCATATACATGTATTTAAGTATGTGTTAATGTGCGTATGTGTATGTATATATGCAATAATGCATGCATGCAAGTCTTTTTATGTGGTTGTAGAAACGTTTGTGCATATGCATGTGTATGTGTGTGTATGTGTAAGTGTATGTGCACATGTATGTGTGTGTATGTGCATGTGTATATGTGTGAACGTGTATCTTCATCACGTATAAGTGTATATGTGCATATCAATAAGTGTGAGTATGCTAACTAATGAAAATAACACAATTCAAATGATATACAAAGAATGGAAATTGTACTTACAATAGTTAGCCATATTTTTTGCTTGGTTAGCTTCTTGAATAACCTGCAATAGAGAGAGAGAGAGAGATAATTCAAAGAGAGAAAGAGGTAGAAAGAGAGAAAGAGGTAGAAAGAGAGAAACAGAGAGAGAGAGAGAGACACACAATAAGATAGAGATTAGACAAAACAAGAATTTTACAAGCGATTGTTTCAGCTCGTAAGTGCAACACAATTGCGAATGTTGGAGAGCTCTTCGATGAGATGTGTGTAGATGCCGATCAAAGAGCCTCCAACATTTTAATTTTTTATATCAAAAACCCATCGTGTAAGCGATGCTAAAGCGTCATAGATCCCTATGCACATAGCATCACATAAGAGACGACAATTAGTGTCGCTTATGTGATGCAAATTAGCATCACTTATGCAACACAAATTAGCATCACTTATGCAACACAAATTAGCATCACTTATGCAATGCTTTTTTTAATCGTCGCTTTAGCGACACTTGATGTAACCGTCACATATCTTATCGCACCACACATTGATAAAAACATCAATTTTTTCATCGTTTAACCAACAATTGTGCTGGATGCTTGTTGCGATGCTTTATGCAATCTTATAGTGATGAAATTGTGTCACGTTAACCATCTCTATGCGCACGTATTCCTTGTAGTGTATGATAATCGGGAAAAAACCAACAAAATCATAGTCATAATAGAGGGAGGAGAAGAAAGATGTACATACATAGGGCATGATTTGATGGAAGAAGAAGAGTTAACTACCCTATTACGAGAATATAGAGATGTATTTGCATGGAGCTACAAGAACTTGAAAGGATTCGACCTAGATATATGCTCCCATAGAATTCCCATGACATCAGAAGCCAAGCCTTCTAGGAAAAAACCATACATATATAACAATAACTATGCTCCAAAAATTTAGGAGGAGATAGATTGCTTGATAGAAGGTGGAGTCTTTTACAAAATTGAGCATATCGAATGGGTATCCCCCATTGTGGTAGTGCCAAAGAAGAATGGAAAACTACGTGTGTGTATTAACCTTAAAAAAGTTAATGCCATCACAATTAGGTATAATTATCCACTTCTTATCACGAGAGCATTTATTAGAAAGAGTTGTGGGCAAGGAAGTCTAATAGCTTTCTTGATGGATTCTTAGGCTATAATCAAGTAGCCATTGGCCCTAAAGATCAACACAAGATGGCATTTTCCACGGAGTGGGGCATATTTGCATTTTGTGTAATGCCATTTATGCTGACAAATGCACCTACCACTTTTCAGTGATTAATGTGTCATGTTTTTAAGGAATTCTTACAGAAGAACCTAGAAGTATATGTGGACGACATATGTGCTCATTCTAACATGAGGCAAACCCACATCCTTGAATTGAGACAAGTATTTGACAAATGTCAAGAATATCAAGTTTGCTTGAACCCAAAAAAATGCATTTTCATGGCAGGCAAGGCAAAATTCTATGACACATTGTGTCAAAGAATGCAAGAGAAGGTAAAAGTGATTGCCGACCTACCCAGACTGAAAAATGTGGACGTGCAAGCCTTCATGGGACATTGTGGATACTATTGACAATTTATACATATGTATGCACTTATTTCCAAGCCCCTATATTCACTATTGACTGATTTCGAGTGGACTGATGAATGCGAGAATTCTTTTAATGAGCTCAAACAACACTTATGTTCAACTCCTATTTTAACTACACCAAATTGGAGTAAGCCATTCTATGTGCATGTGGACGCATCCAATTATGCCATAGGATGTGTGTTGGCAAAACCCACAAGTGAAAGCAATATAGATATTCCCATAGCATATCCAAGTAGACAACTAAATGCAACGGAGAGAAGGAAGGACTAGGAATGATCTATGCGGTCAAGAAATTCAGGCATTGGCTAATAAGTTCAAGTTCTTCATGGATTTCCAGACCTTTTTGTATCTAGTTAACAAACCATGTAGTACATGACGATTGATACGATGGTTTCTATTAGTAATGGAATACAACTTTGAAGTAGTGGTCAGGAAGGGAAAGACCCACCTTAGAGCTGACCACCTTGCATGGTTAACCTCGGGAGAAGCTCCTCAAGGCATACCTGATGAACTTCCACATGCATACCTATTTAACCTTGAGGTAGTACCTGAATGGGCAAAGCCCATTGTACCTATCCTTACATTTGGACCCAAGAATCCTAGGATCAGAATCAAAGAAGGAGAGATCACCAAGTCACAAAGATACCAAATATTAGCAAGAATCATCTACAAACAAGATCAACAAAAAATTCTTGCTTGTTGCATAGACAATTCAGAATACCAAAACTGGTTGCAATTAGCACATGTAGGTGCAGTAAAGCAACATCACTCGAAACACCGTACATTGTAGACTTTGCATAGACTCGGAGTGTATTGGCCTTTTGTGGAAGCAAATGTCTATAGGCTATGTAGAGAATGTCCAGTCTGTTGTGAATGACCACCTATGGAACATGCCACATTATATCATGTGTCTCTCACACCAAAATGGAGTGTACCAATTGTAACCTACTTGAGGATGAAACATTCCCTCAACGAAAGATGTTAGCAAGGCAACAAAGTCTAGAGCAGGAAGCTCAAGACTACACACTAATCAGTGATAACCTATACAAACGAGGGAGAGATGTATATTTGAGACAATGTGTACATGAGAGTGATTATCTAAGCATATTAGAAACTACACACCAAGGTGTTGCAAGAGGTCATTTTGGCTGTGATCGAATAATCAAAGCCATACTATTTGCAGGATTATGGTGGACCACTCTTCACCTAGATGCACATACCTATGTAAAGAGATGTGATATATATCAACGGACTCAATTTCCTACTCGCAGAGATGAAATGCCACAGAAACCCATGATGGGAGGACGTGCATTCTCTAAGTGGGTTATAGATTTTGTAGGACCCATCAACCCCCCTGCTCAAGGTACACATGCAAAATACATTATTGTAGCAACATACTATCTTACCAAATGGGTAGAAGCTAAGGCTACCAAAAAGAATGATGCACACATGACTACAAAATTCTTATTTGAAAATGTTTATGAGGTATGGATTACCTATAGAACTAGTGAGTGATCAAGGAACTCATTTTCTAAACCAATTCATTGAATATTTGTTACATGATTTTATGGTAATTCACAAGAAATCTGCACCATATCATCCTCAGGCCAATGGTCAAGCCAAAAGTACTAACAAGATCCTTTGCAATGTGCAAACAAAACTTGTGAACAACAAACATTAAGATTGGGACAAACAATTGTATCACCCAGTTATATCAAGAACCCCTTACGAAGGATATGCTTAGATGACTCACATTGGCAAATAAGCACAAGGAGGAAGAAAAGCGAATACGGGAGGAAGCCCAGGCAGAAGCTTTAGAACACATTAAACGCATGAAGCTATGAAGACAAGGACAGGGAGAGAACATCATACCCATTTTGAGGAAACACCGAGATATCCTATGGCCATATGTCAAATAAAGACGAATGCCCATCCTAGCATAATAGATAGGAGACCATTCATTACAGTAACACTAGGATCAAGCAATAACCACCAGGAGCTTAAGGCTTTAATTGATACAGGTGTGACCACTAGTGTGATTAGATGGTCTCACTGTAAAGATTCAAGGCTAGAAATGCAGCCGATTGAGGCATACCTCATAGGGCTAGGAGGCATGGAAACCCCTTGCATGGGTGAGGTGGACCTTCCTATCCTCATACACGAGATACCCTTGATTGCAAAACTCCTAGTATGCCATGATGAGGACCTAATAGAACTCCTCATCCTTGGCCAAGGTTGGTTATACAATCACTCAATAAACCTAAATCTTAGGAAATGCTCCCTATGGATCAGAACCCTAGACCAACAACGAGTGATACTGGTTGACTTCCCTAACCATACTCCCCCTGACAAAGATGGATCCATAGCATATGAAACGAATATGGTGAAGTGCGAGAATATTTTTGGATAGACAGATCAAAGTGCTTCAACATCAACCCATGCAAGGTTAGAAATGGAAGGCCTTCACTCCTCACAATGTCAAAAGGTTTTCCCTTGGTGTCCCCAAACTCAACATGAGAATCACAATGACCGACAAGGACAAATGGGGACCATGGGCAGACAACTAGGGACCATCAACAATCAGGTGGACTGCATCATTTGACAATTGGGGTCTGTTGGCTCCTTAGATCCATCATCCACACTTCCTATGGACCTACCTAGATCTATGGTAAAGAATGCCTCATCTTTTGATGGGTAAGGTGTGGAGAATGAGTTCTCCTATGTGCAATGAAAACATGTACTGAATCCTTGTATGTCCAACACTTGGACAAATAGTTACACCTTAGATATCTTGTTGCTCTCAATACAAAACTCAAATGGACCTATGCCTTTATTCAAACATATTAGAAAAAGAGAGCTTTCTAAAAAGCTATAAATAACTTAATTTGAACAAGTTTTGGTTAGGAAACACAACTGACAAAGATGAACTTCTTGTCCACAAAAGTATGTCGAAGAATTGAACTTCACTCTTGGACTGATAACTCCTTGAATATATATTGCTTGAGAAAGATATTTGAGAAAGAGCATGTACTAGAAATACCTTTTCACAAAGCTAAAAATCAAGTAATTTGGATGAGTTTTGGTTAGGAAACTCAATTTACCAAAATAGATCACCTATGCACACAAGTATACTAGAAAACTAGACTTCACTCTCGGATAGATATCTCACAGAATATAAATCCTTTGAATACCATATTTGGGATATAGAAAGTATATGCAAAGAGATTTTCAACAAGCTAAAAATCAAGCAATTTGGATATGTTTTGGTTTGGAAATTTAACCAACCAAAATAGACTACCTATCTACATATGTATACTGAAAAACTAGACTTCACTCTTTGATTGATATCTCCAAGAATATATAAGATTTGGAAGAGATATTTGAGACAAAAAATCACAAAAGATAAGCTTTTTAGTGAGTGTTTAAAATTAATAAATGGTTACATATACACGGAGATATGAGCTTCACAATAGAGCCGTGTACAAAATGACGTGCGATTGGAAGGAGTTTATGGGAAGACAAAATGACCTGATCCAACTATTGGGAGCTCTTGCCTCTTTATCTCCTTCTTTAAAACATGCTCCCACTCCACTTTTATAAACAATGAGCATGTGAAGAAGTTTGTGCCTCCTTCTTAACTCACCACTTTCATTTGATTGCCCATTACATACCACTTACTACAAGGCAGATATTCTATCTTTTACTCATCATGAATTTTGACTTGACTTTTTTTGTTTTTTCTTTTCTTTTCTCTTCTTTTCCTTTATCTTTATATTTGGAAAATTTATCCAAGCATAGATCATGTGAAAATGAGCTTGTACATTTATCTTCAACACTCCCTCTCAAGCTCATTTTGGAGTTATCTTCAATCATGTCCTGCAAATTTATCACATCCTTGAAACCTTTGAGTTTAGAAGCATCCAAGAACTTTGTAAACATATCTGCAACCTGCTCTTTGCTTCTGATAAACTTTATCTCCACATCTTTGCTCAATATCTTCTCCCTTAGATAATGGTAATGGACCTCTATGTGCTTGCTCCTTGCATGAAACATAGGATTGCTTGCCAAGTAAATACTTGACATGCCACCGTATATAGGGATGGTTCCAACTTGCATTTCAAGATTAGCCAAAAACATTTTAATCCACATTGCTTCACATATGGAAAATGCTAATCCTATATATTTACCTCCATGGATGAAAGTGCAATAGTAGGTTGTTTCTTTGAGCTCTATGTGATAGGTTTTCTTCCTATCATGAACACATGGCCTGAGGTTGATCTCCTATCTTCCTTTGAACCTACCCAATCAGCATCGCCAAAGCTTTTGACCTGCAATTCTTCCTCAAACGTGTAAAGCAAAGCATGGTTAACTGTATGCTTTATGTATCTCAACACTCTCTTGGCTGAATTTAAATGTTCACTTGTCAAGGCTTGCATAAACTGAGAAAGTACACTAACAACATAAGATAAATCAGGTCTTGTAATGTTTGCATAGATTAATGATCCTCCAATGCTTCTGTATGTCATTACATCTTCAAATAGTTCTCCATCATTTGACCAAATCTTTGTATTTGTGTCCATGGGTTGAGTGAGTGGTTTGCATTCACTCATTCCAAATCTAAAAAGAACATCCAAGAAATACTTCCTTTGCATCAAGTAGATGCCACTTTTTCCATAAAAAACTTCAATTCCTAAAAAGTATTTCAGCTCTCCAAGATATGAAATTTTAAACTCCTTACCAACCTTCCTTTTGATAGCTTTAATCCCTGCAACATCATTTCCTCTTATGATGAGGTCATTGATGTATATGCAAATATATACCTCTCTATTTTCTTCCTTCTTCATGTACAATGAAGGAACTGCACTACTTGGGTTGTATCGACACTTAATTATATATTCTACCAATCTCTCATTCCATACTCTTGGTGCTTCCTTCAAGCCATAAAGTGCCTTTTTCAAACTGCAAACAAAGTCAGGATGGTTTTCATCTTCAAATCCAACCAGTTGACTCATGTATACCTCTTCTTGTAGTTCTCCATTGAGAAAAGCATTTTTGATGTTGAGTTAATATAATGGCCATCTCCTTGAATCACCAATTGCTATTAATGTTTTGATTGTTCCCATCTTTGCAACAAAGCTTAAAACTTCATCATAATCTATGCCTTGTGTTTGTTTAAATCCTTTGGCAACTAATCTAGCTTTATATCTAGTTAGTGAACCATCAACATTCCTCTTTACTTTAAACACCCATTTGTTTGGAACAATCTTCATACCTTCTTTCTTTGGCACTAGCTCCCATGTGTGATTGTCTTTGAGAGCTTCAATCTCCTCTTTCATAGCTTGCATCCATTTCTTTTGTGTGCAAGTTTTTTCATATGTTTGAGGCTCTTTGTCTTTGATAACATGTATCATGTATGCAAAATGTTTCGCCATGAAACTATCATAACTCAACCTTTGAGTTGGATACCAAAATCCTTGAAGATCTTTCATTGCTTTAGAAAGTTGCTTCTTTAACCTATTCATCTTTACCTTCGGAGTAATTACCTCTTCATATTCTTCTTCACTTGCATCTATCTCACTGTTTGGAGCAGCACTTGCTTCTTCTGATCTACTATGAGCTGAATTTGGAGACAAAGAATGGCTCCCCATCCATGTTGAACATTCTTCATTTTATGTAGATGCCTCTACGCCTGAAATGTTTTTGCTTGATTGTTGAAATTCTCTTTGCTTTGTTCTTATATAATCATCACAATCTTCTTCATGAATCTTTTCCTTTCCTTTATCTTCATACCATGGTCTTAGTTCATCAAAGACCACATCTTGCGAGACTCTTACTTCCTTTGTTCTAGGGTTGTAACACTTGTATCCTTTTTGCTCCGTCGAGTAGCCGATGAAAATGCATTTTTCTGACCGTGGTTCCATCTTTGTTCTAACTTCTTGTGGAATATGAACAAAGCAAACACATCCAAACACTTTGAGGTGTGTAAGATCAGGTTTCTTATCGGATTATACCTCCTCTGGAGTCAAGTGATATATTCCCAATGTTGTGCACCTATTCATCAAGTAAATGGCAGTTGTGGTAGCTTCAACCCAATAGTACAATGGTACCTTTATCTCATTGAGCATGCATGTAGCTCAATGGTGAGTAGTGTAAGAAAATAACAGCACAGCGGAATAGACCTGTAGATAGAGTTGAGAGAAAAATGGAAACAAAGATAGATGCAGACTGAGAGATAGAGAACTCAAGTTCTCAGATTGCCGAGCATAATGTAGTTACAATGGTGGTGTTGTCCACCCGTGCGTTCCCAATGTGGAGCTTAGATGGCAATCTAGATAGACTCTAGATGAAGGGCCTACTAGTACGCAATGTTGTATAAAGCTCAACTTGGGCCATGCTTATATGGCTTTTACAAGGCGGTTTGGTATAGATGAATGTAGTTGGGAGATACAAACTAGTTGGTAAAATATACGATCCGACAATATCTCCATGACCAGAAGTCCTACGATCTTGGCCCTGTGGGCCAAGGGAATAGGCCCCCAAGATCCCACAGAGGGGGGCAAGCCCCCCTCTGCACTCCGCCCATTAAGGTTCTATGCGCGTGATGCCACATGGCCTTTATTTTCATCTTAAATGGCAACCCAATGGACTAGAAGTTTATGCCCTAACTAACCTAACGGACAGGCTCACAAAGATAATCTACAACCATCAACGGTCACACATAGACCTCATCTAACTTGCAAGTTAGGGTTCCACAAATGTCTGGGCTCTCATAATGACTTCTCCTCATAATGGGGGCCTTACAACTTAGAGCACCATGGATCATTTGTGGTCACATGAGGGTGGAGTATTGAGCAGATCTAACACCCCCCTTCAATGTCCACCTGATGATGAACTACCTCCTTGGTCCAATCCCAAGCTTTGGAAAGTGTCAAAGAAGTTGCTCTCTCCCAAGAGCCTTGGTGAAGGTGTCTGCTCCATTTTCTTTAAAAGGAAAATAACTTATCTCCATGACCACGTCCTCAATCAAGTCATGCACATAGTGATACTGGATTTCTATGTGCTTGGTACGTGCATGGAAAACAAGATTTTTGGTGATGGCCATGCAACTTTGGTTGTCACACTTCAAATTTGTAGCCTCCTGTCCTTGTATTCCTATGTGCCATATGATCCTCCTTAACCATACTACTACACATGCTGCAACACATGCAACTTTGTACTCAACTTCAATAGAAGATAATGCTATAGTTGGTTGCTTCTTACTGATCCAAGAGAAAATCTCTTATCCTAAAGAAAAGAAATATCCAAAAACTGATTTTCTGGTATCAATATCTCTTGCCCAATTTGAGTCACAATATCCAACTAGATATGATCCTTCTTCATAGCGAATACCATAATCAGTGGTTCCTTTCACATACGTGAGTATCTGGATGCTTGCCTTCCAATGAGTTTGGCAAGGCTTATTAGAGAACCTTCTTACTATTCCAACAACATAAGAGATGTCTGGTCTGATGTTGCACAAGTAGATTAGACTTCCAATTATTTTCGTGTATCTTCCAATATCCATTGGAGGTGAAGTATCTTCAATAGACAATTTTGTGTTGACCTCCTAAGGTGCAGAAATTTCCTTGCAATCCTCAATGTCGAATGCCTTCAATAACTATCTTGCATACTTTTGTTGAATGAACTTAGGGCATCTTTTGTTTGTTGAGGAAGAGCATCATCATTTTCTGTAATCACAAGTTCATCTACACAGAGTACAAGCACAATTGTCTTCCCTCATCTCTTTAGAACATACAAGTTAGCATTAGAAGCACATCTTTTGAAACCTAAGTCCAAGAGATACTTATCTATCCGCTAGTACCATGATCTAGGGGCTTGTTTTAGCCATATAATCCCTTCTTTAGCTTACATACCTTGTTCTCTGAATGGGAAGCCTCATAAACCTCCTCCTTGAGGTCTCCATTTAGGAACGCTGATTTGACATCCATGTGATAGATTAGCCAACACTTATGGTGGCTGAGACACATAAACCTCCTCCTTGAGGTCTCCATTCAGGAACACTGATTTGACATCCATGTGATAGACTGGCCAACACTTATGTGCAGCCGCAACTAGCACTACTCAGATAGTAGTCATTCTTGTAGTCGAGGCAAATGATCCACAAAAGTCAATGCCTTCAACTTGTGAGTAGCCCTGTCCAATAAGTCTTGCTTTAATATACTTTTCATGAGTATCATCAACCTTGTTCTTTAGCTTCCAGAAACACTTGGTGCCAATGACTTTACGCTTAGGGGGTCGATCCACTAGCTCCCAAGTTCCATTCTTCATGATATTGTTGTATTCTGTTTGCATGGCAACCCTCCAATTCAAATCATGGAGTGCCTCTTCCACATTGGCTGGTTCCTTCGATTCTTCTTGAATGAGATCAGCCATCAAGGCTGTGTTTACAATATGGGTGCTTGCCCATCTCTGTTCCTCTATTCTCTGTGATCGCCTCGGTCCATGTGCAACCTGTTCTAGTGACTGTGGGATGGGGTTTGCAGAATCATAGAGCTTCTTCACCCAATGTGGCAATGCTTTTCCACTTGGGTGTCCGCAAGTTGGTGACTTTCAAACTCATCATCTGAAGATAATGCTTCCTTCTCTTGTGTAGAAGGGATAACTCTTGGTCCAGGTTCATAGTGGATTGTCCCTTTGCCTAATGATAAAGTGGAAGCTCTCTTTTCCTCCTCCACTACATGTGGCTGCTCCTCCTTAAACACCACATCACGACTCGCCATGATCTTCTTAGCCTCAGTATCATAAAGCTTATAAGTCTTCTTATCTTCATTGTACCCTAGGAAGATACATTTGATGCTTTTTGGTTGAAGCTTATTTCTCTCCCTATCTGGAACATGTACATAAAATTCACTTCCAAATACTTTGAAATGGGAAACAGAAGGCTTTTTACTAGTGTAGGCTTCTTGTGCAGTCTTTCCATCAAGTGCCTTGGTGTAGCTTCGATTCAAGATGTAGATAATAGTGTTGACAACATCTGCCCAAAATTTATTAGGCGAACCCTTTCCTTTCAACATGCATCTTGCCATCTCCATGATGGTTTGATTCTGACGCTCTGCAACACTGTTTTGTTGATGACTATGTGCCACTGTGAGTTGATGCTTGATTCCATTACTCTTGCAGAAATCTTCAAACTCTGTTGATGTGAAGTCACCACCACCAACATCTGTCCTGAATTTCTTCATCTTCTTCCCTGTTTCAGTTTCAACAAGCTGAATCCATTCTTTAAATTTATCAAAAGCTTGAGCCTTATCATGAAGGAATTACACCCACATCTTCTTGCTATAGTTGTCGATAAGTAACATGAAGTAGGAAGATCCGCCCAAGGCCTGTGTAAGCATTTTTTCGCACAAGTCAGCATGCACCAACTCTAGAGGATAGCTTGTCCTGTTCTTTCTTTCTTGTGGAAACACCTTCCTCTTTTGCTTGCCCATCATGCAAGCTTCACATGGTTCTGCAATCGATGGTAGGTGTGCAACCATACCTCTACGATGCATCTCCTTCAGTAGAGGATATCCAATGTGGCCGAATCTCTCATGCCATAGCTTACTTGTGCCCACGTTTGTAGTGGTTGTAAGAGCACACAACTCATACAAGTTGTTCCTCCTTATGCCAGTCCCAACAATGTTGTTGTTACTGTCCATAATCTTAGCTCTGATCTTAATGAAAGATACTTGATGTCCTTCACTAGCTATAGAAGCTATTGAAAGTATATTTCGTTTTATTTGTGGAACATACAGCACATTTGAAAGCTTTATGATATCACCATTAGAGTTAATGAAAGAAATTGTACCTTCGCCCTCTGTAGGACATCTCGCATTGTTCCCTACCTTTACTGTGATGGGTTCCTTTAGAGGCTGTAAGGAACCGTAAAGGTCTTTTCTACTTGTCATGTGATGAGATGCACCACTGTCCAACACCCACGAGTCATCTGTTCCTGAATCTTCAGCCGAGGAGCACACCTCCTCTATCGTAACAAATAACTCAAGCTCTGTTTTTGCTGTGTTGGCAGACTTCTTGCCCTTGCCAGCTTTTGAAGAGCCACTCTTCTCTTTTGCCTTCTTGATGTGACAGTCTTGGATTCTATGTCCTTTCTTCTTGAAGTGGAAACACTCTCCCTTGAACTTCTTTTTGTCGTTCTTCTTTTTGTCTCCATCTTTTGAAGAGTTTGCTTTGCCTCCTTTGGCATTTGCTGTGAATGCAACTTCTCCTTTTCTACCACCACTCCTTGCCTTGAAGCACAACTCCTCCTCCATGCGTAAGGCACTAAATTCTTCAAAATTTAGTGATTGAGGTCTGATTTGAGTGTTAAGAGCAATTACCAAACCATCAAACTTAGGTGGACAATGACGAGCTAGCTCCTCACTTGATTTTTGAACACCTGCTCCCACCATTTGATCTCGTAGTTTCTTTATGTGAGTGATAAACGCCTCTGTAGTCTCCCCATCAGCAAACCGTTCTGATGTAAGCTTCGCATGCCTTCGTAGTATGTGAGTGAGAAGCACACAAACATGCGCACACACACATGCACACAAGGCAAGAACAAAGAGAGAAACAATGGATTTCTTTAGATTACTCAAAAAGTCTCATATACAAGCTCAAATCACTAACATGCTAACCCCAAAAATGATCTTTCTAGTTCTTTTTATAGTTTTTGACTAGCTTTGGTCCTGTCCAGACCTAGTGTCTTGCCTAGTTAAAATTAGGTTCCTAGGCTATTTTGGAGGCTCAAACGAGCTCTAAAAATCATGAAAACTGATACATAAGTACTTCTAATACTCCTCAAGCTCAAGGACTCGGCTTGAACAAAATGGAGTTGGATCTGCCAAAAACGGTATTTACAATGTTCATGTAGCGATGAAAATTATTGTTAAAAAGAGATTAGGTTGGACAAATTGATAGGCCTATTTGCCTGATCTTTGTTGATTGCTTTGCCTACTTGTTCGTGCTCTCTGCTCTGACTCCCTTCATTGGCATCCCTATCTTTGAGTGCCCTGATTGCTACCAACATCCCCCCTCTCTCGCGTCTGTCGTTTCTGATAGACCCTTGGTGGGTTGAACATTTGACATAGAATTTGACAACATCGATAGGCAAGTGATCCTCTTTCTAGCCTCAATCCCTTTGATAAATCTGTTAGTAAGGCATCTGTTGCTCTAGCACGATGGTGAGAACCACGTTAAGAAGCTTCACCTCCTTAATGTCAATCCATGGGAGAGGTAGGAGTGATATGAAGATCGTGAACGAGAGATGATGTGAGAGTGAAGGTGAGAATCACAAAGATGCACACACACATACACATACACAATGAAGAGACAAGCAAGACACAATGGAAGGTGGGAAATTAGCTCTATTACTCAAGATCACTATTACAAGCTCAAACTAGCTCTAAGCTCACACTAGCCAACATGAACCAACCTCAAAAATGAGCTCTCTAGCTCTTTTTATAGTTTCTAGACTAGTTTTGACCGGTTTCACATCTAGTGACCGGCCTAGTTAAAAAATAGGTCCTAGAGGCTATTTGGAAGGGTAAACGGTGTCTAAAAATAACGAAAATTGGTACGCATATTCTACCTAAGCTCCTCAAGATCGAGGACTCCTCGGCTTGCACAAAATGGAGCTATGGATTACAAAATGGGGTTTTGTCTATATTACATATGTTACAAGAGTGATGAAAATCACTGTTGGATATTTCAAGAGGTAATAAAAACATAATTGTTTGAAAAAATGATCCGACTGGCTCCCTGCTCCGTCTTTACATGCTTCCATGTCGTCTGTGCCTCTGACTGTGCCTCTGACTGCTTCCAACACCCCCCTCCCTCTCGCTTCTGTCGTCCTCGACAGAACCTTGTTGTGCGGTCTGCCGGATGTAGTTTTGTAGGAGGTCGTGAGCGAGGGTGTGCTCAGATACTCGAATGCCTCGGGCCAGATCAGCCTCGAGCTTCTCCCAGTCGATCGGTTGCGGTTCGTCGGGTGGCGGGAGTTGATAATGCGTGGAATAAACCATTCGCTCACAGGCAAAAAGTTGCAATAAATGTGTGGGCCTGCTGATGAATACCTCGGAATGGTATTCCCAAAACCCGGTGGTGAACATCTCTTCAAAGGTTTGTTTGTAGCATGCCGGGAGGTATTTTATTCTACAGTGCCAGGCATAACACACCCGGAGCGATGGCGTTGTGCTCATGTCATATACTAGATCAAAGTTACCATGCTCAAATCCCGGGGTGTTTACATGCGGTGCCTTGACGCGTCGGAAGACTTTAAATATCATTTGCATCATGTCAAAAATTTTGACAGTCATATGCTCTGCAATATCATCCATATGCTTCAGGCGAGGGAGCCAGTGACGGATTGTGGCCATCATATAGCCAACAGTGGGCAACTCGGTAGGTGGCTTGAAGTAGGGGTAATTCAGCCAATCCTGACACTGCCTATTGTTTTGTACTTTGATAGCGAATGCAGTCCAGGAGCGGCGTCGTGGTACTGGTCCCCAGCAAGGATTATACTTTAAATGTAAGGGCGCTTTCACCCATGTGCTCATCATTTCTGGGTACTTCTGGAGTAGGTCTTTGCGCCAATCAGGTTGATGGATCTCTCCTCTTTGCGCATTTGGTGGCAAGTCCGCCGGTTCGAATTGTGTAGCATGCGTGGGTTTCCTGCCGGTTTCTTTCTCTATAGCTAGCTGATATTCAGCCATTAACATGAAGTATGGCTTATACTGCAGCTCATGCCCAGATATATAGCGTCGGGGGGCCAAATGAGCAAAGAAGGGGGATTGTAAGATTCTCTCTTCAATCATGGCCATGGCATGTAACTGTGCCTCTACTCTGGCCGAATGTGTCGTTCCAAGTTCTTCGATCGTTTTCATCCACGCGGGGGTAGGAAGTTCATAGGTCATCTGGCCTTCGGCCGTGACTTGTCCGCCTGGGATGGGTATTGGCTCGTATGCTTCTTCAAACGTTTCCTCCACCGGAATGGTTATGTTCTCGTCGTCAGCGGGGATCTCCGGTGGGGAATCAGGCCGTGGTGGTGCTTCGTATACATCTAGGCGTGATTGGAGAGTGGTTACCTGGGCCCGTAATGCGTTTAGTTCCTCTATGAGCTCAGGAGAGGGGTCCACAGGTTCTGGTACTTCTGCTACCACTGGTAGTTGTGGTGCCGGTTCTTTGAGCTGTAGTAACTTGTGATCTTCTTTTAGCTTCTGATGCTCTTCGTTCATTCGATCATAGTCCTCTAGCAGTCGAACGTGGTCATCTAGCAACATCCGCATCGATTCGGATGGGATTGCCTTGAATCTGCTAGGACTTAATGGTTGTTCTGGATGATCCAATGCCGCTTCCAAATTTTCTCTATTCTGCGCTTGGAGTCTCACGTTCTCCTCCTGGGCTACGGCTAGGTGTCTCCTGAGTAGGCCCATATTCCTTGTCAGCGTCGCGTTTCTAATTGTTTGGGCTCGAAGCAGGTTGTCCAGATCAGCAGTGGCTTCTTTTGTTTTCTCTTCACTTTCTAGCTCTAGCTTATGATATGCCTCTCTTAGTTCTTGGTATCGTGTATTTAAAGAGGCATTCTCGATTGATAATGAATTAAGCTGCGACTGTAATTCGTTGGTCATCCTCTGCAGCTGTTGATAGTTGTTGCCAAGAGATGCAAACTCATCTCGTACTTGTGACATGCATGTGAACATTTGTTGAAGTGCAGTGTCTATGGTGGGCGATAATAGTAATGAAGTGCTAAGTGAGGATGCAGTGGAAGTAGATGCAGCGGGAATGGGGAATGGGGTTGGGAAGGTGGATGCAGTGGTGATCGTGGAAAATTGTGACGTACCTAAATATGATGGTGCTGTGAGTGGAGTGGGTGCTGGTGCGGTGGGTGGTGAGATGTCCATGTCATTGGACGTGTCAAGTGCGGTGACTGTGAAAAGCGGTGTGTATGTGGGTGGTTGTGTAGGTGTGAAGACGGGATTTACAAATGTAGAGTAATTTATAGGGGGAATGGTTGGAGTAGCTTGGTGAAAAGGGGATATAGGGGTTAGGGTGGGTTGGGGAGGTGAAACTGGTGAGAAGGTTAGTGGGGTTAGAAAGGTGAAAGGGGGTCTTAAAGGTGGGGGAAAAGATGGGAAGGATGAAGGGATGAAGGGGTTAACATGTAGACGAGGTGGGGTGGGTGCGGGCATGGTGGCGTGAGTGGGCGGGGTAAAGATTTGGGTTATGTTTCCGTGGACTGGTGTGGCTGTTGGAGGAGCAGGTGGGTGTGCTGGGGATACAGGATGGGTTGGTGAAACATGAGGTGAGAGAGGAGTAGATGGTGTGGATGTTATTTCAAGGATAGTGGTAGTATGTACAACGGTAGTACGTGGCGGGGAGTCGACTAGGATGGCTTCTTCGATGAAGGATCGTTCCGGCCGTAGGCGTGCATCTTGCGCCTGGTGGGATGATTGAGCACCTACCGGAACTCGAATATATTCACCGGGCTTCGATAGCAGTCGAACTCTACGAGGGTCGTATTGGGGGAGTGGCTTCCTTTGTAAATACCTCAGTGCTTCGATCGGGCCGAGGGATTGGACCAGTTCTCTAAACCCTCTGATGTAAACTTCTTCAAACCCTCCGGAGACTAGTTCTTGTTCGATTAGGGCCTGGCTCTCTTCTTCAGTCAATTTCTTCCGTGCCCAGACTTTCTCCATCGTATGATATAATTTCTTGATTGCCAGCGTGTAAGCTGCTGCTTCGAAAGTCTCCTCTTCGTGCGTGCTGGTGTCACCGTGCGCATCGGTTTGTTGGCCTTGGCCGTCTGTCTGTCCTTGTTCTTGGGAATCATGCGTGCCCTGGCTGGCTTCGTCATCACCTTCGTCATCGTCGGTGGCGGTTCGTTCATCATCAGAGCTTGACACAACTTGTCCCTGTGGCAGATCCCGCGGTGTGGTAGGGTAACTGGGGCGTTCATATTCTTGGGAGAACATCTGTGCCTCTGAAAACTGGAACTCATTTGAGAATGCATCCGGCATCTCAAAATCGAATGTTGTGTTTATTGGTTCTGCCTCCATGTGTGGTATTGGGAAAGAAAAGGCGTCCGCACCAATAGTGGTGGGAGCTTCTGCTGTCGTGGTGGTGGGTTCTGTGGTTGTAGCTGCCTGAGGTGCAACGGTACTAGTAGTGCCCTCCGTGACCATTGGTCTAGACAACCTTATGCGAATAGGTTGCACTGTGGGAGCGGCTTCTGTCGGTGATTGTGCTGGAGAGGGTTGTGGAGATGGTGACTCTGGCACTTGGAGGCAAGGAATGGTGCCTCTCATGCGCTTACCTGCCCGTGTTCTGCTGGGCTTCCTGGCTTTCTTCGTCGTTCCTTTGAATGCTTTCAGCTCTTCTCCTGTTAATGCACGTTCAATTGGCAAATCATAGGCCAAGCACATATAAACAATTCTTGTGAGCGCACAACATCCATTAAGCACTTTCTTTCGTTCCCATCTGTGTTGTGCCAAATACATTTGATCAATGATCCAGCTCGCCAGATCAACCGTCTGAGGTCCCGTACATGCCAAATACAATCCAAACCATATTCTCTTATGTGGCATGGTAAATCTGTCCTGAGCGGGGAATGCAAAGTGTTGCATGCATATCCGTAGCGGCTTTGACAGCTCCGGTGTAATTGCTGAGATCTCCTCCCACTTAGTGACATCCCCACGTTTCATAGGGTCTGGAATTAATCTTTCTCGATCTGTGGGCGTGTGGGTTCCATGAATCTTGATGGCCGCCCTGATTAAATCCTTTGAGAGGTAAAACCTTTTGTAAGGTGGATCATCCACTAAAGAGGGCAAAATAAAAGTTCCTGGGATGTCCTTATTCTCTGAGGCCAACAAATTAGTAATTAAATAATAACACCTGTAAAAGTCAGGTTTGGGCAGCGGATCACTGAAATACTCCGTGAAGCCGGCTCTGGCCCAAACGTGAGTTAAGTCTTGGGTGTTCTGTAGGGCTTCGAACTCTCGGGAGAAAAATTGGTATTTTCCCCAAGTGCGGTCATCAAACGTCAAATTGGATTCAAATATGAAATCCGCGTCCGCTAAGGGTCCTGCAAGTCCCTGAAACCAGTGAGAGTTACGGTGTATCTTTTCTGTGTAGCCCATAGGTGGGTTGTCGATCGGCATGGGCCCTGGAAATCCTTGGAATTTTGGCGGTGGAGCAGTCGGGTGGGATTCTACTCGTAACACATTGAGGGGCACCGCCGCTACACTGGGGCCTGCTCCTGATGGTCCTTCGTCGGTTTGCATGATGACTGATGCGTTAATGAGAAAGATCTGCTACAAAAGATTAACACATTAGCATGGAAATTAATTATGATCCCATTAAAGTGAGAACGCAATCCCTTTCCATAACTGATGCGTAACCCGTGTAGTCAAGTGCTGTGATGCGATGGATGCAATGCCTCTTGCAGCACTAGTGCAGGTCTCTAGACACCTACACGTTTCAGATCATGCATACATTTCTTGATGAGACGAGATTATGAGTGATGTGTGATGATGGTGGGTGAATTTATACAAGGTTTAAAGGTTAGTGATTTATTACAAGGTTGTATGTTAGTCGGGGGGGTAGTTTTGTCAGACATGGGGTTAGGGGGAGACGGTTGGACACGCTTCGGTATCCATTTCCTAAGAGTCTTTGAGTGGGTGGTGGGTTTCTTCTGAGGGGCAAAAGGTAGTATTGGGTGTGGTGGTATTGAGGGATGGAAAGATTTGTGAGGGGTATATATTACATGGCTTAAGGGTTGAGCTATGATACATGGTTTGGGTACCCAAATCTGCGTGGGTGTGGGTCTATGGGTAAGGTATTTCTTGGCGATCCAAATTTGTCGAATGCTCGGACCTGTAGAAGGAGGTCGAGGGGATGGTGGATAACGATTCTGTTTCGGCACTGCCTTTTTTTTGTTGATCTCTACTTGGTTGGAGTTCTTCGGTGCTTTTTGTCCTTTTGGCACCCATATTTGTCTGGTGCCGCTTCCTTTGGGTGGCCTAGACTGCTTTCCATCTTGTGTCTTCTGATACTGCCGTCGGTCTGGGTTCCTTCGTCGTGGTTGACTCTGTTGTTGTTGAGGTTGAGAGGTCGGATGGACACTCTGCTTTGGAAAAGAAGGGAGATCCAACACTTGCGTGACCTGCCCATTAGGAAGTGATTCGTTCTTTAACTTTAATCTAGGCCAGTCCGCAGCAAGTTTGGAAGGATGAGCACCGCAGGGTGTCGTGCTCATTTGGCCGCTGATGCAACCCACCTGACCGCTGATTGTGTCCATCTGCCCTTGCAGTTGGGTAACTGTCTCTTCTAGTTTGCAGGAAGTCCCAGGGAAGATCTCCTATCGTCCCTCTGATTGACAACTGTCCATAGCCGAGCCCGAGTGGGTTGGTGTAGACGTAACGTGACTGGTCTGACCCAAGATCTTCCGGTCTTCCGTCGCATGTATTTCATAGGGTCTAGGGTTACACACCTCAGTCGGAATGCCGTTAGGGAAGTCAAGCGGTATCACTCGCTTCTGCTCTAAGGTTCCAATCTGTAAGGAGCCTTGTCTAAGATTTAGGTCCACTGAGTGATCGTATAGCCAATCTTGGCCAAGGATTAGGGGTTCTATCAGGTCGTCATCATGGCACACTAGTAGCTTCGCCGTCATGGTCACATCCTTAATGAGGATAGGAAGGTCCACCTCACCCATGCAAGGGGTTTCCATGCCTCCTAGGCCTATGAGGTATGCCTCAATTGGCCGCATTTCTATTCCTGAATCCTTATAGTGGGACCATCTAATCGCACTAGTCGCAGCACCTGAGTCAATTAAAGCCCTGAGTTCTTGGCAAGGGTTGCCGTGCTCTAACCTAACTATAATGAATGGTCTCCTGTCCACTATGCTAGGATGAGTGGTTGTCTTTACTTGACACATGGCCATGGGATGTCTGGGTGATGTTTCCAGATGGTTATAATGTTCTCTCCCTAGTCCTTGTCTTCTTAGCTTCATGCGCTTAATGCGTTCTATGGCTTCTGCCTCAGCTTCAGCTCGTATTCTGTTTTCTTCCTCCTTACGCTTCTTTGCCAACGTGAGTCGTCTAAGCATATCCTCAGTAAGAGGCTCCTGGTATAGCTTGACTCTACAGCCACTAATGTAATTAGGCATTATATCTCCTTCTAAGGTGGCTAACTGTACTGCTCCACTTGTTGAAAGTCTGTTAATGATCATAGGTCCATAACCTCGCTTTTCTAACTTCCGTGCGTGCTGTTTCAGCGTATACACTAGAACTAAATCTCCTTCTTTTAGGCCTTTATCTTTCACATGTGCATCAAAATATGCTTTCTGTCGCTTCTTCGCTGCGTATATTCCCGCTGCTGCTTTCAGCCTGGTTTCTCCTAATCGTTCCAAGTCCATTATTCTCGCTGATAATTCATGGCCGGTCCACTGATGTTCTTGTGCAACCTTAAGGGTCGGTATCAAGAAGTCCAATGGAAGCACTGCATTCTGACCAAAAACCATCTGAAAGGGAGTTGCATTGAGTACGGTCTTGTAGGCCACTCGATATGCCCAAACAGCGTGGTGTAACTGTTTGTCCCAATCTGAACGTTTGTTGTTCACGAGTTTCGTCAGTACGTTACAAAGTATCTTGTTAGTGCTTTCAGCCTGACCATTGGCCTGAGGATGATATGGTGCAGATTTCTTGTGAATCACCATAAAATCCTGTAACAAATATTCAATGACTTGGTTTAGAAAGTGAGTGCCTCGATCGCTCACTAACTCTATAGGCAATCCATATCTTGTAAAGACATTTTCAAATAAGAATTTTGCAGTCGTGTGAGCATCATTCTTTTTTGTGGCTTTTGCCTCTACCCATTTGGTTAGATAATCTGTGGCAACAATAATGTATTCCGCATGTGTACCTTTTGCAGGGGGGTTAATGGGTCCTACAAAGTCTATACCCCACTTAGAAAATGCACGTCCGCCCATCATGGGTTTCAATGGCATTTCGTCTCTACGAGTAGGAAACTGAGTTCTTTGGCACACATCACATCTCTTTACATAGGTATGTGCATCCATGTGAAGAGTGGGCCACCATAATCCTGCAAAGAGAATGGCTTTGACTATCCTATCTGGTCCAAAGTGACCTCCTGCAACACCTTGGTGTGCAGTCTCTAGTATGCCCAGATAATCGCTTTCATGAACGCATTGTCTTAGATATCCATCTCGTCCTCTTTTGTATAAATTATCGCCAATAAGTGAATAGTCTTGAGCTTCCTGCTCTAGACTGCGTTGTCGAGCTAAAGTCATGCCTTGAGGGAATGTGTTCGTCCTCAAGTATGTCACTAAAGGTTCACTCCAGTCTGGTGTGAGAGACACATGATATAATGTAGCATGCTCTACTGGTGGTCTTTCACAACAAACATTGCATTCCTTACACCACTTGTAGACATCTGCTTCCATCGTAGGCCAATATACTCCCAATCTATGCAGAGTCTGTAATGTTCGATGTTTTGAATGATGTTGCTTTAGTGCACCTATGTGTGCTAATTGCAACCAATTCGCATGTTCTGATTCATCTACACAACAAGCAAGAATCTTTTGATTATCCTGCTTATATATGCTTCCTGCCATGATTTGGTACCTCTGAGACTTGGTAATCTCTCCTTCTCTGACCGTTATCCTACGATTCTTGGGTCCGTATGTCAGAATGGGGACTAAAGGCTTAGCCCATTCTGGTGCTATCTCAAGGTTAAATAAGTATGCATCTGGTAATTCATCCGCTACTCCTTGAGGAGCTTCTCCTGAGGTTAATCTTGAAAGGTGGTCAGCTCTAAGATGTGTCTTTCCTTTCCTGACTACCACTTCAAAATCATACTCCATGAGTAATAGAAACCAACGTATTAGTCGTCCTGTGTTACATGGTTTGTTGACTAAGTACAATAGGGCTTGATGATCTGTAAAGAACTTGAATTTGTTGGCCAACAAGTAGTGCCTAAACTTCTTTACTGCGTAGATCATCCCTAATCCTTCTCGTTCCGTCGTGGTGTAATTTCTTTCTGCTGCGTTCAATTGTCTGCTCGCGTAAGCTATGGGGAGATCTATGTTACCTTCATTCGTGGGTTGTGCTAACACACATCCTATGGCGTAATTGGATGCATCCACATGTACATGGAATGGCTTACTCCAATCTGGGGTAGTCAATATAGGTGCTGAGCACAAACGTCGTTTAAGTTCATTGAATGAGTTTTCACATTCATCTGTCCATTCAAAATTGGTCAAAAGAGAGTACAGAGGCTTGGCTATGATTGCATACATGTGTATGAATCTCCTATAATAACCGCAATGGCCCATAAATGCTTGTACCTCTTTCACATTAGTTGGTCTAGGTAATTTTGCAATTACCTTCACCTTTTCCTCGTCCGTAGAGATTCCATTTTTTGACACAATGTGTCCTAGAATTTTGCCTTGTCTGACCATGAAAACGCATTTTTCTAGGTTCAAACAAACCTGATATTCTCGACATTTGTCAAATATTTGTCTTAACTCTGGAATATGTGTCTGTCTTACATTTGAATGAGCACATAAGTCATCGACATAAACTTCCAAGCTCTTGCGTAAGAATTCCTTAAAAACGTGACACATGAGTCGCTGGAAAGTAGCGGGTGCATTTGTTAAGCCAAATGGCATTACACGAAATGCAAATATGCCCCATTCAGTGGCAAAAGCCGTCTTGTGTTGGTCTTCTGGAGCAATGGCTACTTGATTATAGCCTGAGAATCCATCAAGAAAGCTGTAAACTTCCTTGCCCGCAACTCTTTCCAATAGATGTTCCGTGATAGGAAGAGGATAGCTATCTCTAATCGTGGTGGCATTAACTTTTTTAAGGTTAATACACACACGCAATTTTCCATTCTTCTTGGGCACAACCACAATGGGGGATACCCATTCGGTATGCTCAATTTCGTAAATGAATCCTGCTTCTATCAAGCGATCTATCTCCTCTTTAATCTTCGCTGCGTAGTTATCATTATATGTGTACGGTTTCTGTTTTGTCGGTTTTGCATCTGGAGTCATAGGGATTCTATGAGAACATATATCTGGATCTACTCCTTTCAAATCTTTGTAACTCCAAGCAAAAACATCTCTATATTCGCGCAATAGGGCAACTAACTCTTCTTCTTCTTCAGTCGTCAAATCATGCCCTATGTATGTACATTTTTCTTCTTCTCCTTCTATGGCAACTATTATTTTCTTGGTTTTCTCTCGGTTATCATATACTTGTCCATCATTTACCTTTCTATTAGGCATTCGTACCATGATTCTCCTATCTTCAATTTCATATTTCTTGAAATTCTCGGGTACTTCAAACAAAGATTCTTCTTTTTCCGACATGGTTTCTTTCTGCTTTCTTTTCTTTCCTCCACTTTTAGTAGTCACTTGAGTGGCTAACCTTACCTCATTCGTAATTTCCTCGTGTCTCTGAGTGTGGGTCTCTACCTCGTAGAAATATTCTCACAATGGATTGACAAGAAAAAACAATCTTCAACGTTCACTAAAAAGTGCAATCCCTTTGCTTTCCTTTTTGCCTCAAACAGTATTCTCACTCCCTAGTACTGATTGATGGTCAACATAAAAATACCTATATTAGAACTCCACGTATTATCATTACAAAAACTAGTCAATGTCCACATATATTTCTCAACGCGATTTCAGACGAAACAAAAATTGTAACAAACGGAGTTCGTATGAAGAAGTTATAGCCAATCAGGCACTCGATGGTCGAAACAGGTGAAACAAGCACTTAGGGATAAGTCACAATGTCTTCTAATGACTTCTTTATGCTCTAATGACCCTCACTTTTGCAAATATTTGACCAAAAATAAATTAAATTTCTTTTGCCCTAAAAAATTGCCAAATTTGCTTGTCAATCATGATCAAGTGGTTTGTCGATTGCGACCGACTGGTCGATCGTGATTAACAGGTCCATCGTGGCTGTTGATCATGATTGGTGGGTCAATCGCAATTGACACGTGGCCCCAAGATTCTTTCAATCATGGTCAAACAATTGTTGACTAAGTCAGTCACGATTGACAGATCCGTCGTGGCTATCAATCGCGATTGATGGGTCAATCCCGATCAATGGGTCGATCATGATTGACACATGGCATGCGAAGGCTCTATCGATCATGGTCAATCAGTCATGGAATCTGTCAATCGCGATCGACGTGTCGGTTGTGATTGACAGGTATGTCGGGAGGTGTCCATCGTCATTTGTCAATCACGATTGACAAAAATTAGAGGCATTTCAAAATTTTAAACCTAGTTTTAGGATGATCTAGGCCTACACATCATGTTTATGCACTTAGTTTAGCCCAATAGTCAATTTTTTTGTTGATCACGATTGAAAGAAGTCAATGCCTTGGGACTTGGACAGTAAAAAATTTACCTGTTGGAGCTACTAGAGCTGCTGGGGATGCTAATTCCTGCAGAAAATCTCAGAAAACACACAAAAGCACAAGCACACAATCACTCTCTCACTCTCTCTCACAAGTGAAATGAGGGGAATGGAATGGGAAGCATGATATGAACAAAAACTAAAAATTTTGTGAAGGTGGAGATGAAGGCGAGAGATGGTGATGAAGATGGTGAAGAAAACAAAAGGAATTAGATCAAAGTGAAGAAAATACTTATGATTCCAATGTCTCAACTCTATGTCTTACCATCACACGCTCGTCCTCAAAGCTTAATCCTCGACAATGGTGCCAAAATTTGGTGTAGCTCAATGGTGAGTAGCACCTCCTTTAATGTCAATGTGGGAAGACAAGAGGATGGTATGAAGACCTCGAACAAGTGATGGCACTAGTATGTGAGTGAGAAGCAGACAAACACAAACACGCACACACATACACACACACACGCAGACAAGGCAAGAACAAAGAGAGAAACAATGAAGTTCTTTAGATTACTCAAAAAGTCTCATATACAAACTCAAATCACTAACAAACTAACCCCAAAAGTGAGCTTTCTAGATCTTTTTATAGTTTTTGACTAGCTTTGGTCCTATCCAGACCTAGTGTCCGACCTAGTTGAAATTAGGTTCCTAGGCTATTTTGGAGGCTCAAACGAGCTCTAAAAATCATGAAAACTGATAGATAAGTACCTTCTAATACTCCTCAAGCTCAAGGACTCATCGGCTTGAACAAAACGGAGTTGGATCTACCAAAAACGGTATTTACAATGTTCATGTAGTGATGAAAATCACTGTTAAAAAGAGATTAGGTGGAAAAATTGACTTGCCTATTTGCCGGATCTTCGTTGACTACTTTGCCTACTTGTTCCCTCTCTCTGCTTTGAATCCCTTTGTTGGCTTCCCTGTCGTGTAGGTATTTGAGTGCCCTAACTGCTACCAACAATGCATCTTGCAATTTCAACAATTTGCCTATTTTTCTGGGTAGGTCAAAATCACATTATCATCGAGTTAGAAAATCAAGCACTCAAGAAATTATAAAAGGCACCAACTCTTGGTCCCTCTAGGAGCACTATCATCGAAAAAGATGCTTTTCTTGTTCAACACTCTGTGATGCAAAAAACCCTCTCACTAGACACGATGGTGCAAGTGGAACTCCATGTTTGTCCAAAGGAAGCCTTGGACCAAAGACATGAAGTCCTTGAGATCAGAAGGAAGCAAAGAAGTAGCAGCTCTAAACCAAAGGTCACCCCAACCAAGGAATCTTGAACATTGAAGCAGATATGGGTACAAAAGAGTGAACTTCCCCAATCAACTCCAGTGGAAGTCCCAACCAAACCCTACTGTAGTGATCGGAGTAGAGCACCAATGCTTCTCCGACAATCGCCCACAAAAAGACTATCTATCTAGGTATCGAAGCAGTCAATGATGGTTGACCCACAATCAAGACAAATATGGGTGCCTAAGGCTTGCTTGTGGGCTCAAGTAGACACCCATAAGCTTCACAAGCTAAGTTCCCATTCACATGCACTCAGACATGCATCGACAGGCATGAATAGAGTCACTTGTAAATGGGTTCCCATATCCCACCAACGGTCACATTGTGAAACCACGCATTACATTTGGCAACCAAAAACTTGTAATAAACCTCCCGACCCCAATATGTAAATTCATCTCCACCCACTAACTGCATCATTCCACTTAGCTCATAGAACTATTCATTCACTTACTACACACATAATCATTGAGCATCAAGTGATCCACTAACTTGTCACGGTGCCTCATGTTAATGTTGTAACGGGGACAAAATGTCATATCTTGTCCACTACAATGTTAACATGTGCTTCTACATTCTCACAGAATCATCAAGCAAGAAGCAACATGGCAGAAACAATCAGAACCAGTTCCTAGGCGGGAACAAGCACCCAAATAGTAGACATTGAAACTCTCCTCCTTGAGCCACAACTAACAGAGAGGCCTCAAGAAATCAAGGTAGTGCATGTCCTTCCAATTCAAGACCCTCCACAAGGGAACACATCGCAAGTCGGTAAACATGCACATTAGTTCAGTGACATCGCACGTCCACTACGAGAGGGTACCTACTTTTGGAAAGCTAAAATAGAATTTAATGGCAAGTGGGGAAGGTACCAGTTCTTTACTCGTGAGTTCGAAAAGTATCAGGATGCAGAAGTGATGAGATGAGTATGGACTAAAGCTGGCCTGGACAGCTACTTTAGAGCACTATTATGCAAACCTACTTTTTTGCATTGTTCCTACCTCACCAGCACTATCACCCCGAGCAAAGAAAAAGGAGGAGATAGTACCTTTGGGCTCCCCTCATTAACACTAGGCCATGAACTAAAAATGTTTAAATTTACCCTCAACTTAGTACGAGAGGCCTTGGACATGAAGGGTATGCACATTACAATAGAAAAAGAAACATTGATTTTGGGACAAATGAGGCACAAAGACCTGAACATACTCAAAGATATGGTAGCCATGACACCGACCATTGCCCTCCATTTACACACAATCATGCAACATTTTTCCTTCCCGGCTCAAGAAGGCTTCACCATGCCACTAAAGAGAATTTGGTTTAGCTTGTATTTGGTGGAGACGGAAAATATCACCCTCAATCTACCCCACTAGATCATTGATCAAATTCACTTAGCACATCAGCACTGGAACAAGAAACATAAGAATGTGCTTCATGGATGCTACACACTCACACAGATCATTTATAGTTGCTTAGCTTATGATGTGCCCATTCAAAGAGCATTAGTGTGGTCCAAAGCCCAAGAGTTCTAGAGATAGCCATCAACAACGGGGCCACCATCTAAGAAAATGAGAGGAGCGGTCCAAATACCTTGTGCACCAACAAGGGGTGCCACCCTCACACCAGACGTGACACCACCTCAAACAAGACATGTTCATCTATTTATGATTAGCTTACCCAGACTAAGTGCAAAAGGACGCAATCTTGTTTTCCCTCCAATTCCCTCTAACTTGGAGTTCCCACAGGGCTACACTTTGGACGATTTAACAATCGAAGAAATTGCTAGGATGATTAATGAGGCTAATCTTAGCACTAAGGAAGATCAGGCCTAAGGACCGCAACCAACTACAGGGACTCCAGCCCTTACTCAACCTGAAGTCATAGAAGTGAATGAAGATGAAGAAGAAACCATGAAAAGAGTCCAGGAGCATCACAAGTTGTCACTAGAAATAGGGAAGTTACTAATAAGTCAAATGTTAGGAGAAGAAGAGTCCAGGAGACCATGAAAAGAGTCCAGGATCATCACAAGTTGTCACTAGAAATAGGGAAGTTACTAATAAGTCAAATGTTAGGAGAAGAAGGGGTGGACGAGTAGTTTATTGAGTCCTTGAAGCCATTCATCAAGTCCTTGAAGGGGTGGGCGGATGCACTTGGCCTCGATGAAGCCATTCATTTGACTCTTGCTTACATTTATCACTTTGAACAACGAGTGCCTACTCGTCCCCTCCGATATGGGAAACAAATCCATATAGATGTATTGGCACCGGGTGACACTACACAGACGAAAGAACACCACGAAGCACTGCTATCACCACACTGCTCACCTCTCACTACACACTTCACTTCTCCCCACGAAACCACCACCCTAATCTCCACCAACACCACACATGTTATGGGAATTCCTTCTTCCTCTGGCACCCAGCTTGGCGGGGTTGCCATATCCACTTTCACAACATTGTTCACTAACATCACATCCACCGCACCCTCCGTTCCCATTTACACAGTCACACACACTTTTAAGAGCACGAAAACATCACCAACCACAGAACCACTCCCTCCCCCCACACTCCCACAATCTCCTATACCCCCTCCCCCCACATCACCTCTTGTTTCCACTTCATTCACGATCCCTTTCCCATTCCCCCAGCATCCTCCACTTTCTCAGTATCCCTTAATGTAAATAATCTTTTTTCTACATTACATCAATGTATATATCAGCTGCAGAGTGGATATAAGACCTTAGAAGATCGTCATTGTTATATCATTGTGGACCACCAATAATTATAGAAGCGGCTTGCAATCCTAGAAGAAGAGAACACTGACCTCAATCAATGCTACACTACACTAGAACATGCCCATTAGAGCCTATTGGAGGCTCCTCAACAATCAAAATCTTTGGAAGTTAAAAAACTAACAACTTTACTTAAACTTTATCAGTCTGAGAATGTCAAAGTCCATCATAATGATAGATTACTGAGGAAGCACATGGCCCACTGGTCTAGAAGAGAACAAACAACTTCAAAAGCAAAACGAAGGGAACCTAGAGGTAGCAATGGAAGGCTCCCCTCAGGAAATCAACCCAAAAAGGTTTAAGGCTGTCCCTTCAAAGGCCATGAAAACCATTCTTGAAAGCTATGTGGATCTTCTGGCAGAGCATGACGATTTGGAAAAAGAACGGGATACCCTTCGCCAATAGCTAGGGGCACAAGATGAACAAAAAAAGTTCACAGACAACAACTACGGAGGAGGTGAATGCACTAAGGGAACAGGTCATCGAATTACGAGGAAAATTACTTCAATATGAAAGACAACCCTCCCCGGCCATAGAACGAGAACCAGAAGAGTTGGTGCCCATAGAAGTAGATGAGTCATATGAGGAACCTTATGTTCCTATGTCGATGTCGGGTGGCCAACAAACATCTGAAGGATTGGACACACTTGAAGTAGAAGCCCCAGAATGGCTGTAGAGAACAATTATGTCTGCCACATCCGGATGTTCCAGGGCCAGTCGACTGGGATGCTGTTGGAAGCAGTCAGAGGCACAGTCAGAGGCACAGACGACATGGAAGCATGTAAAGACGGAGCAGGGAGCCAGTCGGATCATTTTTTCAAACAATTATGTTTTTATTACCTCTTCAAACATCCAACAGTGATTTTCATCACTCTTGTAACATATGTAATATAGACAAAACCCCATTTTGTAATCCATAGCTCCATTTTGTGCAAGCCGAGGAGTCCTCGAGCTTGAGGAGCTTAGGTAGAATATGCGTACCAATTTTCGTTATTTTTAGACACCGTTTACCCTTCCAAATAGCCTCTAGGACCTATTTTTTAACTAGGCCGGTCACTAGATGTGAAACTGGTCAAAACTAGTCTAGAAACTATAAAAAGAGCTAGAGAGCTCATTTTTGAGGTTGGTTCATGTTGGCTAGTGTGAGCTTAGAGCTAGTTTGAGCTTGTAATAGTGATCTTGAGTAATAGAGCTAATTTCCCACCTTCCATTGTGTCTTGCTTGTCTCTTCATTGTGTGTGTGTATGTGTGTGTGCATCTTTGTGCTTCTCACCTTCACTCTCACATCATCTCTCGTTCACGATCTTCATATCACTCCTACCTCTCCCACGGATTGACATTAAGGAGGTGAAGCTTCTTAACGTGGTTCTCACCATCGTGCTAGAGCAACACCAAATTTGGCGCCGTTGCCGGGGATCGAGTCTAGGACGAATGTGTGATGGTAAGAGTATAGCAAGAAGTGGCGTTGGAAGGTAAAAATTTCAGTTTTTGTTGTTGTTTTTACTTAGCTTTTAGTGTTTTTCACCTTCCCCACACTCCATCTTCATCATCGCATCATCATCTTCATCTCCAAAAAAATCAGAAAATTCACCATATCCACCCATTCACCTCATTTCCCCTCATTGGTGCATGTGAGAGAGCGAGAGAGAATTTTTGTGCTTGTGTGCGCTTGTGTTTTCTTGAGTTTTCTTGCAGGTAGAGAGCTCCAGTGCATCAGGAAAGCTTGGAAAAGGTAAAAATTTACTCTCTGTCAAAGATCTGCCGAGTGTGGCGGACCATCGCGATGGTCTGCAACCTTCGGAATTCTTGGTAGGCGACCACACCACGAGGTAGGCGACCCTTGCGCTTGCACAAATCCACAGGCGCATCTTGAAAATTCACACTTTGGTGGACCATCGCGATTGGCTCAGACCATCGCGATTGTGTCGCACCATCGCGATAGGCTCACGCCATCGCGACGGCTCGGCCGGACCATCGCGACGGTCTCGGACCATCGCGACGGTTCACTTGAGCCATCGCGACGGTCCACTTGGACCATCGCGATTGTTCAGCTGACCCCGAACCATCGCGATTGGCCCATGCCATCGCCACGACAGTGCCACATGTCAAGATAGACCATCGCGACGGTTCGTTTTTCGGACCATCGCGACAGCCCAAAATCGGACCATCGCGATAGGCTCACGCCATCGCACTTGGGACCATCGCGACGGTTCACTTCGGACCATCGCGACGGTCCGCCTTTGACCATTGACCAGACCATCGCGATTGTGCGCCCGATCACGCCATCGCGACGGTTCATTCTTCGGGCCATCGCGACGGTCCATATCCACGCCATCGCGATCGTTCACTTCGGACCATCGCGACGGTTCATCTTTTCGCGCCATCGCGATTGTCCAAATTCCACGCCATCGCGACGGTTCGCTTGGACCATCGCGACGGTCCCAGACCATCGCGATTGTGCACCCCCATCGCAAATTTTGGGCTCCAATTTTTGACCAATTTTGAGGGTATTTTTGAGAAATTTTTGGACCATTAGACTCATAGGAGACCCCTTAGCTCATATTTGAGGGAAAACTGGATTGTCAGTTTTTACCCCCCAGGGCCTGAACGCTCGTAACTTTTTCATCCGAAGTCCGTTTTTTGAGCTTAATAGCTCGTTAGAAAGCTCGTGACGAGTACTACGTGACCTCAACTGTTTTTTTCATAAAGAATACATCTATTTTTGGATAAACTATTTTGAGGTTCACCTAGTTTGGGACTAGGAAGCAAGGGGGCACACATTGAAAATTTTGGGCAAAAGGGAAGGGACTTAAAACATGTATGCTCAAGTGTATGATCACCTTGTGAATTGGTCTAATATTGGATTTCTCCAGGTCTAGCAAAGGCAATCAAGGGCAAGCAAGCAAGGCAGTGAAGACAACAGAGCTTGGGAAGCGCAGCTTCTTGGGCAACAGGGCATCAGAGCAACCAGAAAAGCCGACTCGAGGTTGGAAGATTACTCAACCCCCTCAGTCAATTCTTAGCTTAGGCTAAATGTTAGCATTGTGGATTAACGACGATAGGAACGCCTCAGGTCCAAGATACTTAATTCTTTCAAGTTTAAGACTACAAGTAAAGGTGTGTGTGACGCGAAAACCTAAAGGAAAGAACATAAGTCTGACGGAACGAGAACTCAAAATTATAACGGAAAGTCGAATTCCTGACATATACATTAAGACAAGAATCCAAAGAAAATTAAAAAGAATCAAGAAAGTAATAACAAAGGACTATTAACGATCTAAGTGTGTAATTGAGTGTGCAAGGAAGAAAATTAATGAACCTTAGATCAGGGAGACACATAGGTAAGTCGGATCGACGAAGTCTTAGATCATCAGAGGCAAGTGTAAGAACTAATGCTCGATCGTGGGCTCAGCAATTGAATAGTAATTACCCCTACGAGAGCTCAGAGACTAGCGAATCAGAAATGGCATTTAGCGCAGACAGACCAGAAGGAGGGTCTCATGTAGCATACCTAGAAAAACCAGAAGGACCCTATAGAACGCAACTAGAGTTTCTCCGAACCAACCGATTAGGTGCTCGCATCTATGAGGATGGTTTGAGAAGGCAAGTGGTGCAACTGCACAACCCTGATCAACCCATTGGATTGGAAAAACCAGTGGTGAAATTTGAGAGAGACGCTTACATAGACAAAGAAGGAACCATGTACGTCCTAAGTACGCAACCAAACGATACTAATGAGTTTGGCACAATTCAATTAGAGACGGAAGCGAAATTTCAAGGAAAAGAACCATTAGAAGAACCTAGAACACCGAGAGGGAAATCCGTATTAACAAGAGTACTCATCCCAGAATGGATCCCTCAAGATAACAGGAGCACCGAGTTGTTTGTAAATAAAGAAACGGATGAAGCCTTTTGGAGGTATAGAAAGGAAAACCCTGGTGAGATAGGCATCATTACAATTTATGAATTCAAGGACCCAGATACACCTGGAAAGGTTGTATACCTGGATGAGACTTCAGAAAGAGTCTTTGTGGTGCCTGAGCGCGCTAAAAACACATACACATGGAGAGGTGAATTGATATTCCCTCCATCCAGAACAAACATAAATACAAGTCAACAAGGGGCAGGAACATCCTCAGCCCATGGAAATCAAAGAGAAGGAAATAACGAGAGACCGGAAGTAAGCTTCACTCACCCCATAGGGAGAGATAGAACAACCTCGAACACTAATAGAATGGATAGACAAAGAGATCATGGAATACTAGGTGGTAGAGATGATTTTCCTCTACCTAGACCACGTGAACACGCAAGAGTATTGAGACCCACACAGTTAGTAAAATCAATGAAGAATTACTTTGATGGGACAGGAGATCCCTATGACCATGTTGCAGAATTCAAGCAAGTACTAAGAGCAGAACAAGTCGAGGACATGTTCACGCAATACAATGCATTTGGACTAACATTAAAGAATACCGCTCTAACTTGGTTCCAACCATTGCAACAAAGGCAATTTAGAGACATCCATCACTTTTTAGAGTCATTCATCACTGAATTCTCTAAAAGTGGGATTAGACATGACACGTCTTCGTTGATTCATAGCTTTAAACAGACCCCTCAGGAAACAGTAAGACTGGCAGGTCGTAGATTCAGACAATATGTCGAACGATGTCCAATGCAAGAGCTACCCTCACAAGCTAAGCAAGTGTCTTTGTTTTTAGATGGCTTGTTGAGCGCTAAACTACGCTCCTATGTGTATCTAAAAGAACCCAGAACGCTAGAAGAGTGTGTAAGAATATGTATAGACATCGAGGACAACCTAGGAGATGAATTAGAACTCTCAAAGGTCTATAAGGACTCAGATTGTTCTTCTCTAGCATCCACAAAATTGTCTAATTCGATAGAGGACCTAGCAGAAAAAGTGGCCCAAAAACTAGGAGTTTCTAGTAAACAGGTGCCCAAGCTACCAACTAATGTACGTTGTTACACTTGTGGTGGAAATCATTTGGCAAACGTGTGCCCCAATGCACCTCAACCTCAAGCCAACCCTAGTGGCCAATATTGCACAATTGAGAGAAGATACACGAATCATACGGCTCAGGACTGCCCATACAACAAACAAACCGTGAGACAGAACTACCCGCAAACATACCAGCAGCCAGGTAGGTATCCAGGCCAATACAATGCTCAGCCTTATTACTATAGGCCTCCTCAGAACTACCCATACCAGGCTCAACAGAGACCTCAACCTGTTTTAGCTCAGCAGCCACCCCCACCAGCAAATGTCATCTCAGTCAAATACGCTGCTGCAGAAGAGAACCTAAGTAGGGCCTTAGTGCCTTCTTCACCCTTGATCACAGAAAGCGACCCGAACTCAAACAGTTTTGACTCTACTCATGTAACTAGTCCACCCGCTTATTACACGGAGTCACCAGAACATGTGGAGACATATCATTATGATAGTCCTCCAATGGAACCTAATTGGGAGCCAGACTATGCTAATGTGATGTACGCAAACCCAAACCCACGGCCCCAATTGAGACAACAGAGACCACCGGGCCCTAGAGGACCATGCTTTAGGTGCCAAGGAGATCACTTCATAAAGGATTGTCCACATCCCCCAATAGCAAGGCAATCACAGTACTATAACATACAAGGCTTTTGTGCCGACTGTGGCAAAGAGCACATAATCAAAGATTGTCCTAAGAACCCAGTTAACACTTTGAATGTGACACCGATCAATGTGATAGGTATTGTAAACAACGCAGATGGATCCAACCCTACATACGTGCCTATCCAAGCTATAACCAGAGCCCAGGCGCTCTTACAAAACCAACAGCTTAATCAAGAGAAAGTAGCCGGAACTAGTGAAGTTGCAGAATCGAGTACTAAAAAAACGAAATCTTGGAAAGATTCTAGAGAAAGAATCAAGAGAAAATGGAGTAAAAAGATAAGTGAGTTGGAAGGAAGTCTAAAAGAGTCGAGAGCCAAAATACAAGAATTGACTTCACAAGAATTAAACCAAGAAAATCCAGCTCAAAAATCAGGATCAGTTCTAGCAGAACCCATACCAGAAGATCTAGACATGAGGTTTCGTGCATATCAGGCTAGAATAAAAGAGGGACCTCAAGTAACGGAAATGAGTAAAAACTACCCTCAAGCTGATCTAGAAATTGAGAGAACTAAACTGTGCATGAAAATGGTAGAACTAGCACAAGCCTTGTTTGAAGCCTCTAGATATCTTAATTGGAATAACATGGCAAAACCAGAACTACACTTTCAAGGACTAATGGAGAGGCTAGAACACTTGATAGAAAGCAAAGAGAAAAAGGATCAGCATAGGAACCCTATTGTCCCAGAGACACAGGAAAGGAATGGACCATCCCTGTCTCAAGTACCCAATACAGAAAGTCAAGACAATTTGTCTTCCATACATAGGTACTCACATGAATTTTTGAGGGAAATCCAAGAAGAGAAATGGAGAAAAGAACAAGGAACCCATCCTCCTATTCAAGAAATAGACGACTTGCAGGAACAATTTCCCCAAGACATCCCCTCTATATATGAGGATGTAGAGGTGGAACAACTGAGTGAACCCACAGGATTTGAATCTAATTCTTTACAAGAATTACCTCAGTTCACAGGACCTTGGGAAGCAAAGTCTATTAGTATGAGAACACCCACGATAATAGTGAGGAATGAAGAATCGGTGATCCCTAGGAACACGGAAGTGATCAAGAATACCAAAGTACAGTGTAATCTCACTCTGGAGGAATTGTTAACGGTAAAACCAGAATTGTGGAAGCACGTAGCAAATCAATTCCCTGAGCTTGCTACCACACCCTCTCAAATAGGATCACATAAGAAGGTACCAGAGATACCCGTGGAAAAGATTGGAGACGTAAGCGAAGGAGAGGAAGGTAACACATATCTTCCAATAACCCATCAGGGCTACACCACGAAAGCCATCTTAGATTCAGGAGCCGGAGTAGCCATCGCTACCACCGCTTTGTGGAAACGTTGGGGTAAGCCAGCACTCAGACCCACCAGGATGAAACTACAAATGGCTGATGGACACATAGAAAAACCATTAGGCTTACTAGAAGGCATATCCCTCACCACTTGTGGTGTGGAATTTGAGCATACCTTTGCCATTTGTGACTTTGCGAAAAATCGTGCGTATGAGATGATATTGGGACGACCATTCATGCGTCAGTTGCAAATTGTACAAGATTGGGGAGCTAATTCTTTGTACTTGCAACATTTAGGAGTGACTACCAAAGTCAATCTTAAAGACTATTCACATAGAGATGTACCCCCAATACAATGGAACACCATCCATAAGACACCAGTAGAGACGGAATCCGTGCACTCATTAGAATCAGATCCTTCTTGGTTGCATGAGGATACCCATTTATGTCCATTTTTAACTTGGGCGAGCACGTCTTGGTCTCAACTAGCAATCAAAAGGCAAAGAGCTTGAGGTTGGAAATTCTCTTAACTCCCTTAATCGATTCCTAGCTTAGGCTAAGAACGCATAGTGTTGGAACTAAGTTAGGGCAACGATAGGCACGAGACAAGTTGAAGACTATCTATGTAATCAAGTTCAAGTCAAGAGATGACATGTGCATGTGACGATAACCTTAAAGGAAAGAACTAATTTTATTGCGATCAACTTCAAGTGTGAAATTTCATTCAAGTATTCCTAATGATGCAAATCAGAAAAGATCATAAACACCATAACAAAATAAAAAGAATACAGTGGTTGATAAGAAAGAATCAGCAACGAGGTTGTACTTTGGGTAAAAATTGGGATTATTAGCATATGAACTGTTGGAGTTTATTGACCTCCAAAATATAGCAAGAAGTAGGTGGAACCCCCTAGGAACAAGTTGACCTTCTCAGAAACTTCATCACAGAAAACCAGTCATGCTTGCAGAGCTTACTTTTCTCTAATGGATTAGAATTTTCTAGAACTCTTTTAACCACATATACTAGAGATGAAGAGCTTTCCAATGAGCCAAAGAACACTCAATTTGGATAAATACACAAGGCGATATGACCTCTGCAAGTTTGAGGTTTAATGGAGACCTTCAGTAGAGGTGAAACCAGAGAACACACACTACTTGCAGAGAGTACTGCTCTCAGCCCACAAATCCAATGATTAGGAAAATTTACAGGAAGAAAGTAGACAGAAAGAGCTTTTAAATGAGCTATCAAACATGTAATTTGGATATATAATAATGGAGATACAAGCTCTACAATCTCTGCATACAAAACTACAGCAGCATAGAGATACACATATGCCTCTCTTGGACTTCCCACTAGATCACGACTTTTCTCCTCTTTTTATAGCATGAGAAACTAATCTAAAACCTTCCTAATACATCTAAATTTGTGGTAGACACTTGGATGGAGGTATTACATGACTCAAGTGCTCAAATAAGCAAAGTATTGATGAACTTTGAGAACTAGCCACATCAACCTTCCACTAGGACACCACTGCAACTCTCTTGTGACTCACTAATTTGACTCACCATGTTCTAGAACTCACGTGGTATTTTTGCTATCTTTTATGAATAATATGAGCCTTCTTGAAGTATTTGAAGACTTCACAAAGGTATTTACATAATTTGAAACTTGTACCCTACATAAAACAAATGTTCGCAACATTCTCCCCCTCAAGTTTCAAAGGGTATTTCCTTCATACCAAGAATATAGTTGAATCTTTGAAGCTTTGGTCCATCCAAGGATTTGGTGAAGATATCTGCAACTTGATCCTTTGTTCCCACAAAAGAAACTTGTACTTCATTGTTTATGGCCTTCTCTCGAACATAATGATAGTGAACCTCTATATGCTTTGTTCTAGCATGAAAAATTGGATTTGAGGTCATATGAATGTTGCTCAAGTTATCCCCATATATCTGTGGTACATCGACTTGCACATTCAAGTCATGAAACAACTTTTAAAACCACATAACCTCAGTAGTAGCCAATGCTAAACCTCTATACTCAGCCTCTGTAGAAGATAAAGCAATTGTAGGCTATTTCTTTGAACTCCATGTTAATGTCTTGTTTCCTGCTATTACCACATATCCACTTGTGGATCTTCTGTCATCTTTGCTTCCAGTCCAATCTGCATCACTAAAGACTTTAAGAGTTAGATCAGCATCATGACTATAAAATAATCTTTCGTTCATGGTACCTTTCAAATATCTAAGCACTCTTTTTGATGCATGCATATGAGGTACTCTAGGTTCATGCATAAACTGTGACAATACTCCCACTGCATAGCATATATCAGGTCTAGTTTTTGTTGCATAAATCAAAGATCCTACGATGGATCTATATGCATTCATATCATGCAACTCATCACCTTCCTTTGCACTCAACTTTACATTACATTCCATTGGAGTAGAAACAAATTTACATTCCTGCATACCAAACCTTTTTAGCATATCACATATATACTTTCTCTGTATCAACCACATACCTTCATTGTTATACACAATTTCAATCCCAAGAAAGTATCTAAGCAAACCAAGATCTGAAATTTTAAATTCCTTTCCCAAATTACCTTTTATCTCTTCAATTGCTTTTGCATCATCCCCTGTAATCAACAAGTCATCCACATAAATGCATACATAGACACACATGTCATCTACATGTTTTACATAAAGTGAAGGATCAGCATGACTCGCTGTGTATCCTTGCAGCATAAGATACTTTACATTCCATGCCCTTGGCACCTACTTAAGACCATACAATGCCTTCTTTAGCTTGCATACATGATTAGGACATTTTGCATTCACATAACCATTTGGTTGTGACATATACACTTCTTCATTTAACTCACCATTGAGAAAGGTATTCTTTATATCGAGTTGATATATATTCCACCTTTTACTTGCAGCTAAAGCCAACAAAGTTCTTACCGTTGCCATGTTTGCTACTGGACTAAATGTTTCCTCATAGTCCACTCCTTGAGTTTGATTATATCCTTTTGCTACAAGTCTAGCTTTATATCTTGACACACTACCATCACTATTTCTTTTAATCTTAAAAACCCACTTGCAACCAATTACCTTTTGTTTTGGTGTCTTTGGAACTAAATTCCAAGTCTTGTTATCCTGTAGTGCTTCCATTTCTTGTCTCATTGTTTTCTCCCACTTTTCATCTCCTTTTGCCTCATCATAACATGTGGGTTCATTTTCCTGCTCAACTTTTGTCATAAAAGCATAATGAGTATTCATAAAAGATTCATAAGTATACCTTTGAGGTTGCTTACTCACTCTTGAAGTTCTTCTTACCTCCAATGTAGATGCTCTTCCTTTCTTATTAGGAACCTTTGATGATTCTCCATACTCACATACATCACTAATTTCCTCTCCTTCATCATTAACTTCAACCAGTTTGAGTTTACCTTTACTTTTAACACTTGGAGGTGACTCTTGCCTTAATCTTCCATTGAAAGGTAGCTCTCTTTCTTCATCCAAACCACTTTTCTCATCACTTAAACTTCTTGTCAGCTGAGGTGAGCACTCATCTCCTTCACCTGTATCTTCTTCATCTCCATTTATAAGGTCTAGCAATCCACTACTTACATAGCTTAAATGCTTGAAAGGTTGTCTACTCTGCTTACCCATTTGACATGCTTCACAAAGATGCACCATATGTTGCTTAGTAAGATCAGGTAATCCTTCAATAATCCTCTTCTTTGATAGCTCCTTTAACCTGTGTACATTCATGTGTCCAATCCTTTTGTGCCATAGATCAAGCTCTGCTATTCGATGCATACCATAAGAGAAATAGTTTGTATGATTTGAGTTTACCTTGAATGTAAACAATCTACCTTGTTTTTTACCTCTAGCAATTAACCTCCTTTGCTTTGGATCCTCAATGAAGCAACCTGCATGATTAAATCTTATTTGCAAACCTTTTTCTACCATTTGACCAACTGGCATCAAATTCTTAGTGATCGTTGGCACATAAAGTACATCCTTCAAGCAATTTGTCTTGCTCTTATCCTGCATAACAACATCTCCAACCTGCATAATCTTGTGTGTTGTATCATCTCCTGTTTCAACATGACCTTTACATGAAGGATTATGCATATTAGAAAACCATGAAGCATCATGTGACATATGGTTAGAACAACCACTATCTACATACCATACATCAGTATTGCAATTCATCTTAGTTTCTACATTCATCATAAGAAGAGAATCATAATCATCACTTTTACCTTCAAGTGCATAAATTCCTTGTTGTTTACCTCTTCTTGAATAGCCTCCTCTTTGATTACCACCTTGATTATTTTCATTTTGATAACAATCTTTGGCATAGTGTCCATACCTTCCACATATATAGCAATTGTTGTTATCTTCACTCCTTTGTCTTTGATTGTAGTTGTAGTAGCCTCTCGTACCTCTAGCGCTTGATCTTCCTCTTCCTCTTGTGTTGAAGAAGCCACTTGAAGTCCCTTGATCATCGCTTCTTCTTCCTCGACCTCTATTTGAACCTCTTCTACCTCTGTTTCCACCTCTTGATGATCCTACATAAAGAGCTTGTCCTTGAGATCCTTTTTTATTTGAAGTAGAGCCATTTAGATTCATCTCCTCCTTTGAGTTGAATCTTCCTTGCTCTTGTACCTGTAGCATACAACCTTTCCAATGCAAGCCAAACATCTCTACTTGTGTCTAGATCTTGTATGTGTCCTACCATTGAATCTTGAATATTTTGTGATAAAATGAATATAACCCTTTTGTCTCTTTCATTCCAAAGTCCAAACTCCCTCAATTGTTTCTAATTTGGATCCTCTGGTAATATAGGTTTGATATCCGTTCCATCAATCAAACCATAGAACCCTCTACCTTGCAAGTATGTTGTGATTCTAAATCGCCATGCTGATAGTTGTTTTTATCAAGCTTCTCTATTTGTGCATGTTGATCGCCCATTGTGTAAATACTAAACTTCCTCCTTTAACCCTCCTGTTGGTTATATGTGATAACATGAAGTATGAGATTTACCTTTGTAATAAAGTTTATGCACCTTTCTTTGCTTGGACGTTGCTTGAGATGCTTCCTTGCTATCTCCTTCTACCTTTGTGTAGTGTCGATGATGAACCGCTGCTTCAAATTCTTCATCAAGGTATTACAACCTTCTCCAAGCTTCAATTCCAAGCTCTGATACCAATTTTTGAGTTTATTGACCTCCAAAATATAGCAAGAAGTAGGTGGAACCCCCTAGGAACAAGTTGACCTTCTCACAAACTTCATCACAGAAAACTAGTCATGCTTGCAGAGCTTACTATTCTCTAATGGATTAGAATTTTCTATAAATGTTCTACTAACATATACTAGAGACCAAGAGCTTTCCAATGAGCCAAATAACACTCAATTTGGATAAATACACAAGGAGATATGACCTCTGCAAGTTTGAGGTTTAATGGAGACCTTCAGCAGAGGTGAAACCAGAGAACACACACTACTTGCAGAGAGTACTGCTCTCAGCTCACAAATCCAATGATTATGAAAATTTACAGAAAGCAAGTAGATAGTAAGAGCTTTCAAATGAGCTATCAAACATGTAATTTGGATAGATAATGAGGGAGATGCAAGCTTTGCAATCTCTGCATACAAAACTACAGCAACATAGAGATACACATATGCCTCTCTTGGACTTCCCACAAGATCATGACTTTTCTCCTCTTTTTATAGCATGGGGAACTAATCTAAAACTTCCTAATACATCTAAATACGTGGTAGACACTTGGATGGAGGTATTACATGACTCAAGTGCTCAAATAAGCAAAGTATTGATGAACTTTGAGAACTAGCCACATCGACCTTCCACTAGGACACCAGTGCAACTCTCTTATGACTCACTAATTTGACTCACCATGTTCTAGAACTCACGTGGTATTTTTGCAATATTTTATGAATAATATGATCCTTCTTGAAGTATTTGAAGACTTCACAAAGGTATTTACATAATTTGAAACTTGTACCCTACATAAAACAAATGTTCGCAATATGAACCTTAGATCAAATCCACACTTAGGGAGAGATAGACAAAGCTTTAGGTCTTCATAGGCAAGTGTCACTCAGCACTAGATCTTGGGACCAGTAGTTGAGTGCTCACCCACACTACCATAGCTCTGAAACTAGCAAATCGGAGATGTCTCACATAATAGAGAGACCCATATGAAGTTCAGGTGTGTTGTACTTACAAAAGGTCGAAGGTCCTTACAAGACGCAACTAGAATACCTTAGGACCAACCGATTTGGTGCATGCATCTATGAGGACAGCCTAAGAAGATACGTGGTCTATATCAAAAACTCAGATCAACCCATTCGATTAGAACATCCAGCAGTCAAGTTCAAAAATGGTGCATACCTGGACAAAGAAGGAACCATGTACGTGGTCACCACCCACCCAGGTAGGACAGAAGAATTTGGTAATGTGATCCCAGAAACGGACATAAGTGACATAGAGCAAGGAAAGATAGGAAGAGATCCCAGAACCGCTCGACCTAAATCAGTCCTAACAAGAATCATCAACCCCGAGTGAGTTCCCCAAGACAATAAGAGGATAGACCTGCTCTTAAACTGAGAGACTGATGAAGCCTTTCGGAGGTATAAGCCTGATCAGCCGAATGAGGTAGGAAAGCTCACGATCTATGAGTTTAAAGACCCCAATAGTCCAGGCAAAGTGACCTACCTAGACAATATGATAGAGAGGGTCTTCATGGTCACAGAGCATGGAAAGCATGCCTACACTTGGAAGGGTGAGTTTGTTTTTTCCCATCCAAGATCTAATGTCTCCTACAGTCACCAAGGAGTTGGGACATCCCACGTCATGGAGCTCATAGGGACAGAAGTAGAGATCGGCCAGAAGTAAGTTTTGTCAACCCTTTGGGAAGAGAAAGAACAAGAACGGAGACGGATAGAGTGGAAACGGAGAGACCTAGAGACCCAAGAAACCAAAGAAATTCTGATGATTTTCCTTTGCCAAGGCCTAGAGAACACACTAGGACCTTGAGGCTGACCCAGTTGTTGAGGACCTATTCACACAATACAATGCTTTTGGTCTAACCCTTAGGAACACAGCCCCTACATGGTTTCAACCACTAAATGAGAGGTAGTTCAGGAACATAGCACAACTTATAGGGGCTTTCATTACCGAATTCTCTAAGAGTGGTATACGGCATAATACTTCCTCACTAATTCATAGTTTCAAGCAGACACCTCACGAGATGGTTAGATTGGTAGGAAGTAGGTTTAGGCAATAACTAGAGAGATTTCTTGTTCCTGAGTTACCCACTCCAGCCAAATAGGTGGCTTTATTCTTAGATGGATTACCAAGTACCAAGTTGAGACCATATGTGTACCTAAAGGACCCTAGAACCATAGACGAATGTGTGCACATGTGCATAGACATAGAGGATAACCTAGGAGAGGAGCTTGAGCTTTCAAAAATCTACAAGGATTCAGATAGCTCTACCAACCTCTCTTCTAGACAATCCATGTCTATTGAAGAACTCGCTGAGAAGGTAGCTCAGAAATTAGGTGTCTCGAGCAAAAAAATACCCCGATTTACCCTAGTGAGGTGGTGCTATACTTGTGGAGGTGACCATATGGCGAGTGTATGTCCCATTATGGCTCAACCCCAAGTGAATCCTAGTAGCCAGTACTACACAAGATTGCCCTTATAGCAAACAAACTATCAGACAAAATTATCCTCAACCATATCCACAATAGGGCAAGGACCAGAAGCAATATCCACCACAACAGTACGGTAGGCCCCAGCAACTCTATCAGCCACCCTATCAAGGGTAGCAGAGACCTCAACCAGTTTTAGCACAGCAACCCCCTACTCCAACTAATGTGATTCCAGTGAAGTACACAGCCGTAGAAGAAAATCTAAATAGAGCTATAGTGCTAGTAACTCCATTACTTTCAGAAGGTGACCCTAGTGATCATACTTTTGATTCTACACATATTGATAGCCCCCAATCTTACTACATGCAGTCACCGGAGCATAATGAGTCCTACTATTGTGAAGAATCGCGTGAACCTAGTTGGGAGCTAGAGTATGCAAATGTCATGTATGCAAACCCCAACCCTAGACCTCAACCTAGGCAGGTAAGACCCCCATTCCCTAGAGGACCATGCTATAGATGTCAGGGAGATCACCTCATTCGTGATTGTCTGATGCCTACCCCTACACAACCCCAATCAGTGACAATTCAAGGCTTGTCAAGATTGCAAAAAAGAGCATCTCTTACGGGACTACCCAAAGAACCCCAATAACATGCCGAAAATCACTCCTATCAACGTTACTAGGTTAGTAGTAGACTCTACGAGAAGGGTGACTTCCACTGCACCAGTGCAAGTGGTCACCAGCGCTCAGGCTTTGCAGTAAAACCAAGGTTTAAACCAAGAAAAGAGTGTCGAGGTTAGTGAAACTGAGAGCATAACCAAGAAACAGACGAGAGCCTAGAAAGATATTTGGGAAAGGATGAAAAGACAATCGTCTAAGAAGATGAGCAAATTGAAAGAGAGCATAAGAGAAACAAAAGCAAAAATTGTTGAACTCACCTCTCAAACACACTCTCACATACCATCACCACCTTCATCCCTATCGCCATCTAATCTACCACCTTCTAACCCACCTCATACAATTCCACCACCCCCTAGAGTAGGATCAGTATTAGCTAATCCCACTCCTGAGGACATAGACATGATGCTTAGGGCATATCAGGCCAGAATCCAAGATGGGCCAAATGTGACAGATGACGACAAATGTTACCCTAGAGCTGATCTATAGATAGAAAGAACCAAGCTTTGTGCTAAAATGGAAGCATTGGCTCAGACCATGTTTGAAGCCAGTTGCCTCTTCAACTACTCTTGCTCAGCAAAGACACAGTTGCACTTTGATGGTTTGTTGGAGAGATTGGAGAGCATAATAGCAAGATCTGACAAGGAAGCCACCTCTCAAGGAAGAGACAAGGCAAGTGAAAGAATAAGCATTCCCCCCCAGGAATCGTATGTGCCTAACTCCACTAAGCCAGACACCTCTTCTTCTATAAATAGGTATTCACCAAAATTCCTATGAGAAATTCAGGAAGAGAAATGGGCTAAGGAAAGTGAAGCTCCTCCTCCCATTTAAGTTGTGAATGACGCACATGATCCATTCCCACAAGACATTCCTTCCATTTATGAGGAGCAGGAGAGTGCCCAATCTCATGAGAGATTAGATTTTGAGTCTAATTTCTTACAGGAACTATCCCAATTCACAAGCCCATGGGAAGCTAAGTCTACTTGTATGAGAGCACCCACGATCATGGCAAGAAATGAAGAGTCAGTCATACCTAGGAACGTAGAAGTAGTGAAAAACACTAAAGTGCAGTGCAATCTCACTTTAGAAGAGCTACTCAAGGTTAGGCCGGAACTATGGAAACATGTAGCCAATCAAGTGCCAGAAGTATGAAAACCTCGTTCCCAGGTAGGATCTCATAAAACAATTCTAGAAATACCCTTAGACAAGATAGGAGACATGAGCGAAGGAGAAGAAGGAAACACCTATCTTCCAATTACCCATCAAGGTTACAATAGTAAGGCAATTTTGGACTCAAGTGCGGGAGTTGCAATTGCTACCACTTCCTTATGGAAGTGATGGGGCAAGCCGGCACTCAGACCCACGAGAATGAAATTGCAGATGGCCGATGGTCACATAGAAAGACCGTTAGGACTGCTAGAAGGAATAACTCTCACTACATGTGGTGTAGAGTTTGAGCATACTTTTTCTATATGTGACTTTAGCAAAAATCAAGCCTATGAGATGATTTTGGGAAGACCATTTATGCAGCAGTTGCAAGTGGCACAGGATTGGGGAACCAATTCCTTGTATGTGCAACACTTAGGTGTTACAACAAAAGTTAATCTCAAGGATTATTATCATAGAGACGTACCCCCTATTCAATGGAATCCCATCCATAGAGCTAAGGATGATACGGAGTCAGTGCATTCCATAGGATCAGGATCCTCATGGATGCATGAAGACGCCCACTTATGGATGTGAAAAGTAGCCATAGAAGAAGAGAAAAGAGAGAAAGCCAGAGAGGTAGGTGCAAAGGAAACCCATAGATCAATTCAAGACCCAGCCTATGCACATGTGGTGTTTCCTAACGAAGAATTTGAACCTCATGGTTGGGCGGAAATCTTAGCAACAATGGATGTAGCCATCAATGAAGAACAATGGACACCCCACTGTGATGAGGATGGCTATGACATTTCAGTCTTCAGAATAGAGCCAATCATGTCTGATTTGGTTATTGAAGAATGTGAACCTAGCACTGATGCATTTGAGGATGCAAGTGACTCCAATGTAGAGTGAATTATCATGGACCCACCTTTTGCATCAGATGAGGAATATTTCTACGACATAGAAGCTCACCCTCAGAGACATGAAGAGCTTACAAATGATGTGAGGTTAACCACACAAGTAACAACTAAGAATGAAGGCAAGAAGAGGAAGAAGAGAGAAGTCACACTAGAGGAGGAAAAATCTTTGTTTGAGTCCCAAAAAAATTTTAAGAAGTATGAGATAGAAGATAGGACAGTCATGATAAGAATGCCTTAATGTGATGCACAATCCAGAGAGTCCTCTGATAACAAAGAAACCACCAAGAAAATTATGGTAGCCATAGAAGAAGTAGAAGAAAAATGCACATACATAGGACATGACCTAACGAAGGAAGAGGAGCACGAGTTATAGCCTTTCGAAGAGAATACAGAGATGTATTCGCTTGGAGCTACAAGGACTTGAAAGATGTAGACCCTGACATATGCTCTCATATGATTCCCATGACCTCAAATGCCAAACCCTCCAAACAAAAGTCATACACACATAATGATAACTATGTTGCCAAGATTAAGGAAGAGATAGATCTCTTGGTTGAAATTGGATTCATCTACGAAATTGAGCACACAGAGTGGGTATCCCCCATTGTAGTGGTGCCCAAGAAGAATGGCAAATTATGTGTATGCATTAATTTAAAGAAGGTTAATGCAGCCACCATCCAAGATAACTATCCACTTCATATCACTGAGCATCTACTAGAAAGAGTAGTAGGCAAGGAGGTGTACAGCTTCCTTTATGGATTTTCTGGCTACAATCAAGTAGCCATTGCTCCGGAAGATCAGCATAAGACAGCTTTTGCCACAGAGTGGGGCATATTTTCCTTTCCATTAATGCCATTTGGTCTTACCAATGTGCTAGCCACTTTTCAAAGGCTGATGTGCCATGTGTTTAAAGAATTCTTGAGGGAAAAATTGGAAGTCCATGTTGATGATATTTGTGCCCATTCCAACATAAGGAAAACCCATATCCCTGAGTTGAGAGCTATCTTTGACAAATGTAGAGAATATCAGATCCGCTTGAACCCAGAAAAGTGTGTTTTCATGGAGGTACAAGCTTTCATGGGGCATTGTGGCTACTATCCCGATTCATTCATATGTATGCAATCATTGCAAAGTCGTTGTACTCCCTTTTGACTAACTTTGAGTGGATTGAAGAATGTGAGAACTCCTTCAATGAGCTAAAATGGCGATTATCTTCAGCACCAATCTTGACCACACCAGATTGGAATAAGCCCTTTCATGTTCATGTAGATGCATCCAATTATGCTATTGGGTGTGTACTTGCACAACCTATGGACGAAGGTAATATGGATCTTCCAATTGCCTATGCTAGTAGGGAGTTGAACGCAACTGAACGAAACTATACTACCACTAAACAAGAAGGATTAGGCATGGTATACATTGTTAAAATGTTTAGAAACTATTTTCTTGCAAATAAGTTTAAATTTTTGACTGATCATCAAGCACTACTGTATTTGGTAAACAAGCCATGCAATACAGGTCGATTAGTAAGATGGTTTCTCTTACTAATGGAATATGACTTTGAAGTAGTGGTGAGGAAAGGCAAGACTCACTTGAGAGCACACCACCTCTCGAGGCTCACATTTGTAGAGGCCCCATAAGGAGTATTAGATGATCTTCCTGATGCTTACTTATTTAATTTGGAAGTTCTACCTCAGTGGGCCAAGACATTAGTGCCAGTATTGACATATGGGCCTAACCACGCACTAATAAACACTCAAGATAGAGAGATAGTAAAAGCCCAAAAGTACCATATCATGGCAGGAAGTATGTATAAGCATACAGATCAAGGGATATTAGCTTCTTGTGTGGAAGAAGAAGAGTACGCAAAATGGTTGCAATTAGCACATGTAGGTGCATTAGAGCAACACTATTCAAGGCAAAGAACTTTATAGACACTAAGGAGAATTGGAGTGCACTGGCCAACTATGGAAGCAGATGTCCATAAGTTGTGTAAGGAATGCCAGTCTCTCATATTAGAACACCTGTGGAGCATGCTACACTGTACCAAGTGTCTCTAATACCAGATTGGAGTGAACCATTGGCAGCCTTCCTGAGGATGAAAACATTCCCTCGAGATATGACCCTAGCCAGGAAAAGAAGTTTAGAACAAGAAGCCCCAGATTACCGACTCATTGGTGATAATCTATACAAGTGTGGAAAAGATGGATATCTGAGACTATGTGCCCATGAGAGTGAATATCTAAAGATCTTGGAAACCGCTCACCAAGGTATAGTAGGAGAACACTTTGGACCAGATCGTGTGATTCATGCAATCCTATTTGCAGGCTTGTGGTGGCCAACCCTTCACATGGATGCACATACCTATAAGAAGCAGTGTGATGTTTGTCAACGAACTCAATATCCCATACGTAAAGATGAGATGCCATTGAAACCTATGATGGGTGGACATGCATTCTCTAAGTGGGGAATAGACTTTGTAGGTCCTATTAATCCCCCAACCAAGGGTTCACATGATAAATATATCATTGTATCCATAGACTATCTAACCAAATGGGTAGAAGTGAAAGCAACAATGAAGAACAATGCTCAAACGACAACTAAGTTCTTACTTGATAATGTGTTCACTAGATATGGGATACCTATAGAGCTAGTAAGTGATAGAGGCACTTGTTTCTTGAATGAAGTCATTGAAAATCTTCTCCAAGAGTTTTTGGTGATACACAAGAAGTCCACCCCTATCACCCACAAGCTAATGGGCAAGCCGAAAGCACCAATACGATTCTATGCAATGTGTTGACCAAATTAGTGAATAATAAACGCTCTAATTGGGACAAAGAGCTACACCATGTTGTTTGGGCATATAGATTTGCCTATAAAATGGTACTCCAAGTCACACCCTTTCGGATGGTATTAGGCCAAATGTAGTGCTACCATTGGACTTCTTGATATCTAACTTGAAAGTAGCACAAGAGCATGATTGGACAGGTGCTGTGTTGAGTCGTTTTTTTAGTTCATCAAAAGCTTTTTCGCATTCATCCATCCATGTGAATTGGGTCAACAATCCGTATAATGGCTTGGCAGTTATGGCATACATGTGAATAAATCTATGATAGTATCCACAATGACCCATAAATGCTTGCACTTCCTTTTCATTTTTTTGGTTTTGGAAGTTCTAGGATTACTTTGATCGTGTCTTCATCAGTGGATATTCCATTCCTAGATACAATGTGTCCTAGGATTTTTCCTTGTCTCACCATAAAAACGCACTTCTCAAGATTTAGTCACACACTATATTGTCCACATTTTTCAAATATTCTTCACAACTCCGGAATATGTTTCTATCTCAGATCGGAGTATGTGCATAATTCGTCTACATATACTTCCATACTCTTCCTTAGGAATTCTTTGAAGACGTGACACATCAACCTTTGGAAAGTGAGGGGCATTTGTGAGCCTAAAAGGCATCAACCTGAAAAGACCTGAGAACTACTACAGGGATTTATGTAGCTAAGAAAAGGCAAAAGGGATACTTTGATCACTACCAAAACATATCAACAAAGCCCTCATGGGAGTCATGTAGCGAACAAGAAGCTTGCACTCATGTATAACTAAGTGCCAAGCTATGTGGAATCAATCCACAAAAGGAAGTAAGCCCAAAGCTTTGCTAAAAGCTTCAAATTTCTCCTTAAGAAGAGCCTTTGTGAAAAGGTCTACAATGTTCTCTTGTGTGGGCACACATGACATAATGATAGTGAACCTCAAGGTGCTTAGTGCAAGCATGGAGCACAAGATTCCTTGCAAATGCCAATGCGCTCTAACTGATAGTGAAGATGGTTGTGGCAGAAGTCTAACCAACACCCAAATTATCCATAAGGCATCTCAACCACACACACTCAATAGTCACTGTGAAAGTTGCCCTATTCTTAGGCTCACAACTAGAAGTGACCATAGTAGGTAGCTTCTTGCTCAACGAAGATATGCATGAGCTACCAAGAATGAAGCAAAAACCACTATTGGACATAGGAGTGTCATAGCAACTAGCCCAAAAAGAGTGACCAAAAGCATGTAAATCTGGTGGTAGTAATCCCATCTTGAGATAAAACAATCCAAGTATCCATGTACCCCTCAAGTAGTGAAAGATGTGCTTAACTACCTACCAATGCTTGACACCACGTTTGATAGATAAGGCTATCAATGCATGTGCCTAAGCATCTCTACCATCCCAAGAAAGTTTCTCTACAGTAGGTGCAAGAACAACTACAACACAAACACAAAACTAAAGAATATCACCATCTTCAATACCTTCTTCATCACCTTCAATAAGTGTATTTACAAGCATAATAGGATTTTCTCAACACCATGCACAATATTCCATAGTCCTTTTGTAGCCAATACATGATGCATGATATAAGCCTATAATGGGTAATTGGTACCATCCAACTTATCCTCCATAGCCAACATACAGAATACATTAGTGCTTTCGGTCATGGCCATTGACAGAAATACCTTGAAGCAAAAAAATGACTATATCTCAAAGAGTTGAACGGAATTACCCTATCCAATTTTGTTAAAATTGTAGTGGACTTTGATGCACTTATATAGGTGGACAAAACCTATATATATATGTGTGTGTGTGTGTGTGTGTGTATGTGTGTGACACAAAAAGATAAAATTGCCTACATGGGCTATGTAATAGTGCATTTCGAGGATGAAATGAGCTCACATCGCGAGTTCAACACCACACAAGGAAGCTATTTTGAATTTCCTCATCACCTTGTGTATGCTCACCAATTTTTGTATGATTCTGAGACTATAATCGAAGGCATGTTGATGACATCCTAGGTGAACTGGTGACGTGCTCTGATATCAATTGTTGGAGTTTGAGGTCTACGGACTCACACGAACAGCACAAGGAAGAACAAGAAGCGTGGAGCACAAAACACAATACTGAATGTAATACCAAGAGAATGTACAAAGATAAGTGACATGTTTGGGTATATACGAGCGAGGGGAAAAAAACCTTCTAAAGAGGGAAAATGTGCCTCAACAATCCTAGTGTGTTCACACACATCACTATCAAAATATATCAACAAGTTCATGTGTGATTTGTAGATATCATATTCTTCCATGTGGCTTTAAGGGAACCATTTCCCTCATCACCTTACTTCTTCCTACATTCCTTAATGTCATAATCTTCCTTTTTGCAATAAAACGACTTCCAATGTTCTTTTTCTTCTTTGGCTTCTTCCTTGAACTATCATAAGAGTCCTTGCCCTTTGTGTTTGTTGAAAATAATGAATTGTTTGAAACTTGTAGATTCTTCAAACGATTTTCTCCTTCCAAAAGCATTGCACAAAACTCATCAACGGTAAGAGGGGAGGGTAGGAACCATCATATTCTGTAGGAAGAATTCAAACACATTTGTGAGCAATTTCTTCACATCTTATCACAACACCAACATCAGTTATTTGATCTTGTAAATTCTTGATTCACTTGATGGTCTTACGACTTCTCTTATTCAAATTTCTTCTCATTTGCTAACTAAAACTCAAGATTTTGAATCTAAGTTTAATTCTTGGTTTGATATTGGTGAACCAATATGCCCCAAGCTTCATGTCCTTTAATGGTGTGTTGCACTCAAGCAAGCACAAAATCACTTACACTCCTAACAATGGCACACAAAACATCTACATTCTTGCTTCTCCAAGATTAAAAAAAACTTGGATCATGTTGGATTGTTATTGAATTTTTTTTTTAAGTGGTTGCATTGAAACTAGCTTGAGATCCTACCATGCTAACTTGATGAAATATGAACAATTCCATAAATACACAAGGAAGGTTTCCTTTATTGTCAGGTTAATGGCACTTCCCCCAAACAATATTTGCATCTCTTCTTCTTTTGCAAATCACCATAATTAGAGGAATGAGTGGAAGAGGAAGCTTGAGGCTTTGGTTTTGATGAACCCAAAGCTAAACCATACTTGCTTTTCCCCCTTTGTGAGATAGCAAGTGCTTGTGTTCCCTCGATCAAACTACTCCTATTCTCTCTAGATTGCTCTTATTGCAAAAGAAGAGACACAACCTCATCAAATGCATACATATTAGGATTTCCTTTTGAAACCAAATGGAGTGTAGTAGCAAAGCTTTGAAAAGATTTCGGTAATCCTTTCAACAATGTAGAAATGAGTGATGCATCCATAATAATCTCATCTATGTTTGCCAATTGCTCTTTCAAGTCCTTGATGTGTGTCACATACACATCCACCGACTCATTTTCAGCCATATATACATCCTCAAGTTGCTTCCTCAAGTATGCAACACGTGCTTCATTACGCAGGGCATACAAAGAAGCAAGAGTATCCCATGCCTATCGTGATGTAGAACATGACCGAATATGTGGAACTATGTGACGCTTCACAGAAAGTGCAATCAAAGCATGAGCTTGAGCATATTTTCCATCCCATCTAAGCTGATCATGTGTAGGTGGAGAAGGACTCGAAGAAGAAGCTCCATCTGTGACAGTGGCCTATGAAGTAGAAGCACCTGTCGGTCTTCGATCTACATCTTCCACTATGTTCCAGAGTTGTTTTGCATCAAGAACATGCTTTATAATGTAAGACCACATCGGATAGTTGGTCCCATCAAGCTTATCTTCAGCTTGAAGCATGCCAAACAAGTCATTGTTGCCCACCATTTCACAAAAGAACAAGAATGTGACAAAATCTTCACTTCGACAAAAGCTGAAATGAATGCTGAAATTTTAATTCACAAACCGTTACTCTAATGGCGATTCTGACTACACGAATGGCTTCAAAATGGGGGTAAAACCCAAGTGCACCTAGTGGAAATGTTTCTTGGCTACTGAAATTCATTGTTCTATGCTCTGAAGTTGATGTGCACACTTAAAAGTGTGTGTGCGCCGCGATGCGAAAAACCAAAACTTGAGAAGGAGCTGAACCTGTTCAATTACCATGTTGGGTGTGTGTAGAAGTGCGAGAGACACACAAGAAGCACACACACAAGGAGCACAAATGCAGCAAGACACACGGAGAAGACGATGGCTAGAATAGCTCTCTCTATTGATGATGAACTGAACTAAGGTAAGAGCTGAATAATATCCCTAAGTACAAAGTATCACTACATATGAGAGTATCAAGTATGTGGTAACATGGGAAAAAAAACCTATAGCCAGCACTAGAGTAAAAAGTGGCCATGTATAAGAAAAAGATTCACATCAAAGCTACTCGAGGAACACATAAGTGTAACACTTCAATCTTTGGCCTTTGTCGAGTTGTGCGCCACCATAATTTAATGGTGTTCAAATACATGGTTTGGAACCAAATTAAACTCTATGTGACAATAAACGTTCAACACAGATCATACGCGAGTGAATAGTTGTACAAAACTTGGAAACATGAAGAAAAGGAATATTATGTTATTCGAAGCATGAAAAGAACATGACGTTTGCATGTTCTTGAAACGATACATAAAAGAAATATGAAAGAAATTTTTAGGTATCGTGTAGCAAAATGTTGCTCCCATATTAGATATATACACGAATGACAGGTATCAAGTGCGTTAGGAAAACAATGGGTTCGTATGAGTGTCGATTATGGGATGATAACAAAAATGCATCTCATTTTAAACATGTGCATCCACGCACACGCACACAAAAATACACACAAGAACCATACAAATTGATATGTTGCATATCATACAAATTGTAGAGCCATACTCTCTGAATTTCAAGCATGTTGTAGAGCCATATTCTCTGAATTTCAGCTCACCCACTACAAGAAATAAGGGGTCCTAGCGACGCTTCTGAATTGAAAAAAAAAAAACGAGCACCATCGCACGTCGCATAAGCGACGGTCCTATTTTTGGAAAACAATGTTGTTAGGAAAACAATGGGTTCCTATGAGTGTTAGGAAAACAATGGGTTCCTATGAGTGTTACCAAAATGTTGTTAGGAAAACAATGGGTTCCTATGAGTGTCGGTTATGGGATGATAATAAAAATGCATCTCATTCTAAACATGTGCATGCACGCACACGCACACACAAATACACACAAGAACCATACAAATTGATATGCTGCATATCATACAAATTGTAGAGCCATACTCTCTGAATTTCAAGCATGTTGTAGAGCCATATTCTCTGAATTTCAGTTCATCTCTCAAATTAGATTTAGTGAAAGCTTTGAACTTTGATATTTTCTAAAAATGAAACAGATATCTTTCTATTTGTAAAAATTTGTGGTTAAACCATGCTGTAGAGCCATATTCCCTGAATTTCAGTTCATCCCTCATAAATAGGTTTACTGGAAGCTTTGAACTTCGATATTTTTTAGAATTGAAGTAGGCATCTTTCTATTTGTACAGTTCTTATACAAAGCAAGAAATCGTGAGATACAAAATAATGAATTGTGGATCGAAATTGAGTAAATTGTACAGGAAGATTGAGTAGATCAAAGTTTGAAACATGAAGAGATGCGACAGCTTACATAATTTTACGTTAATATGGAAGCTAATTTATATAAAGATCAATGCATCAGCCACGCCAATACCTTTAACGACTGATCACAATAGTATGGAACGAATGAATGATCATATGGACAAGATATAAACAATCTCGCAGTTGATCATTTGATCTACATACGAGCAAAAAAATGTTTGCATCATATTTCATGATCATTATCCTACAAGTTTTCAGAATGCAAATCCTTCTCTATTTACAGAATATCGAATCGATTTGTACTGTTGATTGTTGGAAAAACAATCACTAATTGGACATATATTTGAAGGTCAAAGCTTCATAAGAAAATCACATGCCTATGTGAAGAGACAAATTCACAAGTGTATTATATTTGTAAAGTTAGTTTACTTTAGTTCTAAAAGTTTTTTAAAAACCATGAGAATGAGAAAATCTATATAAGTTAGTTTGTATCAACTGACACGATGAGGGAAGACAATGAGAAAGTGAGTTATTACTCATTTTGTCTGACTAAGAATAGTCGGGCTTCTCTGCGTGAGAAAGCACCTACGTGAGAAAGAACCTATGCATTTGTGAGGTTTCATAGTTATGGAAAGAGTTTATTAAACTTTTGTGTATAAGTCTTCTTCTTCCATCTCCAAAGTTTGTCTTGTGTGAAATGTTTTCAAACGTTCAAGTTTTCCAAGCAACTCGATGTCTGGCATCAAGTTTGTGCTGATAAGTCTATGTTTTATTCTCTGAGTTTTATGTACTGCTAAATCTCTCTGAAAATATGAAGTTTGTGGAGCAACTCGATGCCTGGCATCAAGTTTCAGCATAAAGTCGATGTCTGGCATCGACTTCCCACATAAAAGTGGTCTTCCTCATGTCTTGTGATGTCTAGCATCGACTTCCCACATAAAAGTGGTCTTCATCATGTCTTGTGTTCATAGGCTACTTCTGGCGCTGAAAAAGTGATTGAAAAAGCTCAAATTCGATGATTTCCATCGACTTTTGGTTGCAATTCGATGCTAGGCATCAAATTTTCATTTTTAGACACTCAGATTTACTAAAACAGACAAAATTCCCACTTTTGGAAGTCACACAGGGTCATCTTGTAAAGGCTATATCTTGAGTTCTAGAGATCCGTTTCTTGCATATGATAGCTTGTTGAAAAGCTCTACTCTTCTACTTTCATTCACCAAAAGATCTTGGCAGAAGAAGGATGCAAGTGCAAAGGCATACATTTAAAACACAATCTCAGATCATTTGCTACCACACATCAAAGGATTGGAATCATCTGAAGATATATGGAATGCATTGAAATATCATTTCCAAAGTACTAGCAAAGCAAGGAAAGCAAGTCTATGGTCAGAGTTTACAACATTCAAGAAGAAGCCAAGTCAAAGTATTACTGATTATGTCACTAAGATGAAGGATCTAACAGATAGTCTTCGATCCATAGATGAAAACATTGAGGATGACAAGTTGATTGCTCAATTACTTACAGGTTTGAGAGGAGATGAAAGGTGGAAGTCTTTTGTCTTATCAAAAGAACTTCCATTAAATCCTTATGTTCCATATTTGAACTAGTTGCTTGGTTTGATGCTCACATTTTGTTGGTGCAGCGCTCACTGCGAAATTCGCTTACACCACAGAAACTAAGCTAGAGTGATGATAGAACACCTCTATAATCATCAGTAGCTTAGCAAACTTTCTGAAACTGTAAACTTATAACTGTATCTAGTGAAAACAGAAATTCACTTTATAGAAAGCTTTGTGTTTCCTTCAAGCTTCAATTCTGAAACTCATTTAATTCAAACTTTACATAACTATGTTTACTTACAATTGAATAATCTTTCCATTATTTAACTGTGTCAAAACTCTGTTTTGAACTCATTGAAATTCCATCGAAACTTTACCAGACTGTCACCGGAATTTCACCGTAATTGTACCGAAATGCTACCGGAATCAACTACAATTCTGATTGTAGTTATTTAAAACGTTTATACATGTAGTAAGGAACTGATACGTGAACTTCCTTCACTGAATGAACTCTATCTGAAGTTTAAGAAAAAACTTCACCAGTTCTGAATGTCTTTTTCCGGTCAAACTTTGTATTGTGTACAAGTCTCATTTCACAAAAGTCTTTTGATCAGTTTATAGTAGAGACTTATAGCTACAAGATAAGCTATATCTCATACAAAACTTTACACTGTTCTTCGAGATTTAACTCATAGAAGTACCAGAAAATATTTATTGAGACAACTGTAATAGATAACTAACTTTCATAGTAACATGAAATCTCTCAAATTTCTTCACATACTAAGAATGCGCTCAAACTTCCACATGAACATGTGTTTTCTATTAGAGAAGATGTGTACAAAATAGCTTGGCCTCACTCTACTCATAGCTATGGAAAACTCTCCTACTCTGAGTAGTTATTCATTACCATCTCTCTCCGATGAATACTCGACATTTCAAGTTTTGTTATTCATCTCTACATACGCAATCTCTAGCATCTTCTATATCTATATATCTGCTATATGCGCACTTCTACATACATACATACATATTAGTTCTATCTCTCAACTCTCTTATATACAATTTTCTATCCAGGTTTCAACTAACTTTAATTCTAGAAGTTTCTACGTTGTATATTACAAGCATGAATTTGTTCCTTCACTAAGGCTTTGATTTTCTGCTTTCCTTCGTCTTTCTTTATCTTCAAATCTTTATGTCTAATTAGTGAGTGAATCTCCAACAGCTCCCCCTCAATCACTAATTAGCATCTTCCGTTCTTTCATATATCCTTCTTTTCTTTAATTCCTGCCATTTCTTTGAATCTGCTTGTCTTTACTCCAGCCAAACTCTTTGTCAGAATATCTACAATCTGATCTTTCGTAGGAGTGGACACTATTTCAATCTCCTTCTCTATTACCTTTTCCCTCAGGAAATGATATTGAATTTCTATGTGTTTTGTTCTTGCATGAAATACTAGATTTGTTGCAAGATACAACGAGCTCATATTATCTCCATGTATGATAGGTATACCTTGAACAATAGCCATGCTTTTGAACAAGGTATGCATCCATATCACTTCTTCAGCTGCTTCCACAAGTCCTTTATATTCTGCTTCTGTTGATGATAAAGCTATTGTGTGTTGCTTCTTTAAACACCAGCTTACAATCTTATCTCCTAGGTATATCATATACCCATGTGTTGACATTCTGTCATCTTGACTTCCTGCCCAATCTGAGTCACTGTATGCTCTCAGCTTTATATCTTATGTATAAGGATAATATAATCCTTCCTTCATAGTTCTTTTGATATATCTAAGAACTCTTTGTCCTGCAAACCAATGTTGATCCTTCGGACAATGCATGAATTGTGAGAGAACTCCCACTGCATAACTGATATCAGGTCTTGTTAGTGTAGCATAAATTAAGCTTCCTACTAATGATTGATACTTCCTCATATCTTTAAACTCTGCACCACCATATTTGCTGAGTTTATGATTTACTTCAAGCGGTGTTGAAGCTTCTCTACAATTCTCCATGTTAAACTTCTTCAGTAAGTTTAAGAGATACCTTTCTTGCGAAACATATATACCATGATCGGTATATGTAACTTCCATTCCAAGAAAGTATGACAACTTTCCTAGGTCATTGATCTTGAACTCCTTTTCAAGCAGTCTCTTTACCTCCTTGATTCCTTCATCTGAAGTACCTATGATTATAATATCATCTACATAAATACAAATGTAGATCATACCTTCATCTGTTCTCTTGATGAGTAGACTTGCATCCGCCTTCGAACTTTGGTATCCAAGATCATTTAGATACTTCACAAGCCTGTAATTCCAAGCTCTTGGATCTTGCCTCAATCCATAGAGAGCTCTTCTTAATCTGCAAACATGTTCTGGGTATCTGGAATTTACAAACCCTTCAGGTTGTTCCATGTAGACTTCAACTGATATATATCCATTCAGAAATGCATTCTTTATATCTAGCTGACTTAGCTTCCATCCTTTTGATGTTGTTATAGCAATCAATGTCCTTATGGTTGACATCTTTGCCACCGGACTAAACGTCTCATCATAATCTATGCCATGCATCTGAGCATAGCCTTTGACAACCAATCTAGCTTTGTATATGGCTATTCTTCCACCTACAAGCTTCTTAACTTTGTAAACCCATTTATTTCCAATCACTTTCTTACCATTTGGTTTCGGAATAAGTTCCCAAGTCTTTTTCTCTTCAAGTGCATTGAATTCCTCTTTCATTGCTTCTTCCCATTGTTTCTTACATTTTGCTTCACTGTAATTCTGAGGTTCCTCATCTTCCTTTACTAAGTAAGCATAGTTTTTCTGAGTCAAATACGAAGTATCATAGGAATACCTTGTTGGTTGTTTCCTTACTCTGTTTGACCTTCTTGGTTCAAACTCTTCATGTGTATCTGAATACACATCTTCATCAAATCTCGAATCATCTTCATTTCTCATGCCTGATCCGATCCTAGATGTACTTGCCTGCATATGATCTTCATCTTCATTTACCTGCATATGTGATTTACCTTTTTCATTTCTTCTTATCTCTTCTTCAAGTGTTTCAACACTATGCTCTTTATCTGTATACTAGCTCTTTCCTTCATCAAATGTCACATCTCTGGAAACAGTAAACCATTTGGTTAAAGGACTCCATAACCTGTAACCCATCTGTTTTTCATCATATACAATTAACACATATTTTTCAGCTTTTGGTTCAAGCTTATGTCTAAGTTGTGACGGTACATAAGCATAAGCAACTGATCCAAACACTTTACAATGATCAAGTGTTGTTTTCTTGCCCCACCAAGCTTCATAAGGGGTCATCCCGTTTAAAGTTGTACATGGTAATCTGTTTACCAGATATGTAGCTGTATTTACAGCCTCAGCCCAAAGATAATTTGGAAAGTTCTTCTCCTTTAGCATTGCTCTTGCAAACTCAACTAGAGTTCGGTTTCTTCTTTCTGCTACTCCATTTTGTTGCGGTGTATACTGCAAGTTATTTCTCTTTTGATACCTGCATTCCATAGATTTTTCATTGAACTCTCGAGAAAAATATTCTTCTTCTCCATCAGACCTTAGTCTTTTTAGTTTCTGTCCTGTAAGTCTTTTAGCATATGCATGAAAATGTTTGAAAGCTCCAAACACTTCTGATTTCTCTTTCAAAACATAAAGATTTATCCACCTTGTTGCATCATCAACGAAAAGAACATAGTACCTTGAGCCACTGATAGATCCTTCTTTCGTTGGTCCCCATACATCTGTATGTATAAGCTCTAGCACACCATCGTGTTTCAAACCATTTTTCTGAAATGGTGACCTGTGGGCTTTTCCCATCTGACAGGCTTCGCACTTGTGAATCATATGTTGATTCTTCATATTTGGTAATCCTCTCACGGATTCTTTCTCCACCATAGCTTAATTCCTTTTTCATTAAAATGTCCTAACCTCTTATGCGAGAGGTCTAACTCTGTGAATACCTCATCACCATGTGTGATCAAGGCTTGACCAACATTCCCTTGTACTTTCAGAGTAAAAAGTCTATCTTCCTTTTTACCATGGACAATTTGTTTGTATCCTTTCTCTAGATCTTCAACAAATACTCCTTCATTTATGAACCTGACTTGAAAAGCTTTTTCTACTATCTGACCCACACTAATCAGATTTTTTGGGATTGTTGGAACATACAAAACATTTGTTAGTAGGTGAGCTCCATTCTTACACTTTACCTTTCCAATTGCCCTTACATTATGTTTTGTGTTATCACATGTCTGTACGGTATGATTTGAAATGCCTCCTTCAAGTTTTGATAATAATTCTTTATTTCCTGACAAATGATTTGAACAACCAGAGTCAATATAGAATACCTTGAGGTCTTCATTTTTTGACACACTTATTGAATTCATCATCAGTGTCATATGATCATCATTCTGTGTATCATTTGCATAGTTGTAGTAGGTAGTGTTGTGAGACTGATTTTGTCCCCAACTTCTTGTTCCACCTCTACCATATCTGCCTCTTTGGCTTTGTCTTCCTCTTTGATATCTTCCACTTCTACCTCTACTATTGTTATTCTGATTCTTACTTGATCCTTGAGAATTATGCCAGCAATCATGAGCCAAGTGATTGCTTAATCCGCAGATGCAGCAAGCTTTCTTGTTACCTCTTCCTTTTGTATTACCTCTATTTTTATTTATGACATTACCTCGTCCTCTTGCATAATTTGCTTGCGCAATCACTTCTTCTTCATCTTTTTATTTATCTTTATCACCTTTCTTCTTGTTCTTTGCGTACATAGCCGAACTATGTCCTTTTTCTCCATCTGTCTTCAATCTTGCTCAAATGTTAGCATTAGTCCAAGCAACTGATTTAAATCTGGTACAAAATGATTTAAAGAGAGTTCATTTGAGAGTACGAAAGGCTTCCACCTTTCATCTCCTCTCAAACATATAAGCACTTGCGTTATTAACCTGTGGTCTTCAATATCTTCACCAATCGATCCAAGACTATCCGCCAAGTCTTTCATCTTAGTGACATAATCACTAATGCTTTGACTTTGCTTTTTTTTGAACGTTGTAAATTCTGACCATAAGCTAGCCTTCCTAGCTTTCGTCGTATTTTGGAAGTGATCTTCCAATGCACTCCATATATCTTCTACTTTCTCCAGACCTCTAATGTGTGGTAGTAGATGATATGTAACAGTATTGTAGATATATGCTCTTGCCGTTGCATCTTTCTTCTGCCACATCTTCAAGGCTTCTAACTCTTCTTTCTTTGGTTGACTATTGTCTTCGAACGTAGGCTTTGTTAGACGGCCGCCGGACAAGGACAATTGTACTTAGACAGAGGGTTTTAATGCGCGGTAAAGAAAGATTCACGGAAACCTTGTAACAGACTTCTATTTAAAGCAATGAAAGGAAAGCAGTAGAGACCGGCAGTTTTGGGAAGAGTCCCTGTTTTTTGCGGGAATTGTAGTGTGTTGTCTGATTAAGTCTCAATGAGATTGCTATCACGTCTTGTGTGCGCGTATATGTTGTTGAAAGGATAAGTTCTGCTTGATCTGTTCCGTCTGTAGTCCTACTAGTTGATTACACTCACCATAATACGGAATGACGAATTAGTTGTATTGTGTGGTGAAGCTGTGCGGTGATGGTTAAGTATGATTCTGAGTGTGAACAAGCGTGACATGTTATTTGTTAGTTCTTCTGGGAAGTAAGTAGCGCGAAGAGTAATCGCGAATTAATTGTTTGTAGAGCCCTTGTGAGCGATTGGAGTTGTTAGTACACCATATATTTGCTGTTTACCTCGACTTCGGAAGATTAGTAGCTGTAACGGTCTGAGTATGAGTAGAACAGTGGCGGTGTATGTTTGTTGAGGAGATTAACTGTTCGAATCCGCGTGACTTTAAGGCATACGGTCTAAGTGGCATACCTACCTACTTTGAAGAAGTACGCAGTAGGTAATATTGTTATTGAAGTATCTTTTGCGTGTAGAGTACGTAATCGGCCAACTACCCTCAATCCTGTAGTTCTAATTCCAATACACTGAACAGACTTCCATTGTTCAGGGACGGATACTGAGCTAAGGACGGAACGACCGTAAGATTGTGTGTTAAATTGGGAAAATAGTACAGGGCCTCTGTCTAACAGACCCCTACCACTCCCAAGAACCCACGTGGCTAAGAGAGGAATTGCGGCTAGAAGTATTTGAAACCAATTGAGCATGAATTATCTGAATCAAAAGTAGAGTAACGCTTAAACTCATAAACGAGTAGCAGTCCAACATTTAATTTAACATTTGGCGCCGTCTGTGGGAAAGTGGCAACTGTTTACTAGTCTCTGCGGTAAAGTAGCATTTGATTGCGAGTTACTTGTGAGAAAGTGGCATTAAAGTGCTAAGCGGGTTGTAAGAAGCAAACATCCAGTAACATTTGATTTACTGACAGTAGCAACCGACCCAGATTGTTGCAAACTGCTCAGATAGTATCACTGGGCAATGATACATGCCGGTTACTCGGTCTGGCGAAACGTATCCTAGGACCCAGACGACGAGAACAAGAAAAGTACAAAAAACAACTCTAGGAGAAGAAGGTATAACGCGACCTGACTCAGTGGTCGAGCAAGTTAAGGACGCTAGAATTAATTCCGGCCATATTCCGGTGGAACGATCAGCACCTTTGGTACATGCTGGTGTCACCTCGACCCAGCCTAACCAAAGTATAGTGATTCCAGAATCTATCAATACGCCGCTGGAGATTAGACAAACTCTAGGAAAAGAAATCAGTAAAAGCGAAAAAACGCTACAGTCTGGTAGACTGTCAGCTCATTCTGGTGATATTCCGGTGATAGAAACACCAACTGGCGGTCAAGGATTAGCATTTTTTGCAGAATCCTCAGCCAGGCCCGCGTGTCTGGAAGAAAGATTTCGGATATTAGACATCCAGAAAGAAGGAGACCTATTCAAAGCTAAGGTCCGAAGTATCCTGCGCAAAAACAGCACACCGGAAGGCACGCCATCCGGCGATCCAGATTCTGATAGTTCAACTAATCAACCTCAAGATACAGAAGAAGGACCGGAGACACCCACGATGAACGGACAACAACAACAACAACAGTTAGGTCAACCAAGGCCGCCTCCAACAGGAGTAACCTACACGAAATTCGGTGGATTCCCAGGAGATGACCTAGACGCTCATGTACGAACTTTTGAGATAAGTTATGCAGTTCTTAACCATCCACCAAATCAGGCGTACAAGGCCATTGTTTTTCAATCTACTCTGGTCAATGAAGCGGCTAGATGGCTTACGGAATACGACATTAATCATTTCGGTACCTATGAGGCAGTACGAGATGCCTTTCTACAACGATTCAGACTAAAGAAGAATCCTGCTGAAATCTTTGAGTATCTACAAAGCAACCGACAGAAGGCAAATCAGACTGTCCAGGAATACGCTACTCTCTTCAGAACACATTTACGGCAGATACCACAGGCACATGCTAATCTACCTGATGACGTCATCACTCAGTGGTTTATCAATGGCTTAAACCCGCAATTGAAGCAGATCATGATTATCAGATGTGTCGGAGCAATGACATTGGATGCAGTCATCGCCATGGCTTTGCAACTGGAATCCAAGGTTGGTGGATTTTCAGAAGACTTGGAATGGATAAGGACAAACAAAAATATGACTGAAGATATAACCAGGCAAGTATACTGCACCACATGCAAAAATTCAAGGCATACAAGTGCCAATTGTGCACTAAATCAAGCGTTTTGCGCTATCTGCAACTCTGCCGGACACACCACCGGAAACTGTGTTTACAACGCCAGAATACAAGGGGCAGCAACAGTCAATGCAGTCATCCAAGAACAGGTACAGCCGACGAATTACTATGTGCCTCCGCAACTAAGAAACAATCAACCCCCAGGATATCGGAACTACCGAGGACAAAGGAACAACAATTATAATGCCAACCGATGGCAGAACGGACCACCACCGGAAAACACCAATTTACCACCGCCACGCTGTCATTTTTGTGGTGAATTCGGACACATTAGAAGATATTGCAAAGACACAGCTGAGTATGATCAAAGGAAGAAGGAGCGGCCAAACCCAATGGCCAACATGGTACAAATTACACCGGTGGAAACGCAAACTGCTACAGTCCAGACCCGATCAGGTAAACAACTGCAGCCAGCAGCATAAGTATTTGAACCAGGGATACGAGAACAACATAGGATGTATAACAAGGCTAGTCACTGGACCGCCACAGAACCACCAGTGTTCCCAGAACCTATTCCGGTGACTCAGACCTCGTCAGCAAAGGAAGGAATGCAACAAGAGAAAGCAGCAGCAGAACAACCATCAGCAGTAGACATAACAGCAGATACATCGGCAACAACAGAGACCTCAAGTCCAAAGGAGCAGGATAACCAATCTCAGCAGGCCTGGGAAATTTTATCCAAGGCATCTATCACCTTACCTCTCGGCCAACTTTTGGCCTTAGTACCTGGAATCCGGCAACAGTTTCAACAACATTTTTGTTGATATATTTAGGTAGTGATGTGTGTGAACACTCTAGGACCGCCGGGGCACTTTTTTCCCTCTTTAGGAGGTTTTTTTCCCCCGGCTTGTATATACGCCTATTGCCCTAATGGGCTACTTATCTTTGTACATTCTCTAGTAATACATTCAGTCTTGTGTGTTGTGCTCCAAGCTTCTTCTTCTTCCTTGTGCTGTTCGCGTGCTTCCGCAGACGTCTAACTCCAACAATTGGTATCAGAGCAGGTCGTTGCTTCTTCTAGGGCGCCGTCGACACTCCTCCGTTTGCAGTCTCAGATTCGCACAAAATTTGGTGAGCATACTCAGGGTGTTTCCGAGATCAAAACAGCTTCGCTTTGTGGTGCCGAAATCGCGATCTGAGCTCGTTTCGGCCTCCGAACGCACTATCGCAGTGCTTGTGTAGGCTATTTCGTCCTTTTGTGCCAAAGGTATATACCAGTTTCTGTTCGCCAGTTTAAGCGTCTCGAAGTCTGCTACAGGTCTAGCGGAACTCGTGTGGGCAGTTCTGTTCAACTTTTTGAGATACAGTCAAGTTTCTGCATCAAGGTATTTTAGTCACCGGCCATGGCTGAAAGCAGTGATGTATTCCGTATGTTGGCTGTTGAGGATAAGTTGGATGGTACCAACTACCCATTATGGGCTTATATGATGCGACATGTACTGGTTGCAAAAGGATTGTGGAACATTGTGCAGGGTGTTGAAAGACGTCCTGTTACACCTGTAACGACAGGTACTGCAAATACAGGTGTTGGAGCTGATGAAGATGGTGTCGAAGATGATATTCCGCAGATTCCTGTTCGTGCTGCTGTTTCTGTTGCACCTACTGCAGAGCAGATTCGATGGGATGGCAGAGATGCCCAGGCACATGCATTGATAGCTTTGTCTGTCAAACGTGCCATTATTCCTCACATTCGCTCTTGCAGAACAGCAAAGGATGCTTGGGATACACTTACCACTTTGTACCAGGCTAGGAATGAGGCTCGTGTTGCTTACCTCCGAAAACAGTTGGAGAGTGAGCACATGAATGAAGGTGATTCGATGGACAGTTTTCTTACAAAGATCAAAGACCTGAAGGAACAATTGATTTCTGCTGATGAGCTTATACCAGATAGCTCACTTGTGCAGACCGTTCTGAATGGCCTTCCTGATTCATATCAGAGTTTTGCCTCTACTCTTCGATTGATGATGAAAGGCAATCCGAATGCCTTGTCATTTGAGGAATTAGTCTCTGTTCTGTTGCAGGAAGATCAGTCCAGGCAGAACAGGTCCATTATGCGTGTTGCAAATCAAGCTTTCCTGGCTAGTCAGAAGGGCAAAGGAAAATGGAGCTCTTCTACTAGTAAGCAGAAATCTGCAAATGCTGCACAATCGAAGAACCAGGATAAAGATGAGAAGAAATCAGAAAAGCAAAAATTGTTCTGCAAGTACTGTAAAGGAAATGATCATATTATAAAGAACTGTCCAAAACTGGCTGCTAAAGAGGCAAAGAAGAAAGAGGCTGGAATGGTTGTTGCAGAGGCCTCTACACCAAAAACAGAGTCTGCAAATCTTGTGCAGGAAGAAGAATGGGCGTTTACTACTGTCTGCAGTTTTGACCCATCTTCTCATGATCAGTGCATGTCTGCAGTAGACTCAGATGTTTGGTACTTTGACAGTGGGGCGACCAAACATATTACCTCGCAGCGCAGTTTCTTCTCTTCACTCGAGCCTGCCCCTACAGGGAATACTGTCACATGCGCCAATAACTCCTCTTATCCTGTTATGGGAGTTGGTAAGATCATTCTGACTACTGCTGATGGTAGTTCTTTAAATTTGTCAGATGCTTTATTTGTGCCAGGGATCAAAAAGAACCTGTTATCAGTTTCTGCATTAGCCAAGATTGGCTTGGTTGTGAAATTCGTTGATGACAGGTGTACAGTCCATGATCTCTCAAATGGCGATGTGATTATTGCTTCTGGCATTTTATGTCGTGGGCTGTATAAGCTCATAGACTATGAAAGATCTGTGAATGATTCGGCATGTGCAGTTCATGATTCTCAGGCTATGTCAGATGCAAAGCTTTGGCATGCACGCTTTGGTCATCTGAATTTTGCTAGCTTGTTACGCCTGCAGAAATCTGAAATGGTGTCCTCTTTGCCCAAACTTGAGGCACCTGGAAAGCATGTTTGTGAAGGCTGTATTTTGGGCAAAATGCAGCGTTCTTCCTTTCCAAAAGATGGTTCAGTTCGGGCTATGCAGAAATTGCAGCTTGTACATAGTGATGTCTGTGGTCCTATGCAGACACCCTCTTTTGGAAATTACCTTTACTTCGTGACTTTCATTGATGATTTTTCCAGGCATGCATGGGTATATCCACTCAAAGCAAAGTCCGAAGTGTTCATGTGCTTCAAACAGTTTTTGGTTTTGGCTGAAAATCTGTCAGCATGTAAAATGGGCACCCTCCGTTCTGATCGGGGGGGGAATATATGTCTTCAGATTTTAATGCATTTCTGGCTGAACGTGGGATAAAACACGAGTGTACAGTGCCGTATACACCTCAACAGAATGGAGTTGCTGAACGAAAGAACAGGTCACTCATGGAGATGGCGAGGTGCATGGTCAAAAGTCAGGCTTTACCACATAGTTTCTGGCTTGAAGCTGTCATGTGTGCAGCATATGTACTGAACAGGTGTCCCACCAAAGCGTTGCAGTCTATCACTCCATATGAGGCTTGGCATGACCGCAAGCCATCTGTTGCTCATCTGCGTGTTTTTGGTTGTTTGGCATATGCATTAGTGCCTGAACAACATCGCAGAAAATTGGATGATAAGGCAGTAAAATGTATTTTTGTTGGGTACAGTTCTGAAAGTAAAGGCTATCGTCTGTATCATCCACAGACGAAACGCATTCTGGTTAGCCGTGATGTTGTCTTTGTGGAAGATGCTATTCAGCCATTGCTTTCATGTACTAAGGAGACATCTGTTAGCTCCAAAGACATGTATGATACTTTGATGCCTCTTTTTACAGGTGGACAGGCTAGCGCTGGTCCTAATGAGGCAACTTCTCAGCCTTTGCAGGTTTCATATGATGATGCAGATCATTCCATTTCTGATGCAGATTTACATGATGCACTTGTTGATGAGAGAGCTGATATTGAACAGGCAAAAACTATGCCAAAATGGCTGGTGCAGACTTTGCGTGACAGCAAATTAGATGCACCTTTGTCATATCGTACTCGTTCAGGCTCTCATAGTACCTCCTTTGCATCAGATAGCTATGCTATGGCTGCATCTAGTCTCTGTGATGAGAATGAGCCTGTTTCTTTTGATGAAGCACAAAATTCAGAAAATTGGATGGCTGCTATGCAATCTGAATATGATGCTATAATGAAGAATGGTACATGGTCTTTATGTGACTTGCCTCCTGGCAAGAAGGCCATTGGCACTAAGTGGGTATACAAGCTGAAGCGTAAACCTGATGGTACAATTGACAGGTATAAGGCTAGGCTTGTTGCAAAGGGTTATGCGCAGGAAAGAGGCATTGATTTTGATGAGACCTTTGCACCTACATGCCGTATGACTACTGTTCGGAGCATTTGTGCACTTGCAGCCCATCATGGTTGGAATGTACATCAGTTGGACATTAAAACAGCATTTCTGAATGGTGACTTGCATGAAGAAGTGTATGTTTTTCAGCCCCGTGGCTTTGTGCAGAAAGGGCATGAAAACCAGGTGTGCAGGTTAAAGAAGGCGTTATATGGTTTAAAGCAAGCACCACGTGCTTGGTATGAGAAAATACATGCCTATCTGATTGCACATGGTTTTGAGAACAGTCCAACTGAAAGCACCTTATATGTTAAGCGTGCTAATGATGTGCTTCTGATCATTGTTGTCTATGTAGACGACATGCTGCTCACTGGTCCTCTTGAGAAGCATATTGCTGATTCAAGGCTGATTTGCATGCCTCATTTGAGATGTCTGATTTGGGGCATTTGCATCACTATTTGGGCATTCAGTTTATGCAAGTTGATGGTGGAATGGCTTTGTGTCAAACGAAATATATTGACACATTATTGCAGCGTTTTGGCCTTGAAGACTGTAAGCCTATTGCCACTCCTATGGAGACAGGTTTACGATTGAGTCTTCATGATGCTGGAGATGCATTTGATGCTGTTCTCTATCAGCAGGCTGTTGGATGCTTGATTTACTTATGCATTACTCGGCCAGATATTCAGTTTGCTGTCTCACAGATGAGCAGGTTTATGCATTGCCCAGGAGTCACGCATTGGAAAGCGGTTAAGCGCATCTTTCGCTACTTGAGTGGTACTCGGCTACTTGGGTTGTTTTATCCCAAGGGGGGATCACTACCGCCAGATTTGCATGCTTTTTCTGACTCAGATTGGGCTGGTTGCTATGACACTCGTGTGTCCACCAGTGGTTTTTGCTTCATGCTTGGTAGCTCATGTATATCTTGGTTGAGCAAGAAGCAGCCTACTGTGGCCACTTCCAGTTGTGAGGCTGAGTATAGGGCAGCTTTCACAACGACTGTTGAGTGTGTGTGGCTCAGACGCCTTATGGCTGATTTGGGTGTTGGTCAGTCTTCTGCCACCACCATCTTCACTGACAGTCAGAGCGCATTGGCAGTTGCGAGGAACCCTGTGTTCCATGCTCGCACTAAGCACATTGAGGTGCATTATCACTATGTCAGGGAGAGGTTCTCTGCTGGGGAGATCAGCTTGGCATATGTGCCCACGCAGGAGAACATTGCAGACCTTTTCACGAAGGCTCTGCCTAGGGAGAAGTTTGAAGCTTTCCGCAAAGCTTTGGGCTTACTTCCTTTTGTGGAGTGATTTCCACATAGCTCGGCACTTCCTTATACATGAGTGCCAGCTCCTTGTTCACCGCATCACTCCCAGGGGGGATTTGTTGATATATTTAGGTAGTGATGTGTGTGAACACTCTAGGACCGCCAGGGCACTTTTTTCCCTCTTTAGGAGGTTTTTTTCCCCCGGCTTGTATATATGCCTATTGCCCTAATGGGCTACTTATCTTTGTACATTCTCTAGTAATACATTCAGTCTTGTGTGTTGTGCTCCAAGCTTCTTCTTCTTCCTTGTGCTGTTCGCGTGCTTCCGCAGACGTCTAACTCCAACAATTTTAACCCGGCACCCTCTTGCATTCCGGCAACCGCCGCAGTTCAACCGGAATCTGATTCTACGGTTGATCATGCACTGCCCTTGATTACAGTATGGTATAAGAATCAGAAGATCACGCAGGTATTAATTGACGGAGGCTCCGGCGTAAACATTGCAACCGCAGCATTATGTAAAAAGCTAGGCAGACCGAAATCGAACCAGTTCAATTCTTTGTCAGAATGGCTGATCAATCTAGAGTCCATCCCATAGGACTTGTACGGAATGTACCCATTACTCTACAAGGTACGATTTTCAAAATGTTATACTAGATCTGCCCGAATCCACCTTGGATTACAACCTTCTTTTCGGCCGACCTTGGCTGAAGCATGCAAAGGTAATACAGGACTGGTCTGCGCAAGAGCTCACATTTAAGGATAACAATCGTAAATATGTGGTAAAACTAGATGCTATACAACCCTGCGAACTTCACGCCAGACCTTATCTTGTTGAACCAGTTCATATGTCAGATGGACTATCGGATGATGAAGAAGAACAATTTCTGAAGAATAACGCCGATTTAATGTCTCTAGGAACTGTTGATCTACAGTCCGTCATTAATAACTGGAACACTTCAGTTTGTGCAGTAGTAGCTATCACCAAAAAGTCTGAACAAGCAGATACTGCTTCACAACCACTATTCAAGCCAACAGAGGATACAAAGAACCCACAACAATTTTATGTCCCTAAAGACCAGCTGATCACGTACAATCTAGGAGACAAGGACCATCCTCGACCTGTAAAAATAAGGCAAAACTTACCGGAAATCTTTCAGACTAATTTGATTCAGCTCCTTCGCGAATTCTCAGACGTCTTTGCATGGGATTACAAAGATATGAAAGGATTAGATCCGCGCATATATCAGCACAGAGTCATGCTGAAGCCTGAAGCTAAACCGAATAGGCAGCCTAGCTATCGGATGAATCCCAATTATGCATCTCAGGTAAAAGCCGAACTTGACAGATTATTAAAAGTAGGATTCATCGTACCAGTAGAACATGCTGAATGGATTTCACCAATTGTGATTATGCCAAAGAAAAATAAGCAACTACGAATCTGTGTAGACTACCGGAAATTGAACGCAGCAACAGTACCAGATCCTTTCCCGATCCCCTTTTTGGATACCATGCTTGATAGGGTAGCAGGCCACGAAATGTATTCATTCTTAGACGGATACAGTGGTTACAATCAGGTTAGAATGGCTGAAGAAGATATACCAAAAACTGCTTTCATTACCAATTGGGGTGTCTTCGCCTGCACCGTAATGTGGTTCGGATTAAGAAATGCACCAAGTACATTTCAGCGATGTATGCAGGAGATATTTTCTCCTTATCTCACTTCATTCATGCAAGTATATCTTGACGACTTCTCAATCTTTGGGAAGATGATAGAACATTTAAGTCATTTACAATGTTGTTTTCAGAAGTGTAGAGAATATAGACTCTGCCTTAATCCAAACAAATCCGTGTTTGCGGTCTCATGTGGCAAACTACTTGGGCATATTGTATCTGCTCAAGGTATCCGAGTAGACCCAGATAAGATTTCGGCAATTTTAGAAGCCCCGGTACCCGCAACTCCAAAAGAAGTAATGTGTTTTATGGGTCAAATACGGTGGCATGGCAGACACTTACGGTGGCTTGCTCACCTTGCAGTACCACTGAACAGGCTAATCACAAAAACTCCCCGACAGTTTGAATGGACTGAAGAATGCCAAACTACGTTTGATCGGCTCAAGTATCTCCTAACACAAGCCCCAATTTTACAACCACCGGACTGGGACAATCCGTTCCATGTTTTTGTCGACGCTTCAGATATTGCAATTGACAGTATTCTGATGCAGCAAACAGATAAGTGGTTTCGCCCTGTTTATTACGCCAGTAGAAGGCTTGCACCAGCAGAAAAGAACTATTCCACTACTGAAAGAGAATGTCTAGGATTGATTTACTCAATCAAAAAGTTCAGACATTATTTATTAGGCCGGAAATTTACCTTTCATGTGGATCATGCTGCCCTTGTCTATCTAGTAAGACAACAACATCTAGGTGGACGATTAATCCGATGGGTGCTACTTTTACAAGAATTCGACTATGACGTCATTCACCGACCCAGAAAAGCACATGCCCTAGCAGATTTCTTATCTCGCCTGGATTCCGGTGAAGCTCCGCTAGGCATAGATGACACGACTCCTGCGATTTATAATGCTGAACCACTATCCGAGGAAACGGCCAACCTACAAGCACCATCTACATACTATGATCAGATTTTAACTTTTCTCACCGAAGGATGCTTCCCATCTGAGACGACCAAGGCAGTTCGAAGGAAATTAGCAGTCCTTAGCCGCCGATTCCGGCTAGTAGCAGGAGAACTATATTATGCAGATCATACCGGAATCTTACTTCGTTGTATTCCACCTCATGAGGTTAATTCAGTTATCACTTTGGCGCACTCAATTCCTTCTGGTGGCCATTTTGCAGTAGACTTAACTCACCGGAAAATTCTGCAAGGAGGTCTCTGGTGGCCAACGATGTACAGAGATGTCGCACAGTTTATTAAACAATGTGATACTTGTCAAAGAACTGGTCAGCCTTTGCAAAGGCATCTTTTTCCTCTGCAACCCATCTTACCACTCGAACCATTTCAGAAATGGGGATTAGATTTTATTGGTCCAATCACACCCCCAGCAGTCTTCAGTAACAACAGATACATACTAACCTGTATAGACTATGTAACAAGATGGGCAGAAGCCTGGGCTTTACGATCTGCTACAGCGGTTACGGTAGCAAAATGTCTACTCACGGATGTCTTCCCACGATTTGGCTTACCCCTGGAAATTGTCTCAGATCAAGGCACTCACTTTGTAAACAATCTAATGAAGGCCCTTACACAATCATTCCAGGTCACACATAGACTTAGCTCTCCTTATTATCCACGTGCCAATGGATTGGCCGAAAGTACAAACAAATCACTGTTGAATATCCTCCGGAAATTGATCATGGAAGCACCGGAAAGATGGGATCAACTACTACCTGCAGTATTATGGGCATACCGGACTACATATAAGCAATCACTCAGAAGATGCTACCGGAAATTTTGCTGACAGCACGAATGGACGCACTCAGAGAACTTGATGAGCACCGATGGCTCAGTTTTTTAACTATGCGCGAAGTACAACTAAGGCAAGCCAAGACACACGATCGATATTTGAAGACTCCAATCTTTTCGGTAGACCAGCTTGTACTCTTCTATAACGCAAAATCGGATAGAGCAGCAGGAAAATTCAAACTACGATGGTTCGGCCCTTTCAAGATCTCAGAACAAATCGGTCCGGCAACTTTTCGATTGACTACGTTGACCGGAAATCCACTTCCAAAGGTAATCAATGGGTCGAAGCTGCGGCCGTATTATCCCACTACTAGTACGCATTAAATTATTCGGCGGTGAACCGCATTTTGTATAAATTTTTTGCGTTTTTCTTTTTCCCTCTTTTTTAGTCATGTTTTGTACGAATATTTATGTTACCAGCCGCCCCTCCCTACCGGTCACTCAAGCACGCACGCCAGCATGCAAACAGTATCATTCCCGCACCGCACAATGATACCCACCCCCCCCCTTCCCACCCCCCACCGTGTTCTCCTTATTTAACCCCCTCGGTTGCACCAAAAACGCTATTGTGTTCTCGAGATTATACGTATTATCCCTGTCTTTTGTGTTGCCTGTAAGTGTGCTCGTGAACACCATGGAAGCACTAGCCAACTACGCTGCTTTCCGTGATGGTATCCCGACAGACGTCGGCGAATACCTGTGCTGCAGAGGGTTGGCCAACTTCGCTGAGTTGCCCTGGCACTCAGTGGAAGCCCATCCCTTCTCCGCACAGATCATCCACGCCATCGCCCAATTCCCCATCACCGAACGACAGTGGGTCTTCCCTTCCCTTCCATCTAGAACCGTCATCACCTTCCAAGCCTTCTGTGCAGCCTACCACCTCCCCCCGCAAGGCCGCGAAAATGGCCCTAGCATCCCTGTCGCTCGCATGACCGAACTCTTCCCCCGCTCCTCATCAAACGAATACGCCATTCTCTGCCGCCCAGAACCCGAACGGTCCGCCCTACAGTTCCTCGTAGCAATCCTCAACCTGCAAAAACGAACCTACGGCATCTCTCGCCCCTTCTATTCCGCCCTGGAATTAGCCACCCGCGAGCCTATCAACTTTGCCTCTTATTTCTTCCAACGCATTCATAAGGAATCCGTCGCGATAGTAAAACAACTCCAGAAGCGCACCTCTCCGCGCTCTCGCCTTCCCCACATCATCTCCTTCCTCTTCCCAACCATTCTTGCCGAACAACCCCCACCCACAGGCCCAGCACTTAGGCACGAAGGATCAGCACACCCGCTCGATGAATCTGACGAAGAAGACGAAGAGATCAATCAACTCTTCCGCACTAAACGAATCCGCATCAGCTCTTCCGAAAGCGAAGTCCAAGGATCCGCCGGAAAGAAACACGACGCCGAAGAGGATAAGCAAGAAGAAACATACCACGACACTGCCACTTCAATACACAACGACACTTCGACAAAGCAACAAGACCAGCAAAACCAAGCAGACACAGAGATAGTGTCCACCGAAAAGGAATCCGAGCATCAACAGGACGAACCGGAAACCGCCACAAAAGCACTGGATGAACTTATCGCGGCCATCAACCATACAGAAGCCGAACAACAGACAGTTGCAAAGGTAACCACGACTGACTCTGTTCTGCCCACCCCACCTGTCAACCCCGACCTCCCATCGGAACCATCCCACCGACCCGGTTCTGAACCTACACCCTCCTCCTCTTCCTCCCCTAACTACTCTCCGCCAAACTCCCAGAACCTACTCACCGATACCTCCTCTCAGCCTCGTCAACCATCACCACCACCCACCGTATTTTCGGAACTAGCCTCCATGGGGCAGTTCCTTATGCACTTATCAAACCAGCTGCCCATACAGTTCAAGGAAGCCACGGACAATCTGAAGGCCGAATACCAATACAAGGTCGACGTCCTGGAAGCTGACATCGCCCCCCTCCAGGAAGAAATCGAAGCCATAAAGACTGAGAACCATCAGCTACAGACGCAGTTAGCAGAGCTCCAAGCCAAATTCTCGGCAAAACAGACACTAGTAGAGCAAAGAGATGCAGCCCTCGAGCAACTTGCAGCCAAAGAACGACTCCTACACGCCGCGCATGCAGAAATCCGAGCCCTGCAGACCACCCTCCACGAAAACGAAGATATCAACGCCTCTCTCGAAGAATTGATCGCAGAAACAAAGACTCAATTGCAGGAGTCCATCCAGAAGAATCAGGACCAACAGAAAGAAACCGAACAAATCCAAGAACAGTTACGACGAGCCGAAGAATGCGCAAATGAGGTTAACAGTATCCTAAAATGCCAACTGCTACGGGAAGGACAATACCTAAAGGATATCGACAAGACGCGCAGAGAACGAGATGCGTTCAAAAAAACCCTCGATTTCCAAACTCAGCACTATGAACGCCTAGACAACCAAGTGTGCAACCAGAAGGAGTACATTATAGAGCTGAAAACCAAACTCACCGAGATGCAGACATCCCGAGATGCGGCCTTAGCTAACGACTTTTATTTACAAGAGGCTTTCCTTCAAACCCAAGCCGAAATTTTGTTAAATCAAGCCATAGCCCTTAGTGCAGTAAGAACTGACGCCCAATTACTAGAACCCACAACCTTAGTACAAATGTTAGAAACTCTCAAAAAGAAAACTACCCGAACATTTAGGCTCGCCCGAAATATGTACTTAGAAGGCCTAGTATCCGAACCGTAGAAACCTGCGGGTTCGAGTCCACCGTGCGTGCCAGTGTTAGACGGCCGCCGGACAAGGACAATTGTACTTAGACAGAGGGTTTTAATGCGCGGTAAAGAAAGATTCGCGGAAACCTTGTAACATACTTCTATTTAAAGCAATGAAAGGAAAGCGGTAGAGACCGGCAGTTTTGGGAAGAGTCCCTGTTTTTTGCGAGAATTGTAGCGTGTTGTCTGATTAAGTCTCAATGAGATTGCTATCACGTTTTGTGTGCGCGTATATGTTGTTGAAAGGATAAGTTCTGCTTGATCTGTTCCGTCTGTAGTCCTACTAGTTGATTACACTCACCATAATACGGAATGACAAATTAGTTGTATTGTGTGGCGAAGCTGTGCGGTGATGGTTAAGTATGATTCTGAGTGTGAACAAGCGTGACATGTTATTTGTTAGTTCTTCTGGGAAGTAAGTAGCGTGAAGAGTAATCGCGAATTAATTGTTTGTAGAGCCCTTGTGAGCGATTGGAGTTGTTACTACACCATATATTTGCTGTTTACCTCGACTTCGGAAGATTAGTAGCTGTAACGGTCTGAGTATGAGTAGAACAGTGGCGGTGTATGTTTGTTGAGGAGATTAACTGTTCGAATCCGCGTGACTTTAAGGCATACGGTCTAAGTGGCATACCTACCTACTTTGAAGAAGTACGCAGTAGGTAATATTGTTATTGAAGTATCTTTTGCGTGTAGAGTACGTAATCGGCCGACTACCCTCAGTCCTGTAGTTCTAATTCCAATACACTGAACAGACTTCCGTTGTTCAGGGACGGATACTGAGCTAAGGACGGAACGACCGTAAGATTGTGTGTTAAATTGGGAAAATAGTACAGGGCCTCTGTCTAACAGACCCCTACCACTCCCAAGAACCCACGTGGCTAAGAGAGGAATTGCGGCTAGAAGTATTTGAAACCGATTGAGCGTGAATTATCTGAATCAAAAGTAGAGTAACGCTTAAACTCATAAACGAGTAGCAGTCCAACATTTAATTTAACAGCTTCTTTTCTTCTCCCGTCACATATATCATTAAGTCTTTACGCATAAGTAAAGCTTCCATGCGCATTACCCATGCGGGATAATTATCTTTGTCCAATTTGTCAATAGAAATGTGATATGTCATGATCTTCTTGTTTCTGTTACTTCCGGTGAGTGTAACGTTAAAGATTTTACCTTTTGTAAACCTTTACCCTTGAGAATTACTTCAAAACATTTCTTGACGCCGTTTGTTGTTGATCACCTCAGCTTTCACCTTCCTTTATGAGAATTCTTCAAATTCTCTTTTCGTTTCTTCTCCTGAGAAACCTTTTCTGCTCTTCAGAACCTTTTCTGTTCCGGTACCACTGCTCTGATATCACTTCTTGATCTTTTCTGCTCTGATACCATTGTTGGTGCAGCACTTATTGCGGAATTCGCTTACACCACAGAAACCAAGCTAGAGTGATGATACAACACCTCTATAATCATTAGTAGCTTAGCAAACTTTCTGAAACTATAAACTTATAACTGTATCTAGTGAAAACAGAAATTCGCTTTACAGAAAGCTTTGCGTTTCCTTCAAGCTTCAGTTTTGAACTGATTTAATTCAGACTTTACATAACTATGTTTACTTATAGTTAAATAATCTTTCCATTATTTAACTATGTCAAAACTCTGTTTTGAACTCACTGAAATTCCACCGGAACTTTACCAGACTATCAACGGAATTTCACCGTAATTGTACCGGAATGCTACTGGAATCAACTGCAATTCTTATTGTAGTTACTTCAAACGTTTATACATGAAGTAAAGAAGTGATACGTGAACTTCCTTCACTGAATGAACTCTATCTGCAGTTTAAGAAAAAACTTCACCAGTTTTGGATGTCTTTTTCCGGTCAAACTTTGTATTGTGTACAAGTCCCGTTTCACAAAAGTCTTTTGATCATTTTATAGTAGAGACTTATAGCTACAAGAAAAGCTATATCTCATACAAAACTTTACACTGTACTTTGAGATTTAACTCATAGAAGTACCGGAAAATATTTATTGAGAAAACTGTAATAGTTAACTAACTTTCACAGTAACATGAAATCTCTTAGATTTCTTCACATACTAAGAATGCGCTCAAACTTCCACATGAACATGTGTTTTCTATTAGAGAAGATGTGTACAAAATAGCTTGGCCTCACTCTGCTCATAGCTATGGAAAACTCTCCTACTTTGAGTAGTTATTCCTTATCATCTCTCTCAGATGAATACCCGACATTTCAGGTTTTGTTACTCATCTCTACATACGCAATCTCTGGCGTCTTCTATATCTCTATATCTACTATATGCGCACTTTTACATACATACATACATATTAGTTCTATCTCTCAACTCTCTTATATACAATTTTTTATCTGGGTTTCAACTAACTTTAATTCTGGAAGTTTCTACGTTGTATATTACAAGCGTGAATTTGTTCCTTCACTAAGGCTTTGATTTTCTGCTTTCCTTCGTCTTTCTTTATCTTCAAGTCTTTATGTCTAATTAGTGAGTGAATCTCCAACACATTTGAGCAAGACTTGAAGGGAGATGGAGATAAAGGACAAAGCTTTGCAATGTACATGAAGAACAAGAAGAAAGGAGATAAAGCTAAAGCAAAGGATGAAGAAGAGTCAACTTCTCAAGTTTATTATGCAAGAGGTAAAGGCACTGGCAGAGGAAGACCAAGAGCCTTTGGAAGAGGTAGAGGTAATCAGAATAACAACAAGGAGGCTTGCTGGATCTGTGGATTGAGTAATCATTTTGCTCATGATTGTTGGCACAACCAACAAGGATCAAACCAGAATCAAAACAACAATAGCAGAGGCCGAGGCGAAAGATATCAGAGTAATTTTCAAAGAGGTAGACAAACTCAAAGAGGAGGCTATGGTAGAGGTGGAGGAAGAAGTTGGGGACAGAATCAATCCTACAACACCACCTACTACAACTATGCAAATGACGCACAGAATGAAAGTCATACATCATTGATGATGAATTCAATCAGCACATCAGATAAAGAAGATCTAAAGGTATTTTACACTGACTCTGGATGTTCTAATCATTTGTCAGGAAACATAGAATTGATGTCAGAATTGGAAAAAGGTATTTCTAGTCATACAGTTCAAACAGGTGACAATACAAGACAGTGTGTACATTCAATTGGAAAAGTGAAATGCAAGAGTGGAGCAGATTTGCTAACCAATGTTTTGTAAGTTCCCACAATACCTAAAAACTTGATTAATGTGGGACAGATAGTTGAAAAAGGTTTTCAAGTCAGGTTTACAAATGAAGGAGTATTTGTTGAAGATCCAAAGAATGGATATAATCAGATTGTCTCTGGTAAGAAAGAAGGTAGACTCTTTACTTTAAGAGTACAAGGGAACATTGATCAAGCTTTGCTCACACATGGTGAAGGAGTGATTACAGAACTTGATCTCTGGCATAAGAGATTAGGTCACTTCAATGAAAGAGGAATTAAAGCTATGGTTGAAAATCAGCCTGTACTAAGATTACCAAATGTGCAAAGTCAACATATGGTTTATAAATGTGAAGCATGTCAAATGGGTAAAGCACACAGGTTACCATTTCAAAAGAAAGGATTCAAACATGATGGATTACTAGAGCTCATTCATACAGATGTATGGGGACCAACAAAAGAAGGGTCTATTAGTGGCTCACGGTACTATGTTCTTTTCATTGATGATGCTACAAGATGGATAACTTTATATGTTTTGAAGGAAAGATCAAAAGTGTTTGGAGCCTTCAAGCATTTTCATGCATATGCAGAGAGAGTCACAGGTCAAAAGCTTAAAAGACTGAGGTCTAATGGAGGGGGAGAATACTTCTCCCAAGAGTTCAATGATTATCTTTGGAATGCAGGTATTAAGAGAGAAATAACTTGCAGGTATACACCACAACAAAATGGTGTAGCAGAAAGAAGGAACGGGACTTTGGTTGAGTTTGCTAGAGCTATGCTGAAGGAGAAGAATTGTCCAAATTATCTTTGAGCTGAGGCTATAAATACAGCTACATATCTTGTGAATAGATTACCATGCGAAGCTCTCAATGGAATGACTCCATATGAAGCTTGGTGGGGTAAGAAACCTGTTATACTTTATGGAATATTTGGAACGAAGGTTTAATGCCTTGAGGATTTTAATGTGTTTTGTGTTTTGATTTAGGAGGTGGAGATCCATGAGGGTATGAACAAGTTCAAGTGTGAACGAGTGTGAACGCAAGAGGATTTATTCACATACTTTTTGGAGTTATTTTTAGAAGATAGTTATTTTTAGCTATTTTTATAAATAAAGCAAAAGCACACTATTTTTAGTGTGGCCCTCATGTATCTTCCATCAAGGACATAATATGAATTGCCTATAAATACGCATGCTCTCATAGAGTGTCCATGAGAGCATGTGGGAGGAGATTGCACCCAATCTTGTGTCGTCTATTTTCTCTCTCTTGTTTCTTGTCTATTTGCTGTGTGTGTGCTCTGCGGGATACGATTGACAACAGTGATATCAGGGCTTGGAGTCCGCAGAAATGATTTGATTCTCTTTTTATCATCGTCTTCATCAGAGGTTACGATAATCTTCATCGTTTTTAAATCATCTTCAACAGATGACGCTGGAGGAAACTGCGCTCACGTGAACCTCTCGTAAGTTTTCTAGGTGCGTACGCTTGAAGATAGCAGGCCTGCCCACGTTTCGTTTATTCCGCCTATGCCTACAGGTTTTTCGGGGCCCGCTCAGAGGATAGAGATTCATCTCCGATTTATTTTCGGGACCCATCGATGGAGACAAGCGACTCTTCCGGCTGCTTCAACGGCCATGCATGACTCTTCCGGCTGCCTTTACGGCCATGATGAGATCGTTTCAGCCCGCTGCTTCAGCACTTTCAACGCCAATCGAGCGTTTGTTCGTTTTGTTAGGTGGGAAGTTGAAGCCGCCGGCTTCCGAAGTCCACGGAACGAAGAGCACCGAGTATTTGCAGACTATCGTGGTTGCCCCTCTAAATATAATTGAAGGCCTGTGATGTAGTATGTGGGATTGATGAGCGCTGCGCGCTGCCTCCACCACCGAAGAGAATAACTCTACGCTCACACAGCATGGAGAAAAGCAGATTTCGTCCTTCAGTTTTGTTCTTTGTTTTGAGCCGTTTCTAATCCACTATGGATTTGCATGATGTACATGTCACACAGCATGGAGAAAAGCAGATTTCGTCCTTCAGTTTTGTTCTTTGTTTTGAGCCGTTTCTAATCCACTATGGATTTGCATGATGTACATGGGATAAAGTAATCAACACATAACAGAGCGTTGTTCACAACAAAACACTCACATCAGCTCGAATGGGGATTTCTCAAATACAACGTGGGATATAACTTATGCATCCACAGACCAAAAGCAAAATGACCCATAGTTTGGTTTAAATCTTAGTTATTTGGTGACCTTGGAGTTTGCCCATTTATCTTCAACAACTTGTTTTGAGCATCGTTTTTGAAACATCGTCTCTTGGCAACGTATTGGAAAGCAATTCGGACAAAGTACGGAAAATCTTTAGCACCTATACACAGTGGCAAGTTATTATTTTGAACCTCCAGATAAGTTTCTTGTCAATTTATGTGCAATTTTGCACCGTAACTAGAGCATATGCATAGTTTAGATAAGGTTTGTCTTGTATGGTGCATGTATTCTTCTTGCAAGGACAGGAAAGTATCTTCTTGCAGGTTTACGAGGAGAAAAATCTATATTTCTCAGGGTGTGTAATCCCCTTTTGGTCTTTTTGTGGATAGATTATGTCTGTCAGCACCAATATCATGGAAATTCTTTGTCGAATTTTTTCCGGTTTTCAAAATCACGTCGTTATGCTGCCGAAATTTTTACAAAATTCGCATGCACATGCATTTCAAGTATAAATTCATGATTAGAAAATCGGTTATTATTTTATCATATTGAGGTATTCATTTTTGTCATCAGTTTTGGATTGCATTTTGACTTAAACCCTGCTTATCACTCACATTCACATTAAATTCCAGTTTTCCAATTCCATGCATGTGTTTTTACATGGAACATGCTTATGATTGTTCAGTGATGGGACATGTGATTGGCCATCCATGTCTATTTTATTCTTATCAATTGAGGTCAGTTGCTCGACAGTTGGGGGGCATGTTATACTTTATGGAATATTTGGAATGAAGGTTTAATGCCTTGAGGATTTTAATGAGTTTTGTGTTTTGATTTAGCAGGTGGAGATCCATGAGGGTATGATCAAGTTCAAGTATGAACGAGTGTGAACGCAAGAGGATTTATTCATATACTTTTTGGATTTATTTTTAGAAGATAGTTATTTTTAGCTATTTTTATAAATAAAGCAAAAGCACACTATTTTTAGTGTGGCACTCATGTATCTTCCATCAAGGACATAATATGAATTGCCTATAAATACGCATGCTCTCATAGAGTGTCCATGACAGCATGTGGGGGGAGATTGCACCCAATCCTGTGTCGTCTATTTTCTCTCTCTTGTCTCTTGTCTATTTGTTGTGTGTGTGCTCTGCGGGATACGATCGACAACAAAACCAACACTAGATCATTGTAAAGTGTTTGGTTCAATTGCATATGCTTATGTGCCATCACAGCTTAGGCATAAACTTGAACCAAAGGCAGAAAAATATATGTTCATTGGTTATGATGAAAAGCAGATGGGTTACAGATTGTGGAATCCTCTAACCAAACAATTTCTTGTTTCTAGAGATGTTACATTTGATGAAGAGAAAAGTTGGTATGCAGATCAAAGTCATACAACTGAAGAATTGGAAGAAGAGGTAAGAAGATGTGAGAAAGGAAAATCAATTGTGCAGGTAAATAGAGATGAAGACTATACGCAAGCAAGTACATCCAGAAGTGGATTAACAAGAAGAAATGAAGAAGCTCCTATATTTGATGAAGAAATGTATCTAGACACTTATGAAGAATGTGAACCAAGAAGGTCAAGCGGGACAAGAAGACAACCTGAAAGGTATTCTTATGATACTTCTTACATAACTCAGAAGAACTATGCATATATGGTCAAAGATGATGAAGAACCTCAGAACTATGATGAAGCAAAAGGTAAGACGCAATGGGAAGAAGCAATCAAGGAAGAGTTCAATGCACTAGAGGAGAACAAGACATGGGAACTTGTTCCTAAACCAAATGGTAAGAAAGTTATTGGAAATAAATGGGTTTATAAAGTGAAGAAGCTTGCAGATGGAAGTATAGCCAGATACAAAGCTAGATTGGTGGTGAAAGGCTATGCCCAAACCTATTGCATAGATTATGATGAGACATTTAGCCCTGTAACTAAGATGTCAACTATAAGGACAATCATTTCTATTGAAGCTTCTAAAGGATGGACTCTAAGTCAATTGGATATAAAGAATGTTGGAAGTCAATGTCCTCATTGGTCCAACAAACAGCTTCATAAAAAGCTTTCTCCATATCCTTCCAGGCGGGCGCAGTATCCATATATAGATTCTCTTCTATATAACTTCAACAAGTCAAAGCGGGTCGACTTGGTCTAGCCCAACGTGTCTAAAAGCATTCTCCGATCTGCCCGAGTTCAAATCCCATACCCGACAGCGGCTGACTTTTGTTTTATTGTGTGCTTTATTAAAAAAAACACACACGGACGGCAGCGTTATATTCGATAAGCTTTTCCAATTAGCGATCGCATAATTTTTCCGTAGCTTTAAGCTTTCTTTTAGCTTTTCATGGATACTCACAAACTATATAAACAAGGCCTTGGCTCCTTGTATACTCACTCACTCAAAGATCTAGAGCTTGGAGATCTTCTTGAAGACAGAGTGTTCTCACACTCTTGAAGGAGGTGAAGTTGTGGTGAAGGAGAGGCTACTCTCATTGCAGCAGGAAGTCTTCTACGAGGTGGTTGTAACTATCTTTTGTGAGTTAACCTTGTGGTTGATTTACAATATCATTACACTATTTTGTTAGCTTCGTTGCTTCATTCTCTTCACACACACACTTAGATTATTTCGACATAATCTAAATTTTGTATCATCATCTTCTTATTCTTCCATTAGTGAGTGCACCACTTTATATGATTGAGTAGTACTCCCATGTTGTAATTTGGACATCTATTATTTTTAGTGAAGTAAGCATCCAGCTTACGTTCCCTATCCTTGTCTCAAGATCTCTTTCTTTCTCTATCTCACTTATCATCTTGTCAATTAAGTTGTGTATGCTCAAGAGGTTTTAGTATTGGAACGATCCTGGGGTCCCAAATTCCAACACTTGGTATCAGAGCTACATAATTGACATACACACTTAAGATAAGATGAGTGAGATTAAAATTGAGATTGAAGACAAGTTGGATGGATCTTCTAATTATCCCATGTGGAGTTTCATGATGATGAACTTGTTAGTGACAAAGGATTTATGGAGTATCGTCAATGGATCCTTAACAAGACCAAGACGAGAAGGCGAAGGAGGGTCTACAGCAACTTCAACAGGTACTGGAATTGCTATTACAGAACCAACAGAAGAAGAGGTAACCACTTCGACATCCAGAGTCACTGCTAGGTCTTTACCTAGAGTTCCTCCTACTGAAGATCAGGCAAGATGGGATGCTAGAGATGCTTTAGCACTTTCATTCATAGCAATGAGTGTTAAAAAGCATGTTCTACCACAGATCAGATCTTGCAGAAGTTCTAGTCAAGCTTGGTTAAAGCTCGAGAATCTTTTTCAGAGCAGAAATCCTGCTAGGAAAGATCACTTGAGGAGACAACTAGCAAATACAGGGATGAAAGCTGGTGAGTCAATTCAAACCCACATTACGAGACTCGTTGACTTGAGAGATCAACTTCTAAATGTAGGAGTTGAGATATCAGATGAAGGAATGGTAAATACGCTGATTAATTCACTTCCTATTTCATATCGATCTTTCATAACCACTCTTACCCTTACCACAAGAGATAGAGAGGTTACATTTGAAGAGTTAGAGTTCTTGTTGCTTCAAGATGAAGATCAGTTGAAGGGAATGGAAGAGAATGAAGAAGCACTTTCATCTTCATCAAAGGGTAAGAAGAAGAAGGATAAGAAGAAGGAAAAACAATCCAAGAAGGAAAGTAGATCCCTCTCACCTTCTACTTCAGATTCTGTATCTACGACATCTAAAGAGAATTCTTCTAAGAAGAAGGTAAAAATATGTTCTTTTTGCAAGAAACGTGGACATATTCAGTCAGAATGTTATAGAAGGATTGCAGCAGAAAAGAAAAAGGCATCAGGTAATGTTGCAGAAGATGATAAAAAAGGGAAATCTCAAGGTGATTCTTATGCCTGTATCACTATTGAGGAAGTAGCTTTTGATCAAGCAGCCTTACAAGTTCTTTCAACAAGTCCTTGGATATTCGACTCTTGTGCTACAAAGCATATGACAGGTTGCAGAGATGTATTTTCTTCTCTTTCCTATTCTTCAGGTAGAAGAGTTACTATTGCAGATGGCAATGATTTGGATGTTGTGGGAATAGGTACAGTAACCCTAAAGTCAAGAGAAGGTGGTGTTTTTCAAATTTCAGATGTCCTTTATGTACCTGAAATGAAGAAGAATATGCTATCTATATCTGCATTTTTAAGTGATGGTTTTAAAGTTGTATTTGAGAAAGATCTTTGTAAGATCTTATCACATAAAGAAGACAAGTGTCTTTTGCAAGGTACGCATAAAGGAGGGGTCTTTGTTTTGTCAAAATCAGTCAAGCATATGCAGTCAAATCTTCGTCACCGGTGGAAGATATGAAGCTATGGCATGAAAGATTTGGACATATCAGTTTTGGAGCTCTCAAGAATATTAAAGATAGAGGTATGGTTGAGAGTTTACCCTCATTCAAGCTACCTGATGATTCAGATATATGTAAAGGTTGTCTTGAAGGTAAGATGCATAAACTACCTTTCAAGAAACATGGTCATATTACAGCTACCAGGAAATTGCTGATTATTCATTCAGATGTGAATGGTCCTATGAGAGCAGACTCTATTCAGGGTTTCAGGTATTTTGTCCTATTTGTGGATGATTTTACAAGATACTCATGGATCTATGGTCTTAAGTCGAAGTCAGAAGTCTTTCCTATGTTCAAGAAGTTTGTAGCTATGGTTGAAAATGAAAGTCAAGAAACTGTCCAGATTCTCAGAAGTGATAGAGGTGGAGAATACTTGTCAAATGAGTTCCAGACATTTCTCGATGAGAAAGGTATTACTCGACATCTTACTATTGCTTATACTCCTCAGCAAAATGGTGTTGCAGAAAGAAAGAATAGAGTGCTTGTTGAAATGATGCGGAGCATGATGGCGTCCAAGAAGCTTTCACCAAAATTCTGGTTTGATGCAGTACATACAGCTAATCACATTTTGAACAGGTCATCTACAAAAGCTTTAAAGGTAATCACACCGTATGAGGCTTATTATGGTAGAAAACCTAATGTGAGTTACTTCAAAGTGTTTGGATCACTTTCTTATGTACATGTTGAGAAAAAGGACCGAGGCAAACTAGATGTAAAGGCAAAGAAAGCTGTTTTTATTGGATATCCTGTTGAAAGCAAAGGATACAGGTTTTATGTTCCAGAGACAGGTGAAGTTATTCTTTCACGTAATGCTTATATTGCTGAAGATAAGGTTTATGATAAAGAAGCAAAAATTCCGGAGTTCATTAGTGAAAATGACTATGGAATTTTTAGAAAGATTCTGGATGTACATGTTCAGCCATATCAGGAGGGAGTTAAACCTCAAATTCCTAGTATTCAAGAAAAAATTGAAGAAAGAGGAATTTCACAACCATCTACAAAGTCAGTTCCACAAGAGACTTTGATTCCAGAAATAGAAGAAGTTAAAGTTCCAGAAAGTCCTAGTACATCGACAGGACAAGTTCCAGAACCTGTGGAAGCTGAAAGTTCAGAAAGAGTTTCACCACTATTCAAGAATACACCTACGTGGTTATATCAGACTTGGAAAGATAGTGGTATAAAGACTTTTACTGGAAGAACAAGGAGTCGGACTAGACAACAACAACAAGATCATGTAAGAACAAGAAGTCAAACTAGACAGCAAAAAGATCATGTAAGTTTTGCTGAAAAGCTATGCAAGAAGAGATTGATTCTATTCATAAGAATCAAATTTGGCAGCTATGTGAGTTACCAGAAGGAAAGAAGGTTATAGGTGTAAAATGGATCTTCAAAATCAAAAGGAAAGCAGATGGTACTATTGATAGATACAAGGTCAGGTTGGTTGTCAAAGGATATGCACAACAGAAAGGTATTGATTATGATGAGACATTTGCTCCTACGTCTAGGATGACTATTATTAGGTCAGTACTTGCTCTAGCAGCACATTTTGGTTGGCATATATATCAACTTGACATTAAGACTGCTTTTCTAAATGGTGATTTACACGAAGATGTGTATATTCAGCAGCCAGAAGGTTTTGAAGAGACAGGTAAAGAACACTTAGTGTGTAAGCTTATAAAAGCTTTGTATGGTTTAAAACAGGCACCTAGAGCATGGTATGAAAAGATACATACATATCTTTTATCCATTGGTTTCCATAACTCAGATGCGGCTCCAACTCTTTATGTCAAAGCTGAAACAGGTATGATGATTATAGCAATCATTTATGTGGATGATATTATAGTCACAGGTCCCAGAGATGAAGATTTGCAGATGTTCAAAGAAGAATTGAAGCAAACATTTGATGTGAATGGTTTAGGCATTCTACATTATTATCTTGGGATTCAGTTTCTGTTTCGAGATGAGTGTATCTACATGACACAGCAGAAGTACATTGAGAAACTTTTGGAAAGGTTTCAGATGGGTGATTCTAAACCTATGCAAACACCTATGGATCAGAACACGTCTTTACAAATGGTAGCAGATGCAGAGCCATTTGATGCTACTATATATAGTCAAGCAGTAGGTTGCTTGATATATCTTTGTAATACACGTCCTGATATACAGTTTGCAATTTCTCAAGTATCAAGGTTCATGCAGAATCCGACAGTGTTACATTGGAAAGCAGTAAAGCGGATCTTTCGTTATTTGAAGGGAACTTCAAATTATGCTATGGTATTTTTGAAATCTACACATTTGTTACTAAAAGGATTTTCAGATTCTGATTGGGCAGGTGATAGAGACACAAGAAGAAGTACTAGTGGATTTTGTTTTTATCTTGGAGATTGTCTTATCTCATGGTTTTCAAAAAGACAACCCACTATTGCCACTTCATCGTGTGAAGCTGAATATCGTGCAGCATTTACAGCTACTCTAGAGTCAGTATGGTTGCAGAAGATTTTCAGTTATCTTGATGTAAGAGTACATCAACCCATTCAGATATTTTTAGATAGCCAGAGTGCTATAGCTATAGCTAAAAATCCAGTGCATCATGCAAGGACAAAGCATATAGAGGTACACTACCACTATATTCGAGAGCAGATAGCTAAGAAGCACATTGAGCTAGTTTATATTCCTTCTAGTGAGAATGTTGCAGATATATTTACCAAAGCATTGACTAGAGATAGTCATGAGAAGATTTGCAGGTTACTAAAGCTTGTACCAATATGACATTGAAGGAGGGATTGTTGGAAGTCAATGTCCTCATTGGTCCAACAAACAGCTTCATAAAAAGCTTTCTCCATATCCTTCCAGGCGGGCGCAGTATCCATATATAGATTCTCTTCTATATATCTTCAACAAGTCAAAGCGGGTCGACTTGGTCTAGCCCAACGTGTCTAAAACCATTCTCCGATCTGCCCGAGTTCAAATCCCATACGCAACAGCGGCTGACTTTTGTTTTATTGTGTGCTTTATTAAAAAAAACACACACGGACGGCAGCGTTATATTCGATAAGCTTTTCCAATTAGCGATCGCATAATTTTTTCGTAGCTTTAAGCTTTCTTTTAGCTTTTCATGGATACTCACAAACTATATAAACAAGGCCTTGGCTCCTTGTATACTCACTCACTCAAAGATCTAGAGCTTGGAGATCTTCTTGAAGACAGAGTGTTCTCACACTCTTGAAGGAGGTGAAGTTGTGGTGAAGGAGAGGCTACTCTCATTGCAGCAGGAAGTCTTCTACGAGGTGGTTGTAACTATCTTTTGTGAGTTAACCTTGTGGTTGATTTACAATATCATTACACTATTTTGTTAGCTTCGTTGCTTCATTCTCTTCACACACACACTTAGATTATTTCGACATAATCTAAATTTTGTATCATCATCTTCTTATTCTTCCATTAGTGAGTGCACCACTTTATATGGTTGAGTAGTACTCCCATGTTGTAATTTGGACATCTATTATTTTTAGTGAAGTAAGCATCCAGCTTACGTTCCCTATCCTTGTCTCAAGATCTCTTTCTTTCTCTATCTCACTTATCATCTTGTCAATTAAGTTGTGTATGCTCAAGAGGTTTTAGTATTGGAACGATCCTGGGGCCCCAAATTCCAACAAAGAATGCATTCTTGAATGGATACATATCAGATGAGGTATACATGGAACAACCTCAAGGGTTTATAGATTCTAGGTATCCAAATTCTGTTTGCAGGTTGAGAAGAGCACTCTATGGATTAAAACAAGTTCCAAGAGCATGGAACTATAGACTGGTGAAGTATCTCAATGATCTTGGATGTCAAAGTTCAAAAGCAGATCCAAGTCTACTCATCAAAAGAGCATAGGAAGGTACAATCTACATTTGTATTTATGTAGATGATATTATAATCACAAGTACTTCAGATGAAGGAATCAAGGAGGTAAAGAGATTACTTGAAAAAGAATTCAAGATCAGTGATCTAGGAAAGTTGTCATACTTTCTTGGAATGGAAGTCACTTATACAGATCATGGCATATATGTATCACAAGAAAGGTATCTTCTGAATCTATTGAAGAATTTTGATATGGAAAATTGCAGAGAAGCTCCAACTCCACTTGAAGTTAAGAGTTTTGTCACAATTCATGCATTGTCCAAAGGACCCACATTGGATTGCAGGTCAAAGAGTTCTCAGATATATCAAAGGAACTATAAAGGAAGGATTATATTATCCTTTTACATTAGATTTGAAGTTGAGAGCATATAGTGACCCAGACTGGGGAGGTAATCAAGATGACAAGAGATCAACACACGGAAACATGATTTACATTGGTGATAAGCTTGTAAGTTGGTGTTCAAAGAAACAACATACAGTTGCATTATCATCACCTGAAGCTAAGTACAAAGGACTTGTGGAAGTAGCCAAGGAGGTCATATGGATGCAGACATTGTTCAAAAGCTTGGGCATTGATCAAGGTACACCTACAATACATGGAGATAATATGAGTTCACTTTATCTTGCAGCAAATCCAGTTTCTCATGCAAGGACAAAGCATATAGATATACAATATCATTTTCTCGGAGAAAAGGTAATGGAGAAGGAGATTGAAGTGGAGTACATTTCTACTAAAGATCAGATAGCAAACATAATGACAAAGAGCTTGGATGGTGTGAAGACCAACAGATTCAAAAGCATGGAAGGAGTAAAAGAAAAAGAAGATGATATGAAGAAACAAAGAATGTCAATTAGTGATTGAGGGGGAGCTGTTGGAAAAACAATCACTAATTGGACATATATTTGAAGGTCAAAGCTTCACAAGAAAACCACATGCCTATGTGAAGGGACAAATTCACAAGTGTATTATATTTGTAAAATTAGTTTACTTTAGTTCTAGAAGATTTTTAAAATCACGAGAATGAGAAAATCTATACAACTTAATTTGTATCAACTGACACGATGAGGGAAGACAATGAGAAAGTGAGTTAGTAATCATTTTGTATGACTGAGAATAGTCGGGCTTCTTTGCATGAGAAAGCACCTGTGCGTTTGTCAGGTTTCATAGTTATGGAAAGAGTTTATTAGACTTTTGTGTATAATTCTTCTTCTTCCATCTCCAAAGTTTGTCTTGTGTGAAATGTTTTCAAAAGTTCAAGTTTTCCAAGCAACTCGATGCCTGGCATCAAGTTTGTGCTGATAAGTCTATCTTTTATTCTCTGAGTTTTATGTACCGCTAAATCTCTCTGAAAATATGAAGTTTGTGGAGCAACTCGATGCCTGGCATCGAGTTTCAACATAAAGTCGATGCCTGGCATCGACTTCCCACATAAAAGTGATCTTCCTCATGTCTTGTGTTCATAGGCTAATTCTGGTGCTGAAAAAGTGGCTGAAAAAGCTCAAAGGCGATGTTAGAATCGACTTTTGGTTGCAAGTCGATGCTAAGCATTGAATTTTCATTTTTAGACACTCAGATTTACTAAAACATGCAAAATTTCCACTTTTGGAAGTCATACAGGGTCATCTTGCGAAGGCTATATCTTGAGTTCTAGAGATTCGCTTCTTGCATATGATAGCTTGTTGGAAATCTCTACTCTTCTACTTTCATTCATCGAAAGATCTTGGAGAAATAGTATTTGAGCTAAGAGAAATTATCAAAATACTGAAGGTATGTCATTTTAGTGACTAGAAAGTTCTGAAGAAGTAAAGTTCTTGGTTTCGGCTATCATTTCTCAAAGTTTGGAGTGGCAATGAGTTAATGGTGACCATAGAGGTGTTCTAGTGTCACATTAATTCATTTCTTGTGGTGTTTTACACATCAACATTGATAAGGAATTTGGCTCAGCCTCTCCACTTTGGATTAACTTTCTTAGAACAAAGGATGCCTTGTAAATCAATTGGAAAACACCCCATGGAAAACTCGAATATCTCCGAAGCAAGATCAGCAAATTGACATCAAAGGAGGCTCAAAATGGAAGGTGATGACACATCCAAACAAAAGATGGAAAAATAATAGAAACCAGAGGATGACAATCAAGAAAAGCCATTCTCCTGAGTCAATATGCGGGACTAACTCCTACTAGGTTCAAAACAACGGCATCATCTTAAAGAAAGCTCATGGTGTATATTGGAAGATTGCCTGATGGAGTGACACCATCCAACTTGGACGAAGCAATAGCTCCGCCAGCCTTCGCTCTCTCAAGGAAGACCTCTTCAATAGAAACATCCCCTATCTTGGGAGGCATAGAGAAAACATTGGTAAAGAAGCTAATAGCCTCCTGTAAGCTCTCCTTCATACAAGAAGCAACCTCACCATTGCTTTTCTTAAGCAAGAGGATAAAATCTTTAGATTTTTTTTTCCTCATGATCTCATACATATGCTTATTAGGTTTATCAATTTTCCCAGCCCAAAACTCTCTAGACATGGCAAGGGCACCACAAGCAAGAAGGTAACCTTCATACCTCACTTTTTCCTGAAGTTCAAGGATCTTTTGTCTCTCAACATTGTTACTTAAATTAGAACAATCAATTCTATCTATCTCTTTGAGATGCTTTATTCTTCTATTGTATCTAATCAACCTAGCTTTTTTCTTAAAGGATGTAAGAGCATATTGAACATCTCTAATAGCCTCCTCACAAGCCTTAAAGGGGGAACAACCCTTGACAAAATGAGCTTTAAAAATATTAATGATCTTCTCTTTAACCATGGGCACCCTAATCAGGGACATGTCAAGATGAGGCCAACCAGCTCTATAGGCAGGATTATTACTAAATAACTTGACAATGAGGGGGGCATGGTCAGAAAGCTGAAGGGAAGAGTCTATATCACAGCCGCTATTCTAAAGATCCTGAAATCTAGAAGAATTCATATAAAATCTATCAAACCTAGCAGACAACCTATTGTTAACACTTCTGTTATTCCATGTATGATCGGTACTAGTAGAAATATCAAAAATACGTATTAACAAGATTAAACCAGCAATTTTTTTCAGTACCAAAAACCACATTGTTGCAATTGACAATTCTATCTACAAAGTTAGTGAACATGTTGAAATCACCAATTAAAATGATATCATCATCTAGTTTACCAATCTCCTCCCAGCATTTAGACCTATCCATATAGTTGTTAGCAACATACACACACACAATTGTGAAATTAAAAGGCTCTTTACACTTCAAAGCAACCCACTGATTGGAGTCACTGGGCAAAGCCTTTTCAACAAACTAGTTAAGACTATTGTTTATACCAACAGCAGCACCACCTTTGCCATTGTGGTTGGTATGATACCAAGTGGACCTGCTAGAAACAATCTTCAGATTGGCAAGGAGATGAAAACCACCAATTTTAATCTCATGCAAACAAATGAATTCAAGGACTAAAGAAGAATCTTTTAACAAGTCATTAATAATTTTTCCTCTAACAGGGTTAGAGAGGCCTTTAGTGCTGAGGGAGATGATTTTGATATTATCCATAAAAACCAGGATAGGGAGGAAAACAAAACAAAAATTACTTTTTATGATTCTTGAGAGGCTTAACAATCGAGATAGATGATCTAACCATGTCTTTCCTTTTAGGTTTAACATTTTCCTTACTAGTAGGACTAGCTGTCCTATCTATAGACATATTGACATCAGTTCCACCCAAAAAACCAGTTTGCATCATACCTTCCTCATTACTTTTGTTCAATTGTTCAATAAATACCTCATCAGCTGAGTGCATGATATTGACTTCATCATCTTCTGAAATGTGCGAGTCACAAGAGTTACCTGATTTGGGGGAGGGAGGTTTAAGACTTCCTTTGTTACCAACAGTAGTCCATCCTTCCACTTCCCCTTGTTTATTACTTTCTTTATTTTCTATAAAGGAACCATTATTATCCTGTTGTGTACTTGCATATTCTAAAGAATCTGAACCAGCATTATTAGTATCATCAAGCACCTGAAAGGGATTACTTATCACCTTCACCAGATTTTTTTATTTCAGACCCAGATGGTAAGGTCTCCTTTTAGCCTTGTTAGGAGCTTTTTTGCTCCACTGTTCTTCCATTGGTTGTTCTTCTTTCATAGAGTCAAATACCTGTTTCTTTGAGCTCTCACCTTTATTGTCCTTCACTTGATTATTCATTAGATTTGGGCAATCTTTAATGGTGTCCCTACTTATAGCAATGAAAACAAGCATTAGGAAGATTTTTATAAATAACTTTTTGTTCATGCAGTTTGAAACCTTTAGAGTTTTTAAGAACAAACATAGTTTTAATACACTTAGAAATGTCTACTTCAATTAGCATTTGGGGATCCCATTTAGGATTAAACCCATTTCTAGGTTTTTGACCAAGGAATTTGAAAATTAGACCACCCAATTGTTCAATCCAAGGATAGTATTCAACTGGAAGATCTGGAAATTCTATCCAGACAGGCACGTTAGTAGGTTTAGAGCCTCTAGGGTTGAACCCTAGAAACCATTTAAAAAATGAAATGGGAGTGTTTCTTATAATCCAATGTCCTTTAGCTATCACCTGCATAGAATTATGAGCATCTTCAAAAAAGAAAAGGAAGTAATTATTCCGAAGGTAATGAATATGTTTAGCAAAAAGACCCCTGCTTTCCCAATTGAGCTTCATCTAGTTTTTTTAAGATTTCTTGAGTAGGTCGAGGACCATGAAAAAAACCTATCACTACTTTCTGAGACAAATGATTATTCCATCTTTCCAAGGACGTACTCTCAATGAACAAAGTGCAATCGTCTCGATCTTCAACTTCAGAATCCAGATTAATAGTGTGTTCAGGACAAGATTTAGGGATATCTCTATCCCCCTCACAACCCACTTCCATCTTCTCCTTGCCTTTATAATCTCTGACTATAGAATGGGAAAAGGGCATACCTGGTAGTCCTTGTATTGAACATAGAAAATGGCCCTTGTTGTTGAGTTTGAACAGCATTGGCATAGGTCCTAGCACTTTGTCCTCGATAAACAGTTTTAGGGTTCGGAATTACCTGATATTCCAAATGGTTTTGAGAAATCGAGCTATCTCTCATCCCCCCTGCGATAGCTCCAGTGGAGTCGAAGACTGGGTTAACCATCGAGTTGAGAATTCCATTCAAGCCTTCATGCAAGACAGACGGGCCAGCCATCCCATCTTTGAGAGCATCTTGTAACGACATGGCTTCCCATAGAGGAAGACACAGGCGAGAGGGTACCCCCCTCCTAGGGGGTGCAAAAGTAATCGGAAGAAACACAGGGAAAGAGGAGGAGGCGGACGCGATTCGCAAACCCTAGCACTCCTTGCTGCGAGGGGAGAGCATTTGCCAATTCAAAACTCACTTGTTGCAATTCTAGGGAAAATTCTTGGTTTGGGAAGTTGGAATAGGAGCATCCATAGTGGCTAGAGCGTCCATCACTATAGCTCTAATCCATCGTGATCGATCTAAGGAGCACAGAAGCGTCCATCACGACCAATCCAAGGAGCATAGGAGTGTCCATCATGGCTAGAGGTCCATCGAGGCTAGCATCCATCGCGGGTGTTTTCGAGCATCCATCGTGACTGATCCAGGGAGCATCCTTTACAGCTAGCATCATTCGCAGCCGATCCTGGACATAATGGGTCAGGGGAGCGTCCATCGCGGCTAGCATCCATTGTGGCTAGCCTCTATCGTGGTAGTTTCTGAGCCTCCATTGCGGTCGATCTCCAGGCATCCATCGCGAGATAGAGAGAGGAGCAGTCACGATTCATTGCCAATGGATAGAGAGAGACAGGCTGGATGCACCGCATCCTATGCTTTAAAGAGAGTGCAGGTTCCACCAGATAGAGAGAGGAGCAGTCACAATTCATTGCCAGTGTATAGAGAGAGAGTGGGTGGATGCACCACATCCTGTGCTTTAAAGAAAGGTGGAGGTTCCACCAAACAGAGAGAGAAGCAGTCCGCTTACTTTCCCATCTGAGTGTCAGAGCAAAGCGGTTTCTCGTGTGATTTGTGGAGCCTAGTGCACAGTCCATCGCGTTGTGTCTTAGTTAGTTGTCCATCGCAAACTGGGATGCTTTTATCTTTGTTCTTTCCGACAGCATGCATTGATAGAATCTGGAAGTTTTTTCGAGCAAAGTATGAAATTTAATATAAGAGTAGGAAACAAAAGATACACTAGGGGAGACCAAACCCCCACAAGGTCATATACAAGCTTCCAAAAACAGAATCATGGACAATCTGTTAGGGGAATACAAGGCCATCAGATTATCTTTCCATCTATTTGGGCTCATTCTTTTAATAACAGAGGAGGCACTAGTGGCTCTAGGGTAAGAGTCATTAATAGACTTTTTACATTCTTGTAGAATGTTCTTAATGCCTTTGTTACAAATGAACAAGAAATCTTTAGCATTACTAGAAAAGATTTTCCGATTTCTGTTCTTCCAAATGTGCCACATAATATGGGCTCCCAGAATCTGCCAAAGGACAATGTCCATACATCTACTAACACCCAGGAGAATCTCTTTATATCCAAGTGGAGAGCTATAAGAGACAGAACAATACAGATTGATCAAGCTCCAAAATTTTTGAGCAACCTTGCAATTAATGAAGAGGTGAGGGAGGTCCTCAATTTTCCCATAAAAAGAGCAAGTTCCTGCACTTATATTAATGCTCTGCCCCCAGTCCATAATCCTTGATGCATAACAAGCCAGAGCACGTGAGCCTGCTTTGAAGTAGGAGCAAAAGCCCATATGGATTTGGACCTATACTTCCATTGGTGTTGATTCCATTGAAGTTTCCACTTAGCATTCAGTTTGGAAGTAATCCTTTGAGTAGTACAGTAAGGCTTTTTGAAGGATGTATACATGCCAGTAGCAACATCTTTTAACTCAATTATTTTATGATAGTTGTAACTTCTTAGCTTGTCAATCAACCAGGTTTTTTTATCATACAAGAATTGTCTACACAAAGAAGAAAACCCATTAGTCTCATCAATAAGCTTAGTACTTATTACCTGGTTGTTGAGAGAAAGGGAGCTCCAAGAGTCAAACTCAGCCTTCCTGCATTTGTTCATTCTAATGGACAAATTCAAAGGTTTATTGATATCAAACCAACCAATCCATATAGAGCTTTGAAACAGAACAGAGATCAAAGTAAATGGGAATAGTATAGCCTTTTTTACCATCATCCAAGCATTCTAGAATGATCAGACTAGTCTACTCCCTTTAGGAGTGATTTGAACAGGAGAGGTGACAATATCCCAAAGCTTGATGTTGGTCCAACTCCTGTAACCTGCAACATAAAATTTATTAATATTTCCTTTTATGAGAAGGGACCAAAAATCTTTAGAATGAGGGGATCTTAAAATCCATTTCGCTACCATTTGCATAGCCATCTTAGAAGGACATATAACGCCAAGATCACCTTCATCCTTACTAAGACAACAAACATTCCAAGCAATCTTAGGAGTTTTATAACTAGTTTGGGTCCCACCTCACAGAAATCTTCTGGACAGAGCTATGACCTGGGCAATTTCCTTTTTGTTAGGCATCCAATAGGCAAAAAAGTAAGTAGTACAAGCAGTATATAGTGCTTTAAAACAAAAACTCTTTGGGACATGTTTTGTTGAAAATACAACAAAACATGTCCCAAAGAGTGAAAGCTCCTTCCTTGATCGTACTCTTCCAGTTTGCATGCCAAGCTTACCGCAACAAAATTCAAAGCTTAAAGGGAAACAATCATCGGGCATGCCCCCTCAACGGTAGGATCCTAACTCAAGAAGCTGGGAGGAAAAAAGAAGATCACAAGAAAGAAAAAGATCGGGTCCCTCCCCTCAAAGAGGGCAACCATCAATAATGAAAATCACATCGCCAAATGTCAAGGGTTTTCTGACCCCTCAAGAGCGGCGATTCTTTGTTAGTGGTTCAAAGACAAGGGCCTCAACCCCGACTTTATCTGCTTACAAGAGATTAAAATTGACGTAGAGGATCTCCAGAAATGGCTTAACTACATTTCTCTTAACCACCTTTGGTTCTTCACTTCGCACCCTAGGGGGCGGGGGTGCTGTGATTGGTATTAGTAACTCCTGGTCTCGTAGATTGGCCTCGACTTGTAAAGATCGGAATCATCATTGGATTGTTGCCTCTATCGGGTTCCCTAATCAGTTCACTATGGTCTCAATTTATGCCCCTAATGGAGAGGCGGATAGAATTGATATGTGGGCTTCCCTCGACTCCCTCTCACACAATGTTTTGATTTGTGGGGACTTCAACATGGTTGAGTTTCCTGAGGACCGATGGAATAACAAGGGGAAAATTATTGATGGTTGGGAGAAAGAGATATGGGATAAAATCAAGCTCCATCTCGACTTGGTCGAGGTGAAAGACATGAAGGGGTTCTCCTGGTCTAATCTCCAATTGGGGGACTCTCTGAGGAAAGCAAGACTTCATAGATGTTACGTCGATCAAAACACCATCCTCCACTGGGGTATTCCTTCGATTTCCCAACACATGGACTTGACTACCTCGGAACACTACCTGATTACTCCTTCTTTCAAACCCATTCCCATGCTCTAGAAAGCTCCTTGGTTTCATGCTTGTCAGATGTCGTTTTCCCTCCCCTTTGTCCACCAAGAAATTTTCATAGTGTGGGTGGAGGCCTTTGCCTACTGTAATGAACCTGCTAAGTGTTGGAGAAGAGCGGTGGAAAGGACTCAACAAATTCTTATCAGGGCTCATAAGGCTATGAGAGATATACGAAAAAAAGGAAGAGAAACGGTGTATTGGATGCTCTCTTGGCTTGAAGAAGAAGTGAAGAAAGGTAACTTGCGTTGTCAACAAGGACTTTTGAAAATCAGGGGAAGACTAAGAGTCGAGGAAGAGGTTCAAAGGAAAAATCTGCAAATATTCTTCGAAGATTCGCGGGGAAGGCTGACAAACCATCGAAAGAGATGTGTAACATCCTCAAAAGGAAACAAGCTAGGAAAGCCATCCCCTTCTTGGTCGACAACAATGGGATCAAATGTAGCATGAAAGTTGAGAATAGATCTATCATCCTCGAGCACTTTACCCAGTTTCTCAGAGTCTCGACTCCTCTTTCCCACACAAGTGTGACTGCATGGCAACCGTCTCAAGGGTTGCTCAATCTAGAATCCAACAGAACATGAATTCTCTGTTGATGCTATTATTTTCCAGAACGAAATTATTGAGGTTATTGATGTTTTTCCCAATGGAAAAATACCGGGTCCTGATGGCCTCACCAATGAGTTTTTCAAGTCCTTCAACCACGTGGTGGTCACCCCGCTGTGTCTGGTGTGGCAAGAGGCTCTCTCCTTCGATGCCCTCCTTGAGTGTCTTAATAATGGTGTCATCAAATCAATTCACAAAAGGGGAGATAAGAACAAAATTAAAAACTGGTAGCCGATTATCATGCTCCAAATTGGATACAAGATAATTGCCAAAGTTATCGCCAACAGAATCTCTTGTCATCTAAATTCATGGCTTTGAGAGGACCAGAACGGTTTTATCAAAGGTAGATTTATACTTGAATCAATTGTTGATATTTGGGAAGGCCTTGCGTTTGCTGAGGAGTCTGCACAAGATCTGGTATTCATTAAGATCAACTTCAACAAAGCGTATGATAGATTGGAATAGCACTTTATTCTTCAATCATTGGAAGACCTCGGACGCAACCAAAAGCTCACAAAGATGGTTTCCACTCTACTCAAAAATGCTTCAATGAGAATAAATATCAATGATGAGCTCTCTGAGCCCATACATTTAAAAAGATCTATCAGGCAAGGCTACCCACTGGCTCCACTACTCTTCGCTATTGCCTCCAATGGCCTCAATCACCTATTAAAGCATCACATGGATGCTGGCAATCTCAAGGGTCTTTCCCTACCTCTAGATCATGGCCAAATGATTTTGAGACTCTTTATCGATGACATGATTGCCTTTGTACATAACGATATGAACAGCATTGAGGTGTTCTAGAGTTGCCTTGACACCTTTTGTGTGGCGTCAAGTTCAAAAATCAACCATGCTAAAATTGCTTTTAGAGCAAGTTGTGGACCTCCACCCCAACTATTGTTAGATTAGGGGTGTCAAGTTATCCCTAGAGGTCAAATCTTCTGTCTTGTTGGTATTCCGAAGGTCTTTGACATCTCAATGGACCAACAGTGGAACTGGATGCTGTTGGGAGAGATGGTTGGATGCACTCAGAAGATTGAGTTGGTACTGCTAATCTTGCTTTGTACCAGCCCTCTTTGACTCCATATATGGTTAGTAGACTCCTTGAGCTTCCAAATGATACCAAAATATGCTATATGTACTTTGGAAATGATTTGACTAATGATTAGATCAAAACAGATGAGTTTGCACTTCACTAGACTTGAAAACTTTCTATTTTGATCTTGATACCTGCTCAGTCTTTTACTCAGTATGACCAGTACAGTTACAATTGGCAAAATTCCTTCTAGAGGTATTCTATTAGCTTAGTAAGCTACCATTTGCAAGTGAAATGAGATAAAATGATAGACTATACTCAGAGAAATCACTTTAGCAAAATTAGGGACACTCCCGACTTTTTAGGAGATATGCAGACAAATACCAGAGAGCAGTTCGACAGTGATTTCTCGAAATTGACTGAACCAAGTTGCTTCAAACTTTGTATGCTTGTAGTATGCTTTGAGCTGGATCTAGCAAGATTTGAATCACTTGATTTGGAGCAGTAGACACTGAGATATGCCTCTTTGAAGTTGACAGACTTGAAGTAGTGCTATTAGAGAATACAGAGTTGATGAATGTAAATGTATGTATTAAATCACATTGATGTACATTCCCATTGACATTATCAACATTGCCAAATGGTACTCAGAGGTGTAGGCTATGAAGTAGACCTCACACTCTCAATGATCAGTAGTGTATGCCTCGGGAATTGAGCTAGAAAAGTGAGCTAAGCTACCCGCGACTTTTGACTTGCCTCTTTTATAGGATTGAGTTGAAACTTCAAGTTTGAATTCAAATTCAAACTCCTAGAATCTTTCACCTAAAAGGTAATGAGATATTCTCTCAATCAATCAACAACTTTTTCCACGACTCTAATCAAGTAGGTGTGTACATAAGTAATGCCAAGTCTTTTAGACTTTTACAAGAGGTAAAAGGTAATAGTTCATAAGCATAAGTTCCTATGACTCTTGCTTCATGTAGAGATATCCTTCAAAGATTCCAAGCCAAAGCTGAAGGCTTGAATTACACCAACAGCTCCCCCTCAAGCCAAACACTTTGGCTTAAGTCTTCATCTTCAATCTTCAATCACATCCTGCAATCCAATCATGGATTTGAATCTGCATAACTTGTTTCCATCCAAAGCTTTAGTAAGTAAATCTGCACATTGCATATTAGTAGAAACATAGGTCAACTGAATGTCTTTGCTTAGTAACTTCTCTCTCACATAGTGGTAATGAACCTCTATGTGTTTTGTTCTAGCATGATATATTGGATTAGCTGCAAGACAAAGAGAGCTTGTGTTATCTCCAAAGATAATTGGAGGTCTAGTGTATAGACCTAATTCTGTATACAAAAGCTTCAACCAGATAGCTTCTTGAGTGGCATTGGCTAGCCCTCTATACTCTGCTTCAGTAGATGACAAAGCTACTGTAGGTTGTTTCTTGGCTGACCAAGAAATTGGTTTATCATCTGCAAAACATATGTATCCTGATGTGCTTCTCCTATCATCTTTGCATCCTGCCCAATCTGCATCTGAATATACTTTAATGTCAATATCTGATGTATAAGGAAAGTACAAGCCATGGTTCTGAGTTCCCTTTAGATACTTCAAGATCTTCTTTGCTGCCTCTAGGTGAGGTACCCTTGGTTTGTGCATGAATTGGCTTAGCACACTAACTCCATATGCAATGTCAATTCTAGTTAAGGTAGCATAATTCAAACTACCTACCATACTTTGATATCTTGTAATGTCTTGGACTTCATCACCTTCATCAGCACTAAGCTTTAGGTTGAGTACTTGAGACTTTAGCTTCCTGCAAATTAAACTTCTTCACAATGTCCTGTACATACTTCTTTTGAGTGATATATATACCTGAATTAGTGTAGACTAACTCAAGACCTAAGAAGTATTTCAATAATCCAAGATCATTGATCTTGAACTCCTTCATCATCTGTCCTTTGATGCTTCTAATACCATTGACATCATTGCCTGTAATGATGATGTCATCAACATAAACACACAAGTAGATTACCTCTGTACTACTCTTTATGAATAGAGAAGTGTCTGCTTTTCTCATCACAAATCCTTGGTCTTGGAGATATGTTGTCAACCTGTAATTCCATGCTCTAGGTGCCTGCTTCAATCCATATAGAGCCTTCTTCAATTTACAAACATAATTTACCTTCTTGGGATCTTCATAGCCAGGTGGTTGTGACATGTAGACTTCTTCAGATATCCATCCATTCAAGAAAGCATTCTTGACATCTAATTGGTACATGTTCCAATTCTTGGATGCAGCTATACTCACCAATACTCTGATTGTTGGCATCTTAGCCACAGGAGAAAATGTCTCCTCATAATCAATGCCTTGGGTTTGTGCAAAACCCTTGGCTACCAACCTAGCTTTGTACCTGTTGATTGTTCCATCTGAGTTTCTCTTTAGTTTGTAGATCCATCTGGATCCTATCACCTTCATAGAGTCCTTCTTGGGTACCAAGTCCCATGTGTCACTCTCCTTGAGAGCTTCTATTTCTTCATCCATAGCTCCTTTCCATTCTCGTTTGGTGATTGCCTCTTCATATGTACCTGGTTCTTCATTCAACAAATCCTTTGCAAGATATACAGAATGCTTAGTTACAAGAGATGTGTCATACCCAAATCTGATTGGTTTTTTACTTTCTCTCTGAGATCTCCTAATTGACTGATTTGAGGATTCTGGAATATCCTCTAGCTGCTTCATCTTCATCTTTCCTTTGGACTTCCATGCTTTGAACTCCTCAAGGTTGATAGTGTCATCATCTTCTGAACTTGGATCTTCTTCCTTGCTTGGTTCTTCTTTGATTAGCTTTGGAAACTCCTCTTGCAAATCATAAGGTAGACTAACCTTCCTGCATTCATTCTCATACCATGAGTCATTCTCATCAAAGATGACATCTCTGCTTACCTTGAAACCTTTGTTTGAGGGGTTGTAGAATCTGTACCCTTTCTTGTTCAAGTCATAACCAATGAAGATACATTTTTCAGCTTTAGGGTCTAGCTTTCCCCTTACCTGTGAGGAAATATGCACATATACAATACAACCAAAGATTTTGCAATGATCCAATGATGGTCTCTTACCATGCCAAGCTTCATATGGTGTCATTCCATCAAGTGTCTTTGATGGCAACCTGTTAATGAGATAGGTGGCAGTAGATACACTCTCTGCCCAAAGATAATTTGGCAACTTCTTTTCATTAAGCATAGACCTAGCTGTTTCAACAATAAGCCTATTCCTTCTTTCAGCTACCCCATTTTGTTCAGGTGAGTACCTTGTAGTTATCTCCCTTTTGATGCCTCTTTCCTGCAAGAAATCTTCAAACTCATTGGAGAAGTATTCTCCTCCTCCATTTGACCTTAGTCTCTTCAAGTTTCTTCCTGTTTGGTTTTTAACAAGTGCAAGATACCTCTTGAAACAATTAAACACTTCATCTTTATGCTTCATAAAGTATAAGATAGTCCATCTGCTATAATCATCAATGAAGGACACATAGTACCTTGATCCTGAAATGGAGGGATCCTTGCTAGGTCCCCAAACATCTATGTGTACCAAGTCTAGGTAGTCTTCATGCATGAAACCTTTTCTTGAGTAGGGCAACCTGTGAGACTTACCAAACTGACAAGCACTACACTTGTAAATCATATGTTGCTTGGATACATTAGGTATCCCAAGCACACATTGATCCCTGCACATTTGCTTTAAGGTTCTTTCACCTATGTGACCTAACCTCTTGTGCCATATTTCTAACTCTGAAAGTGTTTGATCCTTGTAATTGTATAAAGCAATGTTTTTGGTGTCTTCTAGCTCAAAAGTAAATAATCTACATGATTTCTCCCCCTTGGCTATCCTTTTGAATCCATGTCTTGGGTCCTCCACATATGCTCCATGTTGAGTGAATCTGACCTGCAGACCTTTCTCCACAATCTGACCAACACTCATTAGGTTCTTGGTAATGGTTGGTACATAAAGTACCCTGCTCAATAGGTTCTGGTTCCCATCACAAGTTTTCACATTTCCAATCTTTACAACAGAATGTTTAGTATCATCACCTGTCTGTACCTGATGTTTGCCCTTGGGTTCTTCCAAATCAGAGAGTAGTGCCACATTACCAGCTACATGGTTAGAACACCCTGAATCAATATAAAATAAATGATCATCATTTGTACCTGCCTTGGAGGTCATATTCATGATCAATAGGGAGTCATCTTGCTCCTCTGTGTAGTTGTTGTAATCCCTTCTATTTCTGAATCCACCTTGGTAGTTACCATTGTGGTTGTGGTTGTAATTGTTGTTGTACTGATTGTTGTATCCATTGTAGCCTTGGTGTTGGTTGAATCTACCTCTACCTTGAGAGTATCTGTTGATATATTTAGGTAGTGATGTGTGTGAACACTCTAGGACCGCCGGGGCACTTTTTTCCCTCTTTAGGAGGTTTTTTTCCCCCGGCTTGTATATACGCCTATTGCCCTAATGGGCTACTTATCTTTGTACATTCTCTAGTAATACATTCAGTCTTGTGTGTTGTGCTCCAAGCTTCTTCTTCTTCCTTGTGCTGTTCGCGTGCTTCCGCAGACGTCTAACTCCAACAATTGGTATCAGAGCAGGTCGTTGCTTCTTCTAGGGCGCCGTCGACACTCCTCCGTTTGCAGTCTCAGATTCGCACAAAATTTGGTGAGCATACTCAGGGTGTTTCCGAGATCAAAACGGCTTTGCTTTGTGGTGCCGAAATCGCGATCTGAGCTCGTTTCGGCCTCCGAACGCACTATCGCAGTGCTTGTGCAGGCTATTTCGTCCTTTTGTGCCAAAGGTATATACCAGTTTCTATTCGCCAGTTTAAGCGTCTCGAAGTCTGCTACAGGTCTAGCAGAACTCGTGTGGGCAGTTCTGTTCAACTTTTTGAGATACAATCAATTTTCTGCATCAAGGTATTTTAGTCACCAGCCATGGCTGAAAGCAGTGATGTATTCCGTATGTTGGCTGTTGAGGATAAGTTGAATGGTACCAACTACCCATTATGGGCTTATATGATGCGACATGTACTGGTTGCAAAAGGATTGTGGAACATTGTGCAGGGTGTTGAAAGACGTCCTGTTACACCTGTAACGACAGGTACTGTAAATACAGGTGTTGGAGCTGATGAAGATGGTGTCGAAGATGATATTCCGCAGATTCCTGTTCGTGCTGCTGTTTCTGTTGCACCTACTGCAGAGCAGATTCGATGGGATGGCAGAGATGCCCAGGCACATGCATTGATAGCTTTGTCTGTCAAACGTGCCATTATTCCTCACATTCGCTCTTGCAGAACAGCAAAGGATGCTTGGGATACACTTACCACTTTGTACCAGGCTAGGAATGAGGCTCGTGTTGCTTACCTCCGAAAACAGTTGGAGAGTGAGCACATGAATGAAGGTGATTCGATGGACAATTTTCTTACAAAGATCAAAGACCTGAAGGAACAATTGATTTCTGCTGCTGAGGTTATACCAGATAGCTCACTTGTGCAGACCGTTCTGAATGGCCTTCCTGATTCATATCAGAGTTTTGCCTCTACTCTTCGATTGATGATGAAAGGCAATCCGAATGCCTTGTCATTTGAGGAATTAGTCTCTGTTCTGTTGCAGGAAGATCAGTCCAGGCAGAACAGGTCCATTATGCGTGTTGCAGATCAAGCTTTCCTGGCTAGTCAGAAGGGCAAAGGAAAATGGAGCTCTTCTACTAGTAAGCAGAAATCTGCAAATGCTGCACAATCGAAGAACCAGGATAAAGATGAGAAGAAATCAGAAAAGCAGAAATTGTTCTGCAAGTACTGTAAAGGAAATGATCATATTATAAAGAACTGTCCAAAACTGGCTGCTAAAGAGGCAAAGAAGAAAGAGGCTGGAATGGTTGTTGCAGAGGCCTCTACACCAAAAACAGAGCCTGCAAATCTTGTGCAGGAAGAAGAATGGGCGTTTACTATTGTCTGCAGTTTTGACCCATCTTCTCATGATCAGTGCATGTCTGCAGTAGACTCAGATGTTTGGTACTTTGACAGTGGGGCGACCAAACATATTACCTCGCAGCGCAGTTTCTTCTCTTCACTCGAGCCTGCCCCTACAGGGAATACTGTCACATGCGCCAATAACTCCTCTTATCCTGTTATGGGAGTTGGTAAGATCATTCTGACTACTGCTGATGGTAGTTCTTTCACTTTGTCAGATGCTTTATTTGTGCCAGGGATCAAAAAGAACCTGTTATCAGTTTCTGCATTAGCCAAGATTGGCTTGGTTGTGAAATTCGTTGATGACAGGTGTACAGTCCATGATCTCTCAAATGGCGATGTGATTATTGCTTCTGGCATTTTATGTCGTGGGCTGTATAAGCTCATAGACTATGAAAGATCTGTGAATGATTCGGCATGTGCAGTTCATGATTCTCAGGCTATGTCAGATGCAAAGCTTTGGCATGCACGCTTTGGTCATCTGAATTTTGCTAGCTTGTTACGCCTGCAAAAATCTGAAATGGTGTCCTCTTTGCCCAAACTTGAGGCACCTGGAAAACATGTTTGTGAAGGCTGTATTTTGGGCAAAATGCAGCGTTCTTCCTTTCCAAAAGATGGTTCAGTTCGGGCTATGCAGAAATTGCAGCTTGTACATAGTGATGTCTGTGGTCCTATGTAGACACCCTCTTTTGGAAATTACCTTTACTTCGTGACTTTCATTGATGATTTTTCCAGGCATGCATGGGTATATCCACTCAAAGCAAAGTCCGAAGTGTTCATGTGCTTCAAACAGTTTTTGGTTTTGGCTGAAAATCTGTCAGCATGTAAAATGGGCACCCTCCGTTCTGATCGAGGGGGGGAATATATGTCTTCAGATTTTAATGCATTTCTGGCTGAACGTGGGATAAAACACCAGTGTACAGTGTCGTATACACCTCAACAGAATGGAGTTGCTGAACGAAAGAACAGGTCACTCATGGAGATGGCGAGGTGCATGGTCAAAAGTCAGGCTTTACCACATAGTTTCTGGCTTGAAGCTGTCATGTGTGCAGCATATGTACTGAACAGGTGTCCCACCAAAGCGTTGCAGTCTATCACTCCATATGAGGCTTGGCATGACCGCAAGCCATCTGTTGCTCATCTGCGTGTTTTTGGTTGTTTGGCATATGCATTAGTGCCTGAACAACATCGCAGAAAATTGGATGATAAGGCAGTAAAATGTATTTTTGTTGGGTACAGTTCTGAAAGTAAAGGCTATCGTCTGTATCATCCACAGACTAAACGCATTCTGGTTAGCCGTGATGTTGTCTTTGTGGAAGATGCTATTCAGCCATTGCTTTCATGTACTAAGGAGACATCTGTTAGCTCCAAAGTCATGTATGATACTTTGATGCCTCTTTTTACAGGTGGACAGGCTAGCGCTGGTCCTAATGAGGCAACTTCTCAGCCTTTGCAGGTTTCATATGATGATGCAGATCATTCCATTTCTGATGCAGATTTACATGATGCACTTGTTGATGAGAGAGCTGATATTGAACAGGCAAAAACTATGCCAAAATGGCTGGTGCAGACTTTGCGTGACAGCAAATTAGATGCACCTTTGTCATATCGTACTCGTTCAGGCTCTCATAGTACCTCCTTTGCATCAGATTGCTATGCTATGGCTGCATCTAGTCTCTGTGATGAGAATGAGCCTATTTCTTTTGATCAAGCACAAAATTCAGAAAATTGGATGGCTGCTATGCAATCTGAATATGATGCTATAATGAAGAATGGTACATGGTCTTTATGTGACTTGCCTCCTAGCAAGAAGACCATTGGCACTAAGTGGGTATACAAGCTGAAGCGTAAACCTGATGGTACAGTTGACAGGTATAAGGCTAGGCTTGTTGCAAAGGGTTATGCGCAGGAAAGAGGCATTGATTTTGATGAGACCTTTGCACCTACATGCCGTATGACTACTTTTCGGAGCATTTGTGCACTTGCAGCCCATCATGGTTGGAATGTACATCAGTTGGACATTAAAACAGCATTTCTGAATGGTGACTTGCATGAAGAAGTGTATGTTTTTCAGCCCCGTGGCTTTGTGCAGAAAGGGCATGAAAACCAGGTGTGCAGGTTAAGGAAGGCGTTATATGGTTTAAAGCAAGCACCACGTGCTTGGTATGAGAAAATACATGCCTATCTGATTGCACATGGTTTTGAGAACAGTCCAACTGAAAGCACCTTATATGTTAAGCGTGCTAATGATGTGCTTCTGATCATTGTTGTCTATGTAGACGACATGCTGCTCACTGGTCCTCTTGAGAAGCATATTGCTGATTTCAAGGCTGATTTGCATGCCTCATTTGAGATGTCTGATTTGGGGCATTTGCATCACTATTTGGGCATTCAGTTTATGCAAGTTGATGGTGGAATGGCTTTGTGTCAAACGAAATATATTGACACATTATTGCAGCGTTTTGGCCTTGAAGACTGTAAGCCTATTGCCACTCCTATGGAGACAGGTTTACGATTGAGTCTTCATGATGCTGGAGATGCATTTGATGCTGTTCTCTATCAGCAGGCTGTCGGATGCTTGATTTACTTATGCATTACTCGGCCAGATATTCAGTTTGCTGTCTCACAGATGAGCAGGTTTATGCATTGCCCAGGAGTCACCCATTGGAAAGCGGTTAAGCGCATCTTTCGCTACTTGAGTGGTACTCGGCTACTTGGGTTGTTTTATCCCAAGGGGGGATCACTACCGCCAGATTTGCATGCTTTTTCTGACTCAGATTGGGCTGGTTGCTATGACACTCGTGTGTCCACCAGTGGTTTTTGCTTCATGCTTGGTAGCTCATGTATATCTTGGTTGAGCAAGAAGCAGCCTACTGTGGCCACTTCCAGTTGTGAGGCTGAGTATAGGGCAGCTTTCACAACGACTGTTGAGTGTGTGTGGCTCAGACGCCTTATGGCTGATTTGGGTGTTGGCCAGTCTTTTGCCACCACCATCTTCACTGACAGTCAGAGCGCATTGGCAGTTGCGAGGAACCCTGTGTTCCATGCTCGCACTAAGCACATTGAGGTGCATTATCACTATGTCAGGGAGAGGTTCTCTGCTGGGGAGATCAGCTTGGCATATGTGCCCACGCAGGAGAACATTGCAGACCTTTTCACGAAGGCTCTGCCTAGGGAGAAGTTTGAAGCTTTCCGCAAAGCTTTGGGCTTACTTCCTTTTGTGGAGTGATTTCCACATAGCTCGGCACTTCCTTATACATGAGTGCCAGCTCCTTGTTCACCGCATCACTCCCAGGGGGGATTTGTTGATATATTTAGGTAGTGATGTGTGTGAACACTCTAGGACCGCCGGGGCACTAGGTTTTTTTCCCCCGGCTTGTATATACGCCTATTGCCCTAATGGGCTACTTATCTTTGTACATTCTCTAGTAATACATTCAGTCTTGTGTGTTGTGCTCCAAGCTTCTTCTTCTTCCTTGTGCTGTTCGCGTGCTTCCGCAGACGTCTAACTCCAACAGTATCCACCTCTTTGATAGCCTCTTCCTCTCTGATTCTTATAATTTCTGTAGCACTCATCTGTGGTATGGTTAGACAATCCACAAATGTTGCATGGTGATGAGTTGTAGGGTCTCCCCCTACCTTGCTTACCTCCTCTGCCCCTGCCTCTTGAAGATCTACCTCTCCCTGCATAATTAGCTTGGGAGGTAGAGCCTTCTTCTTCTTGCTTCTTCCCTTTACCTTTATCCTTAACTTTCTTATCAGTATATAGAGCAGAGGGGTTATTACCTTTTGATTGATCTCCAGCCTTTGTAAACTTTGCTTCATGTGTGAATAGTTGGCCCATGAGAGTTGTGAGATCTGGGGTATGCATGTCCATGTAGAGATCCATTGCAGTGGTGAAACTCTCCCACTTATCATCTACCTTTAGTCCATTGGTTACTTGCCTTACTATTTGTTCCTCTTCAATCTCCTCTCCAATGCTTGCTAATTGGTCTACCACATCCTTGATCTTGGTCACAAATTGTGAGACTGATTGCTTTGGTTGCTTCCTAAGGGTTGTGAATTCAATCCACAGTTGATTCTTTCTGGCCCTTGTGTTAGAAGAAAAGTATGATGACAAGGTTTCCCAAGTCTCTTGGGAAGTCTTACAATTCCTGATGTGAGGTAAAAGGAAATCACATATAGAGTTAAGAAGATAAGACCTTGCCAATGCATCTTTTGCACACCATGTGCTGAGCCTCTCTTGTTCATCCTTGGTGGGTAGTCCTCTAGCTTTGAATGAGGGCAATTCCTCATCTCCTGAGATGAATCCAAATAAGCTTCTTCCTTGTAGAGAGGTCTTCATCCTTAGAGAACAAGCTTGGTAATTGTTCCTATCCAATTTGTCAATGAATGAAGGAAAACCATCTCCCATGTTACCTTATTGGCTCTGATACCACTGTTGGGAGAGATGGTTGGATGCACTCAGAAGATTGAGTTGGTACTGCTAATCCTGCTTTGTACCAGCCCTCTTTGACTCCAGATATGCTTAGTAGACTCCTTGAGCTTCCAAATGATACCAAAATATGCTATATGTGCTTTGGAAATGATTTGACTAATGGTTAGATCAAAACAGATGAGTTTGCACTTCACTAGACTTGAAAACTTTCTATTTTGATCTTGATACCTGCTCAGTCTTTTACTCAGTATGACCAGTACAGTTACAATTGGCAAAATTCCTTCTAGAGGTATTCTATTAGCTTAGTAAGCTACCATTTGCAAGTGAAATGAGATAAAATGATAGACTATACTCAGAGAAATCACTTTAGCAAAATTAGGGACACTCCCGACTTTTTAGGAGATATGCAGACAAATACCAGAGAGCAGTTCGACGGTGATTTCTCAAGATTGACTGAACCAAGTTGCTTCAAACTTTGTATGCTTGTAGTATGCTTTGAGCTGGATCTAGCAAGCTTTGAATCACTTGATTTGGAGCAGTAGACACTGAGATATGCCTCTTTGAAGTTGACAGACTTGAAGTAGTGCTATTAGAGAATACAGAGTTGATGAATGTAAATGTATGTATTAAATCACATTGATGTACATTCCCATTGACATTATCAACATTGCCAAATGGTACTCAGAGGTGTAGGCTATGAAGTAGACCTCACACTCTCAATGATCAGTAGTGTATGCCTCGGGAATTGAGCTAGAAAAGTGAGCTAAGCTACCCGCGACTTTTGACTTGCCTCTTTTATGGGATTGAGTTGAAACTTCAAGTTTGAATTCAAATTCAAACTCCTAGAATCTTTCACCTAAAAGGTAATGAGATATTCTCTCAATCAATCAACAACTTTTTCCACGACTCTAATCAAGTAGGTGTGTACATAAGTAATGCCAAGTCTTTTAGACTTTTACAAGAGGTAAAATGGTAATAGTTCATAAGCATAAGTTCCTATGACTCTTGCTTCATGTAGAGATATCCTTCAAAGATTCCAAGCCAAAGGTGAAGGCTTGAATTACACCAACAGATGCTATCCAAACTGGATAGCAAACCAAATCATTGGAAAGGTATGCAAGTTAATTTGGCAGGGTGTGCAATGGTTGTTAACACATTTATGCTTTCTACAACCATTTACCTTATCTCGTGTTGGAGGCCTAAGGAGAAAGAGTTGGCCAAAGTGGAAAGAATCACCTGAATCTTCCTATGGATTGGGGGCCCCAATAGGAGGGGGATTCTCAAAATCAAATGGGAAACTTGCATTAGCTTGAAGGACTCGGGGGGCTTGGGTATTTTGGATATCGTTGGGTTGGCTGACCAGTTGGCGGCAAAGTGGTTTATCAAGGCGTGGAGCAATAGTGAGTCCTCTTGGGCTAAATTGATCTTCAAAAACATGAAAGACCTTCCCTTAGTTGACCATTCTAGTTGGAAGGACATAGGGATCCTCATACTTTTATTCTCCCCCCACCGGGTGTCCCCTAAAGGCTCTAGCCTCATGTGTTCCTTATGGAGGAGTTGGAACAAGACCAAACAATTCATCACTATCAGTGATGAGTGGGCAGTTGTCATAAAACAAAATGACTCTATCTGGTTATCGATCATCAGCATTAGGGGGTCGAGGCTTGGAACCTTCAAACTGCTAAGTGACTATGGAACAAGGGGTTCAAACATTGGAAACGGCTCTAGAAACAAGAGACCGGCGAGTGGATCAGGTTCGAAGACTTAGACCCGAGACATAGAGTTAACCTCGAGGAATGGACTCTTCTTCAAGGCAGGTGTTTAGCTTGGGACCACTCAACTACCTGCCTTCTTTGCAGACAGGATCTTCTTTGCCTGGAGGCCTCAAATGGAACAATGGTAAGAAACTATTCAGAATCCCCAACTTCAAAGAGAACTTAGATGTTCATCACACCCGTAACAAGAGGTGGTGCTTTCTTAGACCAAACTTCGATGAGAACTAAAGTTCATGTCTATTTGGCACCCCCTAATACAGATTGAAAATTCTGTTCTCATGTGCTAGATCTTGCATAAGGGTATCTGGTCCAATGCAACGTCTAGTTCACCTATTCTTCAATTGCCCCAAGTCCCATGTTATCTGGCATCACATGACGCGGGTATTGAGACTCACAAACCAAATAAATTGGCAACAGGCACTGTTGGGTGAGGCAGTTGGTTGCTCATCAAGGTTGTGGAATGCCATCAAGGATGAGACTCTTTGCAAGATTTGGAGGGAGCGATGTGCTGTCAATTTTGGCTAAACTCCAAAGGAATGGTCGACTGAGAAATCCTTGTTTCTTCTAGGTAAAAGAATCTCTCGAGATAAGAAATCTCCACCGTCTAGACATCTCTATATTTATCTCCTTGATAACAAGTTGAAACCCAAATGGGTCGCACATGAGGGAGATGATAGATTTGCCCGCCTCATTTGTAATGCCCACTAGCTTACTGAACTTCTCCCCTGCATTGTGGGATTTGGGGGGTCCTACGGGCACTAGTCCCATTCACGTGTAACTTTTCTCCTTTATTTTAATTAAAGTCCGGGAGCATGGGCCAAGGAGGAACTTCCTTAAAAAAAAGGGGTGGCAGTAGCACGTCTATAGGAGGGTCCTTTTACTTTATCGTCGAGCATTTTTGGTTAAAGGGGGGTGAATCATTTGTTGACTAGAGCTTTTTAGGTGGAGTGCTTTTCTATGTGGTTTGTGATCTTCTCGGATTGTCATGGCTCTCGCAGCCCGCTTCCTTGTGAGAGGCAACTTGGCCCCGACCCCGGGGGAGATCGCTAATGTGGCCCCTATTTTGGAGGGGGGATCTTGTGTCGCCCATGGGACTCCGAGGGTGTTGAACCTCCCTTGGTCTCTCTTAGTATATCTGCAATTCTGTCATTGCAAGAAGAGCTCAAGAAAGTTTGTCTCGATGGACAGGTGTTTGGCCCTAAGCCTCCGCTCAAAATCGTGTGTCAGTGGCTTCGCAAAGAGTGGTTCCCCCATGGGTTGATTGTTTGTAAGTATTAGCTCTTATCGGCTAGTCATATTTTGCTAATTTTTGAGAATAAAGATATGGCATTTCGACCCCTTAGTGTCTGAACTTGGCAACTCGAGCCGGCGACCCTGTGCCTATTCAGATGGTCCCCTGATTTTATTCCTGACAAATTGAAATCTCTCTAGTTCCCTCTTTGGGTGGAGCTCACTAACCTTCCATATTATTTGTACAACCTCGTGTGGGACATTGTATCTCCTGTCGGCAAGCCATTGGCTTCACGAGAGGATGTTGGTGGTCTCATTTATGAAGGTGCAAGACATTCATTCAATGCTTAGTGGCACCCTCAAATCAATGTCGAGGCTCACCTCAGCACGTCGCTTTCATCAAAGATCAAAGTAGACTTGGGCGATGGAGATGTCTGGGAATAAGACATTAATTACAAAAACCTATCACGTGTTCTTTTGTTGTCGGAAAGATTTCCACCTTTTAGTTGATGTCTAGGAAAATTAAAAACATTTTTATTGGTTAATTCTAACCCCTTTATATAATTGTTTAACAATTGTTTTGCTTGGAACTAATGACTCTCTGAATACTTATAGGAACAAATTAATGAAGTTTAATATAGCCGCATTAGGTTTTTCCCTAACTGCACCTTCAAATGTGTGTTTGTACCCATTTAAGCATGGGGCATGGGTATAAAACTGTAGGACTACATATGTTTATGAGTGTTTATGTTGTGTTTATGTAAGAATTATAGTGTTAGGTAGATTAAGATTACGGTTCCTAAGTGTGTTTGTGTGTGTAGGTATGATTGTGTGTGAATATTAACATTAATATGATGTGTATGAATATTTGAATTAATAAATATATACTTATAATTAATTAAGATATCCTATATTTTATACATTTAATTAGTATAAATTAAATTATGTTTTAATGAACCATTTTAATAAGGTGTGAATATGTAATCATTAAGGTTTTTAAATTAATTTTATACCTTACTATAAACTTAAATATAAAGTATTAATGAATTATTAAATTAAAACCCAATTAAATTAAAATGAAAAATTAAAAATGGATAAATAATATGTGGTGTGTGTGGGAATGTGTTTAAAGAAGGGTGCCTAGAAGAAGTGTAACTAAAGTAATTAAAAGTGTGGAGTGCATAATTTATGCACTTAAAATAGAATAAAAGTGAATTTAAATGTGAGGTTGTGTGGAAAGTCCGTAAAAGTATGGTGTGAATCGTTTGTGAACTTAAAGTAATTAAAGAGAAAATTAAATTAAGGTGTAAATTAAATGTGTGAATAAAGTGATATGGATTAAAGTGTGGTCTAGAAGAAAAGACAAGTGTGTGCACTTAATATATATATATATATGGGTATGATGTACTCTTTTCTTCTAATGTTTTTTGCAAGTATTCCATTCCTTCTCTTCTTCACCTCTGTGTGTATGTTGAAGAGAGAGATTATGTTTTTCTTCCTCTCCTTTGTAGAGAGAGAGAGACATTATTTTGGCTATTTCTCCACGCATGCATAGAGAGAGAAAGAGAGAGAGAGAGAGAGGTTGATCTCTTCTAGCAACGCACGACGACGCAGACAGAGAGAGTTGGGTCCTTGATTGCAGTTCTGACTGGCGACTGTAGTGATGTGTAGCCACTAGTTAGAGAGAGAGATAAATAGTTTAATTCCCCCCTTTCCCACGGCTGCAATGCGGTAGCGCATAGGAAAGAGAGAGACTTGGTAGTTGACAGTGTCGATGACAGATCGTGATATGAAGAAAGAGAGAGTTATAGAGAGAGAGAGAGAAAGAGATGGAGAGAGAGAGGGGCAGAGAGAGAGAAAGAGAAAGAGAGAGAGAGAGAAAGAGAGAACGAATGAAAAAGAGAGTGAGTTAAATAATGTACTTTATTTTATAATTAGTAGATTTATTTTATAATTAGTAAATGATTTGATTGTTATTATGCATTCAGATTATTATGCATTCAAAAGTAAGGGTAATATGTAAGTTTATGCATATTAGAAGTGTATATGCATGATTGATGAATGCATGTGCATTTAAGATGTATGTGTATTTTAAGCATGAGCATAAAGAGTTTGTGAATGATGTGATGTACATATTAGTATGATGCACGATCATGCATAGGAATAATGAATGCATACATGCGAATGATGAGGAATGATAGTATGTATGCATGCATGTGAGAGCTAATACATGTGTATGCATATTAGCTAATCCATGATGTGATGTATGCATGTAGAAGAGAAATGAGTGTATGCATATGGAGTTGAAATGCATGCATGAGTAGCTATGCAAGTATAATTATATAGCATGCATTAGATGTTTGAATGTGCACTATGAAAGCATGTATGCATAAATATATGCATAAGAGAGTGGGTTATTATGTGTTAGCTTAAGTATAAGTTTACAAATTTGTGTTAGGATGTATGTTAACATATGTGAATATGTTAGCATATGTGAAGAAGTGTATTAGTATATGAAGACATGAGTTAGAATATGTTGGTATGTGTGTGTAAGCACAGGTAAGATTGTCTATTAGAAGCATGTGAAAAAGTGTGTGCATTTGCATATATGAATTAAATGTATGGATGCATGTGTATGCATCTGGAATGTTAGTTTACATGAAGGAGTGTATGTGCATGTGTATGAGCATATGCATATTAGAAGTGCAGATGCATGAGTAGCATGAGCATAAGATAAGTGCATGTATGCATAAACCTAGTGTGTATGCATGAGAAATGTATGCATGTAAGTGAATGTGTTAGCTTAAGTGTGAATGTATGCATTAGAGAGCATGTAAATGCTTTAATGTATGCATGAGCATATGCATGAGTGTTACGCATGTATGAGAATGTTATATGTATATATGAATTATGTTTTGTAAGCTTTGATGTTTCTAATGTTTCTTGGAGACATTGAAGAAAAGAATATCAAAAGAGCATTGTCAAGGAGTAAAGATTTTTGACAGTTACATGTTTCAGAGATTGAGTTGTTTATGCACTATTCCATCTACCTTACAAAAACCCATTGGAGCTTACTTCTTGTCTAGCTATTTGCAACTTTATCTTTGTGTAGGTCTCATTAGAATTCTACATCATTTTGGCAAAGTTTATCACTTATAAAGGTTTAGCATTAGCAGTACTATTGTTGATAGCTATTCTTATCACATTCATTACTATTTTCCATTGATCTACATTTCCGATGTGCACATAGCATTTAGTTGTGTCTGAAAGTACTAAAGCTAGAATTGAGTCTGATGAAGTAGAAGTAGAAGAAGTCATTAAAGATCAAATTACTAAAGAATCTTTAATTTCCATATCCTACGATCATTGTTTAACAAAGTTTTTAGCTTTATTTTCCATTGCATCTCCTCAACCACAGAGTAGTGAAAAGTTATTTCCGCCACCTCTAAATAGACAGACTCACCCTATGCAAATTGAAACAAAGTAGATGAGATTATTAAAGAACATATAATCGATGAATCATTAATTTTACAATCATATCAAGACTCTCTTGCTAGATATAAAGCAGCCCAACCTTACGATCCTTAGATGCATAGACTTATAAGCATTTCACATTAGTTGATTTTAAATATATATTAGTCCTTACATAAAATAGGTAATTAAAATTGTTTGCATCATCTATTACCCTATTCTTCAAGTAAATAGGAAGTCCTTGAGCTTGCTCCAAACACCCGGCGTGTGTCGAGTGATTTGGTAGATGACTTGATCCATCAATCCGAGCATCTACACAACCCGACATTGGTGACTTTTGGTGGATGACTTGATCCATCATCCGAGCATCTACATGACCCAACATTGGTGAACTCCACATGAACAGTGGCATTGCAACTCAGGACTATAGGTCAAATTTTTCTTTGTGTATGCATATTTATGATTCAACAAGTGTTGCAGCAGTATCTTCATCCTTGGGAGTTGTGGCTATCTCATGAAAACTTGCAATCTTCTAGGTATCAAGGGCTGATCTGTTGATCTGAGCACCTCCACAAAGATTGGGAAGTAGGTGATCCTCCTCTTGCCACCCCTCTCATCGAACAATTGAAATGTTTGCACTCATATTAGCAAAAGATTATTTAGGATTTGATTAAATGACAATAAATGTATTAAAATTGACATAAGGACTATTTTGAACCTCTTTTTTGAGCCGTTGGTATGATTTCTTTTACTTTCAAATCCTTTGTTTAAAGTGAAAATTTTGGTTAAGTGAAAATTTTTGGTTTAAGTATAAATCATAGGTTTAATTGCAAATCATTGGTGCATTTTCAAACATCAAAACTGGACTCCAATGGAATTATAGACTTAGCAACTGAACATAAAGAAAGGCTAAAGAAAGAAGTTCAAAACATTGTTAGGATTGTTCAAGCTAAATCAAATCAAAATATAAAAATGGATGAACTATTTAAGAATATGATGCAAGAAATGCAAGGTCATAAAGTTGTTGAAAATCTACTAAAGGATAAAGGAAAGTTCACAGGAGTGAATGTAACAAATTACTTAGATACATTTGAAGAATTTGCCAAACTTCATGGCTTGCCTGAGTTGAAATGGAAAACATATCTAGGTAGACTTAACACAGGTATAGTTAAGGCTATTATGGAACTACATGATAAACATGAATGGGATGAGTTAAAAAAGGAGTTACATAAAGAATTTTATCTAGAGGATTATAGTCAACATAGTAGAGAGGGATTCATGAAATGGATTAGTTCCCCTAAACCTCGTGTCTCTTTAACTCAACTCCATTACCAAAAGAGGATAGGGTAGCCCTTACCCCAGACATAGTCCTATATTTCCTTAAGACATTGACCCCATATATAAGGGTAGAGGTTGAATGTAGACTTGAAGAGCCGGGTAAAAAATATGGACTTACAAATGACTCGGCCATTGTGAAAACAGTGGTTGAGGTGGTTGCTCATATGAAAGATACACATATAACCTCTAAGGTTGAGCCAACTGCATCTACATCTAAAATTTCAACTGAATTACAATTTGAAATTTTATTTAATAAGTTGGATAACATGATGCACATGCATGAAAACATGTCTAAGGAGGTAACTACTTTACAGAATGTAGTGTATGCATTGAATTTACAAGATAAACCCTCAATCCAAACTCAACCTACTATCCAAATTCAACCTACGATATATCCTCAACCTCTTTCAACTCCTAATCCTCCACTAGTACCTCCTAATCCTCCAATTATATCTCAACCAATTCCTCAAGCAATCAACTAAAGGAATTTCAATGAGCAAAGAAATCCCAATGTTAGGAGATGTATCTGATGTGATGCCACATATCATCTTACCTATACATGTGAAGCCTTAAAGTAAACAAAAGAACGACGACTTTTTATTGACATTGATAAGAAATTGTGTGACTATCGAACACATCTTCCTTTAGTTGCAAATTGGGTAAAGGGAGGAATGCAGAAGCTCTACGAAAATCTTTTTGAATCTAAGAAAGCATCTTATGTTGTCAAATTAGAGTGTGTAGATAATGATTGTGAATCCGAGCAGTCTAGAGAAACAAGGAACTACTCTATTGAAGCTTTAATTAAGGCTAGGGATGACATTATGTAGAAAACTTCTTGGAACTCATCCATTGATCAATTTTCGATATATTCACATATTGCGAATGTTGAAGGAAAAAGAAAGTGGGATGATGAACAAGATATAAATGATGCAAGGGGATGAGTTACTAGGAGCAAAATGAGATATGAACCTAAGCTTAAGAAAGTATAATTTGAACAAGGTGAAAGTTCCAAAACAAATGAATAGAAAAAAAAAGAAATTAGGGAGGGAAAACAACCTATGATCAATGAACCAAAACAAACTTCAGACAAATTAGAAGAAACTCGTAAAACAAAATAACAAATTGAAGAGAAACAAGAAAAGAAACAGAAAAGAATTCCGAACACTATCCTTATATCGGAACTAGAACAAAAGGTTGATGCAAAGGAAATATTGTATGATATCTTGTTGAAAAGCACAGTAGCTATGACACTAGAACAAATATTTTCAATTATAGAAATTGAGTTTAAAGAAAATTTTATTAAATTAATATAAAGAAAGAGGTTCCCTCTTTCACAAGAGGTAGAGATGTAGGATGTTGCCGATATAAGTCAAATAATGCATGAATCTCTTTCTTTTGACTCAGATGATGAAGCGGAAATTACTTGTAATGTCAATAAAAACTTTTTAGGATAAATCGTGCCAAATGATGAAACCAAACATTCAAAGAGCAACTTTAGTAAAAGCTTTTGGGCAAGAGGCACACCTGAGATGAAGATTAACTTAGGTGATCAAAAGAAATCATATTCTGCTTTAGCCCTGATTGATTCTTGGTCTTAGATTAGTGTGATTTCAAAAGAGCTTTACGACAAGTTTAAATGGCCAATAGATAAAAATCATGGTTGGATTATGAGAACTGCGGACAATGGATGTGGTTCACTCTTAGGAGCATGTGCAAATATACCTCTGATGATAGGTGGAATCTTTGAGACATTTCACTTTTTCATTCAGGATAACTATGCCTATGAGATTATCTTAGGTCAACCGTTTATATGCGAGGCCAAAATGGCAACCAAAGTTATGGATGATGGCTCTGTATACCCGAGAATTAGATCTAACGATGATTTGCATCACTCCAAGTTATGATAGTAAGTCCTAATCACATACAAAATCTTGAACAAATTAGAAAGACTCACATCCGTTCTCATGAGAAGGTACATGATGATCATATGCCTCTTTGTGAGTTCGGAACTTATTATGATCAAAATTTTTCCTAGATGCCACTTTTGCACGAGACAACAATGGTCCTTGGATTGATGTCCTCCACCCATATGAAAAAACCTTAGAAAGTTTTGCACTTTATTTTCCTTCATCTTATTTGCAATTCATTCATTATAAAGAAATCCCTAAAAAAATTATAAAACATTAGGAAATATTTTTCAAAGGAAAAGGTTACATTTCATCTGATGAACATATTGAACATGTAGTTGAAACTTCATCCATATTTTCAATACTTGAGGAACTTTAAAATATTTTACATGAAAAATAAACTTTTAGATTTGTGCTTTTAAATTAAATTGATGAATATGAACTTATTGCTAAATTTGTTATGAATTATATTAGTAATGAAGCTAAAGTTGACACAAAATATAAAATTGTTGATAGAAAAATTAAACCTATTGCACAACCTTTAACAAAATGGAGTGAAGAGAAACTTACACAGGTCTCAAAAGATCCATCTTTACGAGAGCGTACAAATATTGGTCATACATTTACAGATGAAACTTTAAAATTAATCAAAATAATAAATGATGATCAATTTTTGTTACCTGCTGAACGTGACTTATTCCAAAGAGTGATTAAAAATCATGGAAAGGCTTTTTCTTTACATCCCCATGAGATAGATTGTGCAGACTCACAACTTGTACCTCCAATGATTATCTTTATTGTGCCTCACATCCCATGGAATCTATGTCCTATACCTATCCCAAAAGCTCATTTACCTGAGCTCATGAGGCTACTTAAGGAAAAGATTCACATGAGGATTCTTGAGCCAACGTCTATACCCTACTCAAATAGGTGGTTTAGAGTCCCTAATAAAAATGACAAATTACAATTTATACAAGTTTTACAACCTGTGAATAAAGCTACGATTAGGAATGTAGGCATTGGCCCTATTGTGGGAGAATTCACTGAAGCATTTGTTGGTCATGCTATCTACTCAATGGGAGATTTATATTCTGACTATGATCAATTTCAACTTGCTATTGTGTTGAGCCCATAAAAGTCATATTGGTCAAAGTCAACTATAGTCAAGGTCAAAAGGAAAAAGTCAATTGGTCAAAGTCAACAAGTTCAAGGTCAAAGTCAATAGGTGTAAAGTCAACAGGTGCAAAGTCAAAGTGCTAAAGTGCAGGTGTCAAAGTGCACAGGTAGTGCATAGTAATTGTCCACAAGGGGTAAATTGGAGAAAGTGAGTTGGAGGTTGCAGAGGTATTTCTCTAATTTCCCTAAGGTTCAAAGTGTTTTTAAAGTATTTTGGAAGGTTCAGGTGAACCCCCTCTTATGTGCAAAAGTGAAGACTTAAATGGAAAATGTGAAGGTATGTGAAGCGGCAGTGTACACACAAGTGAAAGTATGGCCCCCCAATTAAAATTTTTGGTTTTAGTCTAAAGTCACTACAGGACAAAACAGGGAGTCGTTGGCTGCCACTTGTGAAGACAATCTTGGGACATCAAAATGAGCACCAAGATACTATTGCAGTTAAGAGCGTACGTGATCGACACACTCAAATCAAGGCAAGGACTATTCTTGGACCAATTTTTAGAGTAAGCAAGAGAGCATAGTCTAAGGAAAAAAGAGAGAGAAGTGCAAGAGTCACCAGTGTGCGACGCAGAGAAGTGGAAGTGAAGGAGTGCATGGAGAGTGACTAAAGGATTGTGCAGAGAGTGCTAAGCTATACTCCCCCAAGGATCTCAAGGTCTCATTGCAGTGTGCGCGTGCCAACAGAAGGTATTCACTCCTCCCCCTTTGTGGAAGCTTGGTGCAAGGTATGCACAAGTGTGAGCTTGAAACAGGTGGAGGTCTGGTGCAGAGGAGGCGGGCAGCAAGAAGACTTTGGGTATTGGGTATTTTGTAATTGACCACTGTGGGGTTTTGCACAGAAATATTGGCTTGTATTGTACTTCAACCTTGTATTTATCTTATTGTAATCAATCGGCAGAGGCTTCCAGGGTGTATTTTCTCTTCTTGTCTCTTCCCTTTTCTCCTATAAACCCTCAAACTCCTTCTTGTCCAAGAATCCCCCAACAAAATTTGCCACGCCCGGTGGGACTTCCAAGGAGATTTGAGCTTAGGAGAAACCAAGTGCAAAGTATAGCAGAAGTCACGTGTCTACAGTGCTACTACAGGACTACTTCATCAACCAAAAGGTAAATATTCTTATCAAGTGTCTCATATTAAGTGGGCTATGAGCTGCTCATGACCGCAACCCGGTCCCAAACATTGAGGGTCACCTGCAAGCAAACAAGAAGGAAGGTTGTGAGAAGATCCTCCAGTCCACTATCTTCAACCTCATCAGTAAAGAGCATGGCGGGACAGGTAGACTTGGAAACCTTACTCTCAAGATTAAATATAAAGTTTCCTTCTTTCAAAGGCCTAGCTCAGGAGGATCCGCATGAACACATTAGAAGGTTTTTGGCACTATGTAAGACTAGAGGCTTATTGGGTAGGGAGGATGCCTTTTTTATTCTCTTCCCTGCCACATTAGAAGGATTAGCAGATAAGTGGTTCAGCCAGTTTGCTGAAAACCATTTTACCACTTGGGATTTGATGAAAGATGCATTTAAAAATCAATTCCACCATGGCAACACTACGGAGATCATCATAGAAGAACTAGAAAATTTGAGATTGGGTCCAGGAGAAAAGTTCCCAGAATTTGTGACTAGGGCCAAAGCACTAATGGCTAAATTGCAAGATCCACCACATGATTTCTTTGTTAAGAAATCGTTAGCTAAGCCCCTACCAGTGGACACCCAATGCAAAATAAAGGAATTAGTGTTACCTACAGCCTCCATAGAGGAGTTCATCAACACAGCTACATGCCTGGAGCAGATAAGGCACCAGTATGGAGCAACTTCTTCCCAACCAACATATGGTACAGAAATGGAGGATCCAGTGATCCAGCTAAGGAAGGAGCTGGAGGGCTTAAAAAGAAATAAGCCCTACAAAGAGGAGGAGAATGTTGTTGCTCAGTTGAGAAGGGAGATTGAAGCACTAAAGCTCCAAAAGGAGGAGGAGGTCCAAGCAGAGGAATCGGCTCAGCTGCGACAGGAGCTACAGGAACTCAAAGGGAGTGGCATCAAGAGTGGGCTTTGGTGTTCCATGTGCAGTAAGCAAGGTCACATAGTAAGTGAATGTCCTCTGTTAAGTGTGACTTGCCAATTATGCAGGAAGGTTGGTCATGAGGCCCATGATTGCCAATCAAGGGGAATGCCTACAACGACATACTGGACACAAGGAGGATCCCTACCACCCACAAATGTGATGGTTGTTGCACCGAATCAAGGTAACAACTATAATCCTAGACAGAGGAATAACTTTGGAAATGGGCCTAGGAGGCCAATCATCTGTTTTAGATGTGGAGAATGCGGGCACTATCAAAATAGGTGCACCCTGCCAAAAAATGCCCCTCCTTGCAGAAACTGCCCTGAGGCCAGAGACCATTATACAAATTGTTGTCCTAAGAATCAAGCCTCTTCCTCCGGGCCCCATATTCAAATGATTTTTGTGCACAAAGAAGAAATGTGTGATCAAGTCAATGAGCCATCACCATCTACCAGGGTGGTGCAGTTAGAAGAAATAGAATCTTTGACTGTGTAGACAAGAAGCAAGGGGAAGGTCCAAGCAGACATAGGACAAGAATCAAAGATTAAGGAATGGAATCAAGATAGAGAACCATCTGAAGATAAAGCCACCACAGGTGTAGATACAAGGCAAAAAGGAGATCTCATATGTACCAGTGATGCCATTGGGCATGCCTTCAACAGGGCTCATGAGGAGTTTGATAAGTCAACTGGAGCCCATGCTCTCAAGGAATCAGAGGCTTCAAGACTACTCAAGTCCATGAAAAAGGAGGTTAGTATTTTCGATTTAATAAAGATGGACGGGAAATTCAGGTCAGAGTTATTGCAGATAATTGATGAAACTTCCACTACAAGTTTGGTGGCAAAGACTCCTGTTTTACATAAAGGAAAAATTGTAGGGGAAGCACCCCTTACAGATTATAAAAGTCCTTGGCTGACAGTATCTATCAAGGGTCATGAATTTCAAGGAGTTATTGTGGATGGTGGTTCTGGCATTAACTTGATGCCTGAACATACAATGGAAAAGATTGGACTCCACCCTTCAAGGCCTGCAAATTTCATTGTTACTTTGGCAGATCAGAGCAAAGTAAGGCCCTTGGGAGTGATCCCAAAAGTTCCACTTGAAGTACAAGGTAATCTATTCATTCTGGATTTTGTGGTTTTAAGATTGCCCCAGGTTGAAGGAGGATTTCCCCTCTTAATTGGAGGACCATGCATGAGGCATGCAAGTGTCATTCATGATTGGGGCAAGGACACTATGTGGGTACAAAAGAAAGGGCAAGAGATGACACAGATTCATTTAGAAGAGGGCCCAGATAATCAAGGAAACACCAGCATGATGCAAACAGTTGGCATATGCATGGAATCAGAATCGGAGGATCAACCCCAATTAGATTTCGAGGAAGAAGAGGATATTCTAAATTGGCTCCAAGCAGGCAACTCTTCCTCTTGTTTTGGAATTTTCCTTAATAATTCTTGCACATCTGAAGGTTATGATGAAGATAAGGAAAAAGTCAAGGTTGATGGATTGGGAGAGCCCATTACAGACCACAGAAGGGGCAGGAAGACACCCCTCAGATGCAACTTGGAGGAGGATATGACAACCACAGATAAAGAAGTTACTAAAGCTAAAGGCAAGGTAAAAGATTCTAGTGAAGAGTGTTCTTTCCCAGTTCAAGAAATACCTACAAGATGGATGCAGGACAAGGAGGAACACATTGAAATCCAAAACACCCCTGCTTATGAAGCAATGCACGAAAAGCTAGTGGACAAAGACAAGGAAGAAGATGAGCACGAAGATGCTCTGGTAGAGAGAAATCATGTCAAAGAAATACAATTAGACACTCAAAACAATAATCGGCCAATTTTGGTGGCCACTTGGTTGTGGAACCACCCACAGCTCCTTGAAAAGGTAAGAGCATTCTTGAACCACTACACATATGTTTTTGCATGGCATTATAAGGATTTAGAAGGAGTACCCCCTATTTATGGAGAACACAGGATTCCTCTGATAGAAGGAGCAAAACCAGTGAGAGGCAAAAGTTATAGGTTAAATCCCAAGTATGTTGAAGCTGTCTATTTAGAAATTCAGAAAATGGAAGATGCAGGAATTATCATCCCTGTAGAACATTCGGAGTGGCTATCTCCCATGGTGATTGTGCCAAAGAAAAACACTAACAAGATCAACATCTGTGTGGATTTTAGGGCATTGAACAAGTCACCATTCCAGATGGATTTCCAATGCCATTTGCTGAGCAGGTCATAGAAGAAGTAGCTGGTCATTCCCTTTACAACTTCATGGATGGATTCAACAGATATAATCAGATATCCATTCACCTTGGGGATCATGAGAAAACAGCATTCATTACTCCTTGGGGAACTGCTATCTGAAAATGCCATTTGGATTGAGAAATGCTCCAGCTACCTTCAACCGAACATTTAGTCTCATCTTTGGACCATTGCTACTAGAGTCGCTAAGAATCTTCATGGATGACTTTTCATCCTTTTCAGGTACTCTCACAGAGACTCCATTGGATTGTTTAGAAAAGCATCTAATTCAATTACAACAAGTTTTTAAGAGGTGCAGAGAAACAAAGCTGAAACTGAACCCCAACAAATGCCACTTTTTGGTGACCGAAGGTACCCTCCTGGGACGTGGTATCTTCCAAAGGTATGGCACCTGATCCAGACAAAATTATAGCCATATTAAAACTACCTAGGCCTAAATCTCCAAAAGAGATTCAGAGTTTTCTAGGCCATATAGGGTACCACCGCAAATTTATTAAGATGTATGCAGATATAGCCAAGCCTTTGGCTAGGCTTACAGGCAAGGAAATTCCTTTTAAATGGGAAGAAGAGGAGGAAAAATCATATCAAACATTACGGTCAAGGTTAGTGTCTGCTCCCATTTTGATCACACCTGAGTGGTCGAAAATATTTCATATACATGTAGATGCCAGTGCCTATGCAGTGGGGGCAGTTTTGACACTACCTAGTGAAGAATTTAAAATGGACAGACCAATTCAATATGCCAGTAGAATTTTGACTAAGGCTGAAAGGAATTACAACACCACAGAAAGGGAAGCCTTAGCCATGGTTTTTGTTGTCCAAAAATTTCATCATTACTTACTGGGAGTAAAATTTGTTATTATAACTAACCACCAACCTCTAAAATACTTGCTCAACAAACCACAAGCCACTGGTAGAATATGGAGGTGGTTATTGTTATTCCAAGAGTTTGATTTCTCTGTAGTTCATAAACCAGGTAAAGAAAATGTTATGGTGGATCACCTATCCAGAATCAATATGATGGATCAAGCCAGTGGAATCACTGATGATTTTTGAGATGCTCATCTGTTTGCTGTACAAGCTCAAGGTTGGTATTACGATATCAATAATTTCATTAAAACTGGTTTGTATCCAGAAAAGGCTAGTGTTGTGCAAAGGAAGAGATTGCTAATCAAGAGCACACCATATACCTTCATTAAAGATAAATTATATAGACAGGGAAAGGATGACAGGTTTAGGAAGTGCTTGGAAGAAGAAGTGAGGGAAGTCCTTCACTCTGCACATGAAGGACCAGGTGGTGGGCACCTTCCAGGGCATATTATGAGTCAGAGGATACTAGCTGCTGGTCTATGGTGGCCTACACTATTTAAGGATGCAGATGAATGGGGAAAGACATGTGACGTTTGCCAGAGGTGTGGACCTAAGCCAACAAAGCAGAGGCATAACCCCTTGATTGTTTCCACTTCCTGGCAACCATTTGAGAAGTGGGGGCTAGATTTTATAGGGCCCATCTACCCTCCGGTAATTCCACAAAGAGAGAAATATCTCTTGATAGCTACAGATTATGCAACAAAGTGGGTTGAAGCTATTGCTTCCCCCGATTGCACTCCCCAAACTGTTGTTGATTTCATTTACAGTAGCATCATTTGCCAGTTTGGATGTCCACTTGAAATTTGTACAGATCATGGTACCCATTTTGTCAATAAGGTCCTGCAGGAAATTTTCAACAGGTATAGAATTCTACATAGGACCTCTTGTGCCTACTATCCAACAGCCAATGGACAGGCTGAATCAACCAATAAGGTTTTAATCTCAATGTTAAAGAAGGAGTGTATGTTACAGCCCACTTCCTGGGGCATTGCTTATCAAGGTACCCTATGGGCATACAGGTTAGCTTACAAAGAGGCCACGGGATATTCTCCATTCCAACTGGTTTATGGCATATTTTCCATTGAGCCCTTTGAATTTTTACATGGATCACCTAAGATAGCATTCATGCAGGGCAAGAAAGATTGTGATGTCTCTCAGAGGCTTGAAACACTACATAAAGTGGAGGAGATTTGTCTACTAGCAACAAAACAATTGATAGAGACTCAGATGAAGAGGAAGGAGGCACATGATCGACATCTGTGGAACAACAACATAGAAACAGGCATGTTAGTTCTTCTCCATAGACCTCATCTTCATACACAATTAAGAGGAAAATGGCTTCCACACTGGGAAGGACCTTATCGAGTCAAAACAATGCTAAATTGGGATGTTGTGGAGTTAGAGACGCTGAAAGGAGAGACCTTGCCACTGGTCAACATTTCAAGGCTCAAGGCCTACCATCAACACACTTGAAAAAGTATGGATCACCTGGAACTGCAAAATCTGTCCAGGCTGTACATAGCTTTCTCATCTCATTCTGCTCAGTTTTAGTAGTTTTCTTTATCAATTTCATACTTGTTCCTTGAGTTTTTAGCAAACCTAGAAGGCATTTCATAACCTCTACAAAAGTACAAATTTTGGGTATTTTTGGAATTTTTTCTAGCATTTTTTATCCTTTTCTGATATCATGTTCTTGCCAAACAGGAGGAATAAAAGGAGGCTCTCTGTGGTTTGATGAAGAAAATTGGACCTAGCCCTGTAGAAAACTTCATGAGAATTTTTTGGTAATTTTTTGGCATTTTTTTCGATTTTTCCTTCATTTTTCTCTATTTTTGGGTTATTTTCCACAAAAAAAAAACCAAGATTTTCGGGTTGAGGGTTTTTAAAAAAAAAAAAAAAGCTCTCTCTCTATCTTACCCCCACCGACCAACACCCCCCCCCCTCCACACCCCCTCCCCCCCCCCCTCCCCCCCCCTCCCCCCCCTCGCCCCCCTCCCTCCCCCCCCCCCCCCCCGCCCCCCCCCTCCCCCCCCGCCCTCCCCCCCCCAAATTTATTTTTTTATTTTATTTTATTTTGTTTATTTTATTATTTTTATTTTTTATTTTATTATTTTTATTTTTTATTTTATTTATTTTATTTTTAAATTTATTTTATTATTTATTTTCTTTATTTTTCTTTTTATTTTTTTTCTGTATGGGCGTTCAAAATTATTAAAAAAAAAAGGGACGACAATTTTTTTTATTTTTAGCATATATATAATTTAATTTTTATTTTTTTTATTATTTTTTTAATTTTTATGGCTCAAAGCTTTTGGCTTTGGATCGTGCCTCGGTTGACCGTTTTTCACAAAACTGGAGTCATTTTCATGTTTTTTGGCACCTCTAGACATAGTTTTTGGCTTTATTTTCCAAATTCCAACTTTTTCTCTGACTTTTGGTCAAAACCCTCACGTTTTGCGCACATTTATCACATGTTTTTATTTCACCACATTGCCCACATGGTCTATTCTCACCTTGTCTTTCCTTATGTTTCATAATATCCCACATGCACCCTCTGTAGCTCTCCTCTTTTGTCTTTTTAACCTCTCCATAGCCCCATCATTCTACTCCCTCACCCTCCCCTTAACCTTTTGCCCAACCACATCCTTAACCCTACCTGCCCCATCCCACTCAGCCCCCTTAGCCCTACCCTCCCCCTCCTTTCTATTCTCCCCTTGCCCCCCCCTTTTTTGCTTTTCCATAGCCAAAAACCCCTTTTAGTTATTCTCTGGTGCTTGTTCTGGTGGAATTGATTGCTACTCAGGTGCCCTCTTCAAGCTTTTGCAGTTCCCACATCATGGTGCCCTCTATGCTCCGATTTTTGGCTGTAGCTCTCCGAGATGGAGAGCACATTAAGTGGTGAGCAACTGTTGAGCCCATAAAAGTCATATTGGTCAAAGTCAACTATAGTCAAGGCCAAAAGGTCAAAGTCAATTGGTCAAAGTCAACAAGGTCAAGGTCAAAGTCAACAGGTGCAAAGTCAAAGTGCTAAATTGCAGGTGTCAAAGTGCACACGTAGTGCATAGTAATTGTCCACAAGGGGTAAATTGGAGAAAGTGAATTGCAGGTTGCAGAGGTATTTCTCTAATTTCCCTAAGGTTCAAAGTGTTTTTTAAGTATTTTGGAAGGTTCAGGTGAACCCCCTCTTATGTGCAAAAGTGAAGACTTAAATGGAAAATGTCACCGAAGGTATGTGAAGCGGCAGCGTACGCACAGGTGAAAGTATGGCCCCCCAATTAAAATTTTTGGTTTTAGTCTAAAGTCACTACATGACAAAACAGGGAATCGTTGGCTACCACTTGTGAAGACAATCTTGGGACATCAAAGTGAGCACCAAGATACTATTGCAATTAGGAGGGTACGTGATCGACACACTCAAATCAAGGCAAGGACTATTCTTGGACCAATTTTTAGAGTAAGCAAGAGAGCATAGTCTAAGGAAAAAAGAGAGAGAAGTGCAAGAGCCGCCAGTGTGTGACACAAAGAAGTGGAAGTGAAGGAGTGCATGGAGAGTGACTAAGGGATTGTGCAGAGAGTGCTAAGCTATACTTCCCCAAGGATCTCAAGGTCTCATTGCAGTGTGCGCGTGCCGACAGAAGGTATTCACTCCTCCCCTTTTGTGGAAGCTTGGTGCAAGGTGTGCACAAGTGTGAGCTTGAAACAGGTGGAGGTCTGGTGCAGAGGAGGCCGACAGCGAGAAGACTTTGGGTATTGGGTATTTTGTAATTGAGCACTCTGTGGGGTTGTGCACAGAAATATTGACTTGTATTGTACTTCAACCTTGTATTTATCTTATTGTAATCAATCGACAGAGGCTTCCAGGGTGTATTTTCTCTTCTTGTCTCTTCCCTTTTCTGCTACAAACCCTCAAACTCCTTCTTGTCCAAGAATACCCCAACATATTGAAAGTAGGGATATCATGACTATGAAAACTCCTTTAGGCTTAGTTTGCATGTGCACTTTTCCACAAGGAGCTACTAATTTCAGTAGCGCACATGATGAACACCATGAATTCTATTTTACATGACTTCATTCCTAATGTAACTATGCCATTTATAGATGATATACCTATTACAGGATGTGAAGAGAATGCAAAAGATTGTAGACCATATCTATGATTGTGAAAGGGTTTTCAAGAGATTTGAATAGGTTGTTCTTACATTTTCAATAGAGAAGTTTGTTTTTGGTGTTAATGAGGTTCTCATAGTTGGTCATTTATGTGGGAATTTATGGTCGGAGACCATATCCACCTAAGGTTGATGCCATAAACAAGATTTATGGGATATGTAGCAATATTAGTGAAGTGAGACAATTTCTTGGTGCTTGTGTGTTTTACTCAATTTGGATTCCTCACTAAGCACATGTTGCTAACTGCTTATATGCATTGCAAAGAAAGAATCAAAAGTTTCTATGGACAGAAGAGCACTCAAAAGCTATGAGCAAATTAAAGAAATTGCTTCTTAATGCTCCTATTTTAAAACATGTGGATTATTCTGATCAAAAGCCCATTATTTTGACTATCGATACGAGTCCCATAGGCATAGGATGGGTTATTGGTCAGGACGATGAAGAAGGAAGATGATATGCCGTTAGATTTGGAGCTAAAACATTATATGAAACTCAAAGAAATTTTCCACAAATTAAACGAGAACTCTGGGGTTTAGTCGTTGCATTAAAGATTGATAAAGAATATTTTATAGGAGCAAATGTAATTTTAAAGAAAAATTGCTTACCACTAATAGGAATGATAACAAATTGTTCATCACCCAATATTGTTATGCTTAGATGGATCTCTTACATTAAATTTATAAATCCAGTTTTAATACATATTGCAAGAAAATCTAATTATGTCGCTGATATGCTTTCTAGAGCTAGGTATGATGAAGATGAAGACGCAGAACTAGATACTAATGCAATTAAATATGATTCTCAATCATATGTGTATGAACAATTTAATATTGGTGAATATGAAGGAGAGTGGCAAGATATTGGAAGGTATCTTAGTCCTTTGAGCAGATCGCCTGCATAGTCTTCAAATAGATTTAGGAACATCAGAAAAAGAGCTTTCAAATTTTTCTTAAAAGATGGACTAATTTGGAAACATGCAAGGGGGGAAATTAAATTTCCACAAAGAGTACTAGGAACTAAGCGTCTTCAAATGCAAGTCATGCAAAATATGTATGATGCTTTATGGGCTAGACATAAGGGATTTGTGGCTACTTATGAGAAGATTAGAGAAAGTTATTGGTGGCCTGGCATCTATGTTAATGTAAAGAATTATGTGAATTCTTGTGATATATGTCAATTAGATTCATCAGTTAAGCATTGGGATCCGTTTACACCCTACCTATCCACCATGTATACATTACAACTGGGTAGTTGACCTAGTGACCATGCCCAAAGGTATAGATAAAATGAGATATATAGTTCTTGCACGTGAAGACCTTACAAACCATGTAGAAGGTCGAGCCCTACGATCTAAAACAACATTCACTGTATGTAAATTTCTACTTGAAGATGTAATTTCGAGAGTGGTTATGTTGAGAAAGCAGTCATTGATAGGGGTGAATTAGATGCTCAAGAAGCTAGAGATTTCTTTGCTAGGCATGGAATTTGTTTAGCTCTTACCACTACTTATAGCCGTGAGGCTAACGGGAAAATAGAAAGAGGGAATTCTCCAGTTATCAAGGCGATTTCTAAAGCCTACAATGGTGATCTTAAGAATTGACCAAAATTTCTACCGTTTGCATTATGGGCTGATAGAATGACCTGTACTAGAACAACAGAATATATGCTAGCAGAGTTAATTTACTGCCAGAAACCTATTTTTCATGTTCATACTCAAATACTTACTTGGGCTACTCTTCCATGGCATGAAAATCAGTCTGCCGAAGAACTTTTGGCTCTAAGAATTAAACAGCTTGAGCAAGGAAATGAAAAGATAGAGGAAGCTATAGCTAAATCAAAATAATCATGAATTAAGAATAAAAAATACTTTGATAAATTACATAGGCTAAGGCCAAAGCCAATTCAAATTGATGATTGGGTTTTGATTTACGATAGCATCTCCTTCTGCAATTGATTGTTTGAATTCATCTATGCTTTAAGAGCAGAATTTGCCTCAAACAGATTAGTGTTTGCGAGCTGGAGTTCTGTATCAGTTTGCTTTGCTAAATCTACCATTTCTTGTCCTCTCTGCACAACTTCATCTAATTGTACTCGCGTTTCTTCCAATAAGTTTCCAAGTGCTATGCGAGCATCCTTTTTATCCTAAACTAACTATTTTAACTGAAAAAATTCTGCATCAGTAGCACTTAATAAATCATCTTTGGCTTGTATCTCAGCTAACGCAGCATCTCTTTGGCTGATCAACGATTTCTGTTCAGCAAGGCGAGCGTGTAGCTCTTGAATCTGTTCTTGCATAGCATGATTTTCGGCTTTGAGTGCAATCGCTTATTCTTGCAATGGAGTGATATCTGCTTCTAACACATCAACTTTGTGTTGTAGTTCCTACCTAAGATTATTAGCAATTTCCTTCATCTGTTTTGGTAGTTGTTGTGATAGTTGGATCAACATATGACCTATAGATGCTAACTCAGTAAACATGGGAATCAGAGGAAACAGGAGAGGAGGAAGTGGTTGGGATGAAGAAGCTGACAAGAGCTGATGAGAAGAGGGTGGAGAATAATTAGGGGAAGAAGAAGAAGTAGCAAGTTCATCAAGGACAATGGGCTCGGTAGGTGCAATGGAATCGACTGGAGGCATGGGTGGAGGAGTGGGTAGAAGAGTATTGGGTGCCAACACTATTCCGGTAAGTTGCTGCGTAGGCGCTTCAAATTGAGCAACTACAGACTCTACTGCCGCAATCAATTCCTCGAAAATTTTTGCAACAATAACTTGCGGATCTTCTTGCACATCTTGTTTGGACTGTTGTTGAGATTCTTCCTTAGAAGAGCTGTCTTCAGAATCGGCAGTAACACTTTGATCCTATTGCTGGATTGGAGAAGACTGGGCGGACGAATCAAGGTGAATTGAGGTGGCAGTGTCGTGGAAAATTTCTTCTTTATTTCCAGCGGCAAAACCTTGTTCTTGACTTTCAGAGGTGCTTATCTTTCTGCGTTTCTGACGAAGGAGTTGGAAGAGATCGTCATCATCCTCTTCGGTATCTTCAAGTACTTGAGCAGATTCTTCATGGTATAAGATTGGAGCTCTTGGCGGGGGTTGCACGGCTTGAATGGCTGGAAACAGAAAGGTAATGATATGGGGTAAACGCGAACGCGGAAGCTCTCCCTTGTTTACATGTTTAATAACTGTAACGCATTCACGGTGAATGCGCTGGAAATAATAAGAGGCAAAATTAACAGGCTCTCTAGCAGCCATGTCAATCATCGAGTAGAACGGGCATGAAATCCTGTAAGTATGTTTTTGTAAATTCAACATGGCTACTAAGAATTGAAGGGCGGTCTGTTCAGGATCAGGGCGACAAAGAATGGCATACTCATTTGATGAGTGCCATGGGAATAATTCTATCATAGTGGCTATCAGAAGAAGAGGACCATTTTCTACTCCTTCCAGAGAGAGGCGAAAAGCTGCAGCGAATGATTGTAGGGTGATGACTACACGAGATGGCAAACATGTAATAGGCCAACTCTGCTCTGTAGTAGGTGTGGCGGCAATAGCAGCGATAATTTGTGTGTAATACGGATGACATTCCACTGAATGCCAGGGAAATTCAGTGAAGTTTGACAATCCTTGGATACGCAGAACTCACTCACGTCGTGAGGGAGTCCATCACGGAAGGTAGCAAAATTTGCTAAAGCTTCCATGATGCGCACACGAAAGCACAAAAATCACAGTGATTATAGAAAGCGCAAAGCACACAGAGCACACAGACACAATAACGATTAACAGTGGAAAGAAGAAGATTAAGTAGATACTCGGCAACGGGATGCGATTGAAATTGCTAATCATCGCGGGATGTTGAGATGATAAACTTCATAACTATGGTGTGCATGCATGAGCAGAATCAATAACACAGGGCAGCAATTAATCATGGTTATGTATCAAAACAAGGAGTTTACGGTCTTTATTCACGCAAAACAAAAAAAAGAAAAAGAAAAAGAAAAAAGACATGCGGGCAACCGCAGAACACGTCAGCGAGAATTAGGTGCTTGATGATACAGCCGCAACTTTGAACCATTGATCACTTTAGGAAGAGGAACTCCGGTCAAAGTGGTCAACCAAAAAGTAGCTGGACCCACTTGTTCACTAATCCAATAAGGACCAAACCACCGTAATTTGAATTTTCCAGCCACACGATTTGCTTTAGCACTGTAAAATAGTACAAGCTGACCCACCGTAAAAACTGGAGTTTTGAGATACCGATCATGGGTACGAGCTTGCCGTAACTATACTTCATGAAGAACTAACAAACTTTCCCAACGATGTTCATCCAAAGTTCTGAGTGTGTCCAACCGAAATGGCAAAGATTCTTTGGGTAATAACTTTTGAGTTATGGCCACACGTAAGCTTGGCACTACAATCTCCATTGGCGTGATTGCTTCCATCCCATAAGCAAGCTTGAAAGGAGTCATTCTGGTTGCTACTTTGTATGTAGTCCGGTATGCCCATAAGACTGCAGGTAGTAGTTGATCCCATCTTTCTGGTGATTCTATAATCAGTTTACGAAGCATAGTCAATAGCCTTTTGTTGGTACTCTTAGCTAAGCCATTAGCACGGGGATAATATGGAGAACTAAATTTATGCAAAATTTGAAAAGAGTGTGTTAGAACTCGCATTAAGTTGTTAGCAAAGTGTGTTCCTTGATCTGTCACAAGTTCTAGAGGTAATCCATAATGCGGGAAAACATCCTTCATGAGGCATTTTGCCATCGAAACAGCTGTGGTGGACCGTAAGGCCCAAGCTTCTGCCCACCTGGTAGCATAATCTGTGCAGGTCAGGATGTAGCGATTGTTGCTAAGGGTTGCTGGAGGTGTGATTGGTCCAATGAAATCAAGAATCCATGTCTAAAAAGGTTCCAAAGGTAATACAAGTTGTAAAGGAAAGAAGTGGCATTGTAAAGGTTGTCCAGATCGTTGACAAGTGTCACACTACTGCACAAACTGAGTCACATCTTTGTACATAGTAGGCTACTAGAGCCCACTTTGCAGAATTTTTTGGTGTGTAAGATCTGCTGCAAAATGTCCACCGGAGGGTATTGAGTGAGCTAGAGCAATAACCGAGTTAACTTCATATGGAGGAATACAACGAAGCAAGATACCAGTATGATCCATGTAGTACAACTGTCTGGCAATCAACCGGAATCTGCGACTGTAAACTGCAATTTTCCGCCTCATAGCAGGAGAAGTTTGATGGGGAAGACACCCATCAGTAAGGAAAGTTAACAATTGATCATAGTAGGTAGGCGGCGCAGGAGTTTCTGCAGATTCGTCACTAGTTGGTTCAATAACGTAAATTGCTGGTGTGGTGTCATCAACACCCACCGGATCTTCACCGAAATCCAACAGAGAGAGGAAATCTGCTAATGCATGTGCAGTGCCAGGTCGATGAACCACTTCATAATCAAAATCTTGTAACAATAGAACCCAACATGCCAAGCAGCCACCTAAATGCTGCTGCCAAACTAGATATACAAGTGCAGCATGATCCACATGAAAAGTAAATTTTCGACCAAGCAAATAATGCCGGAATTTCTTCACAGAATACACTAAACCGAGACATTCTCTTTCAGTTACTGAATAATTCTTTTCAGCAGGAGCAAGTCGACGACTTGCGTAATAGACAGGTCAGAACCACTTATCAGATTGTTGCATTAAAACACTCCCAATTGCTATATCGGATGCATCGACAAAAACATGGAACTATCATTCCCAATCTGGGGGTTGCAGAATTGGAGCATGTGCCAATACTCCTTTGAGACCATCAAAGGCAGTTTGACATTCCGGAGTCCATTGGAACTGGTGTGCAGTACTCGTAATTAATCGATTAAGTGGTATTGCCAAATGAGCTAGCCACCGTAAATGTCTACCATGCCACCGGATTTGACCCAAAAAGCGCATCACTTCTTTCGGCGTCGTAGGCACGGGTGCTTCCAACACTGCTGCAACTTTATCTGGATCAACTTGTATGCCTTGCGCAGAGATAATGTGGCCAAGCAGTTTAGCACAAGTAACCGCAAAAACAGATTTGGTCGAGTTCAAGCAGAGTCAATATTCGTGGCATTTCTCGAAACAACACCATAAATGATACAGGTGCTTCACAATCTTGTCGAATAAAGAAAAGTCATCTAAGTATACTTGCATAAAAGAAGTGAGATAGGGTGAAAAAAATTCTTGCATACAACGCTGAAAGGTACTAGGAGCATTCCTTAACCCAAGCCACATGACCGTACAAGCGTATACACCCCAATTCGTAATAAAGGCTATTTTCGGTATATCTTGCTCAGCCATTCTGACCTGGTTATAACCACTATAACCATCGAGAAATGAATACATCTCATGCCCAGCCACTTTGTCTAACATTATGTCTAGAAAGAGGAGAGGAAATGGATCTAGTACCGTGGCCACATTCAGTTTTTGGTAATCCACACAGATTCGAAGCTGCTTGTTTTTCTTTGATACAATCATGATCGGAGAGATCCACTCAGCATGTTCGACTGGGACAATGAATCCAACCTTTAACAACCTATTTAGTTTTTCTTTGACTTGTGCGGCATAGTTAGGGTTCATTCGGTAACTGGATTGTTTAATTGGCTTCGCTTCTGGCTTCAGCACATCCCGATGCTGATAGATTCGTGGATCCAGACCTTTCATGTCACGATAGTCCCATGCAAAAACATCAAAAAACTCACATAGGAGTCGGATCAAATTTTCTTGAAATGCGTCGGACAATCCTGTCTTAATCTTAGCAGGACGAGGGTTGCTTTCATCACCCAAATTATAGGTTACTAACTGGTCTTCCGAGACATAGAATTGACGAGGTTTTCCTGGATCGTCAGCTGACTATAAAAGTTATTGTAGAGCGGCTTCATCCATAGCAACAGTATCTTTTGTATCCACTTCTACGGTCACAAGAACAACCATACAGGCTGCCGGACTCCAGTTGTCTACAACAGATTGCAGATCTACAGTACCTAAGGAAATCAGATCTTCATTGTTCTTCAGAAACGCTTCCTCTTCATCATCAGATAAGCCATCCATCATGTGGACCGGCTCTACTACATATGGTCTGGCATGAAGTTCGCAGGGCTGAATGGCATCTAATTTGACAATATATTTACGGTGATTATCTTTAAAAGTCAGTTCCTGCGCTGACCAATCATGTGTAACTTTAGCCTATTTCAACCATGGGCGACCGAAAAGGAGATTGTAATCGAGACTGGATTCTGGTAGTTCTAAGACTACAAAAGTCATTTTGAACGTGGTACCCTACAGAGTAATCGGAATATTCCTTATGAGTCCTACTGGATGAACTCGGGATTGATCTGCCATTCTGACAAAAAATTGCACGGGCTCGATTTGAGTCCACCCTAACTTCTTGCAAAGCGCGGCAGTTGCTATGTTCACGTCGGAACCACCATCAATTAGCACTTGTGTAATCTTGTGATTCTTATGCCAGACAGTGATCAAGGGAACATAATGATCCACCGTAGAAGCAGTTTCCGGGTGTATTGCTATTGTCGTTGGAGTACTAGGAGATCCAGGACTAACTTGTTGCTGAAATTGCTGCCTAATTCCTGGCACTAAAGCGAGTAGTTGCCCCAAGGGGATTGTAATTGAAGCCTTAGAGAGAATATCCCATACCTGATGTGCTTGATTGATATTCTTCACCGATTCTGATGATGATTCTCCTATGACTAGGGTACAATCTTGTTCATGCGCTCCCACATGTGGCAGGGGAACCTGTGTAACCAGAATTGGGTCATGGAACACGGTAGGCTCTTTGGTGGTCCATTGTGTAGCTTTGGTATACATTCGATGATGTTCACGGATGCCAGGTTCAAACACCTCAGCTACTGGTTGCAACTGCTTACCGGATCTTGTCTGAACCGTTGCTGCTTGTGATTGAACTAGTGAGATATAGACCATATTGGTCATCAGGTTCTGATGCTCTTTCTTCCTTTGATCATATTCGGTTGCATCCTTGCAGAATCTTCGGATGTGACCAAGCTCACCGCAAAAATGACATCGAGGTGGTGGCAAGGAAGTACCTTCTGTTGATGGACCTCTCTGCCATCGATTTGCATTGAAATTTGTATTCCATTGTCCTCGGTAATTCTTGTATCCTTGCGGCTGATTGTTTCGCATCTGTGGTGGCACATAGTGGGTGGCTGGCTACCCTGGTTCTTGTATAATGGCATTTACGGCTGCTTATCCCACTTTGGTGTTAAACGCACAATTTTTGGTAGAGTGGCCATTGAGATTGCAGATAGCACAATACATCTGATTAAGGGCATAGGTAGCACTGGTGTGCCCAGGATTTTTGCACTTAGTGTAGTAGATCTGTTTAGTCGGATCCTCTGCAACGGTTTTACTGGCTTTCAGCCATTCCAAGTCTTCGGTGAATCCTCCAACCTTATGCTCGAGTTGCAAGGCCATTGCACTAACCGCATCCAGTGTCATAGCTCCCACACAACGAATGATCATAATTTGTTTTAATTGTGGGGTTAACCCGTTAATAAACCATTGAGTTATCACATCATCTGATAGGTTGGCATGTGTTGGTGACAGTTGTCTCAAATGAGTTCTAAATAACGTGGCATATTCCTGCACAATCTGGTGCAGCTTCTGCCTATTGTTTTGCAAGTAATCAAAAATTTTGGCAGGATTTTTCTTTAACCGGAACCTATGCAGAAATGCATCCCGTACTACCTCATAGGTAACAAAATGATTAAAATCATACTCTGTTAACCATCTCGCTGCTTCATTGACTAGTGTTGACTGAAACACGATGGCCTTGTATGTTGGATCGGGTAGATGATTTAATACTGCATAACTTATTTATAACTTATTTCAAAGGTGCGTACATGGGCATCAGGATTGTCACCTGGAAATCCACCGAACTTGGTGTAGGTTACCCGTGTTGGAATCGGTCAGAGTGGAAGTGGTTGTTGCTGTTGTTGTTGTTGTTGTTGTTGTTGTTGTTGTTGTTGTTGTTGTTGTTGTTGTTGTTGTTGTTGTTGTTGTTGTTGTTGTTGTTGTTGTTGTCCACTCATGGTGCTAGTAGTGGCACTACTAGTATTTCTTGAGTTCTGAGGTGGTGTTTCTTGACCGTCGGAATCTGTATGGTCAGACTGTTCACCTTTCAGCTCAAAAATAGCGTTCAGCCTCTTTCGGATTTCTAAATCGAAGAACATATCCTTAGCTTGGATATCCCATGTAGGTAAATTTTCCACGAATAGTGGTGTCCGGAATGAAGATTCACTAGGAAATGGCACACTGTCACCGGAAAACTGTAAATTCCCTGAAACTGGAATCGAAATGTCACCGAAATTTGTCGAACCTTCCCCAAAACAAAGTATTCTTTCACCTTCACCGATTTCTCTGGGCAACACGCCTCTATCTTTAGACGAGTTCGAGTCTTGACCAAACAATGCCGGGTCAATTACACACTGTGTCCCTGTGCACTCCAAAGTTAGTGCACCTTCTGCAGACTGAGCCGAAATCGCATCGGAATCTACCAGAATTGTTGTTTGTGTCACCGGAATACTACCTGAATCACTACTATCGTGCTTCACTTCTTCGATGATTGGGTTTAACCGATCTATGCTTCTGCTTCCTGGGAGTGTCCCTAAAAAGTTTGGTATTACCCAAGGCTATTGGTCTCTCCTGTACTTCGGATACGACTCACCGGACTGAGTAACCGACATATATCACCTTTGCACTACTTGCGTACTGCTTCACCTTGCTATTGATTCCCAATCTGTGGACACCTTCCCATAGACGGCGCCAGTGTTAAACGTGCTTTGCCGTCACAGGCACGTTTAATCTCTTTCGGGTTCTTGGGGATAGTAGGGCTCTGCTAATTAGAGGCCCTATAACTTAATTTTCCCAAGTAAACTAGTCTCACCGCAACACATCAATATTCAAGACTCTGGTTATTACAACTTACTACTCAAAATGTTGACAGTTCTTCCACCAACTTACCGATCATACTCGAGTTAATATTATCTCAGTACGTAACACCAGAGTTATTCCTTATCGTAACACAAAATTATAATTCCGTACTTAATAGAACTGTTAATCACAAGTTAACGTCATTAAACAAAGACAAAAAAACACAGTACTACTCAGGTTTCAATTAACACAACACTACGGTGACTTCACAGAATGCAGTCGCCCAGACATATAGTCTGGCGATTCTCCTGGTTGTTACCAGAGCGTCCTTTCATTGATTTATAAGTAGTGACAATTCTTCGCAACGACCTTTCGGTTCCTGCGGAATATGAAAACTTTCAATTCATGCGGGATATGAAAATACAGGAATTATGAAAATACAAAGTGCCAATTTGGTGGCTTACACTGCCTAGAGACATTTTAGAGGTGCCTGGATACTTTCTGCGAAGCCTGTGGATCAAAAATCAACCACTCTAAGACTGCTTTTAGAGCTATTGTCAGGATCCAACCTAACCTTTTCATTGATCATGGCTGTCAAAACATTCTATAGGGCCAAATGGGATCTGGTATCTCAATGGAGAAATGGTGGAACTGGGTATTGGACAGACTCGAAAACAAGTTAAACTACTAGAGAGGGATGCAAATCAATCTCGTTGGTCACGGTATGGTTATCGACACCTTCCTCTTATCGTCGACCATTTACTTCCTCTCTTGTTGGAGACCAAAGGAGAAAGAGCTATCCAAACTGGAAAGTATTTGTAGAAACCTCCTTTGGATAGGCGACCGCAATAGAAGGGGGTGCCTAAACTCAAGTGGTCCATCTACACCAGCCAAAGAGATAGTGGGGGCCTTTGTATTCTAGACATTGGGTGCATGGCTAACAAACTTGCTTGGCTAACAAACTTGCTGCAAAATGGATGATTAAATTGTGGTGCAATGGGGATGTTGGTGCATTTTACCCAAGCCTACATGCTTGATATGCTTGATATTATGATCATTTTTAAGTCACATGTGTAGTCATGTGAACACCTCTTGTAAAAGAGTTCATTTTTATCTCTTGTAATTTGAAAAAGAAAAAGGAAAAGGATGGCGTACCTCATCCATGATGTAAAAGCAAATTCGTGGCTCTAACTACCTAAAACCACAAATTTTTGAGCTGAGTTAATATCTCCTAACTTTGGGGATCACTTTTAGGTGGAGCCATTCGAATTTGAATTCAAAACTCCCTCCAAGAATAGCTACAAAAAGATCAAGAAGGAAGAGGCAATTAGCAAGCCTTGTACGTGACCACTTCATGTCATTTTGTAGAGATTGAAGAGCTTACTCCATATCTCTATCATTCTACTTCCATTGTGCAAATATTCATTGCCAATGTGGTTGTAATCATATGTGAATCTATACATTTGTCATTATCTACTTCTCTGTTTTGTTCTCTGCTATACTCACTCAGGGAAATACCTTCAGAAGGTCATATCTCGAGTTCTACTCAACAATTTTCAGTGTTTTAACGTGCGTTGAGTAGCTCTTACTGTCTAGTTTTCGCATATCAATTATCGTGGTCATTGAATTTCGAGTTTTTGAGATATCTGCATTTTACTACTCACTGGTCTATCTCTACAGAGCCCCGAGAATGGTGGGCATGTTCCAGAAATTGATAAATCTTGTTCTCAGTGCTCAATCAATCATTTGAAGTGTTTTAAGTTGGATTGGGATGGGAGCTAGTCATTTCGCAACTTGTCTATCTTGACTTAAACTTTTGGGATATATGTTCCAAAGTACTTGGCTGATATTTTAGTGGATTTAGGACGCTAAAAGATTCTACTAATCAACTCTAAAGTCTCAGTTGGCTAGTGTGAATCTGATTGTAGCAGCACCTACTCATCTTTGGATTGCATCCACCATCTCTCTTCACAGGGGAGGCCTCGTGGGCCAAGTTGATTTTCAGAAACAAGAACGCATTGACTTTTGTTGGATTCCCAAATTGGAAGAATCTTGACACTCTGATCCTTATATTTTCCCCGATCCTAGTCTTTCTGAAAGGCTTGAATCTTGTGTGCTCCCTATGGAAGAGTTGGAATAAAGTAAAAAGCTTGACAAGAATAAGTGAAGATTGGAAGTTGGCGACCGGTATTAGAAAAAACGACTCTATCTAGTTTCCGATCCATGGCATCCAGATCATGGCACCTTGGAACATTTGAAATGTCAAGAGGCTATGGAGCAAAGGCTTCAAAAAATGGAAACCAATGGATGAAATTTGAGGATATTGAGCCTAGCATCAACATTACCTATGAAGAATGGAATACGTTGCAAAGCTGATGTCTCGCCTGGGACCACTCTAAAGTTTGCCTTCTCGTGGGGCATGACACGCCAAGCTCGCTTGGTCTTAGATGGCACAATGGTAATTTCCTAACAAAAATCCTGAACATCAAAGAAACCATTGATTATCAAGTTAACCTCAACAAGATGTGGTGTCTATCATGGATGTGACTAGAGTGGGACATGAAGTTCATGGCTATCTGGCACTCCCTCATAGAAATCAAAAAGTTTGTCCTCTTATGGAAAATTCCTCATCGTGGGATGGGACCAATCTTAAGGCTAGCAAAATTTGTGGGATGCCTCCCTGGTGCAAACGCTGTTACCAGTCCATTAAAGATGTTTCTCATATCTTCTTTACTTGTCCCAACTCCAAGAGGCTCTGACAAATTTTTAGAAAGAAAATTAGACTTCAAAAGCATATCAGTTGGAAACAAACCTTGCTGGAAGAAGCGATCGGCTGCTCCACGACTCTCTGGAACACCATCAGAGGGGAGGTCCTATGGAAGATTTGGGGGAAAAGATGTGCCTTTAACTTTGGCGACTCCCCCAAAGAGTGGTCGATTGAGAAACTGTTGTTCCTCCTCGGCAAAAGAATCCCCCCCCCCTTTTAAGCATCATCAAGTGTTCCTTTTGATCAACAACAAGCTTAAACCCAAGTGGGCTCGGCATGAGGGTGATGAGAGGGTGATTAACCTTCTTTGTAATTACATCTGAACTCTCTAAAAGCTACCCCTATTCTATGGGATTTGGGGGATCCCGTGGGCACTAGTCTCCTTCACTTGTACTTTTCTTTCAATTAATTCAAGTCTGGGAGAGTAGGCTAAGGCCAAAAAAATTTTAGTTAAAAAAAAACATTATCATTTCACTCCTTGATGTTGCATTGAAGAATACATGAAATCATAACCACATAGTACTCAATCTCATTGCTCACTACATATTACCCAAACCACCATAAAATTTGACTTTCTAGAATGGACCTATACTTCCAATATCTACATCTCCTATGGGAACTTAGCATCTAGCTAGGCAAACCTCACCAAAATCCTCTTTGATATGTAAAAATGATGTATGCCCATTGTAACCATCGTGTTAGTGACCACAAGTAAATAAATAGAGATTATTTCATAGAGTTGTACATACTGGATGATCAATATGTATAGGTAAGGCATACAATGCAATATGATTGAAACAATCCAAAATCAAATTGGAAATCTACGGGATATGAGGCCTTCAACATTCATTCGTATGAAGATGATAAATATCAATGATAATTGTTAATGCATCCTAAGCGAACCAACAAGCAATACCTAGAAATTTAGTTTTTAGATATGTGATTTCCTATCCAATATGAGTTGCAATACCCTTAGAGAGTATCACCTAAAGTGTATGGAATAGAAAAATCTAAGGTTCTTAGAGTACACCTTAAAATAGGTGTAGAAGGGAGACACGAGATTTGTTTTAAGAAGAGGAGCACACGTGCATCGCAAGACACCTTCTACACAAGTGGGGTTCTCCTTAGAGAATTATACTCTGTAATGTGATTGTTCTAAATCAGGCATATGAATTGGGAGATACACTCTAATATTTGTTGGGACAATTTTTAAAAGCAACGCGCATGCCTTGCATCCACCTTGTCCAAGCCTACTTCCTAGACTTTGATACCAATTGCTAGAATTAAACACAGGAACTACCGATTAGAAGATCCATGGGCTAACCACTTGCCCCAAAAGCCATGGTTTAGGATTACTTCTTAATCTTCCCTCTTCGGGTGTGTTTCAACCATCTTCTACCTATCATTTCTTGATTCTAACATGGGCTTTCTAAATGATCTCCTTTTAGAGTGCGTTGAGGTAGTAGTGATTGCAGGTCTCATGAGCTTTCTTGGTAGAAAATTGGCAAGCCACTCGATTGGGGCAAATCAAGTTGGAATGACCACCCTTGTTGCATATCATGCATCATACCTACCTATGGACCTCTTGAGTCGTACTCCACAACTTTTCCACTTCCCATCAAAGTTGCACTAGTAAGTCCTCATTATAGTGTGCAAATAGGGAGATGAACTTCTCTTCATGTTGACTTTGTTCCATTTTAAGTTCTTCCAATTCCCTCCTTATCTGATCAATCAAGTCCAAGATAATGGTTTAATTAGGTTGATTACTGTCTTCAAAGTGTATCCTTGCCTCTTCTATCGTGAGACAACCACTATGAAGCCCTCCAATGTAGTGTCTCACCTTAGAGATTCTTTTAACTCTTGTTGAGAAGACCTTGATAGGGCCTTCCCAATTCATTTCTTCAACAAGAAGTCACTTGGATCATGTGCAAGTGAATAAATAAGAGCTTTACCATGCGTAAAGAGAATATGAAATGATTCACCTATGGTTGGAGCCTTAAAGTTTGAGTAGCTCCAAATCTCGTTCTGAGGGGTTGGTAGGACCAAAATGTCTAGCAAAAACGAGAAATTCAAAGCTTTCCAAGTGTAAAAGTGTCCATCTGCATGTTGAATACACCATTTGTTTGCAAGTTCATCAAGAGGAGATGGAAACACAACCAGCATGGCATCCTCACAATTTTCCAATCCTCATCCATGATATAAGGAGAAAAGTCTCCTTACATGATCATCGACATCCTCATGCACTAGACCCTTGAAAGTAGAAAATTTTATGTTTAATCTTGATAGACAATTTTCAAGATCCTCCACTGGTGCTTGGGTATCTTCAGAGGGGTTAGAGGTGGACTCGATTTCTCTCCTAGTCTTATCTTTGGAAGCAGTTGTAGAAGCTAAAACTTGAAAGAAAAAAATTGATAGGAAGAGTTAAGGGTATAGGGGCAATTCGTCATTGGGAAGAATGATGATATGACACATTTCCATCATAATTATTTGTGAGACTCTTATGTAGATGAAGAGACTCCCTAGAGGCTTGGATATGGGTCTTGTACCCACTCACCCAATCCTAGGTTGAAGCCTAGAAAGGCTTCAAATTAAAAGAAAAAGGGAATAGAAATTGAATTGTTACTCCCAATAGATGCCTTGCACATATCATGAAAGGGTCTCATCAAGTGTGCCAAACTATAGAAGTGAGACCCAGGACCTCTTTTAAGAAGAGGTGTAGATACACCTCCAAGGAAACCTTCTACTCAAGGGGAGTTCTCCTTAGGGAAGTATACCCTGTAACATGCTTGTGCAAAGAGATAATTCACAAAATAACAAGGTTCACAAAATAAGACAACTCAAAATTACACTACCTAAATTACACAAAGAGAAAGTACTTGCACAAATGATAAGACACACATCCCAAATGACCACGCACAAGCCTAGCTATTGCCATTTGCCAAGCCTTAAGGTTACCCACTCAATCCTCTTACTAGAAGGGCTCCTTTTCCACTAGCACCACAAGTACTTAACAATCAAACATTGATAGATTCCAAGGGTGTAATGATATTCATATACTAACAAACTATGTGCAACTTTAGATAACAAAGAACTCAAGAACAAGTGATAAATGATCATAAGAACAATTCGATGAAAATTACAAAAGTAGGATAATATTCTTCATAAAATAATACTATACTGAAAAATGCAGGTGAACACTTACCAACCACACACAACAATGTAACCCACACCCACTCTATACATAGCCCCAAGGCACAGATAGAGCAAGAGAATAACTTCTAAAATAGAGTAGGAGAGCTCTTCTTCACACACACAAAATAGATTAACAAGCAGCAAACATACTTAATGTATATCACTCCTAGAGGTGACCATGATAGTAGTATCCACATAAGTGCTCAACAATTGCTTATATAGGTACTAGGGGGCCAAATTAGTGGTTGTGGTTGATTCCCGATGATCCTTGAAGAGAGCCAAATTAGCTTTTGACATTGGGTATGCACTCCAAATTGGCATGATTGGTGGCCTTGCACAAGGTATGTACTTGCATATAGGAGTTACTCTAGCATGCCACCAACCCCTCAAGCACCTAGTCACTTCTCTTAGATCACCATTTTTGTGGGTCACTGTTGGAGATAGACGTCTGCGGAAGCACGCGAACAGCACAAGGAAGAAGAAGAAGCTTGGAGCACAAACACACAATATTGAATGTATTACTAGAGAATGTACAAAGATAAGTAGCCCATTAGGGCAATAGGCGTATATACAAGCCGGGGGAAAAAAACCTCCTAAAGAGGGAAAAAAGTGCCCCGGCGGTCCTAGTGTGTTCACACACATCACTACCTAAATATATCAACAAATCCCCCCTAGGAGTGATGCGGTGAACAAGGAGTTGGCACTCATGTATAAGGAAGTGCCAAGCTATGTGGAAATCACTCCACAAAAGGAAGTAAGCCCAAAGCTTTGCAGAAAGCTTCAAACTTCTCCCTAGGCAGAGCCTTCGTGAAAAGGTCTGCAATGTTCTCCTGCGTGGGCACATATGCCAAGCTGATCTCCCCAGCAGAGAACCTCTCCATGACATAGTGATAATGTGTTGATATATTTAGGTAGTGATGTGTGTGAACACTCTAGGATCGTCGGGGCACTTTTTTCCCTCTTTAGGAGGTTTTTTTCCCCCGGCTTGTATATACGCCTATTGCCCTAATGGGCTACTTATCTTTGTACATTCTCTAGTAATACATTCAGTATTGTGTGTTTGTGCTCCAAGCTTCTTCTTCTTCCTTGTGCTGTTTGCGTGCTTCCGCAGATGTCTATCTCCAACAATTGGTATCAGAGAAGGTCGTCGCTTCTTCTAGGGCGCCGTCGACACTCCTCCGTTTGCAGTCTCAAATTTGCACGAAATTTGGTGAGCATACTTAGGGTGTTTTCGAGATCAAAACAGCTTCGCCTTGTGGTGCAGAAATCGTGAACTGAGCTCGTTTCGGCCTTCAAACGCACTATCGCAGCGCTTGTGTAGGCTATTTCATCCTTTTGTGCCAAAGGTATATACCAATTTCTGTTCGCCAGTTTAAGCGTCTCGAAGTCTGCTACAGGTCTAGCAGAACTCGTCTGGGTAGTTCCGTTCAACTTTTTGAGATACAGACAATTTTCTGCATCAAGGTATTTTAGTCACCGGCCATGGCTGAAAGCAGTGATGTATTCCGTATGTTGGCTGTTGAGGATTAGTTGGATGGTACCAACTACCCATTATGGGCTTATATGATGCGACATGTACTGGTTGCAAAAGGACTGTGGAACATTGTGCAAGGTGTTGAAAGACGTCCTGTTACACCTGCGACTACAGGTACTACAAATACAAGTGCTGGAGGACCTGGAGCTGATGAAGATGGTGTCGAAGATGATATTCCACAAATTCTTGTTCATGCTGTTGTTTCTGTTGCACCTACTGCAGAGCAGATTCGTTGGGATGGCAGAGATGCCTAGGCAAATGCATTGATAGCTTTGTCTGTCAAACGTGCCATTATTCCTCACATTCGCTCTTGCAGAACAGCAAAGGATGCTTGGGATACACTTACCGCTTTGTACCAGGCTAGGAATGAGGCTCGTGTTGCTTATCTCCGAAAACAGTTGGAGAGTGAGCACATGAATGAAGGTGATTTTATGGACAGTTTTCTTACAAAGATCAAAGACCTGAACGAACAATTGATTTCTGTTGATGAGGTTATACCAGATAACTCACTTGTGCAGACCGTTTTGAATGGTCTTCCTGATTCATATCAGAGTTTTGCCTCTACTCTTTGGTTGATGATGAAAGGCAATCCGAATGCCTTGTCATTTGAGGAATTAGTCTCTGTTCTATTGCAGGAAGATCAGTCCAGGCAAAACAGGTCCATTATGCGTGTTGCAAATCAAGCTTTCCTGGCTAGTCAGAAGGGCAAAGGAAAATGGAGCTCTTCTACTAGTAAGCAGAAATCTGCAAATGTTGCACAATCGAAGAACCAGGATAAAGATGAGAAGAAATCAGAAAAGTAGAAATTGTTCTGCAAGTACTGTAAAGGAAATGATCATATTATAAAGAACTGTCCAAAACTGGCTGCTAAAGAGGCAAAGAAGAAAGAGGCTAGAATGGTTGTTGTAGAGGCCTCTACACCAAAAACAGAGTCTGCAAATCTTGTGCAGGAAGAAGAATGGGCGTTTACTACTGTCTGCAGTTTTGACCCATCTTCTCATGATCAGTGCATGTCTGCAATAGACTCAGATGTTTGGTACTTTGACAGTGGGGCAACCAAACATATTACCTCGCAGCGCAGTTTCTTCTCTTCACTCGAGCCTGCCCCTACAGGGAATACTGTCACATGCGCCAATAACTCCTCTTATCCTATTATGGGAGTTGGTAAAATCATTCTGACTACTGCTGATGGTAGTTCTTTCACTTTGTCAGATGCTTTATTTGTGCCAGGGATAAAAAAGAACCTGTTATCAGTTTCTGCATTAGCCAAGATTGGCTTGGTTGTGAAATTCATTGATGACAGGTGTACAATCCATGATCTCTCAAATGGTGATGTGATTATTGCTTCTGGCATCTTATGTCGTGGGCTGTATAAGCTCATAGACTATGAAAGATATGTGAATGATTCGGCATGTGCAGTTCATGATTCTCAGGCTATGTCAGATGCAAAGCTTTGGCATGCACGCTTCGTGACTTTCATTGATGATTTTTCCAGGCATGCATGGGTATATCCACTCAAAGCAAAGTCCGAAGTGTTCATGTGCTTCAAACAGTTTTTGGTTTTGGCTGAAAATCTGTCAGCATGTAAAATGGGCACCCTCCGTTCTCATCGAGGGGGGGAATATATGTCTTCAGATTTTAATGCATTTCTGGCTGAACGTGGGATAGAACACCAATGTAGAGTGTCGTATACACCTCAACAGAATCGAGTTGCTGAACGAAAGAACAGGTCACTCATGGAAATGGCGAGGTGCATGGTCAAAAGTCAGGCTTTACCACATAGTTTCTGGCTTGAGGCTGTCATGTGTGCAGCATATGTACTGAACAGGTGTCCCACTAAAGCGTTGCAGTCTATCACTCCATATGAGGCTTGGCATGACCGCAAGCCATCTGTTGCTCATCTGCATGTTTTTGGTTGTTTGGCATATGCATTAGTGCCTGAACAACATCGCAGAAAATTGGATGATAAGGCAATAAAATGTATTTTTGTTGGGTACAGTTTTGAAAGTAAAGGCTATCGTCTGTATCATCCATAGACTAAATGCATTCCGATTAGCCGTGATGTTGTCTTTGTGGAAGATGCTATTCAGCCATGGCTTTCATGTACTAAGGAGACATGTGTTAGCTCCAAAGACATGTATGATACTTTGATGCCTCTTTTTACAGGTGGACAGGCTAGTGCTGGTCCTAATGAGGTAACTTCTCAGCCTTTGCAGGTTTCATATGATGATGCAGATCATTCCATTTCTAATGCAGATTTACATGATGCACTTGTTGATGAGAGAGCTGATATTGAGCAGGCAAAAACTATGCCAAAATGGCTGGTGCAGACTTTGCGTGACAGCAAATTAGATGCACCTTTGTCATATCGTACTCGTTCAGGCTCTCATAGTGCCTCCTTTGCATCAGATTGCTATGCTATGGCTTCATCTAGTCTCTGTGATGAGAATGAGCCTGTTTCTTTTGATGAAGCACAAAATTCAAAAAATTCGACGACTGCTATGCAATCTGAATATGATGTTATAATGAAGAATGGTACATGGTCTTTATGTGACTTGCCTCTTGGCAAGAAGGACATTGGCACTAAGTGGGTATACAAGCTGAAGCCTAAACCTGATGGTACAGTTGACAGGTATAAGGCTAGGCTTGTTGCAAAGGGTTATGCACAGGAAAGAGGCATTGATTTTGATGAGACCTTTGCACCTACATGCCGTATGACTACTATTCGAAGCATTTGTGCACTTGCAGCCCATCATGGTTGGAATGTACATCAATTGGACATTAAAACAACACTTTTGAATGGTGACTTGCATGAAGAAGTGTATGTTTTTCAGCCCCGTGGCTTTGTGCAGAAAGGGCATGAAAACCAGGTTTGTAGGTTAAAGAAGGCATTATATGGTTTAAAGCAAGCACCACGTGCTTGGTATGAGAAGATACATGCCTATCTGATTGCACATGGTTTTGAGAACAGTCCAACTAAAAGCACCTTATATGTTAAGCGTGCTAATGATGTGCTTCTGATCATTGTTGTCTATGTTGATGACATGCTGCTCACCTATTGAGACACATATTGCTGATTTTAAGGCTGATTTGCATGCCTCATTTGAGATGTCTGATTTGGGGCATTTGCATCACTATTTGGGCATTCAGTTTATGCACGTTGATGGTGGAATGGCTTTGTGTCAAACGAAATATATTGACACATTATTGCAGTGTTTTGGCCTTGAAGAATGTAAGCCTATTGCCACTCCTATGGAGACAGGTTTACGATTGAGTCTTCATGATGCTGGAGATGCATTTGATGCTGTTCTCTATCAGCAGGCTGTTGGATGCTCTATTTACTTATGCATTACTCGGCCAGATATTCAGTTTGTTGTCTCACAGATGAGCAAGTTTATGCATTGCCCAGGAGTCACGCATGGGAAAGCGGTTAAGCGCATCTTTCGCTACTTGAGTGGTACTAGGCTACTTGGGTTGTTTTATCCCAAGGGGGGATCACTACCGCCAGATTTGCATGCTTTTTCTAACTCAGATTGGGCTAGTTGCTATGACACTCATGTGTCCACCAGTGGTTTTTGCTTCATGCTTGGTACCTCATGTATATCTTGGTTGAGCAAGAAGCAGCCTACTGTGGCCACTTCCAGTTGTGAGGCTGAGTATAGGGCAGCTTTCACAGTGACTGTGGAGTGTGTGTGGCTCAGACGCCTTATGGCTGATTTGGGTGTTGGCCAGTCTTTTGCCACCACCATCTTCACTGATAGTCAGAGCGCATTGGCAGTTGCGAGGAACCCTGTGTTCCATGCTCGCACTAAGCACATTGAGGTGCATTATCACTATGTCAGGGAGAGGTTCTCTGCTAGGGAGATCAGCTTGGCATATGTGCCCACGCAGGAGAACATTATAGACCTTTTCACAAAGGCTCTTCCTAGGGAGAAGTTTGAAGCTTTCCGCAAAGCTTTGGGCTTACTTCCTTTTGTGGAGTGATTTCCACATAGCTTGGCACTTCCTTATACATGAGTGCCAGCTCCTTGTTCACCGCATCACTCCCAGGGGAGATTTGTTGATATATTTAGGTAGTGATGTGTGTGAACACTCTAGGACCGCCGGGGCACTTTTTTCCCTCTTTAGGAGGTTTTTTTCCCCCGGCTTGTATATACGCCTATTGCCCTAATGGGCTACTTATCTTTGTACATTCTCTAGTAATACATTCACTATTATGTGTTTGTGCTCCAAGCTTCTTCTTCTTCCTTGTGCTGTTCGCGTGCTTCCGCAGACGTCTATCTCCAACATAATGCACCTCAATGTGCTTAGTGCGAGCATGGAACACAGGGTTCCTCGCAACTGCCAATGCGCTCTGACTGTCAGTGAAGATGGTGGTGGCAGAAGACTGGCCAACACCCAAATCAGCCATAAGGCGTCTGAGCCACACACACTCAACAGTCGATGTGAAAGCTGCCCTATACACAGCCTCACAACTGGAAGTGGCCACAGTAGGCTGCTTCTTGCTCAACCAAGATATACATGAGCTACCAAGCATGAAGCAAAAACCACTGGTCGACACACGAGTGTCATAGCAACCAGCCCAATCTGAGTCAAAAAAAGTATGCAAATCTGGCGGTAGTGATCCCCCCTTGGGATAAAACAACCCAAGTAGCCGAGTACCACTCAAGTAGTGAAAGATGCGCTTAACCGCCTTCCAATGCGTGACTCCTGGGCAATGCATAAACCTGCTCATCTGTGAGACAGCAAATTGAATATCTGGCCGAGTAATGCATAAGTAAATCAAGCATCCAACAGCCTGCTGATAGAGAACAGCATCAAATGCATCTCCAGCATCATGAAGACTCAATCGTAAACCTGTCTTCATAGGAGTGGCAATAGGCTTACAGTCTTCAAGGCCAAAACGCTGCAATAATGTGTCAATATATTTCATTTGACACAAAGCCATTCCACCATCAACTTGCATAAATTGAATGCCCAAATAGTGATGCAAATGCCCCAAATTAGACATCTCAAATGAGGCATGCAAATCAGCCTTGAAATCAGCAATATGCTTCTCAATAGGACCAGTGAGCAGCATGTCATCAACATAGACAACAATGATCAGAAGCACATCATTAGCACGCTTAACATATAAGGTGCTTTCAATTGGACTATTCACAAAACCATGTGCAACCAGATAGGCATGTATCTTCTCATACCAAGCACGTGGTGCTTGCTTTAAACCATATAATGCCTTCTTTAACCTGCACATGTGGTTTTCATGCCCTTTCTGCACAAAGCCACGGGGCTGAAAAACATACACTTCTTCATGCAAGTCACCATTCAGAAATGTTATTTTAATGTCCAACTCATGTACATTCCAACCATGATGGGCTGCAAGTGCACAAATGCTCCGAACAGTAGTCATACGGCATGTAGGTGCAAAGGTCTCATCAAAATCATGCCTCTTTCCTGTGCATAACCCTTTGCAACAAGCCTAGCCTTATACCTGTCAACTGTACCATCAGGTTTACGCTTCAGCTTGTATACCCACTTAGTGCCAATGGCCTTCTTGCCAGGAGGCAAGTCACATAAAGACCATGTACCATTCTTCATTATAGCATCATATTCAAATTGCATGGCAGCCATCCAATTTTCTGAATTATGTGCTTCATCAAAAGAAACAGGCTCATTCTCATCATAGAGACTAGACGCAGCCATAGCATAGCAATCTGATGCAAAGGAGGCACTATGAGAGCCTGAACAAGTACGATATGACAAAGGTGCATCTAATTTGCTGTCACGCAAAGTCTGCACCAGCCATTTTGGCATAGTTTTTGCCTGCTTAATATCAGCTCTCTCATCAACAAGTGCATCATGTAAATCTGCATCAGAAATAGAATGATCTGCATCATCATATGAAACCTGCAAAGGCTGAGAAGTTGCCTCATTAGGACCAGCACTAGATTGTCCACCTGTAAAAAGAGGCATCAATGTATCATACATGTGTTTGGAGCTAACAGATGTCTCCTTAGTAAATGAAAGCAATGGCTGAATAGCATCTTCCACAAAGACAACATCACGGCTAACCAGAATGTGTTTAGTCTGTGGATGATACAGACGATAGCCTTTACTTTGAGAACTGTACCCAACAAAAATACATTTTACTGCCTTATCATCCAATTTTCTGCGATGTTGTTCAGACACTAATGCATATGCCAAACAACCAAAAACACACAGATGAGCAACAGATGGCTTGCGGTCATGCCAAGCCTCATATGGAGTGATAGACTGCAATGCTTTAGTGGGACACCTGTTCAGTACATATGCTACACACATGACAGCCTCAAGCCAAAAACTATGTGGTAAAGCCTGACTTTTGACCATGCACCTCGCCATCTCCATGAGTGACCTGTTCTTTTGTTCAGCAACTCCATTCTGTTGACGTGTATACGGCATTGTACACTGGTCTATTATCCCACGTTCAGCCAAAAATGCATTAAAATATGAAGACATATATTCCCCCCCTCGATCAGAACGGAGGGTTCCCATTTTACATGCTGACAGATTTTCAGCCAAAACCAAAAACTGTTTGAAGCACATGAACACTTCGGACTTTGCTTTGAGTGGATATACCCATGCATGCCTGGAAAAATCATCAATGAAAGTCACGAAGTAAAGGTAATTTCCAAAAGAGGGTGTCTGCATAGGACCACAGACATCACTATGTACAAGCTGCAATTTCTGTGTAGCCCGAACTGAACCATCTTTTGGAAAGGAAGAACAATGCATTTTGCCCAAAATACAGCCTTCACAAACATGTTTTCCAGGAGCCTCAAGTTTGGGCAAAGAGGACACCATTTCAGATTTCTGCAGGTGTTAGCAAAATTCAGATGACCAAAGCGTGCATGCCAAAGCTTTGCATCTGACATAGCCTGAGAATCATGAACTGCACATGCCGAATCATTCACAGATCTTTCATAGTCTATGAGCTTATACAGCCCACGACATAAAATGCTAGAAGCAATAATCACATCGCCATTTGAGAGATCATGGATTGTACACCTGTCATCAACGAATTTCACAACCAAGCCAATCTTGGCTAATGCAGAAACTGATAACAAGTTCTTTTTTATCCCTGGCACAAATAAAGCATCTGACAAAGTGAAAGAACTACCATCAGCAGTAGGTAGAATAATCTCACCAACTCCCATAACAGGATAAGAGGAGTTATTGGTGCATGTGATAGTATTCCCTGTAGGGGCAGGCTCGAGTGGAGAGAAGAAACTGCGCTGCGAGGTAATATGTTTGGTCGCCCCACTGTCAAAGTACCAAACATCTGAGTCTACTGCAGACATGCACTCATCATGAGAAGATGGGTCAAAACTACAGACAGTAGTAAATGCCCATTCTTCTTCCTGCACAAGATTTGCAGACTCTGTTTTTGGTGTAGAGGCCTCTGCAACAACCATTCCAGCCTCTTTCTTCTTTGCCTCTTTAGCAGCGAGTTTTGGACAGTTCTTTATGATACGATCATTTCCTTTAGAGTACTTGCAAAATTTCTGCTTTTCTGATTTCTTCTCATCTTTATCCTGGTTCTTTGACTGTGTAGCATTTGCAGATTTCTGCTTACTAGTAGAAGAGCTCCATTTTCCTTTGCCCTTCTGACTAGCCAGGAAAGCTTGATCTCCAACACGCATAATGGACCTGTTCTACCTGGACTGATCTTCCTGCAAAAGAACAGAGACTAACTCCTCAAATGACAAGGCATTTGGATTGCCTTTCATCATCAACCGAAGAGTAGAAGCAAAACTCTGATATGAATCAGGAAGACCATTCAGAACGGTATGCACAAGTGAGCTATCTGGTATAACCTCATCACCAGAAATCAACTGTTCCTTCAAATCTTTGATCTTCGTTAGGAAACTGTCCATAGAATCACCTTCATTCATGTGCTCACTCTCCAACTGTTTTCGGAGGTAAGCAACACGAGCCTCATTCCTAGCCTGGTACAAAGTGGTAAGTGTATCCCAAGCATCCTTTGTTGTTCTACAAGAGCGAATGTGAGGAATAATGGCACGTTTGACAGACAAAGCTATCAATGCATGTGCCTGGGCATCTCTGCCATCCCAGCGAATCTACTCTGTAGTAGGTGCAACAGAAACAGCAGCACGAACAGGAATCTGCGGAATATCATCTTCGACACCATCTTCATCAGCTCCAGCACCTGTATTTGCAGTACCTGTCGTTACAGGTGTAACAAGACGTCTTTCAACACCCTGCACAATGTTCCACAATCCTTTTGCAACCAGTACATGTCGCATCATATAAGCCCATAATGGGTAGTTGGTACCATCCAACTTATCCTCAACGGCCAACATACGGAATACATCACTGCTTTCAGCCACGGCCGGTGACTAAAATACATTGATGCAGAAAATTGCCTGTATCTCAAAAAGTTGAACGGAACTGCCTAGACGAGTTCTGCTAGACCTATAGCAGACTTCGAGACGCTTAAATTGGCGAATAGAAACTGGTATATACCTTTGGCACAAAAGGACGAAATAGCCTACACAAGCGCTGCGATAGTGCATTCGGAGGCCGAAACGAGCTCAGATCGCGATTTCGGCACCACAGAGCAAAGATGTTTTGATCTCGAAAACACCCTGAGTATGCTCACCAAATTTCGTGTAAATCTAAGACTGCAAACGGAGGAGTGTCGACGGCGCCCTAGAAGAAGCGACATCCTGCTCTGATACCAATTGTTGGAGATAGACGTCTGCGGAAGCACGCGAACAGCACAAGGAAGAAGAAGAAGCTTGGAGCACAAACACACAATATTGAATGTATTACTAAAGAATGTACAAAGATAAGTAGCCCATTAGGGCAATAGGCGTATATACAAGCCGGGGGAAAAAAACCTCCTAAAGAGGGAAAAAAGTGCCCCGGTGGTCCTAGTGTGTTCACACACATCACTACCTAAATATATCAACAGTCACAATGGGGTTACCCCGTTTATTGAGGTGCCAAAATATGGAGTCACCTTGCTTCGTGGGTCACCCAAATTTCATCTAGCAAAGGGATGTGGGGTCACCCAATTTCAGGTTTGCAAGGAGTTGGAAGCAATGCAACAAGGTCAAGATCTTATTCTCTACCACACTGAATACGATAGAGTCAGAATACTCTCTGCACAAGTGAGAGCCAAGATAATGCTTGAGCTGATGTATCTCAACCAACCACTACAAAGTTCAACGCAGAATCCCTCAGAAGCTTATCATCCTCATAAGCATCACCCTCATTCACTTTTTTTTTTATATAAAGGAAGTTCGGCCTTGGCCTACTCTCCGAGACTTGAATTAAATAAAGGAAAAATACAAAGAAGGGGACTAGTGCCCACGGGATCCCCCGAATCCCACAGAGCAGGGGAAGCTTTTACAGAGTATAGATGGCTTTACAAGAAAAAGGTTAACCGCCCGTATGGGTAAAGTGTGTTCTTGATCAAAAGGAAAACTTGATGACTCCTAAAAAAAGGGGGGGTTTTTTTACAATTAGCGATCCTTTTGCCAAGGGGGAACAGAGGGGGGGGGGTTCTTACAATTAGCAATTCTTCTGCCGAGAAGGAAAAGGGACTTCTCGATCGACCACTCCTTGGGGGCATTGCCAAAGTTTTGAGCACATCTTTCTCTCCAAATCTTCGAAAGGATCTCTCCCCTAATCGCATTCCACAACGCCGTTGAGCAACCGATCAGTTCACCAATGAGGGCTTGCTTCCAATTGATTTGTTCTTGGAGTCCCAAAGAACGACCAAGGATCCTCCATAATCGAAGGGATTTAGCGCAAGCAAAGAACAGGTGAACAATATCCTCTTTGCTACGGCAACATCTCTTACACCAGGGCGGAACCCCACAAATCTTGTTAGCTTTTGCATTGGTCCATATTCCACGGTGAAGGATTTGCCATAGGAGAACCGACTTTTTGTTTTCAATGAGAGGGTGCCAGATAGACATAATTTTCATATCCCATCGAAGTCGCGTCCAGTTGATACACCATTTCTTGTTGAGACTCATGTGAATTTCATTGCAAGCTTCGACATATGGAAGCTTGGAGAGGCAATTACCATTATACCATTTAAGGCCCATTGGCTTCGGAGAGTCCTGTCCCATGAGTAGTGGCATTTTAGATCGGTCCCAAGTGTGGCGTCTACTCAGTAAAACATTCCATTCCTCGTATGTGATCGCAGTAGTAGGGTCAAGGTCCTCAAAGTCCATCCATCTGTTCCTGTCCTGTTTCCAGAGGTGCTTCCATTGTTTGAATCCCTTATTCCAGAGTCTCTTGGCACTCAAGACATTCCAAGGCTCCACGTTTCTCATGCCTTGGATCGGGAACCAAATAGAGTCATTTTTTCTTATACCTACAACCCACTTCCAATCTTCATTGGTTATGATGTGTGGTTTGAATGTGTTCCAACTCAACCACAAGGATATAACCAGGATCGATCCTTTGGGTGAGACCAGAATCGGAGAGAATAGGAGGGTGAGGATGTCGAGGTTTTTCCATCTAGGGTAGCCTACCAAAGTAATTGTGTTTGTGTTTCTGAAAATTAATGTGGCCCAAGAGGAATCTCTGTTGCACCACGCCTTAATCATCCATTTAGCCGCAAGTTTATTGGCCATGCTTCCAATGTCCATAATACCTAGGCCTCCATTCTCCTTACGGCTAGTGCATATGGACCATTTGGTTTTAGGCACTCCCCTCTTGTTATGGTCCCCGGTCCAGAGAAAGTTCCTACAAGTACTTTCTAATTTGGCTAAATCTTGATTCTTCAGTCTCCAACAGGAGAGAAAGTATATGATTGAGGATATGAGGAACGTGTTGATCACCATGGCCCGACCAGAAAGATTGATTTGCAAACCCCTCCAGTAGTTAAGTTTATTATTAAGTCTAGCGAGGACCCAAGTCCACCGTTGTTCCAGAGTAACACCGAATCCCAAAGGGATACCAAGAATACGAATGACCTAACCAGATTGAATGCTTTGGCATCCTTGCACTGTGAGGAGATTAGGTTGATTCCCTTTGATAGCCCTGAATGCAGTCTTGGTATGGTTAATTCTCGATCCAGAGGCTTCACAAAACATGTCGAGGAACCACCCAAAGGTTTCCAAGCTAGTATCATCATTATGAATAAAGGCATTTGTGTCATCCGCAAAAAGCCTCATTGTCATTTGCATAGAGTTATGTGGCAAGGTGATGCCTCTTATGTGACCAAGCTCCATCTGTTGTTCCACAAGTCAGCTCAGTCCTTCAGTGCCGATGGCAAAGAGGAGCGGGGCCAACAGGCAACCTTGCCTGATGGATCGTTTCAGTTTGATTGTCTTTGAAAGTTGTCTGTTGACATTGACTTTGGTCGAAGCATTGCCTAGGAGAGTGGAGATCAGGTCTTTTAACGATTGTAAAATATATTCCCATTCCAATCTGTCATAGGCTTTGTCTAAGTCAATTTTGAGAAAGACAATGTCTTGATTCGTTTCTTCAGCGTAGTCCAGACCTTCCCAGATATCAATGATGGCTTCCAATATTGACCTTCCCTTAATGAAGCCTTTTTGGTCTTTGCTAAGCCACTGATCTAAATGACAAGATATCCTATTGGCAATGACTTTAGCAAGAATCTTATATCCGGTTTGAAGCACCGTGATAGGTCCCCAGTTCTCGATTTTGTTCCTCTCCCTTTTTTTATGTATAAGTTTGATGATGCCATTGTTGAGACAAGTGGGGAGGGCGCCGAAATCGAGCGCCTCAAGCCAAACAAGACGCAAGGGGGTGGCCACCACATCTTTGAATGATTTAAAGAACTCATTAGTGAGCCCTTCAGGCCCTGGGCTCTTGCCGTTCGGAAGCGAATCGATAACTTCCAAGATCTCTTGTTTGGAAATCGAGGTGTCAAGCTGAGTGCTCAAATTGCATGGGATCCTATGCAGGGAAGTCCGAGAGATGGTGGCCATGTAGTCCCGCCTATGGGGGGAGAGGGGACAAGCACTACCCAAGAGACTCGTGAAGTGTGCTTCTATAGTGCCAATGTTTTCTTCCACTGTTTTACATTCTGTCCCATCCTTGTCAAGTAGTAGCGGGATCTCCTCTCTACTTTGTTTTCTTCTGAGAATATTGCACATCTCTTTGGAAGGTTTCTCTGCCTTACCAACCCACCATTCCTTAAAATAAAGTTGATGATTTCTCCTTTTGATCTCCTCCTCGTATCTTAATCTTCCTCTGATATTTTGGAGTCCCTTCTGAGATTGAATCTTCCCTTTATTAACTTCTTCTTCGAGTCTTCGGAGCCGGCAGTGTCAGGGGAGCACTAGATTGTGCTCTCTGACTACAGTAGAAAAGATTTCCGAAATACACTTATGATTACAAGAACACCCACGTAGGGAAAATAATACAAGAAGATGTAATCGATACAAGCCGTCCCACAACCCGGGACCAATAGGTATGGAACACTGGACTAGAGATGATACAGGAGATCCCACAACCCGGGATTGTAAGTATGAGACAAGATATCTAGATTACAAGAACTCCCTTCTGGGAGATGGACTGGATACACGAAAGAACTCGACAGGATCTCGTACTATGAGATTACAAGGGGACAAGATAGAATGTCCAAGAACTAGACTAGAACAAGGAACAAGACAAGAACTAGAACTGGAACTTGAAGAGTACTTACTTGGCGGTCACGACTCCTTGAGCTCCCAAGACTGGTATTGCCAAGACTGATTATGAACGTGGCCAACCCCTCCTTACATAGGTTTTCCAAGGGCGGTTCTAGGGCAGTTACGAATTGATGATGTCATCAATTCAGATCATGGTCTCTGGATGTCAGAATCAAGGAAGAAGATAGTTGATCTTAGGGTTTTGGCATGTTCCGGACGCAATGGAAGCATTAGTTTCCCCAAATTCTGAACCAATCATGAGATATAGGATCACATGGAATTTGAGATTCAAGATGGTTTCCTGTGTCCATGACATTACCTCCCCCTCAAGTGACGAGTTCCACGAGGAGCGGTCACGTTCTCTGGTCTCGGCTTCATTGGATTTTTCTTATGGAATTCTCGAACCTTGATTGGTGCTCTTTGAAGGTTTTCTGCAGGTTCCCAAGTACGATCACTGATGTCATACCCTTTCCAATGAATAAGGTACTCTAATCTTCCTCGGGATATTCTCGAATCTAGGACATGCTCGACTTCGAATTCTTCATGATCATCAATCTCGATAGGTGGTGAAGGACTAGGTCTCTCCCCCCTCAATGGTGAAATCTGATATGGTTCCAACATGGATACATGGAAAACTGGATGTATTCTCATGGTACTTGGTAGCTGGAGCTTGAAGGTGACTGGATTAATCTTGGCCAAGATGGTAAATGGACAAAATCTTTGATGATCTAACTTTGCACAAGGCCTTGAAGTTTGCAAATTGTTTCTAAGTAACCATACTTTATCCCCAATTTGATACGATGGATTCTGGACATGATGTTGATCTACATAGTACTTATATTGTTGTTTAGCTTTATGGATCTCTTCCTTGAGTTCTTTGTGAATGTCCATCAGGTATTGGGCCTTGTCTCTGGCTGCTGGGTTCTTCACATGATTTGAGAGTTGTATATCCATCCTTGGATGTTGTCCATAGTTTTCAAAGAAGGGAGTTTGCTTAGTAGATGCATGAATACTATTGTTATAGGCAAACTCTGCAAAGGGTAACAACTCAAACCAATCATTTTGTCATGAGGCAATCCATGAAGCCTAAAGATGTATCTGAGAAAGAGTCTGGCAGTGGTTGCACCTGTGATTGCCTTTGTAGTTGGAATGAAGTGTGCCATCTTTGTGAATCTATCCACAATAACAAGAATGGCATCATACTTATTTGACTTTGGTAGATCTGTGATGAAATCCATAGATAATGAAGCCCATGGCTTTTCTGGAATAGGTAGAGGTTGCAAGAGGCCATGAGGCTTATGTCGGGGTACCCTAGATCTATTGCAAGTATCACATGTTCGAATGTATTCTTTGACTTCCTTCCACATCTTAGGCCACCAAAAGTCCCTTGATATGAGTTCTATTATTTTATTCACTCCAAAATGTCTTGTTGCAAGGTTATCATGGCGTTGTTGAAGTACTTGGATCCTGGGCTTGGCCGTTGATCCACTTGACTCCCTTGATTTGCTTGAAGACTCCCGATTCGTTCTTGTAATTCTTGGAGGAGTGCACCTACATGCACTGGATGTCCCATCTCGACTTGTGTCTGACGATGACTAAGGTCTTCGACTTGTTGTTGGAGACTCTGAAGTGATGCTACGATCTGTTCATAGGTGTTCTCCATGATGACTGGTCTTGGATAGAAGATAGTCTTGCCGAAATGTCAGGGGAGCACTAGATTGTGCTCTCTAACTACAGTAGACAAGATTTCTGAAATACACTTATGATTACAAGAACACCCACGTAGGGAAAATAATACAAGAAGATGTAACCGATACAAGGCGTCCCACAACCCAAGACCAATAGGTATGGAACACTGGACTAGAGATGATACAGGAGATCCCACAACTCAGGATCGTAAGTATGAGACAAGATATCTAGATTACAAGAACTCCCTTCTGGGAGATGAACTGGATACACGAAAGAACTCGACAGGATCTCGTACTACGAGATTACAAGGGGACAAGATAGAATGTCCAAGAACTAGACTAGAACAAGGAACAAGACAAGAACTAGAACTGGAACTTGAAGAGTACTTACTTGGCGGTCACGACGCCTTGAGCTCCCAAGACTGGTATTGGCAAGACTGATTATGAATGTGGCCAACCCCTCCTTATATAGGTTTTCCAAGGGCGGTTCTGGGGCGGTTACGAATTGATGATATCATCGATGATGTCATCAATTCGGAGCATGGTCTCTGGATGTCAAAATCAAGCAAGAAGACGATCGATCTTATGGTTTCGGCACCTTCCAGATGCAATGGAAGCATTAGTTTCCCCAGATTCTGAACCAATCATGAGATATAGGATTCACATGGAATTTGAGATTCAAGATGGTTTCCTTTGTCCATGACAGGCAGTATAGCTTTTCTCTATGTCTTCGGCGGATGGTTATGAGATCCTTTGTAAATCAAGATCTGACGAGACTTTTCCACCGCATTTCTCCAACACTTGGTTGGAGAGGTGCAGACTACAAAGGCCTCAAGCCACGCATTACTAATTTCATGGCGGGTAGAAGGGAGTGAAAACACAAACGGGCTGGCATGAAACCAAGGTGCCTTGCGACTTTTAGATGGAGGGGGGAAGGTGAGCATTATTGGGTAATGATCTGAGATGGTGAGGCCGATACGTTGCGTTAGGGTGGGACGACCCCATTGATCAATGAGATTCTGCGAAATGTAGCTTCTGTCGAGTCTCGCTTTCCTCAACTCTTTATCCAATTGAAGATTGGACCAAGAAAAGCCATTCGTATACTTGACTTTGGCCAGATCCAAAAACAATTTGGTTCGGTCCCATGTGCCTTTCTCTTGGCCATCAATGATACGGACCTTGTTTTTCAACCTATCAGAGGGGTCCTCCACCATATTGAAGTCACCGCAAATCATGACATTATGAGAAAACGATTCCAAGGAGGACCAAGTATCGATCCGTGCAGCATCCTCATTTTGAGCATACATAGAAATCAGGGAGAATTGAAAGGGGGTGCTGAATGTAGCCGCCAACCACCTATGGTTTCTGTCTTCGCTCGTGTAGTCAAGCTTATTAGCTGAGAGGTGATTGATACCAATGGAAATTCCACCAGAACCATGCTGATGGGCTATGGAAGACCACACATGGGACTGAGAGACGCCCTTAAGTCTTTTCTGAAGGTCTTCTCCTTCAATTTTAATCTCTTGAAGACAGATGAAGTCCGGGTTTAACCTTATGTCACGGAGCCATTGACCAATAATGGTGGCTCTTGTGGGGTCAATTAGCCCCCTAGTGTTTAGTGAAATGATGATCAATTTCTTGCACTTCCCTCATTCCGAGGGTGGGACTTCTCTTTTTTCCTCTTGGATTCTTGTTTCTTTTGTTGTGATTACTCCTAACAATATCGATTCAATCATTAACTACCTTGGAGTTTGAGTATCTAACCACATTAAGCAACTATAGTAGAGCATGAATCCATGTTCCAAGAAGAATGAGGACTATCTTATCTCAACAGTACCAGGAAACACTAAGAACAAGATATGTCTTTGAGCAAATCATATTTTCATAGGGCTTCCACTATGAGAAAGAATCTTTGGACTAGTCATGAGCATAGTGTGCCCTTTCTCTCCCTTTCCATCATGGAGGCTAATGAACATGAGCAAGAAATAATGAATAAGAGGAGGGCAAGAAACCGTACCTAGAACAAAGATCCATAAAGAAATCCACATAGGGGGGGAGAAACTAATGAGACTCGGGCACCTATTTATAGGCCCCCGATAGGGCGTCCTTCTAGATTCTTCTAACCTCCTCTCAAACTTTCTATTTGGATGTTTTTTTAATTTTTCGTAGACTAAGGTTTTTAGTTTCACATTGGATGTTCATAAATTAATTATTTTTAAGGGCTTGACCTAGGATAAACGTCAATTCTAAGGGTCCAAGTTAGGATTTTGATTGAGGAAATTAGTTTTTTACCTATAATTAAGTCAAACATGTCAGATCAAGGGTTTATTTACATTTGGAACTTAAACTCCAAGGGTTTCTAAGGGTCTAGGTTCAGTTTTCATGGGATAAACTCACGTTTTCAAGGAGTTTCAAGGGTCAAACCTAGGGGTTCATGGATCAAAACTTAGCTATTTACACACGCAGGTCTAATGTACATATTTATCATGGTTTTGCGTTTCTCAATCAATCAAATCGGCCAAAATATGCATAGTTTATACCCTTCTTGGCCAAAACATCACACAATTACTGGAAAATAAATGAACTTTGAAAAAAATGATGCACACTTCCCTGAGGGATTTCATTCCGACAGCGTTTGTCCATAATGATAGTACCAGCCTGAAGACATTTTGGAGGTGCCTAGATACTTTCTGCAAAGTATGTGGATCCAAAATCAACCACCCTAAGACTGCTTTCAGAGCTATTGTCAAGATCCAACCTAACCTTATCATTGATCATGGCTATCAAAACATTCTCCAGGGCCAAATTTTTTGGCTTCTTGGGATTCCCTTGGGATTTGGTATCTCAATGGAGCAATGGTGGAACTAGGTACTGGACACACTTGAAAACAAGTTAAACTACTAGAGATGTATGCAAATCAATCTCGCTGGTCGCGCTATGGTTTTCAACACCTTCCTCTCATCGTTGACCATTTACTTCTTCTCTTGTTGGAGAACGAAGGAGCAAGAGTTGTCCAAATTAGAAAGTATTTGCAAAAACTTCCTTTGGATAGGTGATGGCAATAGAAGGGGGTGCCTAAAATCAAGTGTTCCATCTACACCAGCCAAAGAGATAGTGATGGCCTTCGTATTCTAGACATTGGGTGCATGGCTAACAAACTTGCAGCAAAATGCCCGAATTGGAAGAACCTTGACATTCTGACCCTTTTGTTTTCCCCGATCCTAGTCTTCCCGAAAGGCTTGAATCTTGTGTGCTCCCTATGGAAGAGTTGGAATAAAGTAAAAAGCTTCACAAGAATAAGTGAAGATTTGAAGTTGGCGGCCCATATCACACAAAACGACTCTATTTGGTTTCTGTTCCATGGCATCCGAATTATGGCACCTTGGAACATTGAAAATGCCAAGAGGCTATGGAACAAAGGCTTCAAAAAATGGAAACATCTATGGAAACGACACCAACCAGTGGATCAAATTTGAGAATATTGAGCCTAGCATCAACATTACCTATGAAGAATGGAATACTTCGCAAAGCAGACGTCTCGCCTTGGACCACTCTAAAGTTTTCCTTCTCATGGGGCATGACACGCCAAGCTCGCTTGGTCTTAGGTGGCACAATGGTAATTGCCTAACAAAAATCCTGAACATCAAATAAACCATTGATTATCAGGTTAACCTCAACACCAATTCTCCAAAGAAGTGGAAATAGATTTGTAGACTTAAAGGCCAAAATGCTATGTGTCAATATGTTTTGTTTGAGACAAAGCTAGTATGCCATCAACTTGCATAAGTTGGATCCCAAATAATGATGCAAGTGCCCCAGATTTGAAATCTCAAATGAGGCATGCAAATTAGATTTAAAATCACTAATATGCTTCTCATTAGGACCACTGACCACCGTGTCATCAACATAGACAACAATGATCATAAGCACATCATCTGCACACTTAACATATAAGGTGCTCTCAATTGGACTGTTCTCAAAACCATGTGCAATCAAGTAGGCATGCATCTTTTCATAAAAAGCATGTGGTGCTTGCTTCAAACCATATAATTCCTTTTTCAACCTTCACACTTTATTTTCATGCCCTTTTTGCACAAAAACATGGGGCTGAAAAACATACACGTCTTCATGCAAGTCACGATTTAGAAATGTAGTTTTAATGTGCAATTGTTGTACATTCCAACCATGATGGGCTGCAAATGCAGAGATGCTACAAACAGTAGTCATTCAGCATGTAGGTCCAAAGGTGTCATCAAAATCAATGCCTCTTTCTTGAGCATAACCTTTTGCAATAAGCCTAGACTTATATCTGTCAATTGTTCCATCAAGATTACACTTCAGCTTGTATAGCCACTTAGTGCTAATTGCCTCCTTGCCATTAGGCAAGTCACATAAAGTATAGGTACCATTTTTCATAATAGCATCATATTCTTATTGCATAGCAACCATCGAATTTTTTGAATTTTGTGTGTCATCAAACCAAACTAGCTCATTCTCATCATACAGGCTAGTGGCATCCATAGCATAGCAATATGATGCAAAAGAAGCACTATGAGATCCTAAATGAGTACGATATGACAAGGGTGTATCTAATTTGCTATCTTGTAAAGTCTACACCAGACATTTAGGCATATTATTTGCCTCCTCTATACCAGTTTTCTCATCAATAACTACGTCATGTAAATCTAGATCAGAAATGGAATGATCGGCATCATCATGTGAAACTTGTAAAGGCTAAGAAATTGCCTCATTTGGATTAGCACTAGACTATCCACCTGTAAAAGAAATAAGCAAAATATCATACATATTTTTGGAGCTAATTGATGTCTCCTTGGTACATGAAAGTAATGGTTGAATAGCATCTTCCATAGAAACATCACAGCTAACCAAAATGCATTTACTCTATGGATGATATAGAGGATAGCCTTTGCTTTCAAAACTGTACCCAACAAAAATACATTTCACTACTTTATCATCCAATTTACTACATTATTGTTCAGGCACTAATGCATATGCCAGATAACCAAAGACACATAGGTAAGAAAGATATGGCTTGCGAATATGTGAAGCCTCATATGGAGTGATCATTGCAATGCTTTAATGGGACACCTGTTAAGTACATATGCTACACACACAACAACCGCAAGCTAGAAACTATGTGGTAAAGCTTGACTCTTGACCATACACCTCATCATCTCCATGAGTGACCTATTTTTCCTTTCAGTAACTCCATTCTATTGAACTGTATGCGGAGTGTACACTGATATTTTATCCCATTTTCAATTGAAAATGCATAAAAATTAGGAGATATGTATCCACCCCTCCCGAACAAAATAGGGGGTGCCCATTTTTACATGCTGACATATTTTCAACCAAAACCAAAAACTGTTTGAAGCACATAAACACCTCAAACTTTTCTTTCAATGGATATGTCCATGCATGCCTAGAAAAGTCATCATTGAAAGTCATGACGTAAAGATAGGTCCCAAAAGAAGGTGTTTGCATATAATGACAAACATCATTGTGAACAAGATGTAATTTTTGAGTAGCTCAAACTGAACCATCTTCTGGGAAGGAGGAATGTTGCATTTTCCTCAAAACATAGCCTTCACAGACATGTTTATCAAGTGCCTCAAGTTTGGGCAAAGAGGACACAATTTCAAATTTCTCAAGGCATAGCAAACTAGCAAAATTCAGATGACCAAAGCATGGTGCCAAAGCTTTGCATGTGACATAGCTTGGGAATCTAGAACTACCCATATTGAATCATTCATAGATTTTGCATAACCTATGAGCTTATATAGCCTAGGACATAAAATGACAAATGCAATAATGATGTCGCTATTTGACATATCATAAATTGTACATCTGTCATCAACATATTTCACAACCAAGGCGATCTTGACTAATGCTGAAATTGATAAAAAATTTTCCTTGGTCAGTAGCACAAATAAAGCATGTGACAATGTAAATGAATTATCATCAATAGTAGTCTGAATGATCTTAGCAACTCCCATGACAAGATAAGAGGAGTCATTGGCATATGTGAGAGTATTCCATGTAAGGGAAAGCTCAAGTGAAGTGAAGGAATTGCATTGTGAGGTATTATGTTTGGTTTCCCCACTATCAAAGTACCAAACATGTGAGTCTACTGCAGACATGCATTGTGCATGACAAGATGGGTCATAACTCCAAAAAATAGTAAACACTCATTCTTCATCCTGCACAAGATTCACTGAACCTAATTTGGATGTAGAGGCTTCTACAACAACCATTCTTGCCTCTTTTTTCCTTGCCTCTTTTGTAGCCACTTTTGCACAACTCCTTATGAAACAATCATTTCCTTTATAGTATTTGCAAAACAGTTTTTGGTTTTCTTTTTTCTTCTCATCTCTATCATCCTTCTTTGATTGTGAAGAATTAGTAGATTTTTGCTTATTACTAGATGAGCTCCATTTACCTTTGCCCTTCTGACTAGCCAGGAAAGGTTCATCTACAACATGCATAATGGGCATATTTTGCCTAGACTGATCTTCTTGCAACATAACAGAGACTAACTTCTCAAATCTTAAGCATTTGGATTGCCTCTCATCATCAATCAAAGAGTAGAAGAAAAACTATGATATGAATCTAGAAGACCATTTAGAAGAGTCTGCACAAGTGAACTGTCTAGAAAGACTTCATCAACAGAAATCAACTCCTCCTTCAAATCTTTGATCTTTGTCAAAAAACTTTCCATGGAATCTCCTTCATTCATATGCTCACTCTCCAATTTTTTTTCGGAGGTTAGCAACATGAGCCTTATTCCTTGACTCGTATAAAGTGGTAAGTGTATCCCAAGCATTCTTTGTTGTTTTAAAGGAGCGAATGTGAGGAAAAAATGGCACGCTTGATAGATACGGCTATCAATGCAAGTGCTTGAGCATCTCTGCTATCCCAAAAAAGTTGCCTTGTAGTAGTTGTAGCAAGAACCACAACACAAGCATGAACCTGAAGAATATCACCATCTTCAACACTGTCTACATCACCTTCAATAAGTGTATTTACAGGCATAATAGGACATTTTCAACACCCTGCACAATATATCCTAGTACTTTTGCAACCAATACATGATGCATTATATAAGCCCATAATGGGTAATTGATACCATCCAACTTATCCTCACTAGCCAACATATAGAATACATCACTACTTGGAGCCATGCCCAGTGAATAAAAAAACCCTCATGAAGAAAAATGATTGTATCTCAAAGAGTTGAACAAAACTACCCTATCTACTAAAATTGTACCAGACTTTGAGGCACTTGTATTGGTGAATGAAACCTTTTATATATGTATTGGAGTTAGACATCTATGGAAGCATGCAAACAGCACAAGGAAGAAGAAGAAGAAGAAGAAGAAGAAGAAGAAGCTTGGAGCACAACACACAATACATAATGTATTGCCACTAGAATGTGCAAAGATAAGTAACCTGTTAGCTTTATAAGCATATATATAAGCCAGGGAAAAAACCTCCTAAAGAGGGAAAAAAGTGGTCTGGTGGTCCTAGTGTGTTCACACACATCATTACCTAAATATATCAACAAATCCCCCTTGGGAATGATGCGGTGAACAAGGAGTTGGCACTCATGTATAAGGAAGTGCCAAGCTATGTGGAATCAATCCACAAAAGGAAGTAAGTCCAAAGCTTTGCGGAAATCTTCAAACTTCTCCCTAGGTAGAACCTTTGTGAAAAGGTCTGCAATGTTCTCCTGCATGGGCACATATGCGAAGTTGATCTCCCTAGCAAAGAACCTCTCCCTGACATAATGATAATGCACCTCAATGTGCTTAGTATGAGATTGGAACATAGGGTTCCTCACAACTACCAATGGGCTCTGACTGTCAGTGAAAATGGTGGTGGCAGAAGACTGACCAACACCCAAATCAGCCATAAAGCATCTGAGCCACACACACTCAATCGTCCTTGTGAAGGCTTCCCTATACTCAGTCTCACAACTAGATGCGGCCACAGTAGGCTTCTTCTTGCTCAGCCAAGATATGCATGAGCTACCAAGCATCAAGAAAAAACCACTAGTGGATGCACGAGTATCATATTAACCAACCCAATCAGAGTCAGAAAAAGCATGCAAATCTTGCAGTAGGGATCCACCCTTGGGATAAAACAACCCAAGTACTTGGGTACCACTCAAGTAGCGAAAGATGCGCTTAACCGCCTACCAATGCTTGACACGTGGGCAGTGCATAAACCCACTCATTTTGTGAGACAAAAAACTAAATATCTGGCCAACTAATGCATAAGTAAATCAATCATCCAACAACCTACTAATAGAGGACAGCATCAAATGCATCTCCACCATCATGAAGACTCAATTGTAAACCTATCTCCATAGGAGTGGCAATAGGTTTACGATCTTCAAGGCCAAAATGCAACAATAATGTGTCAATATATTTCGTTTGACACAAAGCCATTCCACCATCAACGTGCCTAAACTAAATGCCCAAATAATGATGCAAATGCCCCAAATGAGACATCTCAAATGAGGCATGCAAATCAGCCTTAAAATTAGCAATATGTTTCTCATGAGGACTAGTGAGCAGCATGTCATCAATATACGCAATGATGATTAGAAGTACATCATTATCATGCTTAACATATAAGGTGCTTTCAATTGGACTGATCTCAAAACCATGTGCAATTAGATAGGCATGTATCTTTTCATAACAAGCATGTGGTGCTTGCTTTAAACTGTATAACGCCTTCTTTAACCTCCACACCTAGTTTTCATGCCCTTTCTGCACAAAGCCATGGAGCTAAAAAACATACACTTCATCATGCAAGTCACCATTAAGAAATGCACTTTTAGTGTCCAATTGATGTACATTTCAACCATGATGAGTTGCAAGTGCACAGATGCTACAAACAGTAGTCATTCGGCATGTAGGTGCAAAGGTCTTATCAAAATCAATGCCTCTTTCCTACACATAACCCTTTGCAACAAGCCTAGCTTTATACCTGTCAACTATTCCATCAAGCTTACACTTCAGCTTGTATACCCACTTAGTGCCAATGGCCTTCTTGTTAGGAGGCAATTCACATAAAGAACAAGTATCATTCTTCATTATAGCATCATATTTAGATTGCATAGCAGCCATCCAATTTTTTGACTTTTGTGCTTCATCAAAGGAAACAGGCTCATTCTCATCATAGAGACTAGATGCAGCCATAGAATAGCAATCTGATGCAAAAGAGGCACTATGAGAGCTGACATAGTATGATATGATAGAGCTGCATCTAATTTGCTATTACGCAAAGTCTACACCAGCCATTTTGGCATAGTTTTTGCCTCCTCAATATCAACTCTCTCATCAACAAGTGCATCATGTAAATCTGCATCAAAAATGGAATAATCTGCATCATCACATGAAACCTGGAAAGGCTAAGAAGATGCCTCATTTGGACCAGCACTAGACGACCTGTAAAAAGAGGCAGCAAAGTATCATACATGCCTTTGGAGCTAACAGATGTCTCCTTAGTACATGAAAGCAATGGCTGAATAGCATCTTTCACAAAAACAACATCATCGCTAAGCAAAATGTGTTTAGTCTATGGATGATACAACCAATAGGCTTTACTTTCAAAATTGTGCCCAACAAAAATAAATTTTACTACTTTATCATCCAATTTTCTGCGATGTTGTTTAGGCACTAATGCATATGCCAGATAACCAAAAACATATAGATGAGCTACAGATCGCTTGCGACCATGCCAAGCCTCATATGGAGCGATAGAATGTAGCGCTTTAGTGGGACACATGTTAAGTACATATGTTGCACACATAACAACCTCAAGCGAGAAACTATGTGGTAAATCCTAACTCTTGACCATACACCTCGCCATCTCCGTAAGTGAAATGTTCTTCCATTCAGCAACTCCATTCTGTTGAGGCATATATGACAATGTACATTGATGTTTTATCCCACATTCAGCCAGAAATGCATTAAAGTCAGAAGACATATATGGCCCCCCTCGATCAAAACAAAGGGTGCTTATTTTACATGCTGACATATTTTTAGCCAAAACCAAAAACTGTTTGAAGCACATAAACATTTTGGACTTTTCTTTCAATTGATAAACCCATGCATGCCTAGAAAAATCATCAACAAAAGTCACGAAGTAAAGATAGTTTCCAAAAGAGGGTGTCTGCATAGGACCACATACATCACTGTGAACAAGCTACAATTTCTATGTAGCTTGAACAGAACCATCTTTTGGGAATGAGGAACGCTGCATTTTGCCCAAAATACAACTTTCACATACATGTTTACTAGGTGCCTCAAGTTTGGGCAAAGAGGGCACCATTTTACATTTCTGCCGGCGTAGCAAACTAGCCAAATTCAAAGGACCAAAGCGTGCATGCCAAAACTTTGCATCCAAAATAGCCTGAGAATCATGTACTACACGTTGAATCATTCATAGATTTTTCATGATCTTTGATCTTATACAACCCATGAGATAAAATGCCAGAAGCAATAGTCATGTCACCATTTGACGGATCATGAATTCTACATCTTCCATCAACAAATTTCACAACCAAGACAATCTTTGCTAAATCCGAAATGGATAACAAATTCTTCTTGATCCGTGGCACAAATAAAGCATCTGACAATCAAGCTCCATCTCGACTTGGTCAAGGTGAAAGCCATGAAGGGGTTCTCCTGGTCTAATCTCCAATTGGGGGACTCTCTGAGGAAAGCAAGACTCCATAGATGTTATGTCGATCAAAACACCATCCTCCAGTGGGGTATTCCTTCGATTTCCCAACACATGGACTTGACTACCTCGGAAGACTACCTGATTACTCCTTCTTTCAAACCGATTCCCATGCTCTGGAAAGCTCCTTGGTTTCATGCTTGTGAGATGTCGTTTTCCCTCCCCTTTGTCCACCAAGAAATTTTCATAGTGTGGGTGGAGGCCTTTGCCTACTATAATGAACATGCTAAGTGCTGGAGAAGCGTGGTGGAAAGGACTCAACAAATTTTGATTAGGGCTCATAAGGCTATGAGAGATATACGAAAAAAAGGAAGAGAAACGGTGTACTAGATGCTCTCTTGGCTTGAAGAAGAAGTGAAGAAAGGTAACTTGCATTGTCAACAAGGGCTTCTGAAAATCAGGGGAAGACTAAGACTCGAGGAAGAGGTTCAAAGGAAAAATCTGCAAATATTCTTTGAAGATTGGTGGGCATGGAAGGCTGACAAACCATCGAAAGAGATGTGTAACATCCGCAAAAGGAAACAAGCTAGGAAAGCCATCCCCTTCTTGGTCGACAACAATGGGATCTAATGTAGCATGAAAGTTGAGAATAGATCTATCATCCTCGAGCACTTTACCCAGTTTCTCGGAGTCTCGACTCCTCTTTCCCACACAAGCGTGACTGCATGGCAACCGTCTCAAGGGTTGCTCAATCTAGAATCCAACAGAACATGAATTCTCTGTTGGATGCTATTATTTTTGAGAATGACATTATTGAGGTTATTGATGCTCTTCCCAATGGAAAAATACCAGGTCCTGATGGCCTCACCAATGAGTTTTTCAAGTCCTTCAACCACGTGGTGGTCACCCCGTTGTGTCTGGTGTGGCAAGAGGCTCTCTCCTTTGATGCCCTCCTTGAGTGTCTTAATAATGGTGTCATCAAATCAATTCACAAAAGGGGAGATAAGAACAAAATTGAAAACTGGTAGCCGATTACCATGCTCCAAACTGGATACAAGATAATTGCCAAAGTTATTGCCAACAGAATCTCTTGTCATCTAAATTCATGGCTTTGAGAGGACCAGAATGGTTTTATCAAAGGTAGATTTATACTTGAAGCAATTGTTGATATGTGGTAAGGCCTTGTGTTTGTTGAGGAGTCTGCACAAGATCTGGTATTCATTAAGATCGACTTCGACAAAGCGTATGATAGATTGGAATAGCACTTTATTCTTCAATCATTGGAAGACCTCGGATGCAGCCAAAAGTTCACAAAGATGGTTTCCACTCTACTCGGAAATGCTTCAATGAGAATAAATATCAATGATGAGCTCTCTGAACCCATACATTTAAAAAGATCTATCAGGCAAGGCTACCCACTAGCTCCACTACTCTTCGCTATTGCCTCCGATGGCCTCAATCACCTATTACAGCATCACATGGATGTTGGCAATCTCAAGGGTCTTTCCCTACCTCTAGATCATGGCCAAATGATTTTGAGACTCTTTATTGATGACATGGATGCCTTTGTACATAACGATATGAACAGCATTGAGGTGTTCTAGAGTTGCCTCGACACCTTTTGTGTGGTATCAGGTTCAAAAATCAACCATGCTAAAACTGCTTTCAGAGCAATCCGTGGAACTCCACCCCAACTGTTGTTAAATTAGGGGTGTCAAGTTATCCCTAGAGGTCAAATCTTCTGTCTCCTTGGTATTCCGATGGGCTTTGACATCTCAATGGACCAATAATGGAACTGGATGCTATCCAAACTGGATAGCAAACTAAATCATTGGAAAGGTATGTAAGTTAACTTGGCAGGGTGTGCAATGGTTGTTAACACGTTTATGCTTTCTACAACCATTTACCTTATCTCGTGTTGGAGACCTAAGGAGAAAGAGTTGGCCAAAAAGGAAAGAATCTGCTGAATCTTCGTATGGACTGGGGACCCCAATAGGGGGGGGGGGGGATTCTCAAAATCAAATGGGAAACTTGCATTAGCTTGAAGGACTTGGGGGGCTTGGGTATTTTGGATATCGTTGGGTTGGATAACAAGTTGGCAGCAAAGTGGTTTATCAAGGCTTGGAGCAATAGTGAGTCCTCTTGGGCTAAATTGATCTTCAAAAACATGAAAGACCTTACCTTACTTGACCATTCTGGTTGGAAGGACATAGGGATCTTCACACTTTTATTCTCCCCCCACCCGGTGTCCCCTAAAGGCTCTAGCCTCATGTGTTCCTTATGGAGGAGTTGGAACAAGGCCAAACAATTCATCACAATCAGTGATGAGTGGAATTGTGCAGTTATCAAAAGACAAAATGACTCTATCTAGTTATCGATCATCGGCATTAGGGGGTGGAGCCTTGGAACCTCCAAACTGCTAAGCGACTATGGAACAAGGGGTTCAAACATTGGAAACAGCTCTAGAAACAAGAGACCGGCAAGTGGATCAGGTTCGAAGACTTAGACCCGAGACATAGAGTTAACCTCGAGGAATGGACTCTTCTTCAAGGCAAGTGTTTAGCTTGGGACCGCTCAACTACCTCCCTTCTTTGCAGATAGGATCTTCTTTGCCTAGAGGCCTCAAATGGAACAATGGTAAGAAACTACTCAGAATCCCCAACTTCAAAGAGAGCTTAGATGTTCATCACACCCGTAACAAGAGGTGGTGCCTTTCTTAGACCAAACTTCGATGGGAGCTAAAGTTCATGTCTATTTGGCACCCCCTAATTGAGATAAAAAATTATGTTCTCATGTGCTAGATCTTGCATAAGGGTAAATGGTCCAATGCAAGATCTAGTTCACCTATTCTTCAATTGCCCCAAGTCCCATGTTATCTGGCATCACGTGACGCGGATATTGAGACTCACGAACCAAATAAATTGGCAACATGCACTCTTGGGTGAGGCAGTTGGTTGCTCATCAAGGCTGTGGAATGCCATCAGGGATAAGACTCTTTGGAAGATTTGGAGGGAACGATGTGCTATCAATTTTGGCTAAACTCCAAAGGAGTGGTCGATTGAGAAATCCTTGTTTCTTCTAGGTAAAAGAATCTCTCAAGATAAGAAATCTCCACCATCTAGACATCACTATATTTATCTCCTTGATAACAAGTTGAAACCCAAATGGGTCCCACATGAGGGAGATGATAGATTTGTCCGCCTCATTTGTAATGCCCACTAGCTTACTGAACTTCTACCCTGCATTGTGGGATTTGGGGGGTCCTACGAGCACTAGTCCCATTCACTTGTAACTTTTCTCCTTTATTTTAATTAAAGTCCGGGAGCATAGGCCAAGGCGGAACTTCCTTAAAAAAAGGGGGGGGAGGGCAGTAGCACGTCTAAAGGAGGGTCCTTTTAGTTTATCGTCGAGCATTTTTTGTTAAAGGGGGGTGAATCATGTTGGGGTAAAGGTCCTAAATGACCCCCTTATTTGTACACATTTGTATAGGCCTTTTATAAGGCTTAATGTACTCATTATTTATTCTTTTGGCCAAGTTCAATGTGAACTTGGCTAGGTCCTATAAAAGTGAACTCAAATAAACTTAGGGCTCACTTCTTTCTTTAGTGAAGCCCCCAAACAAGCTGCCTCTCTCCAAATTCGAATTTCTCTCTCTCCATCTCTGTATATCTACTACGTGGGCTGCTCCTTGCACCTCCAGCCCTTTTACTCAACCAAGGGGGGTATTACCACAGCTGCTGCATCACCTGAGCACATCTCCTCAGCTCAACAACTGGTATCAGAGCTCATATTGGGCCTCAAATCTGCTGCGCAGGTTCTCTACAGTAGCATACACTCACCATTTGGAAAAATCATTAAGTTTCATCGCAAAGAAAGGGTCCAAAATCTGTTGTACCATCATTTTCAGTGATGTTCCAGCTTTTTGTCACGAAGAAAGTGATTTTTCTCTGATTTTATGGCGAAGAACAGGTGTTTTTCAGCAAAATCTCAAAGTTTCCAGCAAGAACAGGTGTTTTTCAGCAAAATATCAGATTTTCCAGCAAATTTCTGAGTTTTTGCAGGTCTTCTCACTCTCAACTGGCTTAGCACACATAGTGGGAGATACATATTGCTGTAATTTCTATAGTTTCAGCAAAATTGACCTATGTATGAGAAGTTGTGGAGTATTTTGCCATAATTTCTTGTAAAACAGTGGTAAAAGTTGGGGCTTTTGCTCCTACATGCATCTAAAGGCTGAGTATTAGCCTTATGTACATTCTTTGAGGTTAAAAACAACAAAATTAGTTGTTTTTGAGCATAAATTGAGTTTCTGAAATTCTCTGCGCAGAAAATTCAGAGATCAGTTTTGTGCCCATAATCACCCCATTTTGGTCCCAAATTGCTCCTGTGACCGTTTGGAGTTGTAGTGCATCATTTTTGGAGGCTGCACTTTGATTTTGGTGCATTTGCCCAAAATTCCAGCAGGTTTTTTCATTGTGCAACTATGGCGTCATCCTCCTCAGATGTGAAGAATCTATTTGAGATTCGACGGTTTGAGGGAACAGGTTTTGACTTATGGAAGGAGAGAATTCAGGGAATCCTCTTCTTGAAAGATTGTTACAGGGCATTGGAGGCAGAGAAACCAGAGGACATGTCGGAAGATGCATGGTTTACTTTGAACAAGAAGGCCATTATATACATTAAGATGGCTGTATCCGATGAGATTCTAGTAGATCTCAAAGGTTTGACCACTGCTTTTGAGTTATGGGCAAAACTCAAGGCGACGTATGAAAATACTACGCCTGTTAACCAAGTACACCTGATGCGAAAGCTTGTTGGCATGCAGCTTGATGAGTCCAAGAGTGCAACTGAACACTTGTCATCGTTTACAGGTACTTTGTCACAGTTGTAGGACTCAGGAATGCCTCCTTTCGATGATAAGCTTAAAGCCATTTTCTTGCTTATGACATTGCCTGACTCTTGGGAGACATTGGTAGTCTCATTGTCCAATAACCCCAACTTGACTTTTGATGGTGTTAGGGGTTCTATTCTTAATGAAGAGATCAGGAGAAAAGCAGGTGGAGAAGGAGGAAGCTAAGCCGACATGGTTAGAGGCAGGACAGATAAGAAGAGTAATTATGCACAGAGGAATAAGAGTAAAAGCAGGGAAAGGGGGAATAGCAACAAAGGCAAAAGCAATGATGTGACATGCTATCAGTGTGGCAGGAAAGGTCACAAGAAACCCGATTGCCGCTATTACAAAGCAGAGCTTGATAGGAAGAAGAATTCTAGAGATAAGAAGGACAGGAAAGAAGACAAGACTGATGCACAGGACAGCCAAAAGGACAAGGAGAAGGCCAATGTGGCTTCTAGTGTAGTCATAGAGGAGCTGTCAGATGCAAAGGACATTTTATGCGCTACTTTCTCAGCTGATGACACTCATGCATTTGATTCTTCGCTAAATGTTCATGCACAAGACATGTCAATCACTAAGAGTGATGTCATAGATGCTTTGCTGACCGTCAATGATGCATTGGCCCAGACTTGGATAGTAGATTCTGGTGCTTCATTCCATGTGACTCCTATCAAGGAGTGTTTTTCTACTTTTATTGCAGGCAGCCATGGCCATGTATACCTTGGAAACAATCATGCACCATTGAGGGTATTGGCACAGTGCATTTCGCTACAAATGGCACTAATGAGCTGGTCTTGCATAATGTGCGTTATGTACCAGGGATCAAGAAGAGCTTGCTTTCTGTGGGTCAAATGGATTTGCATGGTTATAGCATTCTCTTTGAGAAAGGATCATGGAAAATGACTAAAGGTTCAAGGCTGATTGTGAAAGGCACAAAGAAGGGAACTCTCTATTGCTTGCATGGAAAGGCCTTATCAGGCAAGTTCATTGCTTTGGCTGAAGTTCACTCCCATATGGAGTTGTGGCATAAGAGACTTGGCCATATGAGCCAAAAGGGTCTCACTAGGCTTTGTAACTTAAAGAAGCTTGATGCTAAAGGCACAAAGCTTGACTTTTGTAATGAATGTCAATATGGAAAGCAAGTAAAACGTTCCTTTTATTCTGGTGTGTCTCGTAAGTCTTGTGTACTTGATCTTGTTCATTCTGATGTATGTAGCATGCCCACCAAATCTATGGGGGGTGCTTTATATTTCATCTCCTTTGTTGATGATTTTTCTAGAAAAATTTGGGTTCAATTGCTTAAATCAAAGGATGAAGCATTTGCTGCGTTTAAGCGTTTTCATGCATTTGTGACCACCCAAACAGGTAGAAAGCTGAAATGCTTGTGTACGGACAATGGTGGTGAGTATACAAGTGCTGAATTTCAGAAATTTTGTGAAAATTTGGGCAGTAAGAGGGAGCTAACTGTTCCATACAGCCCCTCTTCTAATGGTGTGGCTGAACGTTACAATAGGACACTTTGTGAGAGGGTGAGATGCATGCTGTCCACAGCTAATCTCCCTCATGGATTTTGGGGAGAGGCACTCAAAACTGCAGTACATGTGTGCAATAGATCCCCTCACATGTCTTTAAAAGGTGACATCCCTGAAGAGGTTTGGTCTGGCAAACCTGCTTCATATGATCACTTACGTGTCTTTGGCTGCGAGGCGTTTGTGCATATAAGGCCTGAGCTGAGAAACAAGCTTGATGCTAAGTCCATTAAAGGCCTCTTCATGGGATATGGTGAAGAAGGTGAAATGGGCTACAGGATTTGGATACCTCAGCTCAAGAAGGTCGTACGCAGCCGGGATGTTGTTTTTAATGAGGCAAGGCTGCTTCAAAACAATTGTGCCTCAAAAGATAACCATAAAAGGATAAGATTTCAGCATGACCAGCCACCTGTTAGGTCCAATTTTGACCCTCAGGATGCACCACAAAGGACTGAAAATGTTGAGGATCCAGTGGTTTTTGAGCCAGAAGATGTTGGACAGCAAAATGAGGCTCCTAAAGGGCATATGCAGCTGAATAATAATGCTGAAAATGGTGCTGGAAACAATGGACAACAGCATAATAATAATGATTTGATCATACCACCTGATGTAGACCCATTGCCTGACAATGTGGATCATTGGGTGAGAAGATCTACTCGTCTTAGAAGGAATGTGAGTAGATTTGATCCTTCATTGCATTACATTTTGTTGACAGATGAAGGTGAGCCTCTCACATACAAAGAGGCAAAGGCATGTGAACACAGCAGCAAGTGGGAGCTTGCTATGCAGGAAGAGATTAAAGCTTTGCATGCTAATGATACTTGGGATTTGGTTGAATTACCCAAAGAAAGGAAAGCCATTCCTAACAAATGGGTGTATAAAATCAAAACAATTGATGGAAAACCCAAGTACAAAGCAAGGCTGGTTGCAAAGGGATATGCCCAGACCAAAGGCATAGATTTCCAAGAAGTATTCTCTCCTGTGGTGAAGATGACCACTTTGCGAGTGTTATTTGCAATAGTAGCTGATCTTGATTTGGAATTAGACCAAATGGATGTACATACAGCTTTCTTGCATGGTGATGTTGATGAAGAGCTTTACATAAAACAGCCAAAGGGGTTTGTTATTCCTGGAAAGGAACATTTGGTATGTAAGCTCAATAGAAGCTTGTATGGGCTGAAACAAGCTTCTAGACAATGGTACAAGAAGTTTGATGCTTTCATGCTCAAACAAGGGTATAAAAGAAGCCATGCTGATCACTGTTTATATATGAAAACTGATGTAGATGGCAGCCCTATTAAGTGGAGTGATTTTCTATGTGGACATGATCTTCTTTGCCTAGAGGCCTCAAATGGAACAATGGTAAGAAAGTATTCAGAATTCCCAACTTCAAAGAGAACTTAGATGTTCATCACACCCGTAACAAGAGGTGGTGCCTTTCTTAGACCAAACTTTGATGGGAACTAAAGTTCATGTCTATTTGGCACCCCCTAATTGAGATCAAAAATTTTGTTCTCATGTGCCAAATCTTGCATAAGGGTATCTGGTCCAATGCAAGATCTAGTTCACCTATTCTTCAATTACCCCAAGTCCCATGTTATCTGGAATCACGTGACGCGGGTATTGAGACTCACGAACCAAATAAATTGGCAACAAGCACTGTTGGGTGAGGCAGTTGGTTGCTCATCAAGGCTATGGAATGCCATCAGGGATGAGACTCTTTGGAAGATTTGGAGGGAACGATGTGCTGTCAATTTTGGCTAAACTCCAAAGGAATGGTTGATTGAGAAATCCTTGCTTCTTCTAGGTAAAAGAATCTCTCGAGATAAGAAATCTCCATCGTCTAGACATCACTATATTTATCTCCTTGATAACAAGTTGAAACCCAAATGGGTCCCACATGAGGGATATGATAGATTTGTCCGCCTCATTTGCAATGTCCACTAGCTTACTGAACTTCTCCCCTGCATTGTGGGATTTGGGGGGTCCTACGGGCACTAGTCCCATTCACTTGTAACTTTTCTCCTTTATTTTAATTAAAGTCCGGGAGCATAGGCCAAGGCGGAACTTCCATAAAAAAAAGGGGGGGGAGGGCAATAACACGTCTAAAGGAGGGTCTTTTTAGTTTATCGTCAAGCATTTTTGGTTAAAGGGGGGTGAATCATTTGTTGACTAGAGCTTTTTAGGTGGAGTGCTTTTCTATGTGGTTTGTGATCTTCTCGGATTGTCATGGCTCTCGCAGCCCGCTTCCTTGTGAGAGGCAACTTGGCCCCGACCCTGGGGGAGATCGCTACGTGGCCCCTATTTTGGAGGGGGGATCTTGTGTCGCCCATGGGACTCCGAGGGTGTTGAACCTCCCTTGGTCTCTCTTAGTATATCTGCAATTCTGTCATTGCAAGAAGAGCTCAAGAAAGTTTGTCTCGATGGCCAAGTGTTTGGCCCTAAGCCTCCGCTCAAAATCGTGTGTAAGTGGCTTCGCAAAGAGTGGTTCCCCCATGGGTTGATTGTTTGTAAATATCAGTTCTTACCGGCTAGTCATATTTTGCTAGTTTTTGAGAATGAAGATATGGCATTTCGAGCCCTCAGTGTCCGAACCTGGCAACTCCAGCCGGCGACCCTGTGCCTATTCAGATGGTCCCCTGATTTTATTCCTGACAAATCAAAATCTCTCTAGTTCCCTCTTTGGGTTGGGCTCACTAACCTTCCATATTATTTGTACAACTTCGTGTGGGACATACTTGAAGCAAATGCAAATTGGATAAGTCAACTTTGACTTACCATCTTTGAGGATTGAAAGAGTTTTGCACATAATATATATACGCAATGTTTTAATTACCAGATAACCTTAGCCTTTATTGAAATTAGTTAGATGCTCTATATGAGTCACATCCAAAGGATTCAGAAAGTGGAAATAAAAACCATAACTCTTTGCAACTAATTTAAATTTCTAAGACACCTCAAACTATTTTGAGTCTAGCTCTTAATGACTCAAGACTTTCACTTTTCAAAGATATCCCTACAACAACCATTCCAGCCTCTTTCTTCTTTTCCTCTTTAGCAGCCAGTTTTGGACAATTCTTTATGATATGATCATTCCCTTTACAATACTTATAAAACAATTTTTGCTTTTCTAATTTCTTCTCATCTTTATCTTCCTTCTTTGAATATGTAGAATTAGCAGATTTCTGCTTACTAATTGAAGAGATCCATTTTGCCCTTATGACTAGCGAGGAAAGCTTGATTTGCAACTCGCATAATGGACCCGTTCTGCTTGGATTGATCTGCCTGCAACAGAACAGAGACTAACTCCTCAAATGATAAGGCATTTGGATTGCCTTTCATCATCAACCGAAGAGTAGAAGCAAAACTCTGATATGAATAAGGAAGGCCATTCAGAACGGTCTGCACCAGTGAGCTATCTGGTATAACCTTATTAGCAGAAATCAACTGTTCCTTCAAGTCTTTGATCTTCGTTGGGAAACTGTCCATAGAATCACCTTCATTCATGTGCTCACTCTCCAATTGTTTTCGGAGGTAAGCAATACGAGCCTCATTCCTAGCTTGGTACAATGTGGTAAGTGTATCCCAAGCATCCTTAGCTGTTCTGCAAGAGCGAATGTGAGGAATAATGGCACGTTTGATAGACAAAGCTATCAATGCATGTGCCTGGGAATCTCTTCCATCCCAATGAATCTGCTCTACAATAGGTGCAATAGAAACCGCAACACAAACATGAATATGCAGAATATCATCATCTTCGACACCTTCTACATCAGCTTCAATACTTGTAGTTGTAACAGTTGCAGGTGTGATAGGACGTTTTTCGACACCCTGCACAATGTTCCACAGTCCTTTTGCAACCAACACATGTCGCATCATATAAGCCCATAACAGGTAGTTGGTACCATCAAACTTGTCCTCAACAGCCAGCATACGGAATACATCGCTGCTTTCAGCCATGGTCGGTGACTAAAATGCCTTGATGCAGAAAATTGATTGTATTTCAAAAAGTTGAACAGAACTGCCAGACGAATTCCACTAGACCTGTTGCAGATTTCGAGATGCTTATATTGGCGAACAGAAACTGGTATATACCTTTGGCACAAAAAGATGAAATAGCATGCACAAGCACTGCGATAGTGCGTTCGGAGGCCGAAACGAGTTCAAATCACGATTTTGGCACCACGGGCCGAAGCTGTTATGATCTCGAAAACATGCTGAGTATGCACACCAAAATTCATGCGATTCTGAGACTGCAACCACAGGAGTGTGGATGACGCCCTAGATGAAGCGATGAAGCACACCACACAATACTGAATGTATTACTAGAGAATGTACAAAGATAAGTAGCCCATTAGGGCAATATGCATATATACAAGCCGGGGGGAAAAAACCTCCTAAAGAGGGAAAAAAGTGCCTTGGCCATCCTAGAGTATTCACACATATCACTACCTAAATATATCAACAGGAAAAACTTACTCTTTTCACGCTTTTCCATAGGATAAATGGAACTTGAGTGAAAATTCCCCAAAAGGAATTTGATTGCCAAATTTAGAAAACTATGTCAAAAGAAGTTGTGATCGGACCAACTAGAACATCTCGTTTATGCGTATGGATAGCGCAAATATCTTTGGCCACATTCATTTGAATTCACGTCTTTTGATCGACAATACACACGAAAACAACCTCGTTAGCCTTTATGAATACATCCATATTTTTTTCACGAACACATGTGATCTACTCATATAATATAGCTCGTGTATACTTTACTATACGTTCATATAACGCAAATGGTTGTGATAACTAGTTCTCACAAGATAGATGAAAGATCGATTCCCCCATGAGAACCAATATAACTTTTGCCATTTTAAACAATGGAAGAGAGGCACGGAGCACTGACATCCTCGGGGAAGATAATACAAGGCATGTGAGAAATGAAAAGAAAGAGAGCTCAGAGCATAAAATATGAACAAAATGATGGTCAATACTTTCAAGATCTTCATGATAACTTGAGGAAGATGATGAGAACAAGGTCTCCATGAAAGCTCTGGCTCTTGTATCAATGCAAGAGACTAAGAATTATGATCGCCACATGCTAGAGAGATGACTCTCTTCCCAACCATATGCCTCTATATATAGCTCTCTCCATGGGACTACCTTCTTGGGAAGGTGGATTCTAACCATCCATGTGATGACCATGTAACCATGTGTGCCAAGTATCCTAGTTAAATGTAGTTAACTCAAGTGGATGCTTCAAGAAGGCTCTAGATCTCTTTGGGCAAAATACTCTCCCCATGTACCCCATGGGATTTGAACCCAAGACCTTATCCTTCACATCCTTGAGACTTAACCCCTAGGCTAAATGGATCACTTGTTTTAGAACGCATGACCTCCTAGTAAGTCTAGACTCGAGATCTTTGGTCATACACAGGAGTGAACAAACGGTGTCCAATTTCAGATCTATCTAAAATGGTCAAACCCTTAGACCATATACTTACTTTATTACACCTTGTACCTCTTTATGCCTTATTTTCTGAAAGAAAAGGTGATTCCAAAGTTCAATCCTACTCATGATTTTATGCTTTAAGAGGTAAATATTTTCTTATCCCATGAGTCATTCATGAGCTTAATGTCATCTCTTTGGCAAAATCTCTAGTAGTTCCAACTACAACTACTTGGACAAGCCTTTACAAGATTCATCAATTCTTGTTGACCAAGCAAAAAAGATAAAGACTTAGTGGTTATCTTTAAGATATGTTTCATTGTCTACAAATATCATTGTCTTACCCAAAGAATTTTTGAGAGATCTTCCCCTCAACTTAAGTATAAATATCCGCTAATGTTTTTCATATTGCAAAGCTAAGAATGTCTTAAGATTGATTACCATTTGGGTTATACCAATCACGAGGATTAACTACCACTCATCTATGTGGATTACTTGTTTTAGAGAGAAAATGAACCTATACTTAAGTCTAATCTCAAGGAATTCGACCCTTCGGGAGAAAGACCAAACACTAAATCTGTGTGAACCGTCTGGACACTTATATCATAGAATTACTTTATAACAACTTCCAAGTTGTATATGAAGGATGAAATGGATTTAAGGGAAAAGAAATGTTGTAGGTGTGGTGTTGAGCCTTAGTAGATGGGGACTAGGTTCCTTGTCGTTGGGATCCACTCTTTGTAGCAAATGTTGAGACTTAGTAGATGAGTGTTCCTTGTCCTTAGTAGTATAAATGATGAGCTACAATGATACTCATGGAGATTAAAGAGCTCTTTGTAGTATAAATGATGAGCTTTAATAGATGAAGACTAGGTTCCTTGTCCTTGGTATACACTCTTTGTAAGACTGGTGGTTGGGAAAAGGAAGGGATGTATAGCTCTAAAAGTAGAACATGTAGTTCTATACATGGGTTGCTAAGGTGGGCTTATTGTCCATCAAGAGTCATCAGGGTACTCATTTGTTTCAAGAGAGGGGATTACAAAAGCAATTGGGGGTCTATGAGTGATTTCGAGAGTGATGTCATTCATATTTCAACGTGTTGTCAACATGGAGATGAGGTTTGGATGTGAACGAGGTTACTCTCACCTCTTGATTATATGTATAATGAACTAAAGTAAATCATGATTTAGGTAATAGCAATGGAGGGCAAAAAAATAAATTAATTCCTAAATCTTTCTCTTGCCCATTGACTTAGAGAGATAGCAAACGAGCATTGAAAGCCAATCTTAATGTCGAGCACTAAAACTTGTCTCCTGCATTGTGAGATTCGGGGGGTCCCAGGGGCACTAGTTCCATTCACTTGTAACTTTTCTCCTTTACTTTAATTAAAGTCAGGGAGAATAGATCCAAACCAAACTTCCTTTTATTAAAAAAAAAACTTAAAACTTGCAATTTTCGATCTTAATGTTAATTAAACCCGTTATTTTTGTCCGAAGGTGGACAAGAAAAAAGATGTTCATTTCATTCCTTTGCCCATGTGAATACAACATTAAAGATGCATGTTTTTTGATCTCCACTGGGGCTGCGACTGCTACGACCAAGGCGTATGTGCCGCCGGTCTGCTGTTGCCAAGGGGGCAGAATAAAAGAAACTCAGGAAGAGGATGAAAAGGGAATTTTGTCATAGTTACCAATCTCTCAGAGGTTTTTTTTAGGCTTCTTTATAAGGGCATATACCTATTTTAATGGTTTTTTTTAGCCTTCTTTATAAGGGCATATACCTATTTTAAAAAGGGTAGGGTCTCAACTCCCTCGAACTTCCTTACACGAAACAGGTACGTAGTAGTTTACAACTCACGCGTGCAGCTTCCAACTTTATTGTGTATGGAAAGGGCAAGGCAAAGTTGCTTATATAAGTTCTAACTTATGGTGTCTTCCGTCTTCGAGGATCCACGGACCACAGGTTACTTTAAGCTATAACTTATGATGTCTTCCGTATCCCAGGATCCACAGATAACTTGCAAGAGCACGCAGAGCATGAGGTTAGCTGGACCTCCGTGTTTCTTTGAGACTGGACAAGGAACATGGCAGTGCACATGAAGCATCAAGCATGTAGTGAGTAGTGTGAGGTACCCATACATTTTTATGTACTCAATCAATTCATATAACGACTTCCGGTTACTCTTTTAACATAAGAAGCGATCACAATTTCGCCTTCTTCTCGCTTCAGGAAACAACTTGGTGAGTCTGCGAATTTTGCCTAGATATTGAAATACGGTTATATTGTGTATGTCATGACTCATGACCAACTTGCACTTTGTGCGCTTCAAATTGGAGATGATCTGTTCATATATCAGTAGTTCTATCATTTGGTTATGTGTTAGGAATGTATACATTGTGTTTGAGTATTCTCGTACCTACATTGTGTGTGAGTCGTGTGTACTGTACATGCTTATCTATGTTCAAGATAAAATAATGTGAACATATCAGAATTAAGACTTTGTCTGTGTGGAGGGCTGTACGATACATGCTTAAGGTTTGAAGGAGGCTCTCAGTTACCATTAGCTTAGAGCCCTCGCTCACACAAACGTTTGCAATGCATGCCCGCATGCACAGGAAATATATGATGTCTTTAGCTGGGACTCGGAAGCTACGGATGGCAATAATAATCTCCCCATTTAATTGATGCGTTGACAACGAATCCGTTTCCAAGATACACAAATACGAGAATAATGCGGCAACTGATCAGATATTTCTTTGCAGCGTGGGCATGTCTCAGCTGGATCAGCACTCGAATATGTTGTGCTGCATTTGAAGGTAAAAGATTGAATCCTGAACAATCGTTTAAACTGTCCGTATAATACAAGTAAAGGAGACTCTATAACGTAAACAAGATGAGCACATATTGATCATTGGGAGCCAGTGTGGAGGGGTCAACCGTCAAGGCTTTGTTTGAGATGAAAGAAGATGGATTGAATAGATTCAGGTATTTCTTGATCCCATCGTCTACATTGTCTTTTCTAAGTGAGACAGTGCCGTTACATCTGAGAAATTTGAAACATATTCACCATGATCTGTGATATGTATAATGTATTATAGTGATCAGTGAGGCATGCTTTCTTTGTAAGCTGAAGATAACTCTTTCTTTCGTTGTATTTGAGTCACAAATATATTTCACAAGTGCAAACCCCAACAGCAAAACCGGACTTTATACAGGAAAGCCTGACTTAGCAGATGGTTCGGCTTTGTTAACAGGTTATATTTCGTCGACTTTGTCAGCTTCTTCAACAGGTTATATTTGATTCTTTTTGCATAAACAGCTCAAATCATATCTAGGGTTTTCTATATATTTTATTATCTGTTTCACCGATAGAAGACAGTCTGTGCTTCTTGTTAAGGATCAAGGACATTGCATAACAGGGTTTCAAAACTTGCACTAGAATAGCTTATTTAATATTAAGATGCATTTTCTGGAATATAGTTATTTGGGTGTTGGGGAGCATGCAGATTGTCGATGATACGAAAGCATTTTTCATAATCTGCTGCTACATCGGTAGTTTTAAATATGACATCTGATTTCGAATTGAATAACAGTCTTTTATGTTGCAACGCACGGGCCATCTCATCTCTTAATTAACAGGACTGCAACCTTATGATATGATATAATTCGTTTAGTTGCAGATTGGGGTGTTTCTGGAGACACGAATGCATCATGTAGGCAGTCGATAGTTTCCAGTAACCTCAGGTATGATATCTATTTTTGTGCACACAGAAGTAACTAATAGTTTCCAGTAACCTCAGGTATGATATTTATTTTTGTGCACACAGAAGTAACTAACTGTGAACCACGCGCCTGATTTATATTCCATGGTTACAGCTTATCTGCATTTTGATGATGACAAGGCTGCACGGAAAAAGAAAAAATAAAGGAGGTACCATTTTAGAATATACACCATGAGCTTTGCTTTCTTGAAGATGATGCCGTTGGTGTGAATTAGTCCCTCATATTATTGACTCAGGAGAATAATGGCTTTTCTTGAGACGATCCCATTGATTGTCGTCCTCCGGTTTCCGTTATTCTTCCATCTTTTAGACATTCCGTACCCCTTTTGTTCGGATGTGTCCTCCACTTCAGTTTTGAGCGAGCCTGCTTTCATGTCAATTCGTTGATCTGGCTTATTCTTCGGAGGAGTTCAGTTATAGATACTTTTTTTGTTTCCTAAATTTTTGTAGCCAATCTTTTTTTTTTGTTCTGCACTAGGGAGGATGCTGCTAGAGCAATTGACAAACTGGATGGTTAGGGTTATTCCAAAATCACCGAAGCAGCCACCACATTAGATACGGCATCCATATCACAATCATCATCCATGTTGAATGGACATGATAAGGCATGTTTCTAATGTGTTGGCTGTTTTGGTAATTTGAAATATACTTCCATTAATATTCACATTTTGCGTGGCATGTTTGCCAATCGAATTACAATCTACGAAAATCAATCCAAAGTGGAGAGGCTGAACCAATTCCTTATCAACAGTAAAACTCGATATTCTGTAAACAGAGAAGGATTTGCATTCTCATAACTTGTAGGATAATGCTCATGAAATGATGCCAATTTTTTTTTGCTCGTATGTAGATCATCATCTGCGAAATTGTTTGTATCTTGTCCATATGATCATTCATTCATTCCATCCTACTTCGTTCCATGCTATCGTGATCATTCCTTAGAGTTATTAGCGTGCATGGATCTTTATATAAATTGCCTTCCATATGAACGTAAAGTATTGTATCTCCCCATGTTTTAAACTTCGATCTACTCAACCTTGCTGTATAATTTACTCAATTTCGATCTAGAATTTCTTATTTTGTATCTGAAAGTTTCTTACTTTGTATATAAACTGTACAAAAAGGAAGATACCTAGTTCAATTGTAAAAAATATCAAAATTCAGAGCTCCACTAAACCAACTATGAGGGATGAACTGAATATATCAGAGAATATGGCTCTACACCAAGGCTCGTGCCAGTGGCCATTGTGCTCATGAGTCACGAGTCACTGCTATTGTACATAGTACAACTGATCAGTGCTCATTTCAAGAGGGCTGTAGCCTGTCGCCTGTGGGCTAAGTTCATCGTGACATCGTCAATGGTCATAGGCTTGAGTCTTGACATATTCTCTGCCAGAATTTTTCATTTTTGTCTGCAGACCTCTATCAGGACAAATGAGCGCGGTTTGAGTGGCATTTTACTTCGTCTTGGTGCGCGATTGCTGATTTTTGGTGGGCTGCCCTCAGTGCTCTGAAATTTGAAGGTGATCTTAGAAGGATTATCAGATATCATATTTTCTATTAACGAGCAAACATGTGCTTGTGAGGATAGGATAGCGTGAAGACATGGGAATGATAGGATTTGGGGGGGAAAAGGCGGTTGATTAAGAGTATAGGAGGCGCTTGTACAAAAAAGGAAAAAAAGGGATTTGAGGGTTTTGAAGGAAACGAGTACGAGGAAAAAAAGGGATCACTCGTGGCAGAGAGGAAGGGGGCTCGTAGATGAAGAAAAAAGACTGAGTTCCGCTGGGTGGAATCAACGATCTGTGGAAGGATGGCTAGAGGGAACTATGAAAAAGAGCAGAGAGCTACGCTCCTTGAAGGGGGACAACCAAAGATTTGAGGTCTGGACAAGAGGAGTTCTCCTGACTCATTCCTGTGCTATTGGCCAAAAGCTGCAGTGAAGTTTGGATTTCATGTGATCTGACAAGGTGAGTGCCTCAGCTTACGCTCTTCACTGTAGATAAGAAATAAATGCTTGTGTAATCTCAAAGATGAAGAGAAAATTGCAGAATACAAGTTTATATGTTGCTGCTATAGTGAATTTCATATGATAAAACTGATAAATTCCTTTCTTATGTTGAATCTTTTATATAAGTTCGATGAAAACTAATTGTTTGCGGTATTGCCATTTGCTGATTTGATCTATAAAGCGATATGACTGCTGCGTAAATGTTTCTTCTGCACTCGTTATTGTTTTCATGGAAAATTTGAGGGAAAAAGGTACTCAATCCACGAGGAGGCAATAGATTTGAATTAATAGGAAAATGGACAATCTGGTACTAATTTTAATTGATTGAGTTGCTTGCTGCAATGCAATTACAGATTTATATTTTCTTTCAATTACTTCTCCTAGGGATTCTTTATCATTGAGACTTCCACATGTATTCTTCATGTACATTATTCTTCATGTACATTGTAAGGTAGAGGATGGTTAGTGGCACCTAACATAATATTGTACACTATCTTGCAAGTGTGGGGATTCATCCTTACTATGTAAGTATACTGCTGATAGGTAACAAGAATGTGGTCTATGCATATGAAGCCTTAAAGCTAGTTACTTGAGAGTTGAGACCTCTAGAGAGTTAGTGGATTGTATGAAATTACTGTGCAACTATAGATTTCTAGACAATGAGGGAAGGAGTGCTATATTTTTGTTTTAGGCTTTTGACTAAAAATGATGGTTTGAGTAGGGGGGAGAGAGGAGGCATTGTTGTTGTTGAGCATCTGTGTTGCACCATATTATCCTAGGTGTGGCATGGAATCGAGGTTTGACTGCCCATGTTTATGTGAGTTCAATGTTTATTCACAAAATATTGCATAAGAAAGAGTTCTTTTTATGATCCCATAATTATTCTCTATGAAGTTGGACAATGAAGCCTCCTGTCTAAGATGTGAACCCATACAAAGAGAAATCTCTTTACTAGAGGGTTGTACAACCTGTGATATAAAGGATATAATTTTAGAAATGGACATTACATTTAGCTTGAGGGATACATGAAATACTCATCTTCACCCAATAGTACAATCTATTGAACACAATGGTCATAGCTCTTCATTGACAATATATAGTTCTTTATGAAAGGTGCTGATTCTAAGTTGAAGATTGCATCTCTTCATCAAAGGCTTCACATTTTATTCAAGAAATATCTCCATTAACTCAAATGCATAACTATTGATTGAAATGTGCAACTTTTTACCAATTTTCATGCTTCTTCATTAGAGAGCATGGCTTTTGATAAGTGCGTAAGTGTTTGTTCATAAACTTCACTTCGTATGAGAAGATCCTATTAATCAAGCCATTTGGATCATCACTCATAGCATAGCTTAATGTTTTAGTTTCTTTTCATGAGAAAAGTTTGAGAAAAGTTAGTCTTTTTCATTTGTGAAATAAGAACAAATGTAATAAAAAGTTAAGTATCTTATTTTAGACTTGGTATAAGAGCATCACTCTCCTTGCATAGACTCGGGATGGTTTTGTTGCTTTTTTTATTTGGTAAAGGAGTATGGTAGGTTAGCTGTTGGCTATTGGATTGTAGATTTTGAAATCTTGCTGCTGCTGCTGCTGCAGCTTTTGTTCACATCAAATTGTATTATTTTGTCACTTTGTACACATTTCCATTAATCAGTTTTCTTTTTGAGCAGTCCATTAAAGCTGTCCTTCACATTTCTTCTGTGTTAACAATGAGCATTCGACCTCTTTTTCCGTTATTGATTATCTATCTACCATGATCCAAATCGGCTATCTACCATGATCTAGATTTGCTTGATGACTTGTTAGTTGCATATGTTGGTTTTACTTATGTCATATATTCGAATGGCTTCAAACATTGGTGGAAAAACATGTTTTAAAATCATTTTCCTCTTGCACTAAGTAGTGTTGACTTAAAACAGATTTTGTTATACTAGAGTCTGGTGGTTTTAAATTGCTCAAAGTTGATTTGGCTATTAGGAACAGACAAGGTAGACAAGTTGGATATGATAATTAGCTGAGCTTCTGCAGTAGTATATGCGTGTTCCTATATGTGTGATGTAATGTGTTGCAAGTGCATGTTGGCATATATATATGTTCTTATGTGCATGTTGCCATGTTTTGCAAGTGCATGTTGGCATATATGCATGTTCCTATGTGTGTGCTGCTATGTTTTGCAAGTGTGTGTTGGCATATATGTGTGTTCCTATGAGTGTGCTGCTATGTTTTGCAAGTGTGTGCAAGTATGTGTGCATCTATGTGTGTGTGTAGCTACGTGTGTGTATCTATGTGTGTTGCTATGCATGAACTACTTTGTATTGCAAATGTTTGTGCAATCATGTTTGCAGGCTGAAGCTATGTTTTTGTGTGTAACTATGTATGTGCATCTATTTGTGTTCTTATGCGTGCATCTAAATCTATGTCAGTGTTTATCTATGTGTATGCATCTATGTACTGCTGTTTTATTTTGCAAGTGCATGTGGCATGTGTGTCTTTGTGTGTCTGTGTGTGTATTTGTGTGTGCTGAAAGCTATATGCATGTGTGTCTGTGTGTAGAGGTGTGTAGGAAAGTGTATGCACGTCACATGTGTATAGGGGTGTGTGTGCATGTGAAGATGAATGAGTTCAAGCTTCAGCTATATGCTAGAGCCTAGGCATATTCTAGGATTACCTAAGAGCATATCTCAGCTCTATAATTTTTCTAGTGTTCAATAACAATTTCCTCATCTCATGGCATAGTCATCTCAGCCATATACTTTCTGATATATTTCTATTTCAGAATTTATCTCAATACATTTACCTATGCTAAGCTTTTTCTCCTAAAATTGGAAGATGTACTTGAATCATCCAACCAAGCAATCAGAAGATCACAAAGGGAGAGCAACACACCAATTAGATATGGATATGACACTTCCCTAGTTAGTAAGCACTCTGTCTATCTTGCAAAAGACTTGTCATTTGAAGAGCCATCATTATATGAAGAGGCAAAGACCAAGGCAGAATGGAAGGAAGCTATGGATGAGGAAATTGAAGTACTCAAGGAGAGTGATACTTGGGAACTAGTACCAAAGAAGGAGTCTATAAAGATAATTGGTTCTAGATGGATCTATAAGATGAAAAGGAATTATGAAGGATCAATAAGCACGCACAAAGTTAGACTTGTGGCTAAGGGTTTCGCAAAAACTCGAGGAGTTGATTATGAAGAAACTTTCTCACCTGTGTCCAAAATGCCAACCATCAGGGTATTGGTAAGTGTGGCTGCATCAAAGAATTAGAACATGTATTAGTTGGATGTAAAAAATGCATTTCTAAATGGCTGGATTTCAGAGGAGTTGTACATGTCTCAACTTCCGGGCTATGAGGACCCAAGCAAGGTAACATATGTATGTAAATTGAACAAAGCTCTTTATGGATTGAAGTAGGCACATAGGGCATGGAACCATAGGTTGACTACATACCTTTAGGATCAAGGATTCGTCATGAGTAAAGCAGATACTTCTCTATTTATTAAGAGGAGAAATTCAGGGGTAATATACCTATGTATATATGTTGATGATATCATACTCATAGGTAATGATGCTAATGGCATCAAGCAGATCAAGAGTCAGATGATGCAGGAGTTCAAAATTAGTGACCTTGGATCACACAAAATATTTTCTTGGACTTGAATTAGTCTATACTAACTCTAGAATTTATATTACTCAGAGAAAGTATAAACAGGATATGTTAAAGAAGTTTCATTTGCAGGATGCCAAAGTAGCAAGTACTCCAATGGAGGTAAACCTAAAATTAATTGCTCATGAAGGTGATGTGCTTGAGAACATTGCAGGTTACCAAAGCATAGTAGGAAGCTTGAACTATGCTACATTGACAAGGATTGATATTTCTTATGGAGTAAGTGTTCTAAGTTAGTTTATGCACAAACCTAGGCACCTCATTTGGAAGTTTCCAAAAGGATTTTGAAGTACCTTAAGGGCACTATGGTTATATTTTCCTTATACTTCAGACTTGGACATCAAGATATTTCAGATGCACATTGGGCATGTTGCAAAGATGATAGAAGAAGTACCTCAGATTACATATCTTTTGCAAGTGATAAACCTATATCATGGTCTTCAAAGAAGCAACCTACTATTGCTTTATCTTCTACAGAGGCAGAGTATAGAGGATTGGCCAATGCTACTCAAGAGGCCATATGGATCAGATTGTTATACACAGATTTGGGCTTGCATACTACATCTCCAATGATTTTTGGAGATAATACGAGCTCATTACATCTTGCAACAAATCTTATTTATCATGCTAGGACCAAGCATATAGAGGTCCACTATCATTATTTGAGAGAGAAGCTATTCAGCAAGGAAATTCAAATTGTTTATGTATTAACTAATATGCAATATGTAGATTTATTGACTAAAGCATTAGATGGTACCAAAACTTTGCAGGTTTAAGTCAATGATTGGATTGCATGACATTCATGAAAATTGAAGAAGACCAAGCCAAAATGTTTGGCTTGAGAGGGAGCTGGTGGTGCAAAGTTCAAGCCTACACATTTGGCTAGAAGTTCATCATTGAAGCTCCGTGGAAACCATTGCTAGGAAGTTTTTATCCTTTACCATTTGTAAAAGTCATTATTTGACTTGAGAGAATATTTGTAATCGCTACCAAATTTGTGGAGTTTATTAGTTGAAAAGTCACAACTTCAATTGAGGAAGTATTCATAGAGTGATTAGTTCCAAGCAAAACAATTGATCAACAATGATATAAAGGGGTTATAATTAACCAATAAAAATGTTTTAATTTTCTTGGATGTCAATGAGAAGGTGGAAATCTTTACGACATCCGCCCCCACCAAACCTATACATCATCCCGATGGGCCAACCTACAGATGAAGGGAAGCAACATCTTGATGATCATCTTGAAAATTAACCATATAACAACATCATTTCTTTTATAAATAAATTTCAAACTTATCAAATATATCATTCTTTTATGCAAAATGCTTGTGAATTTTATTTAAGTTCAATCTGGTAATGAAAACATATCAAATTATAAAGTTAAACTATCAACCGGTTCAGTCAACTAAACATTAATCTAAGTTTCATTCATTTCTAAACTTTGCAAAGATCATTATGAAACAAAGTTCTTCTTCATTCACTCAAAAGTAGGTTTCTTCATATACAGACATTCATATATGAGCATTCAAACATGTCAAAGAAATCAACTAACTCATACAGAATTCCACCTTGTTTGCCTAATTTTATTCGTTAGATGTATTTTTCACAACTAGCTTTCTTCATCTTCGGCTTCATACAAGTATGAGGTGAAATCTTCATGTAGATGATGATCGTAAATACCTTTTTGGGATGAAAGAAGGTATAACTTCCGTTCATCATATGTCTTTCTTTTTCTTTTCTTTTTTCTATGTATTTCTGTTTTTACATTCGTAACTTCTTTGTTTTGAAGGGCAAAGGCTTGAGCCCTTAATCTGAGCTAAGGTTCTAGATGCATGTATCAGAAATACCTAGGATCTCACAAACAAGGATCATGCATCTATATGCTCCTACATATATACAATTACTTCCATTATTTGAAATGAACTACAAATCCTTTTATCCATATCAAATCCCCACTCAATCTATAAACTTAGAAACATAAATCATGCTTGTATTCCTACTGTGATTAAATAGATTATTTCATAATTTGATAATTCTCACCTAGATCTTATGATTGTATTTGTTATGAATGCAAGTGATATGCATAGATAACACATAAAAAATTTTTAGAGTATAGAGAAATACAACCTAATAATTAGCTTCATTTTCAAGCATCTCATCTTCAACTTCATTTTATTAATTTGTCATAATAAACTAAAATTTGATCATCTTCAAAGTCTTGATGAAAAAAATCATCAACAACTAGACACACAAGTTTAATTAGTTTCATAACCATACCTTTATCTTCATCTTGAAAAAGAAAACCGCATTAAAAGAAAAAAAACCATACATAAATCATTCATTCTCTTCATCATACATTACTTCATAATTATCATCATTCCTTTGTTTAAACAACTTAATCCTTTTGCCCGCAATTAAGTTCTTGAGAGGTGTTCCATCCAATTCCCATAAAGCATACTTTTCATTATCATAAACCTTGAGCACCACATAAGGTCCAAACCAACGTTGTTTTAACTTCCTATGTGCATCATACTGAGAATCAAATGTACTTTCGTAAATCAAAACCCAATCAGCAATTTGAATTGGCTTTGGCTTTAACCTATGCGGTTTATCAAAGTATTTTTTATTCTTAATTCGTGATTATTTTGATTTAGCTATAGCTTCCTCTATCTTTTCATTTCCTTGCTCAAGCTGTTTAATTCTTAAAGCCAAAAGATCTTCGGTAGACTGATTGTCATGCCATGGAAGAGTAGCCCAAGTAAGTATTTGGGTATGAACATGAAAAATAAGTTTCTGGCAGTAAATTAACTCTGCTAGCATATATCCCGTTGTTCTAGTATAGGTCATTCTATCAGCCCATAATGCAGACGGTAGAGATTTTGGCCGATTCTTAAGATCACCATTGTAGGCTTTAGAAATCGCCTTGATAACTAGAGAATGCCCTCTTTCTATTTTCCCGTTAGCCTCAAGCAATGGTAAGAGCTAAACAAATTCCATGCCTAGCAAAGAAATCTCTAGCTTCTTGAGCATCTAATTCACCCCTATCAGTGACTACTTTCTCAACATAACCAACTCTTGAAATTACATCTTCAAGTAGAAATTTACATACATTGAATGTTGTTTTAGATCGTAGGGCTCGGCCTTCTACATGGTTTGTAAGGTCTTCATGTGCAAGAACTATATATCTCATTTTATCTATACCTTTGGGCATGGTCACTAGGTCAACTACCCAGTTGTAATGTATACATGGTGGATAGGTAGGGTGTAACAGATCCCTATGCTTAAGTGATGAATCTAATTGACATATATCACAAGAATTCACATAATTCTTTACATTAACATAGATGCCAGACCATCAATAACTTTCTCTAATCTTCTCATAAGTAGCCACAAATCTCTTATGTATAGCCCATAAAGCATCATACATATTTTTCATGACTTGTATTTGAAGATGCTTAGTTCCTAGTACTCTTTGTGGAAATTTAATTTTCCCCCTTGCATATCATCTTCCTGACCAATAACCCATCCTATGCCTATGGGACTCGTATCGATAGTCAAAATAATGGGCTTTTGAGCAAAATAACCCACATGTTTTAAAATAGGAGCATTAAGAAGCAATTTCTTTAATTTGCTCATAACTTTTGAGTGCTCTTTTGTCCATAGAAACTTTCGATTCTTTCTTAGCAATGCATATAAACAGTTAGCAACATATGCATAGTGAGGAATCCAAATTGAGTAAAACACACAAGCACCAAGAAATTGTTCGGCTTCGTCAAGAGGTTATATTTCGTCGACTTAACAAATGGTTCAGCTTCGTCAACCAACATTAAAGACATGTGAACACGACATGCTTGTTTTTGCGAAAATCCACATTCGACTTACTCGTGCCATATCTCGGTGGAAGTCGTGGCATTGAACAGAAACTAGAAGAAATTTGGCAATGCCGTCGGTCTTAGTGTTACCATGAGGGTTCATTTTTGAAGGTTGCACATCCCTTCTAAGCACATTTTTCCCTTAAGAAATGCAAAAGTATATCTAACCTTCTGTTGAAAGGTGATTAAAAAATTTAACCTTCTTTTTAGAAGGGTGGTTTCTTTTAGCCTTCTTTATAAGGGCATATACCTATTTTAAAAAGGGTAGGGTAGATTATATATATATATAATTTCCTGAGATTCGGGGTCTAGGGCCTAGGCGGCAGGCCCCAAGGATTCGATAACGCTGGAGGCTTGGAATTTAGTCGTAACATTGCAAATTTGCATTTTGCAAGCTGTAGCCGTGAACGAGCCCGGGCCCGAATGTTAAGTTCCTGCTCAAACTTCAAAAATGTATGGCACACATTTTCGGCTCTAGCCTTTCAAATTTCAAGTTTCGCTCCAATCTCCACGACTCCATGACTCGTCACGCCATTGTCGAGTCTCAACTCCCTCGAACTTCCTTACTCGAAACAGGTACGTAGTAGTTTACAACTCACGCGTGCAGCTTCCAACTTTATTGTGTATGGAAAGGGCAAGGCAAAGTTGCTTATATAAGCTCTAACTTATGGTGTCTTCCGTCTTCGAGGATCCACGGACCACAGGTAACTTTAAGCTATAACTTATGATGTCTTCCGTATCCCAAGATCCACAGATAACTTGCAAGAGCACGCAGAGCATGAGGTTAGCTGGACCTCCGTGTTTCTTTGAGACTGGACAAGGAACATGGCAGTGCACATGAAGCATCAAGCATGTAGTGAGTAGTGTGAGGTACCCATACATTTTTATGCTCTCAATCAATTCATATAACGACTTCCGGTTACTCTTTTAACATAAGAACCGATCACAATTTCGCCTTCTTCTCGCTTCAGGAAACAACTTGGTGAGTCTGCGAATTTTGCCTAGATATTGAAATACGGTTATATTGTGTATGTCATGACTCATGACCAACCTGCACTTTGTGCGCTACAAATTGGAGATGATCTGTTCATATATCAGTAGTTCTATCATTTGGTTACGTGTTAGGATTGTATACATTGTGTTTGAGTATTCTCGTACCTACATTGTGTGTGAGTCGTGTGTACTGTACATGCTTATCTATGTTCAAGATAAAATAATGTGAACATATCAGAATTAAGACTTTGTCTGTGTGGAGGGCTGTACGATACATGCTTAAGGTTTGAAGGAGGCTCTCAGTTACCATTAGCTTAGAGCCCTCGCTCACACAAACGTTTGCAATGCATGCCCGCATGCACAGGAAATATATGATGTCTTTAGCTGGGACTCGGAAGCTACGGATGGCAATAATAATCTCCCCATTTAATTGATGCGTTGACAACGAATCCGTTTCCAAGATACACAAATACGAGAATAATGCGGCAACTGATCAGATATTTCTTTGCAGCGTGGGCATGCCTCAGCTGGATCAGCACTCGAATATGTTGTGCTGCATTTGAAGGTAAAAGATTGAATCCTGAACAATCGTTTAAACTGTCCGTATAATACAAGTAAAGGAGACTCCATAACGTAAACAAGATGAGCACATATTGATCATTGGGAGCCAGTGTGGAGGGGTCAACCGTCAAGGCTTTGTTTGAGATGAAAGAAGATGGATTGAATATATTCAGGTATTTCTTGATCCCATCGTCTACATTGTCTTTTCTAAGTGAGACAGTGCCGTTACATCTGAGAAATTTGAAACATATTCACCATGATCTGTGATTTGTATAATGTATTATAGTGATCAGTGAGGCATGCTTTCTTTGTAAGCTGAAGATAACTCTTTCTTTCGTTGTATTTGAGTCACAAATATATTTCACAAGTGCAAACCCCAACAGCAAAACCGGACTTTATATAGGAAAGCCGGACTTAGCAGATGGTTCGGCTTTGTTAACAGGTTATATTTCGTCGACTTTGTCAGCTTCTTCAACAGGTTATATTTGATTCTTTTTGCATAAACAGCTCAAATCATATCTAGGGTTTTCTATATATTTTATTATCTGTTTCACCGATAGAAGACAGTCTGTGCTTCTTGTTAAGGACCAAGGACATTGCATAACAGGGTTTCAAAACTTGCACTAGAATAGCTTATTTAATATTAAGATGCATTTTCTGGAATATAGTTATTTGGGTGTTGGGGAGCATGCAGATTGTCGATGATACGAAAGCATTTTTCATAATCTGCTGCTACATCGGTAGTTTTAAATATGACATCTGATTTCGAATTGAATAACAGTCTTTTATGTTGCAACGCACGGGCCATCTCATCTCTTAATTAACAGGACTGCAAACTTATGATATGATATAATTCGTTTAGTTGCAGATTGGGGTGTTTCTGGAGACACGAATGCATCATGTAGGCAGTCGATAGTTTCCAGTAACCTCAGGTATGATATCTATTTTTGTGCACACAGAAGTAACTAATAGTTTCCAGTAACCTCAGGTATGATATTTATTTTTGTGCACACAGAAGTAACTAACTGTGAACCACACGCCTGATTTATATTCCATGGTTACAGCTTATCTGCATTTTGATGATGACAAGGCTGCACGGAAAAAGAAAAAATAAAGGAGGTACCATTTTAGAATATACACCATGAGCTTTGCTTTCTTGAAGATGATGTCGTTGGTGTGAATTAGTCCCTCATATTATTGACTCAGGAGAATAATGGCTTTTCTTGAGACGATCCCATTGATTGTCGTCCTCCGGTTTCCGTTATTCTTCCATCTTTTAGACATTCCGTACCCCTTTTGTTCGGATGTGTCCTCCACTTCAGTTTTGAGCGAGCCTGCTTTCATGTCAATTCGTTGATCTGGCTAATTCTTCGGAGGAGTTCAGTTATTGATACTTTTTTGTTTCCTAAATTTTTATAACCAATCTTTTTTTTTTGTTCTGCACTAGGGAGGATGCTGCTAGAGCAATCGACAAACTGGATGGTTAGGGTTATTCCAAAATCACCGAAGCAGCCACCACATTAGATACGGTATCCATATCACAATCATCATCCATGTTGAATGGACATGATAAGGCATGTTTCTAATGTGTTGGCTGTTTTGGTAATTTGAAATATACTTCCATTAATATTCACATTTTGCGTGGCATGTTTGCCAATCGAATTACAATCTACGAAAATCAATCCAAAGTGGAGAGGCTGAGCCAATTCCTTATCAACAGTAAAACTCGATATTCTGTAAACAGAGAAGGATTTGCATTCTCATAACTTGTAGGATAATGCTCATGAAATGATGCCAATCTTTTTTTGCTCATATGTAGATCATCATCTGCGAAATTGTTTGTATCTTGTCCATATGATCATTCAATACATGTTCAATATGTTCATCAGATGAAATGTAGCCTTTTCCTTTGAAAAGTTTTTCATAATGTTATATAATTTTCCCAACTCTCTCTGTCTGCGTCATCGTGCGTTGTCAGCAGAGATCAACCTCTCTCTCTCTCTCTCTCTCTCTCTCTCTCTCTCTCTTTCTCTCTATGCATGCATGGAGCAATAGCCAAAATAATGTCTCTCTCTCTCTACAAAGGAGAGGAGGAAAAACATAATCTCTCTCTTCAACATACACACAGAGGTGAAGAAGAGAAGGAATGGAATACCTGTAAAAAACATTAGAAGAAAAGAGCACATCATACACATATATATATATTCAATGCACACACTTGTCTTTTCTTCTAGACCACACTTTAATCCATATCCACTTTATTCACACATTTAATTTACACCTTCATTTAATTTTCTCTTTGATTACTTTAAGTTCACAAACGATTCACACCATACTTTTACGCACTTTCCACACAACCTCACATTTAAATTCACTTTTATTCTATTTAAGTGCATAAATTATGCACTCCACACTTTCAATTACTTTAGTTACACTTCTTCTAGGCACCCTTCTTTAAACACTTTCCCACACACACCACATATTATTTATCCATTTCTAATTTTTCATTTTAATTTAATTGGGTTTTAATTTAATAATTCATTAATACTTTATATTTAAGTTTATACTAAGGTATAAAATTAATTTAAATACCTTAATGATTACATATTCACACCTTATTAAAATGGTTCATTAAAACATAATTTAATTTATACTAATTAAATGTATAAAATATAGGATATCTTAATTAATTATAAATATATATTTATTAATTCAAATATTCATACACATCATAGTAATGTTAATATTCACACACAATCATACCTACACACACAAACACACTTAGGAACCCTCATCTTAATCTACCTAAGACTATAATTCTTACATAAACACAACATAAACACTCATAAACATATGTAGTCCTAGAGTTTTATACCCATGCCCCATGCTTAAATGGGTACAAACACACATTTGAAGGTGCAGTTAGGGAAAAACCTAATGTGGCTATATTAAAATTCATTAATTTGTTCCTATAAGTATTCAAAGAGTGATTAGTTCCAAGCAAAACAATTGTTAAACAATGATATAAAGGGGTTAGAATTAACCAATAAAAATGTTTTTAATTTTCTTGGACATCAACTAGAAGGTGGAAATCTTTTTGACAACAAAAGAACGCGTTATAGGTTTTTGTAATTAATGTCTTATTCCCAGACATCCCCATCGCCCAAGTCCACTTTGATCTTTGATGAAAGCGACGTGTTGAGGTGAGCCTCGACACAGATTTGAGGGTGCCACTAAGCATTGAACGAATGTCTCACACCTTCGTAAATGAGACCACCAACATCCTCTCGTGAAGCCAACGGCTTGCCGACAGGATAGCAAATCCTGTATTCCATGCTAGAACTAAACATATTGAGATTCAGTATCGTTTCTTGAGAGAGAAGGTTGTTGATAAAGAAATAGAAGTTATACATACTCCTACAAAAGATCAACTTGCAGATATGATGACAAAGAGCTTGGATGGACCAAAGTAGTAGAGGTTTAAAGATATGGCAGGAATAAAGAAGATACAGGTAATCACAATTGATGATTGAGGGGGAGTTGTTGGAGCAAGACAATAAAAAATTGGTGATTATATGAAGCTTAGAAATGAAGATGTGAACAAAAGATTGAAGTCTAACTTCATGAAGTAAAGTGAAGGTTCAAGAAGAAAAGTTCTATAAACATATGTACATTAGTTCTGTAAATACTTCAAAATACTTGAAGTAATGACAAATCAATACTCATATGTATTTATATATAGATGTATATGGTTATATTAGATAAGTGAGATGAAATATAGATGAGATAGAGAAGAATAGATGATGAGTATTGTGTGTATTATCCATCATATGTATGATGAGTTGAATAGAAAGATTGTTTAGAGAACTGCGCATCGAACTTTTGTCTAGTTCTCCTTTTGTATTCGATTATATCAGAAATCCTTTTGTAGACATCTAGATCCATAGCTAATCTATCTATGGTTAAATTTTGATAGCCTAATTGTAAATAGGTTGTGAGAATTGTATGTAGGAACATTCATATGTAAGAAAGTCTTCAATGTCTTTTGGAACAGGTGCAATTTCGATGATCAAAGATTTGATCAGTTCTCAGTGCACAGTTTAAAGTTTTGGACAAATCAGGAGTCAAAATCTAAGTTGGAAGGTAAGACATCTATGGCTAAAAGCATTCACTTAAAAAAGTTCTACTTTGGGAGAACTATGTGTTAGAAGTTGCAGGTGTCAAAGTCGACTCTACAAGAAGGCAGTTTCAGACATAGGTAGATTGTTTAGATCATTTCTCATAATCTACTTGAGCTTTTAAAGTTTTTTAACTTGGAGGAGGTGTGTGAACCTTAGGCAACACATTCTACAAGGTTTCATTAGAAACTTTACACAATTGATAAGTTAATGAGTGAGTAATGTGCAACAGACTTTCTTGAGAAGTGACTTTCTCTACGGTTAGCTAAAGTCTTGACAGTTTGGTACTTGTCTTCCAAAATTGGTTGGAATTTAAAGTTATTCTTGATATAGAGGTGTTCTAACATCAAGGATAGCTTGTTCTTTTGGAGATTAGCACTCTCCATCAAGTTAGGGATTGTTCATAAGAGTATTGTGTGTTGTGCTCCAAGCTCCTTCTTCTTCCTTGTGTTGTTCGCATGCTTCCACAAACGTCTAACTCACAATTGGTATCAAAGCAGGTCGCCACTTCATTTAGGGCATCATCGACACCCCTCCGGTCATATTCTCATAATCACATGATATTTTGTATGTATACTCAAGGTGATTAGGAGATCAAAACAGCTTCATTTTGTGGTGCCAAAATCACGATCTGATCTCATTTCGGCCTCCGAATGCATTATCACAATGCTTGTGCATGCTATTTTGTCTTTTTGTGCCAAAAATATATACCAATTTTGGTTTGCCAGTATAAGCATCTCAAAGTTTGCTACAAGTTTAGCACAATTCGTCTAGGTAGTTTTGTTCAACTTTTTGAGATACAATCAATTTTTTGCATCAGGGTATTTTAGTCATCGGCCGTGGCTGAAAGCAATGATGTATTCTGTATGTTGGTTGTTGAGGATAATTTGGATGGTACCAACTACCCCTTATGGGCTTATATGATGCATCATGTATTAGTCGCAAAAGGACTATGGAATATGGTGTAGGGTGTTGAAAAACGTCCTACTACACCTGGGAATACAGGTATTGCAAATACAAGTACTAAAGCAGATGTTGATGGCATCGAAGATGGTGATCTTCTGCAGATTCCTATTCGTGCTATGGTTTTTACTACACATACTGCATAGCAAATTCATTGGGATGGTAGAGATGCTCAGGCACATGCATTGATAGCCTTGTCTATCAAGCATGCCATTATTCCTCATGCTCGCTCTTGTAGAATAGCTAAGGATGCTTGGGATACACTTACCACATTATACCAAGCTAGGAATGAGCGAGCACATGAATGAAGGTGATTCTATGGATAGTTTTCTGACAAAGATCAAGGATTTGAAGGAACAATTGATTTCTATTGATGAAGTTCTTCCTAACAGTTCACTTGTGTAGACTGTTCTAAATAATCTTCCTGATTCATATAAGAGTTTTGCTTCTACTGTTTGTTTGATGATGAAAGGCAATCCAAATGCCTTGTCATTTAAGGAGTTTGTTTTTGTTTTGTTGCAAGACGATCGGTCCAAGCAGAACAAGTCTTTTATGTGTGTTGCAGATAAGCATTTTCTGGCTAGTCAGAAGGGCAAAGGTAAATGGAGCTCATCTACTAGTAAGTAGAAATTTGCAAATGTTGCACATTTGAAGAAGGAAGACAAAGATGAGAAGAAATTAGAAAACCAGAAATTGTTTTGTAAATAATATAAAGCAAATGATCATGTCATTAAGAGCTGTCCAAAATTGGCTGGTAAAGAGGCAAAGAAGAAAGAGGCCAGAATGGTTGTTGTAGAGGCCTCTACACTAAAAACAGACTCTGCTAATCTTGTGCAGGAAGAAGAATGGGTGTTTACTACTATTTGTAGTTTTGTCCCATCTTCTCATGAGTAGTGCATGTCTATCATAGACTTAGATGTTTGGTATTTTGATAGTGGGGCAACCAAACATATTACCTCACAGTGCAGTTTCCTCACTTCACTTGAGCTTGGCCCTACAGGGAATACTGTCACATGCACCAACTCCTTTTATCCTATTATGGGAGTTGGTAAGATCATTCTAGCTACTACTGATGGTATTTCTTTTACATTATCAGATGCTTTATTTGTGTTAGGGGGCAAGAAGAACCTGTTATCAATTTCCGCATTAGCCAAGATTGGCTTGGTTGTGAAATTTGTTGATGACAGATGTACAATTCATGATTTGTCAAATGGCGACGTGATTATTGCTTTTGGCATTTTATGTCAAGGGCTATATAAGCTCATAGAATATGAAAAATATGTGAATGATTTGGCATGTGCGATACATGATTCTCAGGTTATGTTAGATGCAAAGCTTTGGCATGCATGCTTTGGTCATAAAAACTTTGCTAGTTTGCTATGCCTGTAGAAATCTGAAATGGTGTCCTCTTATGTGAAGGCTATTTTTTGGCAAAATGCAGCGTTCCTCATTCCCAAAAGATGGTTCTGTCCGAGCTACACATAAATTACAGCTTGTTCATAGTGATGTATGTGGTCCTATGCAAACACCCTCTTTTGGAAACTATCTTTACTTCATGACTCTCATTGATGATTTTTCCAGACATCCATAGGTATATCCATTGAAAGCAAAGTCCGAAGTGTTTATGTGCTTCAAATAGTTTTTGGTTTTGGCTGAAAATCTGTCAGCATGTAAAATGGGCACCCTCCATTCTGATCGAGGGGGGATATATGTCTTCTGAATTTAATGCATTTCTACCTAAACATGGGATAAAACATCAGTGTAAAGTGCCATATACACCTCAACAGAATGGAGTTGCTGAACGGAAGAACAGGTCACTTATGGAGATGGTGAGGTGGATGGTCAAGAGTCAGGCCTTACCACACAGTTTATGGCTCGAAGCTGTTATGTGTGCAGCATATGTACTTAACAGGTGTCCCACTAAAGCACTACGATATATCACTCCACATGAGGCTTGGCATGGTCGTAAGCCATCTGTTGCTCGTCTGCATGTTTTTGGTTGTCTGGCTTCTACATTAATGCCTAAACAACATCACATAAAATTGGATGATAAAGCAGTAAAATGTATTTTTGCTGGGTAGATTTCTAAAAGTAAAGGCTATCATATGTATCATCCACGGACAAAACACATTTTGGTTAGTCGTGATGTTGTTTTTGTGGAAGATGCCATTCAACTATTACTTTCATGTACGAAGGAGATATCTGCTAGCTCCAAAGACATGTATGATACTTTGTTGCCTCATTTTAAAGGTGGATGGTCTAGTGTTGGTCCTAATGAGGCAACTTCTTATCCTTTGTAGGTTTCATGTGATGATGCACATCATTCCATTTTAGATGCAGATTTACATTATGCACTTGTTGATGAGAGAGTTGATATTGAGGAGACAAAAACTATGCCAAAAATGGTTAGTGCAGACTTTGTGTGACAACAAATTAGATTCATTTTTGTCATATCATACTCGGTCAGGCTCTCATAGTGCCTCTTTTTCATTAGATTGCTATGATATGGCCACGTCTGGTCTCTGTGATGAGAATGAGCCTGTTTCATTTGATGAAGCACAAAATTCTAAAAATTGAATGGCTGCTATGCAATTTGAATATGATCCTATAATGAAGAATGGTTTTTGGTCTTTATATGACTTGCCTCCTGGAAAGAAGGCCATTGGCACTAAGTGGGTATACAAGCTGAAGCATAAGCCTAATCGAATAGTTGATAGGTATAAGGCTAGGCTTGTTGCAAAGGGTTATGTAGAGGAAAGAGGCATTGATTTTGATGAGACCTTTGCACCTACATGCCATATGACTACTGTTCAGAGCATCTGTGCACTTGCAGCTCATCATGGTTGGAATGTACATTAGTTGGACATTAAAAAAACATTTCTGAATGGTGACTTGCATGAAGAAGTGCATGTTTTTCAACACCATGGCTTTGTGAAGAAAGGGAATGAAAACCAGATGTGTAGGTTAAAGAAGGCATTATATGGTTTACAGCAAGTACCACATGCTTGGTATGAAAAATACATGTCTATCTAATTGCACACGGTTTTGAGAACAATCTAACTGAAAGCACCTTATATGTTAAGCATGCTAATGATGTACATCTCATCATTGTTGTGTATGTTGAATGCATGCTGCTCACTAGTCCTCATGAGAAGCATATTGCTAATTTTAAGGCTGATTTGCATGCCTCATTTGAGATGTCTGATTTGTGGCATTTGCATCATTATTTGGGCATTTAGTTTATGCATGTTGATGGTGGAATGGATCTGTGTCAAACGAAATATATTGACACATTATTGTAGCATTTTGGCCTTGAAGACTGCAAACTTATTGCCTCCTATGGAGATAGGTTTATGTTGGAGATAGACGTCTGCGAAAGCACGCGAACAACACAAGGAAGAAGAAGAAGCTTGGAGCACAATACACAATACTGAATGTATTGCTAGAGAATGTACAAAGATAAGTAGCCCATTAGCGCAATAGGCATATATACAAGATGGGGAAAAAAAACCTCCTAAAGAGGGAAAAAAATGCCCCAGTGGTCCTAGGGTGTTCACACACATCACTACCTAAGTATATCAACAAATCCCCCCTGGGAGTGATGCGGTGAACAAGTATCTGGCACTCATGTATAAGGAAGTGCCAAGCTATGTGGAAATCACTCCACAAAAGGAAGTAAGCCCAAAGCTTTGCGGAAAGCTTCAAACTTCTCCCTAGGCAGAGCCTTCGTGAAAAGGTCTGCAATGTTCTCCAGCATGGGCACATATGCCAAGCTGATCTCCCCAGCAGAGAACCTCTCCCTGACATAATGATAATGCATCTCAATGTGCTTAGTGCGAGCATGGAACATAGGGTTCCTCACAATTGCCAATGCGCTCTGACTGTCAGTGAAGATGGTGGTGGCAGAAGACTGACCAACACCCAATCAGCCATAAGGCGTCTGAGCCACACACACTTAATAGTAGCTGTGAAAGCTCCCCTATACTCAACCTCACAACTGGAAGTGGCCACAATAGGCTGCTTCTTGCTCAACCAAGATACACATGAGCTACCAAGCATCAAGAAAAAGCCACTAGTGGACACACGAGTCTCATAGCAACCAGCCCAATCAGAATCAGAAAAGCATGCAAATCTGGCGGTAGTGATCCCCCCTTGGGATAAAACAACCCAAGTAGCTGAGTACCACTCAAGTAGCGAAAGATGCGCTTAACTTCCTGCCAATGTTTGACTCCTGGGCAATGCATAAACCTGCTCATCGGTGAGACAACAAACTGAATATCTGGCCGACTAATGCATAAGTAAATCAAGCATCCAACAGTCTGCTGATAGAGAACAACATCAAATGCATCTCCAGCATCATGAAGACTCAATCGTAAACCTGTCTCCATAGGAGTGGCAATAGTCTTACAGTCTTCAAGGCCAAAATGCTACAATAATGTGTCAATATATTTCGTTTGACACAAAGCCATTCCACCATCAACTTGCATAAAGGGAATGCCCAAATAGTGATGCAAATGCCCCAAATCAGACATCTCAAATGAGGCATGCAAATCATCTTTAAAATCAGCAATATGCTTCTCAATAGGACCAGTGAGCAGCATGTCATCAACATAGACAACAATGATCAGAAGCACATCATTAGCACGCTTAACATATAAGGTGTTTTCAGTTGGACTGTTCTCAAAACCATGTGCAATCAGATAGGCATGTATCTTCTCATACCAAGCACGTGGTACTTGCTTTAAACCATATAATGCCTTCTTTAACCTTCACACATGGTTTTCATGCCCTTTCTGCACAAAGCCACGGGGCTGTAAAACATACACTTCTTCATGCACGTCACCATTTAGAAATGCAGTTTTAATGTCCAACTGATGTACATTCTAACCATGATGGGCTGCAAGTGCACAAATGCTCCAAACCGTAGTCGTATGGCATGTAGGTGCAAATGTCTCATCAAAATCAATGCCTCTTTCCAGCGCATAACCCTTTGCAACAAGCCTAGCCTTATACCTGTCAACTGTACCATCAGGTTTACACTTCAGCTTGTATACCCACTTAGTGCCAATGGCCTTTTTGCCAAGAGGCAAGTCACATGAAGACCAAGTACCATTCTTCATTATTGCATCATATTCAGATTGCATAACAACCATTCAATTTTCTTAATTTTGCGCTTCATGAAACGAAAAAGGCTCATTCTCATCACAAAGACTAGATGCAGCCATAACATAGCAATTTGATGCAAAAGAGGCACTATGAGAGCCTGATCAAGTATGATATGAAAGAGGTGCATCTAATTCGCTGTCAGGCAAGATCTGCACCAGCCATTTTGGCATAGTTCTTGCCTGCTCAATATCATCTCTCTTATTAATAAGTGCATCATGTATATCTGCATCAAAATTGGAATTATCTGCATCATCACATGAAACCTGCAAAGGCAGAGAAGTTGCCTCATTCGGACCAACACTAGACTGTCCACCTGTAAAAAGAGGCAGTAAAGTATCATACATGTCTTTGGAGCTAACATATGTCTCCTTAGTACATGAAAGCAATGGTTGAATAACATCTTCCACAAAAACATCACGGCTAACCAGAATGCTTTTAGTCTGTGGATGATACAAACGATAGCCTTTACTTTCAGAACTGTACCCAACAAAAATACATTTTACTACTTTATCATCCAATTTTTTGTGATGTTGTTCAGACACTAATGCATATGCCAAACAACCAAAAACACGCAGATGAGCAACAGATGTCTTGCGATCATGCCAAACCTCATATGGAGTGATAGACTGCAGCGCTTTAGTGGGACACCTGTTTAGTACATATGCTGCACACATGACAACCTCAAGCCAGAAACTATGTGATAAAGCCTGACTCTTGACCATACACCTCACCATCTCCATGAGTGACCTATTCTTTCATTCAGCAACTCCATTCTATTGAGGTGTATATGGAACTGTACACTGGTGTTTTATCCCACGTTCAACCAGAAATGCATTAAAATCAGAAGACATATATTCCCCCCCTCAATCTGAATGGAGGGTGCCTATTTTACATGCTGATAGATTTTCAGCCAAACCAAAAACTCTTTGAAGCACATGAACACTTCGGACTTTGCCTTCAATGGATATACCCATGCATGCTTGGAAAAATCATGGATGAAAGTCACAAAGTAAAAATAATTCCCAAAAGAAGGTGTCTGCATAGGACCACAGACATCACTATATACAAGCTGCAATTCCTAAGTAGCCTGAACTGAACCATCTTTTGTAAAAGACGAACGCTGCATTTTGCCCAAAATACAGCCTTCACATACATGTTTTCTAGGTGCCTCAAGTTTGGGCAAAGAGGACACCATTTCAGATTTCTGCAGGCATAGCAAACTAGCAAAATTCAGATGACCGAAGCGTGCATGCCAAAGCTTTGCATCTGACATAGCCTGAGAATCATTTATTGCACATGCCAAATCATTTATAGATCTTTCATAGTCTATGAGCTTATACAACCCACGACATAGAATGCCATAAGCAATAATCACATCGCCATTTGATAGATCATGGACTGTACACCTGTCATCAACAAATTTCACGACCAAGCCAATCTTGGCTAATGCAGAAACTGATAACAGGTTCTTCTTGATCCCTGGCACAAATAAACATATGACAAAGTTAAAGAACTACCATCAGTAGTAGTCAAAATGATCTTACCAGCTCCCATAACAGGATAAGAGGAGTTGTTGGCGCATGTAACAATATTCCTTGTAGGGGCAGGCTCGAGTGAAGAGAAGAAACTGTGCTGCGAGGTAATATGTTTGGCCACCCCACTATCAAAGTACCAAACATCTGAGTCTACTGCAGACATGCACTGCTCATGAGAAGATGGGTCAAAACTGCAAATAATAGTAAACACCCATTCTTCTTCTTGCACAAGATTAGCAAACTCCGTTTTTGGTGTAGAGGCTTCTGCAACAACCATTCTAGCCTCTTTCTTCTTTGACTCTTTTGCAGCCAGTTTTGGACAGTTCTTTATGATATGATCATTCCCTTTATAGTACTTACAAAACAATTTCTACTTTTCTGACTTTTTCTCATCTTTGTCTTGGTTCTTCAAATGTGCAACATTTACAGATTTCTGCTTACTAGTAGAACAACTCCATTTTCCTTTGCCCTTCTGACTAGCAAGGAAAGCTTGATCTGCAACACGCATAATGGACCCGTTCTACCTAGACTGATCTTCTTGCAATAGAACAAACTCCTCAAATGAAAAGGCATTTGGATTGCCTTTCATCATCAACCGAAGAGTAGAAGCAAAACTCTGATATGAATCAGGAAGACCATTCAGAATGGTCTCTACAAGTGAGCTATCTGGTATAACCTCATTAGCGGAACTGTTCCTTCAAGTCTTTGATCTTTGTTAGGAAACTATCCATAGAATCACCTTCATTCATGTGCTCACTCTCCAACTGTTTTCAGAGGTAAGCAACACGAGCCTCATCCCTAGCTTGGTACAATGTGGTAAGTGTATCCCAAGCATCCTTAGCTATTCTGCAAGAGCGAATATGAGGAATAATGGCATATTTGACAGACAAAGCTATCAATGCATGTGCCTGGGCATCTCTGCCATCCTAACGAATCTGCTCTATAGTAGGTGAAGTAGAAACCGTAGCACGAACAGGAATATGCAGAATATCATCATCTTTGACACCTTCTACATCAGCTTCAATACTCGCAGTTGTAACAGTTGCAGGTGTGATAGGACGTTTTTCGACACTTGCACAATGTTCCACAGTCCTTTTGCAACCAACACATGTCGCATCATATAAGCCCATGACGGGTAGTTGGTACCATCCAACTTATCCTCAATAGCCAACATATGGAATACATCATTGCTTTCATCCATGGCCAGTGACTAAAATACCTTGATGCAGAAAATTAACTGTATCTCAAAAAGTTGAACAAAGTTGCCTAGACGTATTCTGCTAGACCTGTAGCAGACTTCGAGACGCTTATACTGGCGAAGAGAAACTAGTATATACCTTTGGCACAAAAAGACGAAATAGCCTACACAAGCACTATGATAGTGCGTTTGAAGGCTGAAATGAGCTCGGATTGCGATTTCGACACCACAAACGAAAGCTGTTTTGATCTCTGAAACACCGTGAGTATGCTCACCAAATTCGTGCGAATCTAAGATTGCAAACGAGGGAGTGTCAACGACGCCCTAGATGAAGCGATGACCTGCTCTGATACCAATTGTTGGAGATAGATGTCTGCGGAAGCATGCGAACAACACAAGGAAGAAGAAGAAGCTTGGAGCACAACACACAATACTGAATGTATTACTAGAGAATGTACAAAGATAAGTAGCCCATTACGGCAATAGGCGTATATACAAGCCGGGGGAAAAAAACCTCTAAAGAGGGAAAAAAGTGCCCTGGCGGTCCTAGAGTGTTCACACACATCACTACCTAAGTATATCAATAGTTTACGATTGATCCTTCATGATGTTGGTGATGCATTTGATGCTCTTCTCTATCAGCAGTTTGTTGAATGCTTGATTTAATTATGCATTACTCAGCCAGATGTTCAGTTTGCTATCTCACAGATGAGCAAGTTTATGCATTGCCCAAGTCTCAAGAATTGGCAGGTGATTAAGTGCATCTTTCGCTACTTGATGTGGTTCCCAACTACTTGGATTGTTTTATCCCAAGGGGGGATCACTATTGCCAGATTTGCATGCTTTTTCTGACTCTGACTGGGTTGGTTGCTATGACACTCTTGTGTCCACTAGTGGTTTTTGCTTCATGCTTGGTAGCTGATGCATATCAATGTTTAGCAAGAAGTAGCCTACTGTGGCCACTTCCAGTTGTGAGGCTGAGTATAGGGTAGCTTTCACAATGATTGTTGACTGTGTGTGGCTTAGATGTTATAACGTAAGCCTTTTGATTGTGCCACCTTTGAAGATTTTGAATGAGCATAGTAAGACACACAGAGAGCTTTCAGTGTTCGTCCTCCCAGCCACGCGCGAGCCTCCTCATGTTCTCATCAAGGGTCTCATATCTCTTGACTTCATTGCTTCTACCAAAAAGACATAGTGCATCTAATGATGCCATGTGGCATCTATGCCACCTCACCCAAAAGGGTGTGCATCCATAATATGACATTTCCTTCCCCTTGAAAGCATTTTCGACCTCGAAAATGTAGACGAAATGTCCGTAATGGTAGAAGTAAATGCTCGGACTCCCCTGAACCCCATGCACTCTATGTACATGGTCATCTCTATGTGTTGTTTCCCCATATCTTTCCCCTTAAGAAGTCTCATATGAGATCATCTCAAAGGTGGGAAACCGTCTGAGTGGTGCCTACTATCTCCCATGTACACTCAACTTCCAAATTATCACTCCCATGACATACAACATCATCCGAATGACCTAAGTCCATATGATGTATCCACCTTGGAGCAATAGCATGTAAAGCAAGTGTAAAAGTGCCAAAATTATAGCTTGACCATATCATAATGGAGATAATAGACCATAGAATCCTCTAAGATATAGAACAAAGTCCCGTAACAAGTGACTCCAAACCCATCTAAGACTAAATGATAGATTGCCCTCATACCACTCTAGGTCTTCCTAACCTTGAGTGTAGTCACAAGGAATAGTTTAATCTAAACTACCATGTGTGTTGTGCACATCCATCATGTAGCTCATACATAGGAATTTCTTGGTAGTAAAAATGCAATCTCTACATTTCATCAACCAAGAAATCTGTGGTTTTTCATCAATTATGTTTGGACTAAGTTCTATTGCAAGAGCACCTATTGGCACTAGTGCAAACTTTAATATTTCTCTTCCCTATAATTTGCCATATGAATGTAGAAAGCATTCCCTTTGAGATTCAGATAATCCCTAAGTACCCATCCTCCTAACTGATGTTTACTCATCATACTCATGATGTAACACCAACTAAGAGTTTGGTACCCTAATAGGTTAGATATCTGCCTAACTCCTGGAAACCCTAAACAGAAGAGTCATACTCAACTCTCAGTCTCACTAATGTCAATAACTAGATCATCTCATCTAGTCAAAAACCCTCACTGAAAATAGCATAACTACTTCTCTCTAGAGTTTACAAGTGAGACTCAATCTAACCAGCATGATTAACTGATCTCCCTCTTGCCTTTGATAGAAGAGTGCCACTTCTATCTAGACAACCTAAAAGTGAGAAAGTGAAACTCTCTCTCTCTGTAATCTCCTCTAAGGAAAAGAGCTCTGGTAGTGGAATCTATTCCACTTTCCCTTTCCCTTTGAAAGAGATTCTGTTGAATCCGTTTGCTCTACTCATCTATAACTGAGAACATGTATATAAGTTCTCTATATTTTTTCCTCCCCAAAATAGTGGAGAATCATACTCCCATGTGAAGGAAAATTGCATTGAAAAGTAGAGTAAATGAATTCCTTCTGAAATAAAGACTAAGAGATGTTTCCTGAAGAAATCATGTTTTTCCTTCCTTCCTTCTCTCTCAAAGAGCAGGAGCTAAAGTGAGACCACTGAGCTAAAGTGAGATCTCTCCTTGATCTCTAAGCTAATTCCCACTTTCTCCTTTCCTTAAAAGAGAAACTCATGAATTTATTTAGTCCTCTCTTCCATAACTAATGCATAATCCCTCATTACACATATTCCTATGAAGATGGAGAACATATCTCCCATAACCAATGAAGGTGTATGTATTGAAGAGTGGAGAAAATAAATTCCTAATAAGGATCAAAGCCCTCTACTAAAATGGTCAGCAATGATGTGACATGATACCGTAAACACATGTGTATCCATAATACATAACTATCTCTGCTAACCATATTCTATGCATGGATCTATAGGATCCAATCAAACTGATGGAATTATCCTAAGGAGTTGTCTACTAAGAGCTCTCCTCTGATCTAGTGAGACATGACATCATGAATGATGAGTCCTTTCCTTCCTCACCATAGAAGAAGAGTGCTCAAAGGGAAGTCATTTCCACCGTCCCATACTAGTGAAAACTTCTTCCAATTCACGGTGTCATACCTACACTAAATCGAATATATATATCATATATATGTAATGGAATATATAGGTGGACTCTAATGAATCCCATATCCTAAAATCATGTAGGTGGACTCAAGTGAGTCCCATGTCCTCGAACTAGTTAATTTGGTTCTAGTCAGTATGTGACAATGGATATCCCTTTTTGTTCCAAACCAACTTGTTCCTAGGTACAAGGACTAGGTCTAAGTACCTCTCTATAGATCCCGATATACATATATGTATTGGGTACCCCAACTATTCTTGACTAAGGGATCTATGCTCTAAGTCGTAGAACTAGTGCCATGCATGTGGCCTTCCTAACCATCACTCGAATCACATAAGCACCCGTCGATGCTGTCTCATGAAACCCATCTTTGTGATCCCATCTATTTGGTTTCCTTGATAGTGTAGCAGAAATGCTTCACTACTTGGTCAAGTGATGTGCATGAGTGAAAATAGTCACTCTTTGGGTATTCCTAACAATACCCCATAGTCTCCTAATCATATTGTGAGACTCTTATGAAGATAAGTAAATCTTCACTTCTTTGGAGAGTATCAAATATGTATCTCCCCTGCCTATATGCAACTTCCTAAAACCTATAGGATTGCTTGTGCACAATACTAATGGTGAAGGTGTAGCTCCTTCCGTTAGCAATCCTATGGTCTAAATCCATAAGGATTATGTGTAGCGATCCTGTTACTACTGAAGTTGCCTTATGTATACTACTATGATGGTGATAAGTCCATCAAATACATGTTTACAAGCATGCCTAGGTCTTATTGATGTTTCCAGAAAGGCATGTTAACATTCCATAACATTCTTACCTAAATGCAGGTGCATATATAACGCCATGCGGTAGGAAAAAATTGGATAGCATTTCCCCAAGAAATGGAATCCCAAAAAAAAATAACCATAAGCTCAGTGGCACACATGCCACCCAACAACATAGGGCTTGACAAGCCCATGGCATGCACACCATAAACTTATATATGGACTCCATAACCTGCAAAAACATAAAATGCTAGCAACACAATCTGTGTTGCATAACCTTGTATTTCCTGCAATCCTCTTTCCTGCAAACAATTAAAAAGTGTACTTCTCGCATGTCGATCCATACTTTAAGAATTTAAGCAATGATCAACATTTGATGTATGCAATCCAATTTATGCATGTACATACAGAACATGCCATAACCTAAAGTAAAATGCATGAAGCATAAAGCATACGTCCCTGAATGGTTTGGTATTGGAATTGCATGCATCCAATCCTTCTCGATGAACTTCGAGACCTCTGCACCTTCCTCCTGAGGTGCTAACATAAGCTTTGAAGTTTCCAAGAACATCGGATCACTTCCCAAAACATAAAGCATGGTCAGATGATTACTAGAATAATGCAAAATTTACTCAAAAATGCATTTGTAATCCCTATTTAGACCTGAAAAACCCATTTTAGGACCTGCAAACAATAAAAAACTGAAATATATAGCATGTGCAAAGAGCTCAAAGTGAAATTACTCAAATCACCTTCCCGGTTTGAAAGATATGGCTCTCGGAAGGTAGTGGCAAAAAATTATTCAGACTTTGCAGAGCTGTAAAGACCTGCAAAAGTACATTTTTCCAAAATTTCTTTTCATAAACTGAAAGTAGACCTTGTGCTCTTCGAAATCAGCCATAGCAAGTCCAATTTGGAGTTTTCTAGCCTAAGATATGGCCATTCCAAGAGGGACATGCTAAACTAGTGAACTGTTGGAGGGGTTGGAAAAGTGTGAAAATGTGATTTTTGGGGTGCCCAAAAGCATTCTTCCATCATGCAAATCCTAAAATTCTCTCCATAATCTGAGAGAGAAACATATCAAGATGCTTTGGCCTATTTTCAACTTTCCAAATCCTCCCTTCGTGCATGCTAATTCGCTCCCCAAAAGAGGCCTAAATCAAGATTTTTGCTTTTATGCAAAAACTTAAATGGGAGCTCTTAGCAAGCTTCTAATCCATTCCAAATGTGGATTTCTCTTGGAATTTATACAATTATCCATGGGAAGCCTCTTAAATGATTCTTACTCCCAGAAGTGGAGTTTGGCAAAAGTTAACATCTGAATTTTTTTCAAAAAGGGTGGAAAGGGGGTCTTTGAGGATTACAAATGCCTCCTTAACTTATCATTTTGATGAATCTAATGATTCGCCTAAGAATTCCATACACCATACTCTCAGTATATATACTTTTTCCCATCCATCCATAGCTATTGCACCTCTTTTTCCCTCTTTCAAAATGGGACTTTCTTAGATTCAGGTGTTGAAATTTTTTCTCAACAGTGATGGAAGGGGGTTTTTTGGAGCTTCAAACTCCCATCATACTGAGGTATATTTTGGATTTCTTAATCTTATATGGAATTCAATACACTAGGATATGCGTATGCATGGTTTTTCCTACCAAAGTAAGAAGAATACTACTTCATTTCCCTTTCCTAAAATGGCTACTTATGCAAAATAGTCCTTGAAATTTATATGAAAATCCTGAAAGTAAGCTATATATACCATACTCTCCATATATAGGATTTCCCTCAAAACGGCTTTAACTAAAGCCCATGCTTTCTTTTGCCAAATCAGAGTCTTTCGATAATTGACTACCAAAAATTCAATAAAAAATTAATATGTACTTGTACCTGTAGATAGATGATATGTCCATGATCTTCTTCTTAATCATCAAACCACTCGACCAATACCTCTCAACTCTCTTCATTGGATACATGAGTCCCGTGAGAGGTCGAATCGCATACGTCCCATGAGCATTTATAATGGTTGGCATGGATATATCCTCCACCTCGAAAGTTATCACTTAAAGTCTCTTTCAAACTTTGATAGTTTATCTCCTTTGTAGCTCGCCCCCTTCATTCAAGGGCCTTGAAACCGGCTATCACTAAAGCCAAGAAACTTCTTGTTGTGCATCTGCTCACGGACGGCCTTCATGGGCGGAATCTCTGTAGGTTGTGCTTATTATTTCCTTTGTATTGTTTGTCAGGTGTATAGTGGTATGAATTCCAACATTAGCCCAAATGTATCTAGAAATGACCTTGTGAGAATTCAATACATGGATCATCCATTGGATGTAGAGTGTTAAAAAAAAAGGGTTTGGAAAGATTCTAGTCTAGACTCGAGAACCAGAAGAGATAGATCAACAAGTTTTATGCAGAATTCTACCTTTATCCATAATTGAAATGTGTACAAAAGTATTTTCTCTATTCTAGGTGTGGTAAACATCCAAGTAAAGTCCTGAAGTTCTTCCCTATGCTACAAGTGTTTGCTGACTTCAAACTTCCTTCCATATTCTATTCATTACCAAGTGCAACTTCCTTCTTCCTCCTCCCTGCTCTATAAGATCAAGTTCCCTTGCTTAAGGACTTTCATCCTACATGGTTCGTCCTAGCTCCATTACATGCATGAACTCATATTTCCTTTCTCTTGTTTAATCCTTGGTCAGTTCTACCTGTTTGTTAAACAGGTGTTCAATTTTGATGGCCTCTTATGGATTCAGGTTTTACATCCTCTAGGCCTAGTGCATTTGTCTTGCTTGTTAATTTGGGTTGCCATGCACACCACCAGTGGAAGGTATGAGGATGTGATCATTCAACCTTTGATCTGGACTTTCCAAAGGTCAAGAGGTTGAAGCACCCTCTGTGGTTCTAGAACCGCCGAATATCTTCTTGCACTTCTTCATGGATACTTTCCTGGCCCTGGTTCCTCCTTCCACCTACGTGCTTTTCCTTGATGTGTGCCTCTATGGGGCCCTATGCAGAGATGGGTGTTGCACCCGTGCGGGGCTTCTTGCAGAGATATGTCTTCAAATATTATCTTTTTAGTGAAGCTTCTTTCATTGTCTTCTTCTTTTCTTCTTTTTGCTTGATTCTCCTTTAACAAGGCCTCAAATGATGCATGGTGAGTTGTTGTAGGGTCTCCTTCTGCCTTGTTTCCCTCCTCTGCCCCTTCCTCTAGCACCTCTTCCTCTTCTTGCATAATTAGGTTTAGAGGTACTAGCCTCTTCTTCACTCTTCTTGCTTTTACCTTTATCCTTAGCTTTATTCTTATTTGTATAAAGGGCAGAAGATTGGTTACCTCTTGAGCTGTCACCATTTCTGTTGAGCTTTGTCTCATGGGTGAAGAGTTGTCCCATCAAGGTGTTGAGGTCAAGTATTTGCATATCCATGTAGAGATCCATTGTTGTGGTGAAGGACTCCCACTTGTCATCAGCGTTGATTCCATTGATGATTTGCATGACTATGTTTTCTTCCTCTATCTCTTCTCCAATGCTTGCAAGCTGGTCAGCCACATCTTTCATCTTGTTACATAATCAGCCACTCCTTGCTTTGGTTGTTTCTTTAAAGTTATAAATTCCATCCACAACCGATTCTTCCTAGCTCTTGCGTTTGAGGAGAAATATGATGAAAGCACTTCCCAAGTCTCTTGGGAGGTCTTGCGATTCCTAACATGTGATAACAAGAAAATGGGAGGTCTTGCAATGATAACAAGAAGATGATCCACTAATTGAATGATCAAAAGAGATAGGTTGGAAGATAATCCAAGATAAAATAGTGGCCATCTTGTATGAACAAGAGCCATCTAGTGTCCAAATGTAGCACGGTCAGTTGTATGGTTCTTAAGTCATAGTCCCTTTGTAGGTGCTTCTTCCTTGGATTCTAGCGTGAATGTGTCATTGTGAGTCTCCATTGATGTCCGCTAGATCTTCCAGAGATGATGTTCATAGTAGTCATGCCAAGTACTCATAACCCATAGTGAATGGTGGGTAAATGTGTTCGTGCATGGGTTGAGGAAAATATGTGGCTTGTGCACGACCTTGTAATATATCCCTATGCATGCTTACTTGGAAAATGCATTGGAAGAAATATGGTGCAAAAATTGGGGGTCTTGAGCTAAGTGCTCAAGGGTATGCCGATGAAGAGGTTTCCTAGTCTATCATGGTTATGGTGTTGCCAAAGTAAAGATGCTTACCATGGTGAAGGGTCGATCGATGTTTATTTCTTTGTGTTGGACACCTGGCATTTGTGATGGAACATTGTCAATGAATGTCCATGTTGATGATCCACTGATGAAAATTTTTTGAGTGTCTAGTCCTGTCTCCTCTTTTCAAAGCAACATCTGCCAAATACTGAGAATTGAATTTCTTTATATTCCTTGACAAACAACATTGGGTAACTACACCAAGATTATTTTCACATATTCTCTTTAGCTCACCATAAGCAGGAGCCTTCTCACCTAGTATGCAGACAAGGATTTTCAGAGTACCAAACTACCCCTTGCAAATATCTCCTTGGATGCTCTCGTACATACAATCGTTAAGCATCACTCAAGTTGCAGACCTTCAAGCTCTTCCCTCCTACCATGGTAAGGGGAAACAATAGTTGTGGATGCCATGTTCATGCCAAGTGCTTGACATGTACCAGATAAGGCAACAATAATATCATCTGCTAGCCGAGACACACTTCTATCAAAACTAATAAATGTCCAATCATCAACAGTTCCTCCTACAGCTACACATGAATCATTCATGTTCCATGAGCCAAACTTGGGAACAAGCTCTCTTCTTCTTCTTCTCTTCCCTATTTCTTTTTTCTTTTTAAGGGCAATGTCACAAAACAAGAAGAAAGATTTTAGAATCAATAAAAATACTTGACATATGTCAATGTGCTCTTGTGCCTGGGACTCTCAAATGTGTCTATGCATGGCCGTGTAATGTGGCCCCATGTTAATGCTTTTGGAAATGCATGACCTGAATGGTGCAAAAGATTGGGTTGTGCAAGGAGCACATGGTTGTCGCTCATCGAGTATGTCAATGTTTCTTGCAGACATTGAGGTAGCCTATGTTGGAGGTATCCATTGGATCCCTGAATGACAAGTGATCTTTGCTCCTTATAGGGATCCATTTTAGAATTGTGAGTGGTTGCATACGGGTCACTTTTTGATTTCTTCACCTTTGAGTGGTTCCATAAGATCTGTATCCCACATGGTTGGTTCTGTGGTTCTATGGATGCTACTGGTACTTTTGGCTTCCCTACCCATACTATTATTGTTGGTCTTCTAACTCCTGTTGAAGAGGTGAGTTGGTCTACTTTTGGTTTTGGTGTTGGGTTTTGACCCTTGCCTCGCCTTGGCTTCTTCGTTGAGACTTTTCTCATGTGGCAGAGCATAGGTTGTTGTGTATGTAAGAGCTTCTTGGGTACCCATATTTGTAACTATCCTTGTTGAGCTGCAACTAATTTCTTAGGCACCCAAACTTGTCGGATACCTTGTGGTTGAGCTTGTCCTTGCTTCTTTGTTCGTCTTCTGGCCTGGTTGGCTTGTGTGGATGGAAATTGTGGGGGGAGGCCAGTGGTTGATCTCCTTTTTGTACCCATATCTGATTCATGCTCGACACTACAGTCTTCTTGAAATCCCATCATCGATTTGATACAGTAGTTGTCATGTACTATTTCTCTTCCTTGTGGGATTGAAATACTATAGATGGCTAAGACTTCATACAAGAAGGGAATCTCACTGGGTCTCCGACTCTTTTGTTGGAGGCAACATCCTTCTGCATCATAGAGCTTTGGACACATACCACTTCTCCTTCTCTAAGATTAGTCCTAAGAGAATGTGTGACACCATGATCTATGAGCATGAAGTTTTCTAACTCTAATGTACTGCATTGTTCATGAACCCAAACTTGAAGAAGCTGGCTCCTTAGGTTTAAGTTGACTGCATGGTCATAGATCCAATCTTGTCCCAAGACAAGTAGTTTAGTAAGGCCCTCATCTTGACACACTAGCAATCTTGTCCCAAGACAAGTGGTTTAGTAAGGCCCTCATCTTGACACACTAGCATTTTGACTCTTATTGGAACATCATGAATATAGATGGGAAGTTCTACCTTGCTCAAACAAGGGGTTTCCACACTTCCCAATCCTATGAGATAGGCTTCTATGGGATTGATGTCCAATTGTAGGGCTTGGTAGTATGAAAGTCTAACTGCACTAGTTGCTGCACCTGAGTCAATCAATGCTCTCACAGTCCTTACATTCTTTCCTTGTCCTACCTCTATGGTCACAAACAGACATCGGTCAATTATTTGAGAAGTAATTATGCCCAATTTTTGGCACATGTCCATGTGATATTTTGGGGCTTTATTTTTGGAACATGTCCATGTGATATTTTGGGGCTTTTGGGTTGACATCTAGGCCTAATACCTTAACTTATTTCGTCTAATATGCTCTCTCGCCTCGGCTTGTGCTTCATCTCTGACCCTCAACTCTTCTTCTTTCCGCTTCTTAGCAATGTTGAGTCTCGTTAACATATCTTCTGTAAGAGGTTCTTGATATAACTTGACTCAAAAACCACTTATATAGTTTGGCAAGATACCACTTTCTAAAGTGGCCAATTGAACTGTGCCGCTAGTGGAAATTCTATTAATGACCATGGGTCCATATCCTCGCTTGTCCAATTTACGGGCATGTTGCTTTAGTGTATACACCAGCACTAAATCTCCCTCTTTCAGTCCCTTATCCTTGATGTGTGCATCAAAATATGCCGTTTGCCTTTTCTTTGCAGATACCTGCTACCGCTTGTAGCCTCATCTCACCTAAGTGTTCTAGATCAAAGATCCTGGATGACAATTCATGTCCATTCCACTCATGCTCTTGTGCTACTATTAAAGACGGGTAGCACAACATTTTGTCCAAAGACCATCTAAAATGGGGTGACATTGAGTACCCTTTTGTAGGCAACTCGATAAGCCCAAATAGCATGATGAAGCTATTTATCCCAATTAGAGCGTTTGTTATTTACAAGCTTGTTCAAGACATTACATAGGATCTTGTTTGTGCTCTCAGCTTGCTCGTTAGCTTGTGGATGATAGGGGGCAGACTTCTTATGTATCACCAAGAATTCTTGGAGAGGATTTTCAATGACTTCATTCAAGAAGTGTGTGCCTCTATCGCTCACTAACTCTATTGGTAGTCCATATCTCATGAATACATTCTCAAATAAGAACTTAGCTGTTGTTTGAACATCATTCTTTGTTGTGGCTTTTACTTCTACCCACTTTGTAAGGTAATTTGTGGCTACAATAATATATTCTGCATGGGAGTTTCTAGCTGGGGGGTTAATAGGACCTACAAAGTCTATACCCCATTTCGAAAATGCACGTCCTCCCATCATTGGCCTCAAAGGCATCTCATCTTTTCTAACCGGATATTGTGCACATTGGCATGTGTCACATTTCTTCACATAGGTATGTGCATCCATATGAAGAGTGGGCCACCAAAGTCCTGAGAATAGAATGGTCTTGATTACAAGGTCCGACCCAAAATGTCCACCTGCAACACCACTGTCTGCAGTTTCTAAGACTTTCAAATAGTATTATTCATGAACGCACAACCTTAGGCAGCCATCTTTTCCCCTTCTATATAGGTTGTCTCCTACCAAGGCATAGTCCTAAGCCTCTTGCTCCATGCTTCGTCTTCTTGCTACACTAACCTCCTTGGGTAGTGTTCCTGATCGTAGAAATTCTACCAATGGAGTGCTCCAATTTGGAATTAATGACACATCATAAAGGGTAGCATGCTCAACTGGGGGTTTTTCCTGGCATACTCGACAATTCTTACTCCACTCGTGTATTTTTTGCCCATGCTAGGCCAATACACTCCTAAAAGTTTTAGATTTTGCAATGTTCGTTGCTTAGAATAGTGATTTCCTAGCAATCCTTCATGAGCTTGTTGCAACCAACTACTATGTTCATCATCCTCGACACAACAAGCTAATACACCCTTCGTATCTTGTTTGTACATGCTTCCTGCCAGTATTTGATAGTTTTGTGATTTTACAATTTCTTCTTTATTTGTTTTCACATTCTTATTTATAGGTCCAAAGGTTAGGATTGGTACCAACTTATTTGCAAATTTAGGAGCAACTTCTAAATTGAATAGATAAGCGTCAGTAGTTCATCAGAAACGCCTTGCGGTGGCTCTCCTGAAGTGATGCGAGAAAGGTGATCTGCCCTGAGGTGGGTTGTACCTTTCCTAACAACAACTTCAAAGTCGTATTCCATTAGTAAGAGGAACCAACTTACTAAGCATCCTGTATTGCAAGGTTTATTGACCATATATAATAAAGCTTGATGATCGGTAAAAAACTTGAATTTATTGGCCAATAAATAGTGTCTAAATTTCTTCACAGCATATACCATGCATAAGCCCTCTCACTTAGTTGTGGTATAGTTTCGTTCAGCTCCGGTTAGCTGTTTGCTAGAGTATGCTATGGGTAAATCTAAATTTCTTTCACCTATCAATTGTGCTAGCACACATCCTATGGCATGATTGGATGCATCCACATGGACATGGAATGGCTTATTCCAATCAGGAGTGGTCAATATTGGTGTTGTGCACAAACGTCTCTTCAGCTCATTGAAGGATTTCTCGCATGCGTCATTCCACTCAAAATTTATCAAAAAGGCATAAAGAGGCTTAGCTATGATTGCATACATGTGTATAAATATGCAATAATATCCAGAATGGCCCATAAAGGCTTGTATCCCTTTAACATTCCTTGGTCTTGGCAACTCTACTATGGCTCTTACTTTATCCTCATCTGTAGAGATTCCATTCTTAGAAACAATATGAACTAAGATTTTGCCTTGTCATACCATGAACACACACTTTTCTGGGTTCAGACACACTCGATATCCTCTACACTTGTTGAAGATTTGTCTAAGCTCAGGGATGTGGTATCTTCTTTCTTGGGAATGGGCACATAAATCGTCCACATATACCTCTAAGCTCTTTCGCAAGAACTCTTTGAAGACATGACACATGAGCCTTTGGAATGTTGCAGGTGCATTTTTGAGCCCAAATGGCATCACGTGAAAGGCAAAGATTCCCCACTATGTGGCAAAAGCTGTTTTGTGTTGATCTTCAGGGGCAATGGCTACTTGATTGTAACCAAAAATCCATCAAGAAAGCTATAAAATTCCTTGCCTAAAACACACTCCAATAAATGTTCGGTGATTGGAAGTGGATAGCTATCTCTGATCGTAGCAACATTAACTTTTTTAAGGTTAATACACACTCGAACTTCCCGTTATTCTTGGGCACCATTACACTAGGGGATACCCATTGAGTATACTCAATCTCATAGCTAAATCTAGCTTCAATCAACCTATCAATTTCTTCTTTTATTTTAGCTGCGTAAGTGTCATTATATGTGTAGGGCTTCTATTTGGTGGGCTTGGCATTAGCAGTCATGGGAATTGTATGAGAGCAAATTTTTGGATCTACTCCCTTCAAATCTCTATAGTGCCATGCAAACACGTCATTATATTCCCTTATTAAAGCTACAAGCTCTATTTCTTCTTCTACACTTAGGTCTTCTCCTATGTACGTGCATCTCTCTTCGTTTCCTTCAATGAGAACTACAATTTTTTTGGTCTTTTCTTTATTATCATATGCTTCTCCAGTGGTGGCCTCTCTCTTAGGCATTCGTACCAAAATTTTTAGGTCTTCAACTTCATGTTTCTTGAAATTTTCTGGTACTTTGAACAATGACTCCTCCTCTTCTTGTTTCATTGTTTTTCTTTTTCCTTTCTTTTGACTACCCTCACTTCCTTCCTTGGAATTTACAGTTTTGATGCTTGTGAGAGGTTCTTCTTCTTTTTGTTTAAACACTCCTACATCTTCTAAATAGTGTTTTCTCAAGGTAAAGCAACTATCCATCACAATGGACTCTAGATCATTATCATCCTCTTCCTCTTCTATGACATCACTAGGGTCACACTCTTCTAACAAGGGATGACACATGAACACCGAGATATCATAACCCTCTTCATCACAATGAGGTGTCCATTGTTCTTCATTGACCGCAATGTCCATGGTGGCTTAGATTTCAGCCCAACCATAAGGCTCAAATTCCTCATCTGGAAAGATCATCGGTGTGTAAGCTGGGTCTCTAACTGGTCGTTCTCCTTGAGAAGTTCCTTCTTCTCTTTCTTTTAGGCGTTTTCCCTCTTCCTCTGCAACCTTGCACATCCACAAGTGAGTATCTTCATGCATCCAGGATGGATCAGGAGAATTTCTAGAATGCACAGGGATTGAATCTTCTTTTGCCTTGTGGATAAAATTCCACTATAGGGGTGGTACGTCTCTAAATGTATAGTCCTTTAGATTGACCTTGGTGGTGACCCCTAAGTGTTGTAAGTACAAAGAGTTAGTTCCACAATCTTGTACCATCTACAATTGTCGTAGGAAGGGTCTTCCTAGGATCATCTTGTAGACATTATTTTTGCCAAAGTCACATATAGAAAAGGTGTGCTCAAACTCTACACCACAAGTGGTTAGAGTTATTCCTTCTAGCAATCCTAGAGGTCTTTCAACATGGCCATCAACCATTTGAAGCTTCATTCTAGTTGCTCTTAATGCGGGTTTTCCCCATTGCTTCCACAAGGAGGTGGTTGCAATTGCAACACCTTCAGTTGGATCTATGATCACTTTGGTTGTGTAACCTTGGTAGGTGATTGGAAGATAAGTATTACCTTCTTGACCTTCACTCATGTTTCCTATTTTGTTTAGAGGTATCTCTGATACTTTTTGCTTAGGGCCTACTTTTGACACATTGGAATCGAGTTCTGGGACTTGATCTTTCACATGATTCCATAGTTCGGGTTTTACTTTTAGCAGCTCTTCTACTCTGAGATGACACTGAACCTTAGTGTTCTTCATGAAATCAGTGTTCCTTGGAACGACTGAGTCTTCATTTCTTACCAGTATTGTGGGAGCTCTGTTCTGGAGAGATTCAGACTCCCATGGGCCTGTGAATTGTGGAAATTCTTCTAAAGTATTAGATTCAAAATCTAATCTTTCATCTTCTTGTTGCTCTGCTTGATCTCCATAAATAGATGAAATGTCTTGGGGAAACTAATCATGAAGGTCATCAATCTCATGAATAGGAGGGGGACTACCCTTGTCCTTGGCCCATTTCTCCTCTTGTATTTCCCACAAGAAGTCTTGAGAGTATTCTTGAATTGAAAGAGGTGTTCCAACATCCATGGAATTAGGAACATAAGCTTCCCTTGGTGGTAAGCTTTCTCTTTCAACAATTGGTTGAGCCTATGGAGGTAAAGAAACCTGCGACTTGTTTACCAATTGCTCTAATCTTTCCAGTAAACCCTAGAAATGCAAATCCGGTTTGATAGAGTTTGTCTCATTGAACTTTTGACTAGTCTCAAGCATAGCTTGAGCTAGTTCTACCATTTTTATGCACATTTTTGTCCATTTAGTCTCTAAGTCGGATCTAGGGTAACTCTTGTCTAGGTTTGCAACTGTTGGCCCTTCTTGAAGTCGAGCGTGGTAGGCCTTGAACATCATGTCCAAGCCTTCTGGGGTTGGATATGCAAGAACAGACCCTGGTTGTGGTCTATTTACAATGGGTGGTGGGGTGGCATCAGGTGGTGTGGATGGAGTTTCGACATGCGAGGGACTTTGAGATGCAATGCCTTCTATTTTTGTTTTCACTTCTTTCAGGATTTCATCTAGTTCTGGTAACCTTTTATTCCACTTGTGATTGGCCTTCTCCCTGGTATCTTTCCATGTTCTTGTTTTCCTCTTAATCGGCTCTCTTGATTCACTTGGCTGTGATCGATCAACTGGTTTCACTTGTCCTACAGCTTGTGCCCTAGTGACAGCCTGTATAGGAACCACATTACTACTACTTGAACTTGAATCGTCCACTAAGCCTACCACATTGATGGGTATAACCTTGGGTGCACTAGAGGGATTCCTGGGACACTCTCTCGGAAGATGTTCTTTGCCGCACTCATGACAATAGCCTTGTATTGTGATGTTCTATCCTTGTCCCAGAATCAATAGGATTTGCATACATGACATTGGAGTATTCGGGCTCCCAATTTTGTTCCATAGGTGATGCCTTGTAGTGATAAGGATAAGTCTCACTATGCTCAGTGAATTTGTGTAATAAGCTTGTGGACTATCTTCATAGGAGTAGTCAAAACTCTAAGCATGATGGTCATTCTCTGAGACCAAAGGGTTCATTGGCACCAATGCTCTATTAAGGTTCTCCTCTGCCACTGCATACTTAACTGGGATCACATTGGCAAGAGTTGGTGGTTGGTTTCCTAGGACTCGTTGTGGCTTATATGGTGCCTGATATTGCTATTGTGGTCTATAATATGGTTGTTGGTATTGCTTTTGATACCTACCTCATTGGTAAGATTGCTGATAAGTTTCTCTAACAGCCTACCTATTATAGGACAATCTTGAGCTGTATGGTTCATGTATTTCCTCTCAATAGTGCAATACAGAGCATTCCTTTCTCTTATGTTCGGGTTTTGCATTGGGCGAACATTAGCCATGTGGTCCCCTCCACAAGTATAACATCGGTTCACTGAGATGACTCTTTGTGTTTGTCTATTTTGGACTCCTAGCTTCTTGGCAACTTGCTTAGCTATCGCATCTATTTCTATGGAGACTCTCGAAGTATGACTAGTAGAACTATCAGAATCCTTATAGAGTTTGGATAGTCCTAACTCCTCACCCAAGTTGTCTTCTATGTCAATGCACATGCACACACACTCTTCTATGGATCTAGACTCTTTCAAGTACACATATGATCTTAACTTGGTGCTAAGTAAGCCATCTAAGAACAAGGCCACTTGTTTGGCAGGTGTGGGTAACTCTAGAATAGGGCATCTTTCTAAGTATTTCCTGAACCGTCTTCCTGCAAGTCGCACTGTTTCTTGGGATGTTTGCTTGAAGCTATGGATCAAGGATGATGTATTATGCCTGATGCCACTCTTGGAAAATTCTACAATGAATTCGTCTAGTAGCTGAACTATATCGTGATAGTTGTGATTGTTTAGGGGTTGAAACCAAGCTAAGGCAGTAGCCTTGAGAGTCAAACCAAATGCCTCGAACTGGGTGAACGTCCTCAACTTGTTCAGCTCTTAACACTTGTTTGAACTCGGCCACATGATCATAAGGATCTCCTGAACCATCAAAGTAATTTTTCATTGTCTTGACCACTTGAGAGGGTCTAAGGGTTCTTGGGTGCTCTCGGAGTCTAGGTAATGGAAAATCATGTTCATCTCTTTGTTGCCTATCTGCTCGATGTTTCTCTCTGTCAGGTCTTTGACCCTCAAGTCTTGATCTATCTCTACCCCTAGTGTTCGGAAAGCTTACTTCAGGTCTCTCTTTTGTGCGTTCTCGTTGTGCTTTATAAGCCTGTGATGATCCTACACCTTAGTGGCCATGGAAAATATTAGACCATGGTGGAGGAAAGATCGATTCACCCTACCAAGTATATGCGTGCCTATCATGCTCTGATACCAAGAACATTTTCTCTGATCTATTATCCAGGTAGACAACTCTGCCTAGTGTCTCTGGATCCTTGAACTCGTAGATGATGACTATGCCCAATTGGCTAGGTTGATCTAGCTTGAATTTCCAAAAGGCTTCCTCTGTTTCTTTATTTAAGAATTGTTCTATGCTTTTGTTGTCTTGAGGTATCCAATCTCGAGTGATCACTCTCGTCAAAACTGACTTACCTCTCAGAGTCTTGGGTTCTTGTCCTACATCTCGTTGCTCTAGGTCTCCTACCTCACTCTCAAGAATGATGTTTCCAAACTCATCTGTCCTCTCTGGTAAGTTGGTGGCCACATACATGGTTCCTTCCTTATCAATGTATGAACCCTCTTTGAACCTGACTATTGGGTATTCAAGTCCAAAGGGATGATCTGGATTTTTGAGTTGGACCACTGATCACCTCAAGCCATCCTCATAGATGCGAGAACCTAATCGGTTGGTCTGAATATATTCCAACTGTGTCACTATATGGACCTTCTGGTGTTTGTAGATAGGCAATGTCTGAGCCCCTTTTAGGTTTACCCATGCAAAAAGACATTTCTGAATCACTTGTGTCTGAACTTAGTACGTAACCACTTAGTTGTTGTGCCCAAGACTTAGCTGTATGGTTGATACTTCCCTCATAAGATCTAATGCTTTGTCTATCTTTGCCTAGGTGTCTACCAGATCTCAGGTTCATAAGCTTTGCCTTCTATTCCCAAAATTCTTTTGTGTATTGCTCAAAATCCTTTGGAGTCCTCTTAGGTTCGTAGTCCCACCTGAGGGTCAACTTCAAATTATCCTATCTGAAAATCAATGCGTTATTCTTATAAAAAACAATTGAGGCCGTGTGGGATTCCAACGAGCTATAGAGGTAAAAAAATGGACTTTTGATGAAAAAGTTATGTCAAATCAGGATCTTGGGGATCAAAACAGGTAAACATGATCTTTTGGAAAAATCACAATTTTGTGTGAAAATCGCGATTTTGGGAGGTCTGAAAATCATGATGCTGAGCTCTTATGTGAATCACGATTTTGAGGGATCATGAAAATCTTGATGTTGAGCAACCGTAAAAATCACGATTTTGTGAAATCATGAAAATTGCGATGCTCAGCACATATGAAAATCGTGATTCTGAGCAGTCCCCAAAAAAGCGATTGTGAATGAAAATCATGAAAAATGCAATTTTGAGTGACAAGTATGAAAATGTGATTTTGGTTGAAAATCATGAAAAACGCAATTTTGAGTGATAAAAAAATTGTGATTTTGAGTGATCAAAAAATTGTGATTTTGAGTGAAAATCGTGTTTTTGTCTGAAAATCACAATTTTGAGAATGACCAAAAAATCATGATTTTGATTGAAAATCGTGTTTTTGAAAATCGTGTTCTGAAAATTATGATTTTGTACATTAGTGAAAATCGTGTTTTCTAAAAATCGTGAAAATCGCGATTTTGGATGGAAGTCGTGTTTTTGAAAATCTCGATTTTTGAGCCAACAGAGAATCGTGTTCTTTTTTCCAAATTCGTGTTTTTGGCTGAAAATCGTCATTCTCAGAATCACGATTCTGAGAATGACCCCATAATCATGTTCTTTTCAAAAAGCTTTTAGGCGAGAAATAGAAAATCAAATATTTATAAAAAATTTGAGAATCACAATTTTGACTAAAAATCGTGGTTTTGAGAATCGCCAAAAAATCATGCTTCTAAGGGTGACTAGAGAATCGTGTTTTTAAAAAACTTAGAGAATCATGATTTTGAGCACAACTAGAGAATCATGATTTTGAGCACAACTAGAGAATCATGATTCTGAGAATGACCCCATAATCATGTTCTTTTCAAAAAGCTTTTAGGCAGGAAATAGAAAATCGCATTTTTTTTAAAAAAATTGAATTTTATGAAAATCACAATTTTCAATCAGAATCGTGTTTTTTTGGGAGGGAAATTCAAATTTTTGAGCGTCGAGCAATGGTGAGCTCCATATGTGCAGAAAATCGTAAAAAATCAGAGGCGCTTGCTGTCCCTGGCACTTCCTAACTTCTTCTCGCACAATAATGCATAAAAAATGGTATGAAAATGGTGAAAATGCATTAAAAAACAAGAAATTTCTATGAAGATGAAGATGGAAGAAGATGGAGATGGAGATGATGATGAAGATGAAGAAGAAAAATAAAAAAATGAACAGAAATGACAGTTTTTTTTATCTTCCAACGTCGTAAATCTACGATCTTACCATCACAACACTCGTCCTCGAAGCTCTCTCCCCGACAATGGTGCCAAAATTTGGTGTAGCTCAAGTGTAAGAACCACCTCATTTACTTGTCAATCCGTGGAGACGTGAAGAATGGTATGAAGACCATGAGCGAATGATGGCACACGTGTGTGAGTGAAAGCACACAAGCATGCACACACATACACATACATGCACACAAGGTAAGAGCAAAGAGAGGAACAATGGAAAGCTTCGATTACAAAGGAAATCCTCTTACAAAAGCTCTACTCTCTAACAAGCTAACCTCAAAAATGAGCTCTCTAGCTCTTTTTATAGCTTTTTGACTAGTTTTGGCCCTATCCAGACCTAGTGTTCGACATAGTTAGAAATTAGGTTCCAGGGCTTATTTGAGGGCTAATGCGAACTCTGAAAATTATGAAAATTGGTAGAATGATACTTCTAATACTCCTAAAGCTTGAGGATGCCTCGGTTTGAACAAAATGGAGTTACAAAAAATGGAAAATGGTATTTACAATGGTTTGTAGTGATGAAAATCATTATTTTTATAGGGATTTCTTCTGAAAATTTGACACACAGTTCTTAGAGCTCCCTATGTGCTCCTTCTTCTTGTGCGTCCACTTCTATGATGCACTTATTATGCTTTTCCTTGACCTTGAGCTTCAATAGTGACCAAAGATGTATCATATCCATACCTTATGGGCTTCTTGCTTTCTCTTTGTGATCTCCTTAATGCTTGATTTGAAGACTCTCGTATGTCTTCTAGTTGTTTGAGTTTGACCTTGCCTCTTGACTTCCAAGCCTTGAAGCTAGTTTGTTCTTCATCTTCATAGTTGGTATCTTCTGCCAATGGTTGATCTTCTTGTGAGAGACTTGGAAAACCATTTTCCAAATCATATGGTAACTTGAATTTCCTACGATCATCTTCAAACCATTAATCATTTTCATCAAACACTACATCCCAACTAACCATAAATGCCTTGTTAGTGGGATTGTATAGCCTATATCATTTCTGATTTTGATCATACCCAATAAATATACATTTCTTAGTTTTAGGGTTAAGCTTTCCTCTAATTTGTGAGGGGATGTGCATAAGCAATGCATCCAAATATTTTGCAATGGTCCAATGAGGGTAGCTACATTTCTAGCCACATGATTTGAACAACTTGAATCAATGTAGAAAAGATGCTCATAATCTTTACCTTGCTTGGATATCATGTTCATGATGAGTAAAGAGTCTTCTTGGTCTTCAATATAATTGTTGTAGTCCCTTCTTCCTCTAAAGCTTCCTTGATAATTGTTATTGTTGTATCCTTGATTGTAGTTATTGTTGTAGATGCCTCCACCATTGTTGTACCTACCTCTGGATTGTCCATAACTACCTCTATGGAAGCCTCTTCCCCTTTGGTTCCTTGTATTCTTGAAGCATTCTTCTGTGGTGTGGTTGTTAAGGCCACAAATGTTGCAATGCTGAGTTGTTGTAGGGTCTCCCCCTGCCTTGCTTTCCTCCTCTGCCCCTTCCTCTAGCACCTCTTCCTCTTCCTACATAATTAGCTTGAGAGTTACTAGCCTCTTCTTCACTCTTATTGGTTTTACCTTTATCCTTAGCTTTATTCTTATCTATATAAAGGGCAGAAGATTGGTTACCTCTTCAGTTGTCACCATTTCTGTTGAGCTTTGTCTCATATGTGAAGAGTTGTCCCATCAAGGTGTTGAGGTCAGGTATTTGCATATCCATATGGAGATCCATTGCTGTGGTGAAGGACTCCCACTTGTCATCAGCGTTGATTCCATTGATGATCTACTTCACTATGTGTTCTTCCTCTATCTCTTCTTCAATGCTTGCAAGCTGGTCAGCCACATCTTTCATCTTGTTACATAATCAGCCACTCCTTACTTTGGTTGTTTCTTTAAAGTTGTAAATTCCATCAACAACTAATTCTTACTAGCTCTTGTGTTTGAGGAGAAATATGATGAAAGCACTTCCCAAGTCTCTTGGGAGGTCTTGCGATTCCTAACATGTGGTAACAAGAAATTAGAGATTGAGTTTAGTAGATATGACCTGGCAAGAGCATTCTTTGCACACCATCTGGTCACCTTCTCTTGTTCTTCCCTTGTAGGTTGATGCTTGCTCTTGAAGATTGGCATCTCTTCATCTCCTGCGATGCATCCATATAGATTTCTCCCTTGAAGGTAGGCTTGCATCCTAAGTGACCATGTTGAGTAGTTGTTCCTATCCAATTTTTCAATGAAGGATGGAAATCCATCTCCCATCTTGATTGTTGTTGCTTTGATACCACTGTTGGATGAGATGGTGGATAGTCACAAGAGATGAAGTGGTGTAGCTAGATCCTGCTTCACACCTACTAAGAATGATGGCTGGAGAGTGTAGTGGGCCTCTTTAGCTTGCTAATGAACACACATAATCATGTATGTTGATTGGAAGATGATCCACTAATTGAAGGATAAAAAAAAATAGGTTGGAAGATAATCCAAGATAGACCTTGGAATTAACCTACAATCAATTTATTTGGGCTACCACACTTCCAACATTTGGTATCAAAACATAGTTGGCATACACCCTTAATACAATATGAGTGACTACAGAGATAGAATTGAACAAGAAGATAAATTCAACAGAATCTAATTGTCCAATGTGGACTTTTATGGTGATGATTTTCTTACTTTTCAAGGACCTATGGAACATTGTCAATGCCAAGAACCTGTTAGAGGGCCGCCGAACCAGGACGGATGAACCCGGACAGGTGCCGTAAAAAGTGGATTCACGGAAACATTGTAGCAGACTTCTATTTAAAGCGCACAAAGGAAAGCGGTAGAGGCCAGTAGTTTTTTGGGAAGAGTCTCTGCTTCTGTTGGGTATTGTAGTGAGTGGGTTGATTACGTCTCGAGCCGAGGTGTTTGAACATTGCAAGTATAGCATTGTGTGTGTATGTATTCTGTTCCGTCGGTTTTACTGAGTCCGTTTGGGAAACTGCGAGCATCCTGTTTGAGACTGTGTGTAAGGTGTTGATGAGATATTGAGTTCTGTTCTGTTCTATTCGCATCTAACTATTCTACTATTGTTCCTGTCGTGCCGAGTTCTATTCGGTAGTCTTGTGTTGTGAATCTGTTTGGTGATAAGTTATATGCGGTTCTGGATCTTCTTTTTCTTCACGGAATAGTGTGGTTTATCATCCTTTGAGAGACTGTGTAAGGTCGAAGTGAACCATTTGCATTTTAGCATTTTTCGGTTAAGTAACCCGATTCGATACAATAGTCTGCGTTCACTGAGGATTCCGATCTCAGGAAGGGCTTGTATCGGTAAAGGTCTGTACGCGAACAGAAGCATTGGTAAGTTGTGACGAATCAACTGTGGTAGGAACTTGTTGCTTGAGTCGGTATACGATAATTCTGCATAACCTCGGTTATAGCTGTCTGTTGAATTATTGTTCGGTATACCTATCTGTCACACGGAAGCAGTATATTGAGTAGTATTCGATTAATGAAGTTGAGTATTCTACTAGTTATAAGCCAGAACATGACTTCTGCTCTGTTACTATAACAAATTCAGTCCAGAAGTCATAAATTTCCGCATGCCGAATAAGTTGTCAGTAGTTAGAATCAACCACTAAGCTAAGACGTGATGGAGTATTTATGAGTGTGTGAGAAGTTGGGAAAATAGTACAGGGCCTCTGTCTAACAGACCCCTACCACTCCCAAGAACCCACGTGGCTAAGTGAACGATCGCGATTAGAAGATTCGAAACCAAGTGAACGTGAAGCATTTGAATAGAATGTAAAATAGCGCTTAATCGGTATCAGTTTATCTCATAACCCATTTTGACATTTAACATTTGGCGCCGTCTGTGGGAAAGTGGCAACTGTTTAACAATCTCTGCGGTAAAGTAGTATTTGATTACGAGTTACTTGCGAGAAAGTGGCATTAGAGTGCTAAGCGGTTTGTAAGAAGCAAACATCCAGTAACACTTGATTTACTGACAGTAGCAACATACCCAGATTGTTGCAAACTGCTCAGATAATATCACTGGGCAATGATACATGCCGGTTACTCGGTCTGGTGAAACGTATCCTAGGACCCAGACGACGGGAACAAGAAAAGTACAAAAAACAACTCTAGGAGAAGAAGGTATAACGCGACCGGACTCAGTGGTCGAGCAAGTTAAGGACGCTAGAATTAATTCCGATCATATTCCGGTGGAACGATCAACGCCTTTGGTACATACTGGTGTCACCTCGACCCAGCCTAACCAAAGTACAGTAGTTCCAGAATCTATCAAGGCACCACTGGAGATTAGACAAACTCTAGGAAAAGAAATCAGTAATAGCGAAAAACCGCTACAGTCTGGGAGACTGTTAGCTCATTCCGGTGATATTCCGGTGATAGAAACACCAACTGGCGGTCAAGGATTAGCATTTGTTGCAGAATCCTCAGCCAGACCCGCGTGTCTGGAAGAAAGATTTCGGATATTGGACATCCAGAAAGAAGGAGAGCTATTCGAAGCAGAGATCCGAAGTATCCTGCGCAAAAACAGCACACCAAAAGGCACGTCGTCCGGCGATCCAGATTCTGATAGTTCAACTAATCAACCTCAAGATACAGGACCAGAGACACCCACGATGAACGGACAACAACAACAACAACAACAACAGTTAGGTCAACCAAGGCTGCCTCCAACAGGAGTAACCTACACGAAATTTGGTGGATTCCCAGGAGATGACCCGGATGCTCACGTACGCACTTTCGAGATCAGTTATGCAGTCCTCAACCATCCACCAGATCAGGCATACAAAGCCATTGTTTTTCAATCTACGTTGGTCAATGAAGCGGCTAGATGGCTTATGGAATACGACATTAATCATTTCGGTACCTATGATGCAGTACGAGATGCCTTTCTACAACGATTTAGACTAAAGAAGAACCCTGCTGAAATCTTTGAGTATCTACAAAGCAACCGACAGAAGGCAAATCAGACTGTCTAGGAATACGCTACTCTCTTCAGAACACATTTACGGCAGATACCACAGGCACATGCTAATCTACCTGATGACGTCATCACTCAATGGTTTATCAATGGCTTAAACCCGCAATTGAAGCAGATCATGATTATTAGATGTGTCGGAGCAATGACATTGGATGCAGTCATCGCCATGGCTTTGCAACTGGAATCCAAGGTTGGTGGATTTTCAGAAGACTTGGAATGGTTAAGGACAAACAAAAATATGACTGAAGATATAACCAGGCAAGTATACTGCACCACGTGCAAAAATTCAGGGCATACAAGTGCTAACTATGCGCTAAATCAAACATTCTGTGCTATCTGCAACACTGCAGGACACTCCACCGGAAATTGTGTCTACAATGCTAGAATACAGGGAACAACAACAGTCAATGCTGTTATTCAAGAACATGGACAGGCAGCAAATCACTATGTACCTCCGCAACTGAGAAACAATCAACCACAGGGATATCGGAACTACCGAGGACAAAGGAACAACAATTATAATGCCAACCGATGGTAGAACGGACCACCACCGGAAAACCCTAATTTACCACCGCCACGCTGTCATTTTTGTGGTGAATTCGGACACATTAGAAGATATTGCAAAGACGCAGCTGAGTATGATCAAAGGAAGAAGGAGCGGCAAAACCCAATGGCCAATATGGTACAAATTACTCCGGTAGAAACGCAAACTGCTACAGTCCAGACCCGATCAGGTACACAACTGCAGCCAGCAGCAGAAGTATTTGAACCAGGAATACGAGAACAACATAGGATGGATAACAAGGCTAGTCACTGGACCGCCACAGAACCTCCAGTGTTCCCAGAACCCATTCCGGTGACTCAGACCTCGGCAGCAAAGGAAGGAATGCAACAAAAAGAAGCAGTAGTAGAACAACCATCAGCAGAAGACATAACAGCAGATACTTCAGCAAAAGCAGAAACTTCAAGTTCAAAAGAGCACGATAACCAATCTCAACAGGCCTGGGAAATTTTATCCAAGGCATCTATCACCCTACCTCTCGGCCAACTTTTGACGTTAGTACCTGGAATCCGGCAACAGTTTCAACAACATTTTAGCCCGGCACCCTCTTGCATTCCAGCAACCGCCGCAGTTCAACCAGAATCTGATTCTACGGTTGATCATGCAGTGCCCTTGATTACAGTATGGTATAAGAATCAGAAGGTCACGCAGGTATTAATTGACGGAGGCTCCGGCGTAAACATTGCAACCGCAGCATTATGTAAAAAGCTAGGCTGGACCGAAATCGAACCAGTTCAATTCTTCGTCAGAATGGCTGATCAATCTAGAGTCCATCCCGTAGGACTTGTACGGAATGTACCCATTACTCTACAAGGTACGACTTTCAAAATGACTTTTGTTATACTAGATCTACCCGAATCCACCTTGGATTACAACCTTCTTTTCGGCCGACCTTGGCTGAAGCATTCAAAGGTAATACAGGACTGGTCTGCGCAAGAGCTCACCTTCAAGGATGCCAATCGTAAATATGTAGTAAAACTAGATGCTATACAACCCTGCGAACTTCATGCCAGACCTTATCTCGCTGAACCAGTTCATATGTTAGATGGACTATCAGATGATGAAGAAGAGCAATTTCTGAAAAATAACGCCGATTTAATGTCTCTAGGAACTGTTATCTACAGTCTGTCATTAATAACTGGAACACTTCAGTTTGCGCAGTAGTAGCTATCACCGAACAGTCTGACCAAGCAGATACTGAATTACAACCATTATTCAAGCCAACAGAGGATACAGAGAACCCACAACAATTTTATGTCCCTGAAGACCAGTTGATCACGTACAATCTGGGAGACAAGGATAATCCTCGACCTGTAAAAATAAAGCAAAACTTACCGGAAATTTTTCAGGCTAATTTGATTCAGCTCCTTCGAGAATTCTCAGACGTCTTTGCATGGGATTACAAAGATATGAAAGGATTAGATCCGCGCATATATCAGCACAGAGTCTTGCTGAAGCCTGAAGCTAAACCAAATAGGCAGCCCAGCTATCGCATGAATCCCAATTATGCCTCTCAGGTAAAAGACGAACTTGACAGATTATTAAAGGTAGGATTCATCGTACCAGTAGAACATGCTGAATGGATTTCACCAATTGTGATTGTGCCAAAGGAAAATAAGCAACTACGAATCTGTGTAGATTACCGGAAATTGAACGCAGCAACAGTACCAGATCCTTTCCCGATCCCTTTTTTGGATACCATGCTTGATAGGGTAGCAGGCCACGAAATGTATTCATTCTTAGACGGATACAGTGGGTACAATCAGGTTAGAATGGCTGAAGAAGATATACCTAAAACTGCTTTCATTACCAATTGGGGTGTCTTTGCCTACACTGTAATGTGGTTCGGATTAAGAAATGCACCAAGCACATTTCAGCGATGTATGCAGGAGATATTTTCTCCTTATCTCACTTCATTCATGCAAGTATATCTTGACGACTTCTCGATCTTTGGGAAGATGATAGCACATTTAAGTCATTTACGATGTTGTTTTCAGAAATGTAGAGAATATAGACTCTGTCTTAACCCAAACAAATCCGTGTTTGCGGTTTCATGTGGCAAACTACTTGGGCATATTGTATCTGCTCAAGGTATCCGAGTAGACCCAGATAAAATTTCGGCAATTTTAGAAGCCCCGGTACCCGCAACTCCAAAAGAAGTAATGCGTTTCATGGGTCAAATACGGTGGCATGGCAGACACTTACGATGGCTTGCTCACCTAGCAGTACCATTAAACAGGCTAATCACAAAAACTCCCCGACAGTTTGAATGGACTGAAGAATGCCAAACTACATTTGATCGGCTCAAGTATCTCTTGACGCAAGCTCCAATTTTACAACCACTGGACTGGGACAATCCGTTCCATGTTTTTGTCGACGCTTCAGATATTGCAATTGGCAGTATTCTGATGCAGCAAACAGATAAGTGGTTTCGCCCTGTTTATTACGCCAGTAGAAGGCTTGCACCGGCAGAAAAGAATTACTCCACTACTGAAAGAGAATGCCTAGGATTGATTTACTCAATTAAAAAGTTCAGACATTATTTATTAGGCCGGAAATTTACCTTTCATGTGGATCATGCTGCCCTTGTTTATCTAGTAAGACAGCAGCATTTAGGTGGACGATTAGCACGATGGGTGCTACTTTTACAAGAATTCGACTATGACGTCATTCACCGACCCGAAAATGCACATGCACTAGCAGATTTTTTATCTCGCCTGGATTCCGGTGAAGCTCCGGTGGGCATAGATGACACGACTCCTACGATTTATAATGCTGAACCACTATCCGATGAGACGGCTCAGCCACAAGCACCATCTACATACTATGATCAGATTCTAACTTTTCTCACTGAAGGATGCTTCCCATCTGAGACGACCAAGGCAGTTCGAAGGAAATTGGCAGTCTTTAGCCGTCGATTCCGGCTAATAGCAGGAGAACTATATTATACAGATCATACCGGAATCTTACTTCGCTGTATTCCACCTCATGAGGTTAATTCAGTTATCACTTTGGCGCACTCAATTCCTTCTGGTGGCCATTTTGCAGTAGACTTAACTCACCGGAAAATTCTGCAAGGAGGTCTCTGGTGGCCAACGATGTACAGAGATGTCGCACAGTTTGTTAAACAATGTGATACTTGTCAAAGAACTGGTCAGCCTTTGCAAAGGCATCTTTTTCCACTACAACCCATGTTACCACTCGAACCATTTCAGAAATGGGGACTAGATTTTATCGGTCCAATTACACCCCCAGCAATCTTCAGTAACAACAGATACATACTAACCTGTACAGACTATGCAACAAGATGGGCAGAAGCATGGGCTTTACGATCTGCTACAGCGGTTACGGTAGCAAAATGTCTACTCACGGATGTCTTCCCACGATTTGGCTTACCCCTGGAAATTGTCTCAGATCAAGGTACTCACTTTGTGAACAATCTAATGAAGGCCCTTACACAATCATTCCAGGTCACACATAACTTTAGCTCTCCTTATTATCCACGTGCCAATGGATTGGCCAAAAGTACAAACAAATCACTTTTGAATATCCTCCGGAAATTGATCATGGAAGCACCGGAAAGATGGGATCAACTACTACCTGCAGTATTATGGGCTTACCGGACTACATATAAGGTAACAACAGGCTTGACACCTTTCAAACTAGCTTATGGTTTAGAAGCAATAGCACCCATGGAATTAGTCATCCCAAGTCTGCGTGTAGCAATCACTCAGAAAATGCTACCGGAATATTCACTGATAGCACGAATGGACGCACTCAGAGAACTTGATGAGCACCGATGGCTCAGTTTTTTAACTATGCGCGAAGTACAACTAAGGCAAGCCAAGACACACGATCGATATTTGAAGACTCCAATCTTTTCGATAGGCCAGCTTGTACTCTTCTATAACACAAAATCGGATAGAGCAGCAGGAAAATTCAAACTACGATGGTTCGGCCCTTTCAAGATCTCAGAACAAATCGGTCCGGCAACTTTTTGGTTGACTACGTTGACCGGAAATCCACTTCCAAAGGTAATCAATGGGTCGAAGCTGCGGCCGTATTATCCCACCACTAGTACGCATTAAATTATTCGGTGGCGAACCGCGTTTTGTATAAATTTTTGCATTTTTCTTTTTTCTTTTTCTCCCTTTTTAGTTGTGTTTTGTACGAATCTTTATGTTACCAGCTGCCTCTCCCTACCGGTCACTCAAGCACACACGCCAGCATGCAAACAGTACCTTTCCCGCACCGCACAATGATACCCACCCCTTTCCCCCCCCCCACCGTGTTCTCCTTATTTAACCCCCTCGGTTGCGCCATAACACTATTGTGTTCTCGAGACTATACGTATTATCCTTGTCTTCTGTGTTACCTGTAAGTGTGCTTGTAAACACCATGGAAGCGCTAGCCAACTACGCTGCTTTCCGTGATGGTATCCCGACAGACGTCGGCGAATACCTGCGCTGCAGAGGATTGTCCAACTTCGCTGAGTTGCCCTAGCACTCAGTGGAAGCCCATCCCTTCTCCGCACAAATCATCCACGCCATCGCCCAATTCCCCATCACCGAACGACAGTGGGTCTTCCCTTCTCTCCCATATAGAACCGTCATCACCTTCCAAGCCTTCTCTGCAGCCTACCGCCTCACCCCGCAAGGACGCGAAAATGGCCCTAGCATCCCTATCGCTCGCATGACCGAACTCTTCCCCCGCTCCTCATCAAACGAATATGCCATTCTCTACCGCCCAGAACCCGAACGATCCGCCCTACAGTTCCTCGTAGCAATCCTCAACCTGCAAAAACGAACCTACGGCATCTCTCGCCCCTTCTATTCCGCCCTAGAGTTAGCCACCCGCGAACCCGTAAACTTTGCCTCCTACTTCTTCCAACGAATCCATAAGGAATCCGTCACTATAGTAAAACAACTCCAGAAAGGCAGCTCTCCGCGCTCTCGCCTTCCCCACATCATCTCCTTCCTCTTCCCAACCATTCTCGCCGCACAACCCCCACCCATAGGCCCAGCACTTAGGCATGAAGAATCAGCACAACCACTCGAGGAAACTGAAGAAGACGACGAAGAGATCAATCAACTCTTCCGCACGAAGCGAATTCGGATCAGCTCTTCAGAAAGTGAAGTCCAAGGATCCGCCGGAAAGAAACACGATGCCGAAGAAGATAAGCAAGAAGAAACTTACCACGACACCGCCACTTCAATACACAACGACACTTTGACAGAGCAACAAGACCAGCAAAACCAAGCAGATACAGAGATACTGTCCACCGAAAAGGAATCTGAGCATCAACAGGATGAACCGGAAACCGCCACAAAAGCACTGGATGAACTGATCGCGGCCATCAATCATACAGAAGCCGAACAATAGACCGTTGCAAAGGTAACCACAACTGACTCTGCTCTGCCTACCCCACCTGTCAACCCCGACCTCCCACCGGAACCATCCCGCCGACCCGGTCCTGAACCTACACCCTCCTCCTCTTCCTCCCCTAACTACTCTCCGCCAAACTCCCAAAACCAACTCACCGATACCTCCTCTCAGCCTCGTCAACCACCACCACCACCACCCAATGTATTTTTGGAACTAGCCTCCATGGGGCAGTTCCTCATGCAGTTATCACACCAGCTGCCCATACAGTTTAAGGAAACCACGGACAACCTGAAGGCCGAATACCAATACAAGGTCGACGTCCTGGAAGCTGACATCACCCCCCTCCAGGAAGAAATCAAAGCCACAAAGATTGAGAACCATCAGCTCCAGACGCAGTTAGCAGAGCTCCAAGCCAAATTCTCGGCAGAACAGACCCTAGTAGAGCAACGAGATGCAGCCCTCGAGCAACTTGCAGCCAAAGATCGACTCCTACATGCCGCGCATGAAGAAATCCGAGCTCTGAAGGTCACCCTCCACGAAAAAGAAGATATCAACGCCTCCCTCGAAAAATTGATCGCAGAGACGAAGACTCAATTGCAGGAAGCCATCCAGAAGAATCAGGATCAACAGAAAGAAACCGAACAAATCCAAGAACAGTTACGACGAGCCGAAGAATGCGCAAATGAAGTTAACAGTATCCTCAAAACACAACTAATACGGGAAGGCCAACACTTAAAGGATATCGACAGGATGTGCAAAGATCGAGATGCATTCAAGAAAACTCTGGATTTCCAAACTCAGCATGTTTGAACGACTAGACAACCAAGTGCGCAACAAGGAGTATATTATAGAGCTAAAGGCCAAACTGGACGAAATGAAGACTTCCAAGGACGCCGCACTATCCAACGATTTTTATCTACAGGAAGCTTTTGTGCAGACCCAGGCCGAGAATGTGCTCACCGAAGCAATCGCACTTAGCTCTGCTAGAATAGATGCGCAGCTTCTAGAGCCTGATACGCTAAAACAACTATTAGAAACTCTTAAGAAAAAGATAGCTCGAACATTTAGATCGGCTAGGACTATGTATCTCGAAGGTCTCATCGAAGAATAAGTACATTCGCCCATCCAAATTCATAATGTATGAATATGATAATCAACTTTTGGTTTTTTGACATTTTTGCACATGAAAAATCTTGTTCAGTCTAGCACCAATCTACAGTATAACACGCGGCATAATGATTTTTACTCTGATACAAATATTATCAAGAGAGGGAAGAGTCATGTCCTACTGACATACAATCAGTATAGCAAATGGCCGTTCAAGCACCAGTGTTTATAAAATGCGTATACAGAGCATAGCTTTCTTCATTAGTATTCTTCGAGATTCAGCCCCAGTTAGCAACTTCCAACATATTCTTCTCAGCAACCCTTAACCAAGCATGTCGGAATCTGACATTCTCCGCTGGCAACTCAGAAAGCGCGCCCATACGCAGACCCATGTGGTAACGACAACAGATACTACCCTACAAGATGAAGCAGATGACGCAGTAACTTCTACATCAGAAAAGACTCAGCATAAATTCTCCACCGAATTCAAAATCGAGCTCGACATCAAATCGCAAAAGAATGAAGACTGGCTGCGAAAGATAGGGCTCCTCCAGTTTGCCAAATTACCGTGGCAACAGTGGATTGCTAATGATGACACAGAGGACCAATTACATAGCATGCGACAAACCAGCGGCTTCATTCTCAATCAGGTACGATTTTCGCCCCAGCTCGTCTCAGCCGTATTTAAACTACCACTCTATGATGGTGCCCGATATCTTAAATGTTCAAATGAGGACCTGAAGAAGGAATTTGGCGACTGTGAAGGCCCCCGACGGTATTACATGTTGAAAAACGCCACCTATCACCGACGAGAACAATTTAAATGGTATTTAGAAAAGCTTTGTTTACTAGTAAAATTCGACTTAATGTCGAAAGAAAATTTTTCCCCCCTATTGCATGCCGAAGAAGGAGGTCCGGTTAGCTGGACACATTGGCTCTATAACCACCTCTACGCACAAATCATTGTCGGGGATAAGAGAAGATCCCACACCAACAGCAGACTAGCAGCCTATTTAGCTGCTATATTTAATTTTGTCCAATCTGTAAAGGATAAGCAGCTACACTGGTCCCCCCCTTTTTATCCCGGTGAACATGATCAAATAAATTCAGAACACCACACAGAGCCTGAGGAAGCAGCTCAACCCTCCACCTCGTCTGCATCTTTATTCCACACAGGTAACAGCGCACAGAATCAGACAGTAGGGACGCCGTTTCGGCTGTCCATTAAACGACGAATGGCAGACAATTTGCCAACTGCCAGTCCACAGCAAGCACCGGATGACCCCCAACCCGATTTTGTCATAAGGATGCAAAACCAACTCCAAGAGGTTTCTCAATATTTACGGCAACAAGAACAAGCGATTCAGCACAAAAACGAGTTATTATTTGCCACGATGACTAAGTCCAATTCATTAATGACACAGATGCAAAAAGAATTGAATGACAAAGAAGCTTTAATACAGGTGTTACAGAGTAACAACCGGCATCTAATGGCAGAATTGATCACCGCAAAAAAGTGTGTCCAAGACTTTAATCAGTGGCAGCAAACTATCCAAACACAAATTCAAACCGAAATGTCAAGTTTTTCTACCCTGAATGCTCACCTGCAAGCCGAAAATGAAATTTTGCAGTCAAGGATACAAGTGTTGCAGGAGTTCAAAAGGCAGATATTAAAAGATGAAGGCGTAGAACTAAATGCCACATTAATGACAAATGTGGACATAGATTTATTAAAACAGCAATTGGATAGTCATGTTCAAAATAGCTGGACACTTTTTCGCAGGAGATGGCTGGCTATACTTGTTCCGCCACTAGAACAAGTGCGGTCAGAAAGGATTGGGGAGTCAAACCCTGGCATGGACCGACAGGCAGTGCAAAAGGATGTTGCCGACAGTAATGCACCTGCGGGTTCAAGTCCACCGTGCGTGCCAGTGTTAGAGGGCCGCCGAACCAGGACGGATGAACCCGGACAGGTGCCGTAAAAAGTGGATTCGCGGAAACATTGTAGCAGACTTCTATTTAAAGCGCACAAAGGAAAGCGGTAGAGGCCAGTAGTTTTTTGGGAAGAGTCTCTGCTTCTGTTGGGTATTGTAGTGAGTGGGTTGATTACGTCTCGAGCCGAGGTGTTTGAACATTGCAAGTATAGCATTGTGTGTGTATGTATTCTGTTCTGTCGGTTTTACTGAGTCCGTTTGGGAAACTGCGAGCATCCTGTTTGAGACTGTGTGTAAGGTGTTGATGAGATATTGAGTTCTGTTCTGTTCTATTCGCATCTAACTATTCTACTATTCTTCCTGTCGTGCCGAGTTCTATTCGGTAGTCTTGTGTTGTGAATCTGTTTGGTGATAAGTTATATGCGGTTCTGGATCTTCTTTTTCTTCACGGAATAGTGTGGTTTATCATCCTTCGAGAGACTGTGTAAGGTCGAAGTGAACCATTTGCATTTTAGCATTTTTCGGTTAAGTAACCCGATTCGATACAATAGTCTACGTTCACTGAGGATTCCGATCTCAGGAAGGGCTTGTATCGGTAAAGGTCTGTACGCGAATAGAAGCATTGGTAAGTTGTGACGAATCAACTGTGGTAGGAACTTGTTGCTTGAGTCGGTATACGATAATTCTGCGTAACCTCGGTTATAGCTGTCTGTTGAATTATTGTTCGGTATACCTATCTGTCACACGGAAGCAGTATATTGAGTAGTATCCGATTAATGAAGTTGATTATTCTACTAGTTATAAGCCAGAACAGGACTTCTGCTCTGTTACTATAACAAATTCAGTCCAGAAGTCATAAATTTCCGCATGCCGAATAAGTTGTCAGTAGTCAGAATCAACCACTGAGCTAAGACGTGATGGAGTATTTATGAGTGTGTGAGAAGTTGGGAAAATAGTACAGGGCCTCTGTCTAACAGACCCCTACCACTCCCAAGAACCCACGTGGCTAAGTGAACGATCGCGATTAGAATATTCGAAACCAAGTGAACGTGAAGCATTTGAATAGAACGTAAAATAGCGCTTAATCGGTATCAGTTTATCTCATAACCCATTTTGACATTTAACAAACCCTAGACCAAGACAAGTAGATGAATATTGGAGTTTGAGGTCTACAAAAGCTCATGAAAAACACAAGGAAGAAGAAGAATCTTGGAGCACAACATAATATAGAATGTATCACCAAGTGAATGTACACAAGGAAGTGGCCATTAGGTTTATAGGAATATGTACAAGCCTAGAAAAAGTCCTTTTAAAGATGAAAAAAATACTAAAAAGAGGTAGAAAAGTGTCATACATTTGTGTTTAGCTAACTCATGTGTGTTTAGTATATGAAAATAATGGCTGAAATGCATCTTCCACAAAAAGACCATCACCACTAACCAAAATGTTTAGTTTGTGGATGATATAGATGATAGCATTTGCTTTCAAAACTATAGTTTTGGCATTAATCCAAGCAATAGATGGCTTTCGACCATGCCAAGCCTCATACGGAGTGATCAATTGTATTGCTTTGGTGGGGCACCTTTTAAGCTATTAAGTAGATATGATGCACACATAACATCCTCAAGCCAAAAGCTATGGAGGAAAGCCTAACCTTTGGCCATACACCTCACTATTTTCATTACACACATCTTCTTTGTTTTAGAAACTTCATTTTGTTGAGGTGTATATGACATTGTTCATTGATGTTTTATCCCACACTCAGCGAACAATGCATTAAAATTAGAGGACATGTATTCCCCCCTCAATCAAAATGAAGGGTGCCTAGTTTACATGTTGATATAATTACAACCATAACCGAGAAGTATTTTAAGCACATAAACACTTTTGACTTTTCTTTCAATGGGTAAACCCATGCATTCTTGGAGAAGTAATTCAAAAAACCCATGAATGAAAGATAGTTCTGAAATGAGGTTGTCTACATAGGAACACATACATCACTATGAAGAAACTGCAATTTTTGAACAACTCAAACTAAACCATCTTTTGGGAAGGAGGAATGCAACATTTTACCTAAAATACATCCGGTATAGATATATTTACAAGGTGCCTCAAGTTTGTACAGAGAGTATACCATTTTAGATTTCTACAAGGGAAGCAAACTAGCAAAACTCAAATTAACAAAGTGTACATGCCAAAGATTTGCATCTACAAGCACATGAGAATCTTAATCTATGAGCTTATATAGCCCACAACATAAAATTCTAGAAGCAATAACAACATTACCATTTGAGAGATCATGAATTGTACATATATAATCAATACATTCAACAACCAAGTCAATCTTGGCTAATGCTGAAATTAATAACATTTTTTTCTTGATCCCCAGTACATGTAAAGCATCTGACAATGTGAAAGAACTTCCATTAGCAAGAGTCAGAATGATCTTACCAAGTCCCATTACAAGATAAGATGAGCTCTTAGCGCATGTGACAATAATATTCCATGTAGGGGTAGGTTCAAGTGATCTGAAGAAACTACAGTGCAAGGCAATATGATTAGTTGCCCCACTATCAAAGTACCAAGTACCTAAGTCTACTACAGACATACATTGCTCATGCAAAGATGGGTAATAGATTGAAATAGTAGTAAATGCCCATTGTTTATTCAAAAAAAGCTTATTAGACTGTATTTTAGGTGTAGAGGCCTATGTAACAACCATTCTATCCTTTTCTACTTTTCCTCTTTTAGAGACAATTTAGGATAATATTTTATGACATGATCATTTTCCTTATAGTAATTGCAACACTATTTCTATTTTTCTAATTTATTCTCATCTTTGACTTCCTTCTTTAACTATGCAACATTAGTAGATCTCTTCTTACTAGTATATGAGCTCCATTTACCTTTTCCATTTTAATTCGTTTGATTGGTCCATATCCCCCAATAGAGAATTTACCACATGAGGAATATTTTCTTATTCTCAATAAGTGGGTGTCACAGGTCCTTCATCTTGAATTCCCATCTAATCTAGGTCCAATTCCAATACAAATGCTTATTTAAAGAGTGATGAAAATAAAACATTTTTCTAATTTTTTGATTCTCCTCCATTTTTTTCCATTCTACCACTTCAAGCTTTCACGTGAGAGATTACCTTCCCAAGAATGGGGTAGGTTTGAGCATTGTTACCAAGATTAATTCTCTATCTAAATGAGAACTAGACTTCAACTTAAATTTGCAATTTAGTTCAATATCCTCAAATAAGATATAGTGTACACTAATGAAATTCTTTTCTCCATGGTCTCTTGGATCTCTAGAGGCACTCATTCTCCACTACGACGCCTAAAATTGGGAACCATATAGATTCGTGTTGTCTAATGCTAGCCACCCCCTTCCAATCATTCTTGATGGAACAAAAGTTTCATCTTCTTCCATCCTTTCCAAATTCAGCACAAAAGATTTGAAACCTTGGGAGCGATAGATAAGACAAGAAAGTGATAACATCCAAGTCTTCCCACATGAGGATCATGTGTTATCATTATTGTCCATGTGAAAGGCCAAATGGTTACCAGACACTTTTGTATATGTTCTTTAATAAAACATATAGTGGTCTGGTTAGCTACAAACTCTATGTTCGATCACATTTGTATGACCTAAGAAATCTGTGTTTATGATATGTGACTATGTGCTTTCTACATATTTTGTAGCCTCTTTGCGGAGTAATGTGTGTGGCATCTAGAATTAGTTTTCTAATTCAAGGGTGTCCTCTTGAACCTCTCAAGAAGAACAGCTCACAATGGTGCATCACTATCAATATACTTCACTAGTATCAAAGCAATTCTGTGCAAAAGCTTTGTTCCTTTTGTGCGAGCAAATCGAGCACCTGCCCACCCACCCAAGGCCTTTGAAAGTGGCAATCAAGGCATAGGCCTTCGCGTACCTTGTCATCCGAGTCACTGAAGTCACCATTGGTACTATTGCCTATGCAATAGGGATGACCTCGATGATCAAGGAATATAGAGGTTCCTAGTACTTCTAGGGAGGTCACCCATCTGAGTACTGTTCCTCGTGGAGCTCATTTAATCGGAAATCTCTTGCCACTAAGCTTCACACTTGTGGTGTTTGAAGAAAGGGAAATATGAAGGTTAAAATTACCTTGAACATGTTTTGGGCCCTCAAAGCTTTTCATTCTTTGCTTTAAAAGCCTATTTTAAAGCTTTTTCAAGGTGATCTTTGGAGCCATTTTGGAGTATTTTCAGGCGTACATTTCTTTACATAGGTTCAAGAACATTAAGAAGAGTGTTCTTTGTAATTCTACAACAAAAAATATTCATATTTGGGGTTGTGTTTTTAAACACACTAGTAAATCTACAGGTTTCTTGAAAGTTTTTAGTTGTGGTGGGAGAAGCCACTCCAATTCTATGCAGGTTTATTGAGCCTAAAAAACAGAGTTGACAGACACTTGCAGTTTTCTTGGTTAGTGTTTGGGTTGTGAATTCAGCCTTTTAATTCCATTCTACTGCATATACTGAGCACATACACATTGTATGCTTCTATGGATATTGCTTATGTATGTCCATGTGGTCATTGATAAAGTGGTTAAGTTTTTTGCACAAAGCCTTTTATGTTTGATAAAGAGGCTCATGGTGAGGTTTTCTTAACAGGAAGACACCCAGATGTTAGGGTCTCTTCGATGATGTAGGTGGAAGACTTACCCAGCCTCTCCATAGGAGATGTATGCTAGTTGTTCATAGGTGCTCGATAAGCCTAATTGGATTCTTTTGGGTAACTGATTATATGCAGTGGAGTTTGTGATTCACTTTGCAGGTTAACATGCCACTACTTATAGTTTTATGAGATTTTGAGACTAGTCATATGCTCATTTTGTAAAGGAGACTCTCAGAAAAATTTTCCAAATTTTTTTGGTTTTCCCAACTATAAAATGGTCGGTTTAGTCCTTGATACACTTATTGATAATCTAAGACTTGGCCATCCTTTTTGAGCCTTAGTGGTGTTTGGAATCTTATAGATGCATTATCATTCTATTCAATTCTGTATCATCATGGTGTCAGAGGTCTTTGGCACACTTGGTGGATCAAGGTCTAGTGCGAGTGTTCTAAGGAGGATCTATGACTTGCAAGGCAAAGAACATTTTGAGATGCACAAATTTGATGGCACAAAGTCTTTCTCTATGGAAGAATTAGATTAAAGATGTGTTGATTCAAAGGAGCCAATGGAAGCCAATACATGGAATCTCAAAGAAGCCTCTTGACATGGATGAAGATGATTGGGATAACTTGGATGAAATGGATAGGTCTACCATTTGATTGTATGTGGCACATAATGTTTACTTTACAACATTGGAAAATGAAAGTACAAAGGAGCTTTGGAAGAAGTTATGCAATACATATGAAAAAGAAACAATATCAAATAAAGTGTATCTAATGAGAAAGTTACATGAACTTTGCATGAAGGATACAAATAGTGGTTTTTCTCATCTAAATGAGTTTGATGATATATTCTCTATGAAGAGATGGATTGAACTTGGAGAAGATGAAGTGGTGTTGCAAAAACTTTGCACTACACCAGCCAAATAAACTCTAGGGATATGTAGTGGGCCCTTTTAAATTTCCAAAGGATGTATTAGACACCCTATGTACCTTGGAAGATCACTCTCAAAAAGATAAATCAAAACAGATAGGTAGAAGTTGAATCAAGGGTAAAAAACTTGCTTTTTTGGTTAATACACCTGTTTAGTGTTTTGAACAATTCTCTGGCCACAACGGTAATTGACTTAATTCCTTTTGGGGAACTCTTATTAACTTAGTAAGCTAATAATCATGAGTGATTTCGTAAAAAATTATGGATTACATGAAGAGGAAAGAGTTTAGCAAGTCACAACATCATCCCAATTTTCGTGGGCCGTAGCAGTCCTCAGACCAGTGAGCAAAGATCTATTAATATCTCAAGATTCCAAGACGCAATGCTTATGAAATTTTCTAGGCATATAATAGATAGAATTTTAAATCTAACATGATTTAAATCATGGCAAATGACCAACTACATACTGAGAACAAGCTGTGAGAAAACCATTGTTCTGATGTAGTGCTAACAGAGAAGTAAAGTATGAAGAGACATAGGTGACTTCGAATGAACATATCTCACTATTGTGAACTCCAAATAAAACTAAACTTTGTGAGATAACTTCATCAAGTTGAATAACTAAAATGATGGATCATGCTAAGAGAAATCATCTATGCAAACGCACTAAAAAAACTGAGAGATATGGCAGTGAATAGTACACTCACAAAAGTATGAAAATATGGACACAAATGATCATGAAAACGAGTGTATACTGATTATAATGTACAATGACTTACTGATACATATGTGTGCCCTAAAACCACAATTTGATATGGCATGAAGCCCTGATCATGGAGGTACAAAAACCGTGACTAAAGGCCATGTATATGTAATGATGTTTGGAGCCTAATTTCGAATTTGAATCTCTCCTAAAATCACTCTCCAATATTTTAGTGATTGATTCTCGTACTCACTCAATCAAAAATTCGTGGCTTTTCTCCTTCCTACTCATTAAGTAGACTCAACCACTTTAGATGCTTTCACTTTTACATCAAGTACAACCTCAAAAATTATAAGAGTGAGTTCACAAGTGAACTCTACAAAGGATTGACATTTCCATTAAATTTCTACGTCTTTGGATGACTCAATCCACTACTCACACTTGCCATGGACTTGTTCCAATAGCTCCCCCTCAAGTCAAGTGAGCTTGAGGTCTTCAATCTTCCAAGATTACCTGCAAGCCAATCATACCTTTAAATTTGCTGCGTTTGGTTCCATCTAGTGGCTTGGTTAAGATATCTGCACATTGTTGATGGGTTGACACATAACTTAACTGAATTTCCTTGCTCACAATATTCTCTCTTACATAGTGATAATGTACTTCAATATGTTTAGTCCTTGCATTAAAAACTGGATTGGAAGACAAGTGAATGGAGCTCATGTTTTCACCAAAAATACTTGGAGTTCGAATCTCCAATCCAAGATCTGTAAATAGTGTCTTCATCCACATTGCTTCTTGAGCAGCTATAGCAAGACCTCTATATTAAGCTTCAGTAGAAGAGAGTGCAACTGTGGGTTGCTTCTTGGATGACCATGAGACAAGTTTTGAACCTGCAAAGGTAAGATATCCTAAGGTGCTCCTCTGTCTTCCTTGGAGCAAGCCCAATATGCATCAGAGAACAATTTCAAACTTAAATCACATACATACGGGTAGTATAACCATTCATCCATGGTCCCTTTGAGATATGTGAGTATCCTCTTGGCAGTTTCCATGTGAGGTTTCCTAGATGTGTGTATAAATTGGCTTAGCACACTTACACTATAACATATATCTACCATTGTCAATGTGGCATAGTTCAAAGTACCCACAAGGCTTTGATAACCTCTCACATCTTCTATGAGTTCTCCCTCATGTGAGTTCAATTTATGATCAACCTCCATTGGAGTACCTACAATCCTAAAATCTTGCATTTTGAACTTTGTCAATAAGTCTTTAATGTACTTCCTTTGAGTAAGATACAGTACCATGATCCTTGTAAACCACTTCCAACCCTAGGACGTATGTGAGTGACCCTAAGTCACTTATCTTAAACTCTTCTTTCATCTGATCTTTGACTTTCTTGATTCCATCTACATCATTTCATGTTAGTATAATATCATCCACATACACACACAAATAGATGACTTCAGAATTACTCCTTTTTATGAATAGTGAGGGATCTGCCTTGCTAGTTTGAAATCCTTTGTCCTGCAAGAATGAGACAAGCCTCTGATTCCAAGTCCTTGGGGCTTGTTTGAGTCCATATAAATATTTATTAGGTTTACACACATAATCAGGATATACATAATTCTCAAAACCAGGTGGTTGTGCCATGTGTACCTCTTATGTTATCCATCCATTAAGAAATGAATTTTTTACATCCAATTGAAGTATCTTCCAATTCTTGGAAGAGGCAATACTAAGTAGTAACCTAATTGTAGGCATCTTTTCCATTGGAGAGAAGGTCTCCTCATAATCAATTCCCTGAGTTTGTGCAAAGCCTTTTGCCACAAACCTTGCCTTGTACTTGTTAATGGAGCCATCTGAGTTCTTCTTCAATTTGTAAATCCATGTTGAGCCTATTGCTTTCATTGATGGAGACTTGGGAACCAACTCCCAAGTGTTATTCTCCTCAAGAGCTTCAATTTCTTCTTCCATTGCATGCCTCCATTCTGTTTTCTTCTTTGCTTCCTCAAATGTTGAGGGATCCTCTTGATTTATGTCCTGTGCTAGATAGATTGAATGTTTAATGACTAGAGAAGTATCAAACCCATACCTTTCTGGTTTTCTTTTCTCCCTCATGGACCTTCTTAGGCCATGATGTGATGATTCTGCCTCTTGTCCAAGTTCCTGCATTTTTGTTTTAGCTTTAGACTTCCACATTTTGAGTTTTTCATACTGAGTTGCTTCATCATCTTCTGAGGTATCCTGCTCTTCAAATTTAAGAGGATTATCCTTAACAAGTTTTGGAAAATCTTCTTCAAAATCATAAGGTAAGTCGAGCTTTCTACATGATCTTCATAGCAAGAACTATTCTCATCAAATACTACATCTCTACTCACCAAGAATCCTTTGGTTGTTGGGTTGTATATCCTTTGGTTGTTGGGTTGTATAATCTATAGCCCTTTTGATTGTTGTCATATCCAATGAATACACACCTTTCTACTTTGGGATCCATCTTCCCTCTAACCTATGAAGGAACATGAGCAAAAGAAATACATCCAAAAATCTTACAATGATCTAGGCTTGGCCTTCTTCCATTCCAAGCCTCATATGGTGTCATGCCATCAAGTGATTTTGAAGGTAACCTGTTAATCAAATAAGTGGCTGTGGATATGGCCTCAGCCCATAAGTAATTAGGTAAGTGCTTCTCATTTAACATAGATCTTGCAGCTTCAACAATTGTTCTATTCCTTCTTTCTCCCACTCCATTTTGCTCAGGAGTGTACCTTGTAGTGATCTCTCTTTTGATTCGTCTTTTTTGAAGAAATGAGTCAAATTCATGGGAGAAGTACTCTCCCCCTCCATCTAACCTTAGCATTTTTAATGTCTTACTTGTTTGATTCTACACAAGAGTCAAATATCTTTTGAAGCATGAAAAGACTTCATCTTTGTGTTTCATAAAGTATAATATAGTCCATCTACTGCAATCATCAATGAAGGAGACATAATACCTTGATCCAGATATTGAAGCATCCTTGCTAGGTCCCCATACATCAGTATGAACCAAATCCAAGAGATCTCCATGCATATATCCTTTCTTCATGAATGGTAACCTATGAGAATTTCCAAATTGACATGCAATACACTTATAAATCATGTGTTGTTTTGATAAGTTAGGGAGTCCAAGTACACTTTGGTCCCTGCAAATTTGCTTTAATGATCTTTCACCAATATGTGCTAACCTTTTGTGCCATACTTCCAATTCTGTGAGTGTTTGACTACCATAATTAAAGAGAGAAATGTTTCTAGTATCTTGTAATTCAAATGTGAACAATCTACCTATCTTTTAACCCTTTGCAATTCTCTTGAATCCTTGACTTGGATCTTCAACAATTGCTCTTGCTTTTGTGAACTTAGCCTCTTTGCCTTTTTCCACAATCTATCCTACACTTATCAAATTCTTTGTGATGGTAGGGACATAGAGTACCTTGCTAAGTAAGTTGATATTTCCATCAGGTGCTTTCACATTTTCTATCTTTTCCACCAAATGCCTTGTATCATCACCTGTCTGCACTTCATGCTTCTTCATTGGATCTTCTAAATTTGATAGGAGTGCCACATTTCCTGCCACATGATTGGAGCAACCTGAATCTATGTAGAAAACATGCTCATCAGATTTACCTTGTGGCATGGCCATATTCATGATTAGCAATGAGTCCTCTTGATTTGAGTCTTCTGTGTAGTTATTGAAGTCTCTTCTTCCCCTATTGCCTCCTTGATAGTTTGAATGGTAGTAGTTGTTATGGTAGCCATTGAAGTTGTTGTTCCTTCCTCTAGAGTAGCCATAACTTCCTCTATTGTATCCTCTACCTCTTTGATTCCTGGAATTCCTAAAGCAATTTTCAGTTGTATGATTAGTTAATCCACAAATAGAGCATGAATTAGAGTCTTGGGATCCCTCCCCTCCTTGCCATCCTGTTGGAACTCAAGGTCAAGCATAAAACATGGAAGCACATCAAAGAAGTGGACATAGAAGAAGAGAGCAAGTAGGGAGCTCCAAGAAGTGTACGTCAAATTTTCAGAAGAATCCCCTACAAAAATAGTGATTTTCATCACTAAAAACCATTGTAAATACCATTATCTATTTTTATAATTCCATTTTTTTCAAGCCGAGGAGTCCTCAATCTTGAGGAGTATTAGAAGTACCATCGTACCAATTTTCATAATTTTTAGACTTCGTTTGAGCCCTCAAATAAGCCCTGGAACGTAATTTTTAACTAGGCCGGAAACTATGTCTGGACAGGGCCAAAACTACTCAAAAAACTATAAAAAGAGCTAGAGAGCTCATTTTTGAGGTTAGCTTGTTTAGAGAATAGGGCTTTTGTAAGAGAACTCTTTTGCAATCTAAGCTTTCCATTGTTCCTCTCTTTGATCTTACCTTGTGCACGTGTGTGTATGTGTGTGCATGCTTGTGTGCTTTCACTCATGCACTTGTGACTTCACTTGCTTGTGGTCTTCATACCGGTCCTCACATCTCCAGGGATTGACAAGTAAAGGAGGTTGTGCTTACGCTTGAGCTACACCAAATTTTGGCGTTGTCGGGAAGAAGGAGGTCGTGGCGGGAAGCCGGCGCGTGGGGTTGGATCAGGCCCCGCTCTGGTGCGCCATTCCCGCTGTCCTGCGAGCGGCGTCTGCGCGCTGGGCGCCTCGCCTGTGCTCTCCGGAGCGTGCGCGATCCTCGTGGGGTCCCTTGCCCCTCGGAAGTATCGAGACGTGGGACCGTGGGCGTCGGAAAGATACGATCGGATACCGCAGTGATACACGTGATGAAAAATGAAACTGAAGCCTCCAATAAAATGAATGATACAAAAATAGGCCGCTACAGTGCGGGCCGATGATACAATAAAACCGCTACAGTGCGGGCCGATGATACAATAAAACCGCTACAGTGCGGTGCGATGATACGATATAAACGCCGCCGCTACAGTGCGGACCGGCTAGTGTATACTAGATCCCTCGCTACAGTGCAAGAAATCGCCTACGGGATTCCTCTTCGGTCTTCGCAGTCCAAGCTTTTCTTCTAGGTCTTCACTTCGGTCCGCTCTTTACTTCAGGTATCCTCAACAGTAGCCTCCCTTCTCTTTACTTCAGATAATCAGAAACTGCAATAAACCTGGAGGTGACAATCCACGAGCAAGATCCATAGGGTGGAGATACTCTTTTCTTCAATCTTCAATCACTTTCTATACTTCATAAACCTGCATGAACCTGGAGGTGACAATCCACGAGCAAGATCCACGGGGTAGGGCATAAAACATGTTAGTACATTTTGAAACTGGAAAACTTAGATGAAAAAATGCTAAGTTAAAACAATATCGCTGTTTCTCTTGTTTTTTGGTAACAACACTAAAGCATTTCTCTTTAAATCTCCTCATTCAAGACATGTCTCATGTTTTCATTTTATATTACTTATACCCCAATAAATCCCTTTTCATGTAACAATTGGCACCATGATTTATGAGCGTCAAGAGATAATCGTTTAAAAGAATCCCAAAGTATTTGTTTCTTAAGACTATTTTCATAGAACTTGAGGTTCTTTGGGTTTTTAAAACTTTCCATTTGAATCAAAATCGTATGTGAATTAATCTCTCTCTTTCTCTCTCATATAATCTCTCTCCACAGACAATTTTACGTGCGCTGCTGACTCTGTGCCGCCCTTTTGGGTCTCTCTCTCTCTTCTCTCTTTATATGTCTGTCTGCATCGATCTGAAGATCTCTCTCCATGTCAGCCTACAAATATCTCTCCACCGACTCTTTGTCTGCCGCCTTATCTATCTCTACAGCACGCACAATAGCGTCAATAGAACATCAGATTTCTCTATCTCTACACCATCATCATCGCGCGACAGTAGCCATCTCCTCCGTTGACAACCTGCAGCCAATAGCGCTCTCTCTCTCCTCTATACATATCTGCGTGCACCAACCTGAAGATAGCCTTAATCTCTCTCCACGTCAGCTACTACGCTCCCGTCGACTCTTTCTCTGCCGCCAACGTTCTGGAGTAGCCGACAGTGCCGCCGTCGTCCATGATTTCAGCAGCACACGCCTACTCTCTCTCTCCCGACCGAATTTCCTCCCTTCTCTCTCTCTCTCGTGGCGCCAGCGGGCTGCGGCACTCTCTTCATCTCTCTCTCCAGCACAATCATTGGGAGCCTCCGATGTTCTCTCTTTCTCTCTCTAACCCACGTTGTGATGTCAACCACTCTGCGTGTAGCGCTCCGACAGCGATGCTTCTGCCACCGACTAATCAAGTCTCTCTCCTCCCGAAATTCTCTGCGGTCGCCAATGATCTCTGCCTACGCCGCCTTTGGCTCTCTCTCTACACACAAGCAAGCAGACCAGGATTTCCCTCTTCAATTTCGTGACACGCCGCAGTCGAGAGCTCTCTCTGGCCTCACGCATCCTACGTTCCCTTTTATCGAGTTCTAATGAATCAACAGAACGAATCTAGCATCGCACGTCTCTCTTGCCATTTTTCTCTTCCTCTCTCATGGCATGGTAATAGAGGGTAAAACAAAAACATGACCAAGCAAGAATAGACAAGGAGCATACCTGGAGGTGACAATCCACGAGCAAGATCCACGGGGTAGGGAAGAAACAAATGAATTAGCACTTATTTATAGGCCCCTCCTTGGACTCGCTTCTAGAACGTTCCCACCTCCTCAATTAACTTTCTAGTTTCGGCGATATTTTAATTTTTCCATAAACTATGGTTTCGGTTTCACACTGTATATTTACATTTTAATGGGTTTTTAAGGTTTGGCCTACAGAAACTGCCATTTCCAAGGGTCTGACCTAGGGTTTTTGGTCGGAAAAAGTAAGGGTTTGCTCACAATTATCTTAAACTCACCAATTCATGGGTTTATTTACAGATTGGACCTAAACGCCAAGGGTTTCCAAGGGTTCAAGTCCGGTTTTCAGGGGTTCTGAGGGTCAAACCTACGTTTTCATGGGTCAAATGTCAGTTATTTTTACACACACGTCTAACATACATCTCAAACATGTTTCCGCATCGCACAGTCAATCAATTCGGTCTAAATTATGCATGAAATATACCACTCTTTAGTCAAAACATCACACAAAAAACTTAAAATCAATGCACTTTTGAAAAAAGTTAGTGCATACTCCCTGCAGGATTTCATCCCGACAGCGCCGTTGCCGGGGAGAGAGCTTCGAGGACGAGCGTTGTGATGGTAAGATCGTAGATTTGCGATGTTGGAAGGTAAAAAAATTATCATTTTTGTTCATTTTCTGATTTTTCTTCTTCATCTTCATCATCATCACCATCTCCATCTTCTTCATCTCCATCATCACCATCTCCATCTGGAGTAGCCGACAGTGCCGCCATCGTCCATGATTTCAGCAGCACACGCCTACTCTCTCTCTCCCGACCAAATTTCCTCCCTTCTCTCTCTCTCGTGGCGCAAGCGGGCTGCGGCACTCTCTTCATCTCTCTCTCCAGCGCAATCATTGGGAGCCTCCGACGTTCTCTCTTTCTCTCTCTAACCCACGTTGTGACGTCAACCACTCTGCGTGTAGCGCTCCGACAGCGATGCTTCTGCCAACAACTAATCAAGTCTCTCTCCTCCCGAAATTCTCTACGGTCGCCAATGATCTCTGCCTACGCCGCCTTTGGCTCTCTCTCTACACACAAGCAAGCAGACCAGGATTTCCCTCTTCAATTTCGTGACACGCCGTAGTCGAGAGCTCTCTCTGGCCTCACGCATCCTACGTTCCCTTTTATCGAGTTCTAATGAATCAACAGAACGAATGTAGCATCGCACGTCTCTCTTGCCATTTTTCTCTTCCTCTCTCATGGCATGGTAATAGTGGGTAAAACAAAAACATGACCAAGCAAGAATAGACAAGGAGCATACCTGGAGGTGACAATCCACGAGCAAGATCCACGGGGTAGGGAAGAAACAAATGAATTAGCACTTATTTATAGGCCCCTCCTTGGACTCGCTTCTAGAACGTTCCCACCTCCTCAATTAACTTTCTAGTTTCGACGATATTTTAATTTTTCCATAAACTATGGTTTCGGTTTCACACTGTATATTTACATTTTAATGGGTTTTTAAGGTTTGGCCTACAGAAACTGCCATTTCCAAGGGTCTGACCTAGGGTTTTTGGTCGGAAAAAGTAAGGGTTTGCTCACAATTATCTTAAACTCACCAATTCATGGGTTTATTTATAGATTGGACCTAAACGCCAAGGGTTTCCAAGGGTTCAAGTCCGGTTTTCAGGGGTTCTGAGGGTCAAACCTACGTTTTCATGGGTCAAATGTCAGTTATTTTTACACACACGTCTAACATACATCTCAAACATGTTTCCGCATCGCACAGTCAATTAATTCGGTCTAAATTATGCATGAAATATACCACTCTTTAGTCAAAACATCACACAAAAAGCTTAAAATCAATGCACTTTTGAAAAAAAGTTAGTGCACACTCCCTGCAGGATTTCATCCTGACAGCGCCGTTGCCGGGGAGAGAGCTTCGAGGACGAGCGTTGTGATGGTAAGATCGTAGATTTGCGATGTTGAAAGGTAAAAAAATTATCATTTTTGTTCATTTTCTGATTTTTCTTCTTCATCTTCATCATCATCACCATCTCCATCTTCTTCCATCTTCTTCGTCATAGAAATTTCTTGTTTTTTAGTGCATTTTCACCATTTTCATCCCATTTTTCATGCATTATTGTATGAGGAGGAGTTAGGAAGTGCAAGAGAGTGCAAGCGCTGTGTTTTTTCATGATTTTCTGCACATACGGAGCTCGCCATTGCTCGGCGCTCAAAAATTCGAAGTTCCCGCCAAAAAACACGATTCTGTGATGAAAATCGCGATTCTGTGAAAATTCAATTTTTTTTAAAATCGCGATTTTCTGTTTCCCGCCTAAAAGCCTTTTGAAAAGAACACGATTCTGTTGTCATTCTCAGAATCGCGATTTTGTAGTTGTGCTCAAAATCGTGATTCTCACAAATCACGATTTTTAGCAAAAAAAACACGATTCTATGGTTGTGCTCAAAATCGCGATTCTCTAAATTTTTGGAAACCACGATTCTCTGAGACAAAATCGCGATTCTCTAGAACGCGATTCTCTAAAACACGATTCTCTAAAACACGATTTTCAAGAACACGATTCTCTGTTGGCAATCGCGATTTTCATGTCAAAAACACGATTCTGAGACAAAATCGCGATCTTCAAAACACGATTTTGTGAAATCACGATTTTGTGAAAACACGATTCTCTGCTCAAAATCGTGATTCTCAAAAACACAATTCTCTGCTCAAAATTGCGATTTTCAAAACACGATTTTGTGAAATCACGACTTTGTGAAAACACGATTCTGTGAACCACGATTCTATGAAAACACGATTCTGTGAAAACACGATTCTCTGCTCGAAATCGCGATTCTCAAAAACACGATTCTCTGTTCAAAATCGCGATTTTCAAAACACGATTTTGTGAAAACACGATTTTGTGAAAACATGATTTTGTGAAAACACGATTCTCAAGGTACAAAATCGCGATTCTTTGATTTCACACAATCACGATTCTCTTGAAGTTCACAAAATTGCAATTTTTTCCAAAAGGTCCTGTTTGCCTGTTTTGACCCCTAGGAGCCTGATTTGACATAACTTTTTCATCCAAAGTCCATTTTTTGAGCTCTATAGCTCTTTGGAAAGCTCGTTTTGAATCCTACATGGCTCGTTTTGGGCAATCGCTTCTACCTCTCTCCTCACTACACCCCAATCTTCAGTCAATCCAAATCTCTTCCCAGGCTCTTCAATCTGTCCGATGCCGAGGTTCTTGTCTCTTTCCTCAAGGAGTAGGTGACGCGATGAGGATCACCGGGCAACCGCCTCGCTTCACGTCGGGTTCAGGTGTCGGGAAGAAGGAGGTCATGGCGGGAAGCCGGCGTGTGGGGTTGCATCAGGCCCCGCTCTGGTGCGCCGTTCCCGCTGTCCTGCGAGCGGCGTCTGCGCGCTGGGCACCTCGCCTGTGCTCTCCGGAGCGTGCGCGATCCTCGTGGGGTCCCTTGCCCCTCGGAAGTATCGAGACGTGGGACCGTGGGCGTCGGAAAGATACGATCAGATACCGCAGTGATACACGTGATGAAAAATGAAACTGAAGCCTCCAATAAAATGAATGATACAAAAATAGGCCGCTACAGTGCGGGCCGACGGTACAATAAAACCGCTACAGTGCGGTGCGATGATACGATATAAACGCCGCCGCTACAGTGCGGGCCGGCTAGTGTATACTATATCCCTCGCTACAGTGCGAGAAATCGCCTACGGGATTCCGCTTCGGTCTTCGCAGTCCAAGCTTTTCTTCTAGGTCTTCACTTTGGTCCGCTCTTTACTTCAGGTATCCTCAACAGTAGCCTCCCTTCTCTTTACTTCAGATAATCAGAAACCGCAATAAACCTGGAGGTGACAATCCACGAGCAAGATCCATAGGGTGGGGATACTCTTTTCTTCAATCTTCAATCACTTTCTATACTTCATAAACCTGCATGAACCTGGAGGTGACAATCCACGAGCAAGATCCACGGGGTAGGGCATAAAACATGTTAGTACATTTTGAAACTGGAAAACTTAGATGAAAAAATGCTAAGTTAAAACAATATCGCTCTTTCTCTTGTTTTTTGGTAACAACACTAAAGCATTTCTCTTTAAATCTCCTCATTCAAGACATGTCTCATGTTTTCATTTTATATCACTTATACCCCAATAAATCCCTTTTCATGTAACAATTGGCACCATAATTTATGAGCGTCTAGAGATAATCGTTTAAAAGAATCCCAAAGTATTTGTTTCTTAAGACTATTTTCATAGAACTTGAGGTTCTTTGGGTTTTTAAAACTTTCCATTTGAATCAAAATCGTATGTGAATTAATCTCTCTCTTTCTCTCTCATATAATCTCTCTCCACAGACAATTTTACGTGCGCTGCTGACTGTGTGCCGCCCTTTTGGGGCTCTCTCTCTCTTCTCTCTCTATATGTCTGTCTGCATCGATCTGAAGATCTCTCTCCATGTCAGCCTACAAATCTCTCTCCATCGACTCTTTGTCTGCCGCCTTATCTATCTCTGTAGCATGCACAATAGCGTCAATAGAACATCAGATTTCTCTATCTCTAAACCATCATCATCGCGCGACAGTAGCCATCTCCTCCGTTGACAACCTGCAGCCAATAGCGCTCTCTCTCTCCTCTATACATATCTGCGTGCACCAACCTGAAGATAGCCTTAATCTCTCTCCACGTCAGCTACTACGCTCCCGTCGACTCTTTCTCTGCCGCCAACGTTCTGGAGTAGCGGACAGTGCGGCCGTCGTCCATGATTTCAGCAGCACACGCCTACTCTCTCTCTCCCGACCGAATTTCCTCCCTTCTCTCTCTCTCGTGGCGCCAGCGGGCTGCGGCACTCTCTTCATCTCTCTCTCCAGCGCAATCATTGGGAGCCTCCGACGTTCTCTCTTTCTCTCTCTAACCCACGTTGTGACGTCAACCTATCTGCGTGTAGCGCTCCGACAGCGATGCTTCTGCCACCGACTAATCAAGTCTCTCTCCTCCCGAAATTCTCTGCGGTCGCCAATGATCTTTGCCTACGCCGCCTTTGGCTCTCTCTCTACACACAAGCAAGCAGACCAAGATTTCCCTCTTCAATTTCGTGACACGCCGCAGTCGAGAGCTCTCTCTGGCCTCACGCATCCTACGTTCCCTTTTATCGAGTTCTAATGAATCAACAGAACGAATCTAGCATCGCACGTCTCTCTTGCCATTTTTCTCTTCCTCTCTCATGGCATGGTAATAGAGGGTAAAACAAAAACATGACCAAGCAAGAATAGACAAGGAGCATACCTGGAGGTGACAATCCACGAGCAAGATCCACGGGGTAGGGAAGAAACAAATGAATTAGCACTTATTTATAGGCCCCTCCTTGGACTCGCTTCTAGAACGTTCCCACCTCCTCAATTAACTTTCTAGTTTCGGCGATATTTTAATTTTTCCATAAACTATGGTTTCGGTTTCACACTGTATATTTACATTTTAATGGGTTTTTAAGGTTTGGCGAAACTGCCATTTCCAAGGGTCTGACCTAGGGTTTTTGGTCGGAAAAAGTAAGGGTTTGCTCACAATTATCTTAAACTCACCAATTCATGGGTTTATTTACAGATTGGACCTAAACGCCAAGGGTTTCCAAGGGTTGAAGTCCGGTTTTCAGGGGTTCTGAGGGTCAAACCTACGTTTTCATGGGTCAAATGTCAGTTATTTTTACACACACGTCTAACATACATCTCAAACATGTTTCCGCATCGCACAGTCAATCAATTCGGTCTAAATTATGCATGAAATATACCACTCTTTAGTCAAAACATCACACAAAAAACTTAAAATCAGTGCACTTTTGAAAAAAGTTAGTGCATACTCCCTGCAGGATTTCATCCCGACAGCGCCGTTGCCGGGGAGAGAGCTTCGAGGACGAGCGTTGTGATGGTAAGATCGTAGATTTGCGATGTTGGAAGGTAAAAAAATTATCATTTTTGTTCATTTTCTGATTTTTCTTCTTCATCTTCATCATCATCACCATCTCCATCTTCTTCCATCTTCTTCGTCATAGAAATTTCTTGTTTTTTAGTGCATTTTCACCATTTTCATCCCATTTTTCATGCATTATTGTGTGAGGAGGAGTTAGGAAGTGCAAGAGAGTGCAAGCGCTGTGTTTTTTCATGATTTTCTGCACATATGGAGCTCGCCATTGCTCGGCGCTCAGAAATTCGAAGTTCCCGCCAAAAAACACGATTCTGTGATGAAAATCGCGATTCTGTGAAAATTCAATTTTTTTTGAAAATTGCAATTTTCTGTTTCCCGCCTAAAAGCCTTTTGAAAAGAACACGATTCTGTGGTCATTCTCAGAATCGCGATTTTGTGGTTGTGCTCAAAATCGTGATTCTCACAAATCACGATTTTTAGCAAAAAAAAACACGATTTTGAGAAAACACGATTCTATGGTTGTGCTCAAAATCGCGATTCTCTAAATTTTTGGTAACCACGATTCTCTGAGACAAAATCGCGATTCTCTAGAACGCGATTCTCTAATACACGATTCTCTAAAATACGATTTTCAAGAACACGATTCTCTGTTGGCAATCGCGATTTTCATGTCAAAAACACGATTCTGAGACAAAATCGCGATTTTCAAAACACGATATTGTGAAATCAGGATTTTGTGAAAACACGATTCTCTGCTCAAAATCGTGATTCTCAAAAACACAATTCTCTGCGCAAAATTGCGATTTTCAAAACAAGATTTTGTGAAATCACGACTTTGTGAAAACACGATTCTGTGAACCACGATTCTGTGAAAACACGATTCTGTGAAAACACGATTCTCTGCTCAAAATCGCGATTCTCAAAAACACGATTCTCTGTTCAAAATCGCGATTTTAAAAACACGATTTTGTGAAAACACGATTTTGTGAAAACATGATTTTGTGAAAACACGATTCTCAAGGTACAAAATCTCGATTCTTTGATTTCACACAATCGCGATTCTCTTGAAGTTCACAAAATTGCAATTTTTTCCAAAAGGTCCTGTTTGCCTGTTTTGACCCTTAGGAGCCTGATTTGACATAACTTTTTCATCCAAAGTCCATTTTTTGAGCTCTATAGCTCTTTGGAAAGCTCGTTTTGAATCCTACACGGATCGTTTTGGGCAATCGCTTCTACCTCTCTCCTCACTACACCCCAATCTTCAGTCAATCCAAATCTCTTCCCAGGCTCTTCAATCTGTCCGATGCCGAGGTTCTTGTCTCTTTCCTCAAGGAGTAGGTGACGCGATGAGGATCACCGGGCAACCGCCTCGCTTCACGTCGGGTTCAGGTGTCGGGAAGAAGGAGGTCATGGCGGGAAGCCGGCGTGTGGGGTTGCATCAGGCCCCGCTCTGGTGCGCCGTTCCCGCTGTCCTGCGAGCGGCGTCTGCGCGCTGGGCACCTCGCCTGTGCTCTCCGGAGCGTGCGCGATCCTCGTGGGGTCCATTGCCCATCGGAAGTATCAAGACGTGGGACCGTGGGCATCGGAAAGATACGATCGGATACCGAAGTGATACACGTGATGAAAAATGAAACTGAACCCTCCAATAAAATGAATGATACAAAAATAGGCCGCTACAGTGCGGGCCGACGGTACAATAAAACCGCTACAGTGCGGTGTGATGATACGATATAAACGCCGCCGCTACAGTGCGGGCCGGCTAGTGTATACTAGATCCATCGCTACAGTGCGAGAAATCGCCTACGGGATTCCGCTTCGGTCTTCGCAGTCCAAGCTTTTCTTCTAGGTCTTCACTTTGGTCCGCTCTTTACTTCAGGTATCCTCAACAGTAGCCTCCCTTCTCTTTACTTCAGATAATCAGAAACCGCAATAAACCTGGAGGTGACAATCCACGAGCAAGATCCATAGGGTGGGGATACTCTTTTCTTCAATCTTCAATCACTTTCTATACTTCATAAACCTGCATGAACCTGGAGGTGACAAGCCACGAGCAAGATCCACGGGGTAGGGCATAAAACATGTTAGTACATTTTGAAACTAGAAAACTTAGATGAAAAAATGCTAAGTTAAAACAATATCGCTCTTTCTCTTGTTTTCTGGTAACAACACTAAAGCATTTCTCTATAAATCTCCTCATTCAAGACATGTCTCATGTTTTCATTTTATATTACTTATACCCCAATAAATCCCTTTTCATGTAACAATTGGCACCATAATTTATGAGCGTCTAGAGATAATCGTTTAAAAGAATCCCAAAGTATTTGTTTCTTAAGACTATTTTCATAGAACTTGAGGTTCTTTGGGTTTTTAAAACTTTCCATTTGAATCAAAATCGTATGTGAATTAATCTCTCTCTTTCTCTCTCATATAATCTCTCTCCACAGACAATTTTACGTGCGCTGCTGACTGTGTGCTGCCCTTTTGGGGCTCTCTCTCTCTTCTCTCTCTATATGTCTGTCTGCATCGATCTGAAGATCTCTCTCCATGTCAGCCTACAAATCTCTCTCCATCGACTCTTTGTCTGCCGCCTTATCTATCTCTGCAGCATGCACAATAGCGTCAATAGAACATCAGATTTCTCTATCTCTACACCATCATCATCGCGCGACAGTAGCCATCTCCTCCGTTGACAACCTGCAGCCAATAGCGCTCTCTCTCTCCTCTATACATATCTGCGTGCACCAACCTGAAGATAGCCTTAATCTCTCTCCACGTCAGCTACTACGCTCCCGTCGACTCTTTCTCTGCCGCCAACGTTCTGGAGTAGCCGACAGTGCCGCCGTCGTCCATGATTTCAGCAGCACACGCCTACTCTCTCTCTCTCTCGACCGAATTTCCTCCCTTCTCTCTCTCTCGTGGCGCCAGCGGGCTGCGGCACTCTCTTCATCTCTCTTTCCAGCGCAATCATTGGGAGCCTCCGACGTTCTCTCTTTCTCTCTCTAACCCACGTTGTGACGTCAACCACTCTGCGTGTAGCGCTCCGACAGCGATGCTTCTGCCACCGACTAATCAAGTCTCTCTCCTCCCGAAATTCTCTGCGGTCGCCAATGATCTCTGCCTACGCCGCCTTTGGCTCTCTCTCTACACACAAGCAAGCAGACGAGGATTTCCCTCTTCAATTTCGTGACACGCCGCAGTCGAGAGCTCTCTCTGGCCTCATGCATCCTACGTTCCCTTTTATCGAGTTCTAATGAATCAACAGAACGAATCTAGCATCGCACGTCTCTCTTGCCATTTTTCTCTTCCTCTCTCATGGCATGGTAATAGAGGGTAAAACAAAAACATGACCAAGCAAGAATAGACAAGGAGCATACCTGGAGGTGACAATCCACGAGCAAGGTCCACGGGGTAGGGAAGAAACAAATGAATTAGCACTTATTTATAGGCCCCTCCTTGGACTCGCTTATAGAACGTTCCCACCTCCTCAATTAACTTTCTAGTTTCGGCGATATTTTAATTTTTCCATAAACTATGGTTTCGGTTTCACACTGTATATTTACATTTTAATGGGTTTTTAAGGTTTGGCCTACAGAAACTGCCATTTCCAAGGGTCTGACCTAGGGTTTTTGGTCGGAAAAAGTAAGGGTTTGCTCACAATTATCTTAAACTCACCAATTCATGGGTTTATTTACAGATTGGACCTAAACGCCAAGGGTTTCCAAGGGTTCAAGTCCGATTTTCAGGGGTTCTGAGGGTCAAACCTACGTTTTCATGGGTCAAATGTCAGTTATTTTTACACACACGTCTAACATACATCTCAAACATGTTTCCGCATCGCACAGTCAATCAATTCGGTCTAAATTATGCATGAAATATACCACTCTTTAGTCAAAACATCACACAAAAAACTTAAAATCAATGCACTTTTGAAAAAAGTTAGTGCACACTCCCTGCAGGATTTCATCCCGACAGCGTCGTTGCCGGGGAGAGAGCTTTGAGGACGAGCATTGTGATGGTAAGATCGTAGATTTGCGATGTTGGAAGGTAAAAAAATTATCATTTTTGTTCATTTTCTGATTTTTCTTCTTCATCTTCATCATCATCACCATCTCCATCTTCTTCCATCTTCTTCGTCATAGAAATTTCTTGTTTTTTAGTGCATTTTCACCATTTTCATCCCATTTTTCATGCATTATTATGTGAGGAGGAGTTAGGAAGTGCAAGAGAGTGCAAGCGCTGTGTTTTTTCATGATTTTCTGCACATACGGAGCTCGCCATTGCTCGGCGCTCAGAAATTCGAAGTTCCCGCCAAAAAACACGATTCTGTGATGAAAATCGCGATTCTATGAAAATTCAATTTTTTTTGAAAATCGCGATTTTCTGTTTCCCGCCTAAAAGCCTTTTGAAAAGAACACGATTCTGTGGTCATTCTCAGAATCGCGATTTTGTGGTTGTGCTCAAAATCGTGATTCTCACAAATCACGATTTTTAGCAAAAAACAACACGATTCTGAGAAAACACGATTCTATGGTTGTGCTCAAAATCGCGATTCTCTAAATTTTTGGAAACCACGATTCTCTGAGAGAAAATCGCAATTCTCTAGAACGCGATTCTCTAAAACACGATTCTCTAAAACACGATTTTCAAGAACACGATTCTCTGTTGGCAATCGCGATTTTCATGTCAAAAACACGATTCTGAGACAAAATCGCGATTTTCAAAACACGATTTTGTGAAATCACGATTTTGTGAAAACAAGATTCTCTGCTCAAAATCGTGATTCTCAAAACCACAATTCTCTGCTCAAAATTGCGATTTTCAAAACACGATTTTGTGAAATCACGACTTTGTGAAAACACGATTCTGTGAACCACGATTCTGTGAAAACACGATTCTGTGAAAACACGATTCTCTGCTCAAAATCGCGATTCTCAAAAACACGATTCTCTGTTCAAAATCGCGATTTTCAAAACACGATTTTGTGAAAACATGATTTTGTGAAAACATGATTTTGTGAAAACACGATTCTCAAGGTACAAAATTGCGATTCTTTGATTTCACACAATCGCGATTCTCTTGAAGTTCACAAAATTGCAATTTTTTCCAAAAGGTCCTGTTTGCCTGTTTTGACCCCTAGGAGCCTGATTTGACATAACTTTTTCATCCAAAGTCCATTTTTTGAGCTCTATAGCTCTTTGGAAAGCTCGTTTTGAATCCTACACGGCTCGTTTTGGGCAATCGCTTCTACCTCTCTCCTCACTACACCCCAATCTTCAGTCAATCCAAATATTTTCCCAGGCTCTTCAATCTGTCCGATGCCGAGGTTCTTGTCTCTTTCCTCAAGGAGTAGGTGACGCGATGAGGATCACCGGGCAACCGCCTCGCTTCACGTCGGGTTCAGTTGTCGGGAAGAAGGAGGTCATGGCGGGAAGCCGGCGTGTGGGGTTGCATCAGGCCCCGCTCTGGTGCGCCGTTCCCGCTGTCCTACGAGCGGCGTCTGCGCGTTGGGCACCTCGCCTGTGCTCTCCGGAGCGTGCGCGATCCTCGTGGGGTCCCTTGCCCCTCGGAAGTATCGAGACGTGGGACCGTGGGCGTCGGAAAGATACGATCGGATACCGCAGTGATACACGTGATGAAAAATGAAACTGAAGCCTCCAATAAAATGAATGATACAAAAATAGGCCGCTACAGTGCGGGCCGACGGTACAATAAAACCGCTACAGTGCGGTGCGATGATACGATATAAACGCCGCCGCTACAGTGCGGGCCGGCTAGTGTATACTAGATCCCTCGCTACAGTGCGAGAAATCGCGTACGGGATTCCGCTTCGGTCTTCGCAGTCCAAGCTTTTCTTCTAGGTCTTCACTTTGGTCCGCTCTTTACTTCAGGTATCCTCAACAGTAGCCTCCCTTCTCTTTACTTCAGATAATCAGAAACCGCAAAAAAGCTGGAGGTGACAATCCACGAGCAAGATCCATAGGGTGGGGATACTCTTTTCTTCAATCTTCAATCACTTTCTATACTTCATAAACCTGCATGAACCTGGAGGTGACAATCCACGAGCAAGATCCACAGGGTAGGGCATAAAACATGTTAGTACATTTTGAAACTGGAAAACTTAGATGAAAAAATGCTAAGTTAAAACAATATCGCTCTTTCTCTTGTTTTTTGGTAACAACACTAAAGCATTTCTCTTTAAATCTCCTCATTCAAGACATGTCTCATGTTTTCATTTTATATTACTTATACCCCAATAAATCCCTTTTCATGTAACAATTGGCACCATAATTTATGAGCGTCTAGAGATAATCGTTTAAAAGAATCCCAAAGTATTTGTTTCTTAAGACTATTTTCATAGAACTTGAGGTTCTTTGGGTTTTTAAAACTTTCCATTTGAATCAAAATCGTATGTGAATTAATCTCTCTCTTTCTCTCTCATATAATCTCTCTCCACAGACAATTTTACGTGCGCTGCTGACTGTGTGCCGCCCTTTTGGGGCTCTCTCTCTCTTCTCTCTCTATATGTCTGTCTGCATCGATCTGAAGATCTCTCTCCATGTCAGCCTACAAATCTCTCTCCATCGACTCTTTGTCTGCCGCCTTATCTATCTCTGCAGCATGCACAATAGCGTCAATAGAACATCAGATTTCTCTATCTCTACACCATCATCATCGCGCGACAGTAGCCATCTCCTCCATTGACAACCTGCAGCCAATAGCGCTCTCTCTCTCCTCTATACATATCTGCGTGCACCAACCTGAAGATAGCCTTAATCTCTCTCCACGTCAGCTACTACGCTCCCGTCGACTCTTTCTCTGTCGCCAACGTTTTGGAGTAGCCGACAGTGCCGCCGTCGTCCATGGTTTCAGCAGCACACGCCTACTCTCTCTCTCCCAACCGAATTTCCTCCCTTCTCTCTCTCTCGTGGCGCCAGCGGGCTGCGGCACTCTCTTCATCTCTCTCTCCAGTGCAATCATTGGGAGCCTCCGACGTTCTCTCTTTCTCTCTCTAACCCACGTTGTGACGTCAACCACTCTGCGTGTAGCGCTCCGACAGCGATGCTTCTGCCACCGACTAATCAAGTCTCTCTCCTCCCGAAATTCTCTGCGGTCGCCAATGATCTTTGCCTACGCCGCCTTTGGCTCTCTCTCTACACACAAGCAAGCAGACCAGGATTTCCCTCTTCAATTTCGTGACACGCCGCAGTCGAGAGCTCTCTCTGGCCTCACGCAGCCTACGTTCCCTTTTATCGAGTTCTAATGAATCAACAGAACGAATCTAGCATCGCACGTCTCTCTTGCCATTTTTCTCTTCCTCTCTCATGGCATGGTAATAGAGGGTAAAACAAAAACATGACCAAGCAAGAATAGACAAGGAGCATACCTGGAGGTGACAATCCACGAGCAAGATCCACGGGGTAGGGAAGAAACAAATGAATTAGCACTTATTTATAGGCCCCTCCTTGGACTCGCTTCTAGAACGTTCCCACCTCCTCAATTAACTTTCTAGTTTCGGCGATATTTTAATTTTTCCATAAACTATGGTTTCGGTTTCACACTGTATATTTACATTTTAATGGGTTTTTAAGGTTTGGCCTACAGAAACTGCCATTTCCAAGGGTCTGACCTAGGGTTTTTGGTCGGAAAAAGTAAGGGTTTGCTCACAATTATCTTAAACTCACCAATTCATGGGTTTATTTACAGATTGGACCTAAACGCCAAGGGTTTCCAAGGGTTCAAGTCCGGTTTTCAAGGGTTCTGAGGGTCAAACCTACGTTTTCATGGGTCAAATGTCAGTTATTTTTACACACACGTCTAACATACATCTCAAACATGTTTCCGCATCGCACAGTCAATCAATTCGGTCTAAATTATGCATGAAATATACCACTCTTTAGTCAAAACATCACACAAAAAACTTAAAATCAATGCACTTTTGAAAAAAGTTAGTGCACACTCCCTGCAGGATTTCATCCCGACAGCGCCGTTGCCGGGGAGAGAGCTTCGAGGACGAGCGTTGTGATGGTAAGATCGTAGATTTGCGATGTTGGAAGGTAAAAAAATTATCATTTTTGTTCATTTTCTGATTTTTCTTCTTCATCTTCATCATCATCACCATCTCCATCTTCTTCCATCTTCTTCGTCATAGAAATTTCTTGTTTTTTAGTGCATTTTCACCATTTTCATCCCATTTTTCATGCATTATTGTGTGAGGAGGAGTTAGGAAGTGCAAGAGAGTGCAAGCGTTGTGTTTTTTCATGATTTTCTGCACATACGGAGCTCGCCATTGCTCGGCGCTCAGAAATTCGAAGTTCCCGCCAAAAAACACGATTCTGTGATGAAAATCGCGATTCTGTGAAAATTCAATTTTTTTTGAAAATCGCGATTTTCTATTTCCCGCCTAAAAGCCTTTTGAAAAGAACACGATTCTGTGGTCATTCTCAGAATCGCGATTTTGTGGTTATGCTCAAAATCGTGATTCTCACAAATCACGATTTTTAGCAAAAAAAACATGATTCTGAGAAAACACGATTCTATGGTTGTGCTCAAAATCGCGATTCTCTAAATTTTTGAAAACCACGATTCTCTGAGACAAAATCGCGATTCTCTAGAACGCGATTCTCTAAGACACGATTCTCTAAAACACGATTTTCAAGAACACGATTCTCTGTTGGCAATCGCGATTTTCATGTCAAAAACACGATTCTGAGACAAAATCGCGATTTTCAAAACACGATTTTGTGAAATCACGATTTTGTGAAAACACGATTCTCTGCTCAAAATCGTGATTCTAAAAAACCCAATTCTCTGTTCAAAATTGCGATTTTCAAAACACGATTTTGTGAAATCACGACTTTGTGAAAACACGATTCTGTGAACCACGATTCTGTGAAAACATGATTCTGTGAAAACACGATTCTCTGTTCAAAATCGCGATTCTCAAAAACACGATTCTCTGTTCAAAATCGCGATTTTCAAAACACGATTTTGTGAAAACACGATTTTGTGAAAACATGATTTTGTGAAAACACGATTCTCAAAGTACAAAATCGCGATTCTTTGATTTCACACAATCGCGATTCTCTTGATGTTCACAAAATTGCAATTTTTTCCAAAAGGTTCTGTTTGCCTGTTTTGACCCCTATGAGCCTGATTTGACATAACTTTTTCATCCAAAGTCCATTTTTTGAGCTCTATAGCTCTTTGGAAAGCTCGTTTTGAATCCTACACGGCTCGTTTTGGGCAATCGCTTCTACCTCTCTCCTCACTACACCCCAATCTTCAGTCAATCCAAATCTCTTCCCAGGCTCTTCAATCTGTCCGATGCCGAGGTTCTTGTCTCTTTCCTCAAGGAGTAGGTGACGCGATGAGGATCACCGGGCAACCGCCTCGCTTCACGTCGGGTTCAGGTGTCGGGAAGAAGGAGGTCATGGTGGGAAGCCGGCGTGTGGGATTGCATCAGGCCCCGCTCTGGTGCGCCGTTCCCGCTGTCCTACGAGCGGCGTCTGCGCGCTGGGCACCTCGCCTGTGCTCTCCGGAGCGTGCGCGATCCTCGTGGGGTCCCTTGCCCCTCGAAAGTATCGAGACGTGGGACCGTGGGCGTCGGAAAGATACGATCGGATACCGCAGTGATACACGTGATGAAAAATGAAACTGAAGCCTCCAATAAAATGAATGATACAAAAATAGGCCGCTACAGTGCGGGCCGACGGTACAATAAAACCGCTACAGTGCGGTGCGATGATACGATATAAACGCCGCCGCTACAGTGCGGGCCGGCTAGTGTATACTAGATCCCTCGCTACAGTGCGAGAAATCGCCTACGGGATTCCGCTTCGGTCTTCGCAGTCCAAGCTTTTCTTCTAGGTCTTCACTTTGGTCCGCTCTTTACTTCAGGTATCCTCAACAGTAGCCTCCCTTCTCTTTACTTCAGATAATCAGAAACCGCAATAAACCTGGAGGTGACAATCCACGAGCAAGATCCATAGGGTGGGGATACTCTTTTCTTCAATCTTCAATCACTTTCTATACTTCATAAACCTGCATGAACCTGGAGGTGACAATCCACGAGCAAGATCCACGGGGTAGGGCATAAAACATGTTAGTACATTTTGAAACTGGAAAACTTAGATGAAAAAATGCTAAGTTAAAACAATATCGCTCTTTCTCTTGTTTTTTGGTAACAACACTAAAGCATTTCTCTTTAAATCTCCTCATTCAAGACATGTCTCATGTTTTCATTTTATATTACTTATACCCCAATAAATCCCTTTTCATGTAACAATTGGCACCATAATTTATGAGCGTCTAGAGATAATCGTTTAAAAGAATCCCAAAGTATTTGTTTCTTAAGACTATTTTCATAGAACTTGAGGTTCTTTGGGTTTTTAAAACTTTCCATTTGAATCAAAATCGTATGTGAATTAATCTCTCTCTTTCTCTCTCATATAATCTCTCTCCACAGACAATTTTACGTGCGCTGCTGACTGTGTGCCGCCCTTTTGGGGCTCTCTCTCTCTTCTCTCTCTATATGTCTGTCTGCATCGATCTGAAGATCTCTCTCCATGTCAGCCTACAAATCTCTCTCCATCGACTCTTTGTCTGCCGCCTTATCTATCTCTGCAGCATGCACAATAGCGTCAATAGAACATCAGATTTCTCTATCTCTACACCATCATCATCGCGCGACAGTAGCCATCTCCTCCGTTGACAACCTGCAGCCAATAGCGCTCTCTCTCTCCTCTATACATATCTGCGTGCACCAACCTGAAGATAGCCTTAATCTCTCTCCACGTCAGCTACTACGCTCCCGTCGACTCTTTCTCTGCCGCCAACGTTTTGGAGTAGCCGACAGTGCCGCCGTCGTCCATGGTTTCAGCAGCACACGCCTACTCTCTCTCTCCCGACCGAATTTCCTACCTTCTCTCTCTCTCGTGGCGCCAGCGGGCTGCGGCACTCTCTTCATCTCTCTCTCCAGCGCAATCATTGGGAGCCTCCGACGTTCTCTCTTTCTCTCTCTAACCCACGTTGTGACGTCAACCACTCTGCGTGTAGCGCTCCGACAGCGATGCTTCTGCCACCGACTAATCAAATCTCTCTCCTCCCGAAATTCTCTACGGTCGCCAATGATCTCTGCCTATGCCGCCTTTGGCTCTCTCTCTACACACAAGCAAGCAGACCAGGATTTCCCTCTTCAATTTCGTGACACGCCGCAGTCGAGAGCTCTCTCTGGCCTCACGCATCCTACGTTCCCTTTTATCGAGTTCTAATGAATCAACAGAACGAATCTAGCATCGCACGTCTCTCTTGCCATTTTTCTCTTCCTCTCTCATGGCATGGTAATAGAGGGTAAAACAAAAACATGACCAAGCAAGAATAGACAAGGAGCATACCTGGAGGTGACAATCCACGAGCAAGATCCACGGGGTAGGGAAGAAACAAATGAATTAGCACTTATTTATAGGCCCCTCCTTGGACTCGCTTCTAGAACGTTCCCACCTCCTCAATTAACTTTCTAGTTTCGGCGATATTTTAATTTTTCCATAAACTATGGTTTCGGTTTCACACTCTATATTTACATTTTAATGGGTTTTTAAGGTTTGGCCTACAGAAACTGCCATTTCCAAGGGTCTGACCTAGGGTTTTTGGTCGGAAAAAGTAAGGGTTTGCTCACAATTATCTTAAACTCACCAATTCATGGGTTTATTTACAGATTGGACCTAAACGCCAAGGGTTTCCAAGGGTTCAAGTCCGGTTTTCAGGGGTTCTGAGGGTCAAACCTACGTTTTCATGGGTCAAATGTCAGTTATTTTTACACACACGTCTAACATACATCTCAAACATGTTTCCGCATCGCACAGTCAATCAATTCGGTCTAAATTATGCATGAAATATACCACTCTTTAGTCAAAACATCACACAAAAAACTTAAAATCAATGCACTTTTGAAAAAAGTCAGTGCACACTCCCTGCAGGATTTCATCCCGACAGCGCCGTTGCCGGGGAGAGAGCTTCGAGGACGAGCGTTGTGATGGTAAGATCGTAGATTTGCGATGTTGGAAGGTAAAAAAATTATCATTTTTGTTCATTTTCTGATTTTTCTTCTTCATCTTCATCATCATCACCAACTCCATCTTCTTCCATCTTCTTCGTCATAGAAATTTCTTGTTTTTTAGTGCATTTTCACCATTTTCATCCCATTTTTCATGCATTATTGTGTGAGGAGGAGCTAGGAAGTGCAAGAGAGTGCAAGCGCTGTGTTTTTTCATGATTTTCTGCACATACGGAGCTCGCCATTGCTCGGTGCTCAGAAATTCGAAGTTCCCGACAAAAAACACGATTCTGTGATGAAAATTGCGATTCTGTGAAAATTCAATTTTTTTTGAAAATCACGATTTTCTGTTTCCCGCCTAAAAGCCTTTTGAAAAGAACACGATTGTGTGGTCATTCTCAGAATCGCGATTTTGTGGTTGTGCTCAAAATCGTGATTCTCACAAATCACGACTTTTAGCAAAAAAAAACATGATTCTGAGAAAACACGATTCTATGGTTGTGCTCAAAATCGCGATTCTCTAAATTTTTGAAAACCACAATTCTCTGAGACAAAATCGCGATTCTCTAGAACGCGATTCTCTAAGACACGATTCTCTAAAACACGATTTTCAAGAACACGATTCTCTGTTGGCAATCGCGATTTTCATGTCAAAAACACGATTCTGAGACAAAATCGCGATTTTCAAAACACGATTTTGTGCAATCACGATTTTGTGAAAACACGATTCTCTGCTCAAAATCGTGATTCTCAAAAACACAATTCTCTGTTCAAAATTGCGATTTTCAAAACACGATTTTGTGAAATCACGACTTTGTGAAAACACGATTCTGTGAACCACGATTCTGTGAAAACACGATTCTGTGAAAACACGATTCTCTGTTCAAAATCGCGATTCTCAAAAACACGATTCTCTGTTCAAAATCGCGATTTTCAAAACACGATTTTGTGAAAACACGATTTTGTGAAAACATGATTTTGTGAAAACACGATTCTCAAAGTACAAAATCGCGATTCTTTGATTTCACACAATCGCGATTCTCTTGAAGTTCACAAAATTGCAATTTTTTCCAAAAGGTTCTCTTTGCCTGTTTTGACCCCTATGAGCCTGATTTGACATAACTTTTTCATCCAAAGTCCATTTTTTGAGCTCTATAGCTCTTTGGAAAGCTCGTTTTGAATCCTACACGGCTCGTTTTGGGCAATCGCTTCTACCTCTCTCCTCACTACACCCCAATCTTCAGTCAATCCAAATCTCTTCCTAGGCTCTTCAATCTGTCCGATGCCGAGGTTCTTGTCTCTTTCCTCAAGGAGTAGGTGACGCGATGAGGATCACCGGGCAACCACCTCGCTTCACGTCGGGTTCAGGTGTCGGGAAGAAGGAGGTCATGGCGGGAAGCCGGCGTGTGGGATTGCATCAGGCCCCGCTCTGGTGCGCCGTTCCCGCTGTCCTGCGAGCGGCGTCTGCGCGCTGGGCACCTCGCCTGTGCTCTCCGGAGCGTGCGCGATCCTCGTGGGGTCCCTTGCCCCTCGGAAGTATCGAGACGTGGGACCGTGGGCGTCGGAAAGATACGATCGGATACCGCAGTGATACACGTGATGAAAAATGAAACTGAAGCCTCCAATAAAATGAATGATACAAAAATAGGCCGCTACAGTACGGGCCGATGGTACAATAAAACCGCTACAGTGCGGTGCGATGATACGATATAAACGCCGCCGCTACAGTGCGGGCCGGTTAGTGTATACTAGATCCCTCGCTACAGTGCGAGAAGTCGCCTACGGGATTCCGCTTCGGTCTTCGTAGTCCAAGCTTTTCTTCTAGGTCTTCACTTTGGTCCGCTCTTTACTTCAGGTATCCTCAACAGTAGCCTCCCTTCTCTTTACTTCAGATAATCAGAAACCGCAATAAACCTGGAGGTGACAATCCACGAGCAAGATCCATAGGGTGGGGATACTCTTTTCTTCAATCTTCAATCACTTTCTATACTTCATAAACCTGCATGAACCTGGAGGTGACAATCCACGAGCAAGATCCACGGGGTAGGGCATAAAACATGTTAGTACATTTTGAAACTGGAAAACTTAGATGAAAAAATGCTAAGTTAAAACAATATCGCTCTTTCTCTTGTTTTTTGGTAACAACACTAAAGCATTTCTCTTTAAATCTCCTCATTCAAGACATGTCTCATGTTTTCATTTTATATTACTTATACCCCAATAAATCCCTTTTCATGTAACAATTGGCACCATAATTTATGAGCGTCTAGAGATAATCGTTTAAAAGAATCCCAAAGTATTTGTTTGTTAAGACTATTTTCATAGAACTTGAGGTTCTTTGGGTTTTTAAAACTTTCCATTTGAATCAAAATCGTATGTGAATTAATCTCTCTCTTTCTCTCTCATATAATCTCTCTCCACAGACAATTTTACGTGCGCTGCTGACTGTGTGCCGCCCTTTTGGGGCTCTCTCTCTCTTCTCTCTCTATATGTCTGTCTGCATCGATCTGAAGATCTCTCTCCATGTCAGCCTACAAATCTCTCTCCATCGACTCTTTGTCTGCCGCCTTATCTATCTCTGCAGCATGCACAATAGCGTCAATAGAACATCAGATTTCTCTATCTCTACACCATCATCATCGCGCGACAGTAGCCATCTCCTCCGTTGACAACCTGCAGCCAATAGCGCTCTCTCTCTCCTCTATACATATCTGCGTGCACCAACCTGAAGATAGCCTTAATCTCTCTCCACGTCAGCTACTACGCTCCCGTCGACTCTTTCTCTGCCGCCAACGTTTTGGAGTAGCCGACAGTGCCGCCGTCGTCCATGGTTTCAGCAGCACACGCCTACTCTCTCTCTCCCGACCGAATTTCCTCCCTTCTCTCTCTCTCGTGGCGCCAGCGGGCTGCGGCACTCTCTTCATCTCTCTCTCCAGCGCAATCATTGGGAGCCTCCGACGTTCTCTCTTTCTCTCTCTAACCCACGTTGTGACGTCAACCACTCTGCGTGTAGCGCTCCGACAGCGATGCTTCTGCCACCGACTAATCAAGTCTCTCTCCTCCCGAAATTCTCTGCGGTCGCCAATGATCTCTGCCTACGCCGCCTTTGGCTCTCTCTCTACACACAAGCAAGCAGACCAGGATTTCCCTCTTCAATTTCGTGACACGCCGCAGTCGAGAGCTCTCTCTGGCCTCACGCATCCTACGTTCCCTTTTATCGAGTTCTAATGAATCAACAGAACGAATCTAGCATCGCACGTCTCTCTTGCCATTTTTCTCTTCCTCTCTCATGGCATGGTAATAGAGGGTAAAACAAAAACATGACCAAGCAAGAATAGACAAGGAGCATACCTGGAGGTGACAATCCACGAGCAAGATCCACGGGGTAGGGAAGAAACAAATGAATTAGCACTTATTTATAGGCCCCTCCTTGGACTCGCTTCTAGAACGTTCCCACCTCCTCAATTAACTTTCTAGTTTCGGCGATATTTTAATTTTTCCATAAACTATGGTTTCGGTTTCACACTGTATATTTACATTTTAATGGGTTTTTAAGGTTTGGCCTACAGAAACTGCCATTTCCAAGGGTCTGACCTAGGGTTTTTGGTCGGAAAAAGTAAGGGTTTGCTCACAATTATCTTAAACTCACCAATTCATGGGTTTATTTACAGATTGGACCTAAACGCCAAGGGTTTCCAAGGGTTCAAGTCCGGTTTTCAGGGGTTCTGAGGGTCAAACCTACGTTTTCATGGGTCAAATGTCAGTTATTTTTACACACACGTCTAACATACATCTCAAACATGTTTCCGCATCGCACAGTCATTCAATTCGCTCTAAATTATGCATGAAATATACCACTCTTTAGTCAAAACATCACACAAAAAACTTAAAATCAATGCACTTTTGAAAAAAGTTAGTGCACACTCCCTGCAGGATTTCATCCCGACAGCGCCGTTGCCGGGGAGAGAGCTTCGAGGACGAGCGTTGTGATGGTAAGATCGTAGATTTGCGATGTTGGAAGGTAAAAAAATTATCATTTTTGTTCATTTTCTGATTTTTCTTCTTCATCTTCATCATCATCACCATCTCCATCTTCTTCCATCTTCTTCGTCATAGAAATTTCTTGTTTTTTAGTGCATTTTCACCATTTTCATCCCATTTTTCATGCATTATTGTGTGAGGAGGAGTTAGGAAGTGCAAGAGAGTGCAAGCGCTGTGTTTTTTCATGATTTTCTGCACATACGGAGCTCGCCATTGCTCGGCGCTCAGAAATTCGAAGTTCCCGCCAAAAAACACGATTCTGTGATGAAAATCGCGATTCTGTGAAAATTCAATTTTTTTTGAAAATCGCAATTTTCTGTTTCCCGCCTAAAAGCCTTTTGAAAAGAACACGATTCTGTGGTCATTCTCAGAATCGCGATTTTGTGGTTGTGCTCAAAATCGTGATTCTCACAAATCACGATTTTTAGCAAAAAAAAACATGATTCTGAGAAAACACGATTCTATGGTTGTGCTCAAAATCGCGATTCTCTAAATTTTTGAAAACCACGATTCTCTGAGACAAAATCGCGATTCTCTAGAACGCGATTCTCTAAGACACGATTCTCTAAAACACGATTTTCAAGAACACGATTCTCTGTTGGCAATCGCGATTTTCATGTCAAAAACACGATTCTGAGACAAAATCGTGATTTTCAAAACACGATTTTGTGAAATCACGATTTTGTGAAAACACGATTCTCTGCTCAAAATCGTGATTCTCAAAAACACAATTCTCTGTTCAAAATTGCAATTTTCAAAACACGATTTTGTGAAATCACGACTTTGTGAAAACACGATTCTGTGAACCACGATTCTGTGAAAACACGATTCTGTGAAAACACGATTCTCTGTTCAAAATCGCGATTCTCAAAAACACGATTCTCTGTTCAAAATCGCGATTTTCAAAACACGATTTTGTGAAAACACGATTTTGTGAAAACATGATTTTGTGAAAACACGATTCTCAAAGTACAAAATCGCGATTCTTTGATTTCACACAATCGCGATTCTCTTGAAGTTCACAAAATTGCAATTTTTTCCAAAAGGTTCTGTTTGCCTGTTTTGACCCCTATGAGCCTGATTTGACATAACTTTTTCATCCAAAGTCCATTTTTTGAGCTCTATAGCTCTTTGGAAAGCTCGTTTTGAATCCTACACGGCTCGTTTTGGGCAATCGCTTCTACCTCTCTCCTCACTACACCCCAATCTTCAGTCAATCCAAATCTCTTCCCAGGCTCTTCAATCTGTCCGATGCCGAGGTTCTTGTCTCTTTCCTCAAGGAGTAGGTGACGCGATGAGGATCACCGGGCAACCGCCTCGCTTCACGTCGGGTTCAGGTGTCGGGAAGAAGGAGGTCATGGCGGGAAGCCGGCGTGTGGGATTGCATCAGGCCCCGCTCTGGTGCGCCGTTCCCGCTGTCCTGCGAGCGGCGTCTGCGCGCTGGGCACCTCGCCTGTGCTCTCCGGAGCGTGCGCGATCCTCGTGGGGTCCCTTGCCCCTCGGAAGTATCGAGACCTGGGACCGTGGGCGTCGCAAAGATACGATCGGATACCGCAGTGATACACGTGATGAAAAATGAAACTGAAGCCTCCAATAAAATGAATGATACAAAAATAGGCCGCTACAGTGCGGGCCGACGGTACAATAAAACCGCTACAGTGCGGTGCGATGATACGATATAAACGCCGCCGCTACAGTGCGGGCCGACAAGTGTATACTAGATCCCTCGCTACAGTGCGAGAAATCGCCTACGGGATTCCGCTTCGGTCTTCGCAGTCCAAGCTTTTCTTCTAGGTCTTCACTTTGGTCCGCTCTTTACTTCAGGTATCCTCAACAGTAGCCTCCCTTCTCTTTACTTCAGATAATCAGAAACCGCAATAAACCTGGAGGTGACAATCCACGAGCAAGATCCATAGGGTGGGGATACTCTTTTCTTCAATCTTCAATCACTTTCTATACTTCATAAACCTGCATGAACCTGGAGGTGACAATCCACGAGCAAGATCCACGGGGTAGGGCATAAAACATGTTAGTACATTTTGAAACTGGAAAACTTAGATGAAAAAATGCTAAGTTAAAACAATATCGCTCTTTCTCTTGTTTTTTGGTAACAACACTAAAGCATTTCTCTTTAAATCTCCTCATTCAAGACATGTCTCATGTTTTCATTTTATATTACTTATACCCCAATAAATCCCTTTTCATGTAACAATTGGCACCATAATTTATGAGCGTCTAGAGATAATCGTTTAAAAGAATCCCAAAGTATTTGTTTCTTAAGACTATTTTCATAGAACTTGAGGTTCTTTGGGTTTTTAAAACTTTCCATTTGAATCAAAATCGTATGTGAATTAATCTCTATCTTTCTCTCTCATATAATCTCTCTCCACAGACAATTTTACGTGCGCTGCTGACTGTGTGCCGCCCTTTTGGGGCTCTCTCTCTCTTCTCTCTCTATATGTCTGTCTGCATCGATCTGAAGATCTCTCTCCATGTCAGCCTACAAATCTCTCTCCATCGACTCTTTGTCTGCCGCCTTATCTATCTCTGCAGCATGCACAATAGCGTCAATAGAACATCAGATTTCTCTATCTCTACACCATCATCATCGCGCGACAGTAGCCATCTCCTCCGTTGACAACCTGCAGCCAATAGCGCTCTCTCTCTCCTCTATACATATCTGCGTGCACCAACCTGAAGATAGCCTTAATCTCTCTCCACGTCAGCTACTACGCTCCCGTCGACTCTTTCTCTGCCGCCAACGTTTTGGAGTAGCCGACAGTGCCGCCGTCGTCCATGGTTTCAGCAGCACACGCCTACTCTCTCTCTCCCGACCGAATTTCCTCCCTTCTCTCTCTCTCGTGGCGCCAACGGGCTGCGGCACTCTCTTCATCTCTCTCTCCAGCGCAATCATTGGGAGCCTTCGACGTTCTCTCTTTCTCTCTCTAACCCACGTTGTGACGTCAACCACTCTGCGTGTAGCGCTCCGACAGCGATGCTTCTGCCACCGACTAATCAAGTCTCTCTCCTCCCGAAATTCTCTGCGGTCGCCAATGATCTCTGCCTACGCCGCCTTTGGCTCTCTCTCTACACACAAGCAAGCAGACCAGGATTTCCCTCTTCAATTTCGTGACACGCCGCAGTCGAGAGCTCTCTCTGGCCTCACGCATCCTACGTTCCCTTTTATCGAGTTCTAATGAATCAACAGAACGAATCTAGCATCGCACGTCTCTCTTGCCATTTTTCTCTTCCTCTCTCATGGCATGGTAATAGAGGGTAAAACAAAAACATGACCAAGCAAGAATAGACAAGGAGCATACCTGGAGGTGACAATCCACGAGCAAGATCCACGGGGTAGGGAAGAAACAAATGAATTAGCACTTATTTATAGGCCCCTCCTTGGACTCGCTTCTAGAACGTTCCCACCTCCTCAATTAACTTTCTAGTTTCGGCGATATTTTAATTTTCCCATAAACTATGGTTTCGGTTTCACACTGTATATTTACATTTTAATGGGTTTTTAAGGTTTGGCCTACAGAAACTGCCATTTCCAAGGGTCTGACCTAGGGTTTTTGGTCGGAAAAAGTAAGGGTTTGCTCACAATTATCTTAAACTCACCAATTCATGGGTTTATTTACAGATTGGACCTAAACGCCAAGGGTTTCCAAGGGTTCAAGTCCGGTTTTCAGGGGTTCTGAGGGTCAAACCTACGTTTTCATGGGTCAAATGTCAGTTATTTTTACACACACGTCTAACATACATCTCAAACATGTTTCCGCATCGCACAGTCAATCAATTCGGTCTAAATTATGCATGAAATATACCACTCTTTAGTCAAAACATCACACAAAAAACTTAAAATCAATGCACTTTTGAAAAAAGTTAGTGCACACTCCTTGCAGGATTTCATCCCGACAGCGCCGTTGCCGGGGAGAGAGCTTCGAGGACAGGCGTTGTGATGGTAAGATCGTAGATTTGCGATGTTGGAAGGTAAAAAAATTATCATTTTTGTTCATTTTCTGATTTTTCTTCTTCATCTTCATCATCATCACCATCTCCATCTTCTTCCATCTTCTTCGTCATAGAAATTTCTTGTTTTTTAGTGCATTTTCACCATTTTCATCCCATTTTTCATGCATTATTGTGTGAGGAGGAGTTAGGAAGTGCAAGAGAGTGCAAGCGCTGTGTTTTTTCATGATTTTCTGCACATACGGAGCTCGCCATTGCTCGGCGCTCAGAAATTCGAAGTTCCCGCCAAAAAACACGATTCTGTGATGAAAATCGCGATTCTGTGAAAATTCAATTTTTTTTGAAAATCGCGATTTTCTGTTTCCCGCCTAAAAGCCTTTTGAAAAGAACATGATTCTGTGGTCATTCTCAGAATCGCGAGTTTGTGGTTGTGCTCAAAATCGTGATTCTCACAAATCACGATTTTTAGCAAAAAAAAACATGATTCTGAGAAAACACGATTCTATGGTTGTGCTCAAAATCGCGATTCTCTAAATTTTTGAAAACCACGATTCTCTGAGACAAAATCGCGATTCTCTAGAACGCGATTCTCTAAGACACGATTCTCTAAAACACGATTTTCAAGAACACGATTCTCTGTTGGCAATCGCGATTTTCATGTCAAAAACACGATTCTGAGACAAAATCGCGATTTTCAAAACACGATTTTGTGAAATCACGATTTTGTGAAAACACGATTCTCTGCTCAAAATCGTGATTCTCAAAAACACAATTCTCTGTTCAAAATTGCGATTTTCAAAACACGATTTTGTGAAATCATGACTTTGTGAAAACACGATTCTGCGAACCACGATTCTGTGAAAACACGATTCTGTGAAAACACGATTCTCTGTTCAAAATCGCGATTCTCAAAAACACGATTCTCTGTTCAAAATCGCGATTTTCAAAACACAATTTTGTGAAAACACGATTTTGTGAAAACATGATTTTGTGAAAACACGATTCTCAAAGTACAAAATCGCGATTCTTTGATTTCACACAATCGCGATTCTCTTGAAGTTCACAAAATTGCAATTTTTTCCAAAAGGTTCTGTTTGCCTGTTTTGACCCCTATGAGCCTAATTTGACATAACTTTTTCATCCAAAGTCCATTTTTTGAGCTCTATAGCTCTTTGGAAAGCTCGTTTTGAATCCTACACGGCTCGTTTTGGGCAATCGCTTCTACCTCTCTCCTCACTACACCCCAATCTTCAGTCAATCCAAATCTCTTCCCAGGCTCTTCAATCTATCCGATGCCGAGGTTCTTGTCTCTTTCCTCAAGGAGTAGGTGACGCGATGAGGATCACCGGGCAACCGCCTCGCTTCATGTCGGGTTCAGGTGTCGGGAAGAAGGAGGTCATGGCGGGAAGCCGGCGTGTGGGATTGCATCAGGCCCCGCTCTGGTGCGCCGTTCCCGCTGTCCTGCGAGCGGCGTCTGCGCGCTGGGCACCTCGCCTGTGCTCTCCGGAGCGTGCGCGATCCTCGTGGGGTCCCTTGCCCCTCGGAAGTATCGAGACGTGGGACCGTGGGCGTCGAAAAGATACGATCGGATACCGCAGTGATACACGTGATGAAAAATGAAACTGAAGCCTCCAATAAAATGAATGATACAAAAATAGGCCGCTACAGTGCGGGCCGACGGTACAATAAAACCGCTACAGTGCGGTGCGATGATACGATATAAACGCTGCCGCTACAGTGCGGGCCCGCTAGTGTATACTAGATCCCTCGCTACAGTGCGAGAAATCGCCTACGGGATTCCGCTTCGGTCTTCGCAGTCCAAGCTTTTCTTCTAGGTCTTCACTTTGGTCCGCTCTTTACTTCAGGTATCCTCAACAGTAGCCTCCCTTCTCTTTACTTCAGATAATCAGAAACCGCAATAAACCTGGAGGTGACAATCCACGAGCAAGATCCATAGGGTGGGGATACTCTTTTCTTCAATCTTCAATCACTTTCTATACTTCATAAACCTGCATGAACCTGGAGGTGACAATCCACGAGCAAGATCCACGGGGTAGGGCATAAAACATGTTAGTACATTTTGAAACTGGAAAACTTAGATGAAAAAATGCTAAGTTAAAACAATATCGCTCTTTCTCTTGTTTTTTGGTAACAACACTAAAGCATTTCTCTTTAAATCTCCTCATTCAAGACATGTCTCATGTTTTCATTTTATATTACTTATACCCCAATAAATCCCTTTTCATGTAACAATTGGCACCATAATTTATGAGCGTCTAGAGATAATCGTTTAAAAGAATCCCAAAGTATTTGTTTGTTAAGACTATTTTCATAGAACTTGAGGTTCTTTGGGTTTTTAAAACTTTCCATTTGAATCAAAATCGTATGTGAATTAATCTCTCTCTTTCTCTCTCATATAATCTCTCTCCACAGACAATTTTACGTGCGCTGCTGACTGTGTGCCGCCCTTTTGGGGCTCTCTCTCTCTTCTCTCTCTATATGTCTGTCTGCATCGATCTGAAGATCTCTCTCCATGTCAGCCTACAAATCTCTCTCCATCGACTCTTTGTCTGCCGCCTTATCTATCTCTGCAGCATGCACAATAGCGTCAATAGAACATCAGATTTCTCTATCTCTACACCATCATCATCGCGCGACAATAGCCATCTCCTCCGTTGACAACCTGCAGCCAATAGCGCTCTCTCTCTCCTCTATACATATCTGCGTGCACCAACCTGAAGATAGCCTTAATCTCTCTCCACGTCAGCTACTACGCTCCCGTCGACTCTTTCTCTGCCGCCAACGTTTTGGAGTAGCCGACAGTGCCGCCGTCGTCCATGGTTTCAGCAGCACACGCCTACTCTCTCTCTCTCGACCGAATTTCCTCCCTTCTCTCTCTCTCTCTCGTGGCGCCAGCAGGCTGCGGCACTCTCTTCATCTCTCTCTCCAGCGCAATCATTGGGAGCCTCCGATGTTCTCTCTTTCTCTCTCTAACCCACGTTGTGACGTCAACCACTCTGCGTGTAGCGCTCCGACAGCGATGCTTCTGCCACCGACTAATCAAGTCTCTCTCCTCCCGAAATTCTCTGCGGTCGCCAATGATCTCTGCCTACGCCGCCTTTGGCTCTCTCTCTACACACAAGCAAGCAGACCAGGATTTCCCTCTTCAATTTCGTGACACGCCGCAGTCGAGAGCTCTCTCTGGCCTCACGCATCCTACGTTCCCTTTTATCGAGTTCTAATGAATCAACAGAACGAATCTAGCATCGCACGTCTCTCTTGCCATTTTTCTCTTCCTCTCTCATGGCATGGTAATAGAGGGTAAAACAAAAACATGACCAAGCAAGAATAGACAAGGAGCATACCTGGAGGTGACAATCCACGAGCAAGATCCACGGGGTAGGGAAGAAACAAATGAATTAGCACTTATTTATAGGCCCCTCCTTGGACTCGCTTCTAGAACGTTCCCACCTCCTCAATTAACTTTCTAGTTTCGGCGATATTTTAATTTTTCCATAAACTATGGTTTCGGTTTCACACTGTATATTTACATTTTAATGGGTTTTTAAGGTTTGGCCTACAGAAACTGCCATTTCCAAGGGTCTGACCTAGGGTTTTTGGTCGGAAAAAGTAAGGGTTTGCTCACAATTATCTTAAACTCACCAATTCATGGGTTTATTTACAGATTGGACCTAAACGCCAAGGGTTTCCAAGGGTTCAAGTCCGGTTTTCAGGGGTTCTGAGGATCAAACCTACGTTTTCATGGGTCAAATGTCAGTTATTTTTACACACACGTCTAACATACATCTCAAACATGTTTCCGCATCGCACAGTCAATCAATTCGCTCTAAATTATGCATGAAATATACCACTCTTTAGTCAAAACATCACACAAAAAACTTAAAATCAATGCACTTTTGAAAAAAGTTAGTGCACACTCCCTGCAGGATTTCATCCCGACAGCGCCGTTGCCGGGGAGAGAGCTTCGAGGACGAGCGTTGTGATGGTAAGATCGTAGATTTGCGATGTTGGAAGGTAAAAAAATTATCATTTTTGTTCATTTTCTGATTTTTCTTCTTCATCTTCATCATCATCACCATCTCCATCTTCTTCCATCTTCTTCGTCATAGAAATTTCTTGTTTTTTAGTGCATTTTCACCATTTTCATCCCATTTTTCATGCATTATTGTGTGAGGAGGAGTTAGGAAGTGCAAGAGAGTGCAAGCGCTGTGTTTTTTCATGATTTTCTGCACATACGGAGCTCGCCATTGCTCGGCGCTCAGAAATTCGAAGTTCCCGCCAAAAAACACGATTCTGTGATGAAAATCGCGATTCTGTGAAAATTCAATTTTTTTTGAAAATCGCGATTTTCTGTTTCCCGCCTAAAAGCCTTTTGAAAAGAACACGATTCTGTGGTCATTCTCAGAATCGCGATTTTGTGGTTGTGCTCAAAATCGTGATTCTCACAAATCACGATTTTTAGCAAAAAAAAACATGATTCTGAGAAAACACGATTCTATGGTTGTGCTCAAAATCGCGATTCTCTAAATTTTTGAAAACCACGATTCTCTGAGACAAAATCGCGATTCTCTAGAACGCGATTCTCTAAAACACGATTCTCTAAAACACGATTTTCAAGAACACGATTCTCTGTTGGCAATCGCGATTTTCATGTCAAAAACACGATTCTGAGATAAAATCGCGATTTTCAAAACACGATTTTGTGAAATCACGATTTTGTGAAAACACGATTCTCTGCTCAAAATCGTGATTCTCAAAAACACAATTCTCTGTTCAAAATTGCGATTTTCAAAACACGATTTTGTGAAATCACGACTTTGTGAAAACACGATTCTGTGAACCACGATTCTGTGAAAACACGATTCTGTGAAAACACGATTCTCTGTTCAAAATCGCGATTCTCAAAAACACGATTCTCTGTTCAAAATCGCGATTTTCAAAACACGATTTTGTGAAAACACGATTTTGTGAAAACATGATTTTGTGAAAACACGATTCTCAAAGTACAAAATCGCGATTCTTTGATTTCACACAATCGCGATTCTCTTGAAGTTCACAAAATTGCAATTTTTTCCAAAAGGTTCTGTTTGCCTGTTTTGACCCCTATGAGCCTGATTTGACATAACTTTTTCATCCAAAGTCCATTTTTTGAGCTCTATAGCTCTTTGGAAAGCTCGTTTTGAATCCTACACGGCTCGTTTTGGGCAATCGCTTCTACCTCTCTCCTCACTACACCCCAATCTTCAGTCAATCCAAATCTCTTCCCAGGCTCTTCAATCTGTCCGATGCCGAGGTTCTTGTCTCTTTCCTCAAGGAGTAGGTGACGCGATGAGGATCACCGGGCAACCGCCTCGCTTCACGTCGGGTTCAGGTGTCGGGAAGAAGGAGGTCATGGCGGGAAGCCGGCGTGTGGGATTGCATCAGGCCCCGCTCTGGTGCGCCGTTCCCGCTGTCCTGCGAGCGGCGTCTGCGCGCTGGGCACCTCGCCTGTGCTCTCCGGAGCGTGCGCGATCCTCGTGGGGTCCCTTGCCCCTCGGAAGTATCGAGACGTGGGACCGTGGGCGTCGGAAAGATACGATCGGATACCGCAGTGATACACGTGATGAAAAATGAAACTGAAGCCTCCAATAAAATAACACGTTGATTTTTAGATAGGATAATTTGAAGTTGGACTTCAAGTGGGACTAGGAAACCAAGGGGGCTCCAAAGGATTTTTGAACCATACCAAGGGGAATTTTTGGACTCTTAGCCAAAGCTTATGAACCTGAGATTTGGTAGACACGTAGGCAATGATAGACAAAGCATTAGATCTTCTCAGTCTAGTGTCAACCATACAACCAAGTCTTGGGCACAACAACTAAGTGGTTGTCCTTACATACTAAGCTCTGACACAAGTGACTCTGAAATGTCTTTTAGCATGGGGAAACCAGCAGGTGGCTCAGGAACTACCCATCTACAAACACGAGGAGGTCCTTATAAGACACAATTGGAATATATTCGAACCAACCGATTAGGTGCTCGCATCTATGAGGATGGCCTGAGGCGATCAATGGTCCAACTCAAAAATCCAGATCAACCCTTTGGACTTGAACACCCGGTGGTCAAGTTCGAAGAGGGTTCATACATTGATAAGGAAGGAACCATGTATGTGGTCACCAACCTACCAGATAGGACCCCAGACTCCTAGAGGTAAGTCAGTTCTGACCAGAGTGATCACACCAGATAATGATTCTCATGCTCATAGCTCTGACTACTCCCATGAAGGTAGTCCATATGCTTATTACACAGAGTCACCTGAACATAGTGAGATTTACCCATATCAATATGAGGCACCACATATGGAACAAAATTGGGAGCCTGAATACTCCAATATCATGTACACCAATGCTAACCCTAGGCCCCAATTGAGACAAGGGAGACCACAAGCCCCTAGAGGACCTTGTTTCAAATGTCAAGGTGACCATTTCCTTCGTGATTGTCCCCACCCACCATCTCCGAGTCAAGGTTAGGCTATCACAATACAAGCTTTTTGTCCTGAATGTGCCAAGGACCATCTTCCCAGAGATTGTCCAAGAAACCCCTCCAGTACACCCAAGATTACACCCATTAATGTGGTAGGCTTAGTGGCGGATTCAAGTGCCAGTAGAAGTAATGTGGCTCCTGTACAGGCAGTTACTAGGGCACAAGCATTAAAACAAAATAAACCAATAGAACAATTGGAGTCGAGTGAATCAGGAGAGCCTAGTAAGAGGAAAACAAGAACATGGAAAGATACCAGAGAGAAGGCCAATCGCAAGTGGAGTAAAAAGTTATCGGAACTAGAAGAAGGCTTGAAAGACGCAAAAACAAAAATAGAAGACATTGCATCTCAAAATCCCTCGCATGCCAAAACTCCATCTACTCCACCTCATCCCACCCCACCACCCATTGTAAATAGACCACAACCAGGGTCTATTCTTGCAGATCCAACCCCAGAAGGCTTGGACATGATGTTCAAGGCCTACCAGGCTCGACTTCAAGAAGGGCCAACAACTGCAAACCTAGATAAGAGTTACCCTAGAGCAGATTTGGAGATTGAACGGATGAAAATGTGCATGAAAATGGTAGAACAAGCTCAAGCTATACTGGAGACTAGTCAAAAGTTCAATCAAACAAACTCTGTCAAATCGGAATTGCATTTCCAGGGCTTACTAGAAAGATTAGAGCAGTTGGTAAACAAGCAATTTTGAGTGATAAAAAAATTGTGATTTTGAGTGATCAAAAAATTGTGATTTTGAGTGAAAATCGTGTTTTTGTCTGAAAATCACAATTTTGAGAATGACCAAAAAATCATGATTTTGATTGAAAATCGTGTTCTGAAAATTATGATTTTGTACCTTAGTGAAAATCGTGTTTTCTAAAAATCGTGAAAATCGCGATTTTGGATGGAAGTCGTGTTTTTGAAAATCCCGATTTTTGAGCCAACAGAGAATCGTGTTCTTTTTTCCAAATTCGTGTTTTTGGCTGAAAATCATCATTCTCAGAATCACGATTCTGAGAATGACCCCATAATCATGTTCTTTTCAAAAAGCTTTTAGGCAAGAAATAGAAAATCAAATATTTATAAAAAATTTGAGAATCACAATTTTGACTAAAAATCGTGGTTTTGAGAATTGCCAAAAAATCATGCTTCTAAGGGTGACTAGAGAATCGTGTTTTTAAAAAACTTAGAGAATCATGATTTTGAGCACAACTAGAGAATCATGATTTTGAGCACAACTAGAGAATCATGATTTTGAGCACAACTAGAGAATCATGATTCTGAGAATGACCCCATAATCATGTTCTTTTCAAAAAGCTTTTAGGCAGGAAATAGAAAATCACATTTTTTTTAAAAAAATTGAATTTTATGAAAATCACAATTTTCAATCAGAATCATGTTTTTTTGGGAGGGAAATTCAAATTTTTGAGCGTCGAGCAATGGTGAGCTCCATATGTGCAGAAAATCGTAAAAAAACAGAGGCGCTTGCTGTCCCTGGCACTTCCTAACTTCTTCTCGCACAATAATGCATAAAAAATGGTATGAAAATGGTGAAAATGCATTAAAAAACAAGAAATTTCTATGAAGATGAAGATGGAGATGATGATGAAGATGAAGAAGAAAAATATAAAAATGAACAGAAATGACAGTTTTTTTTATCTTCCAACGTCGTAAATCTACGATCTTACCATCACAACACTCGTCCTCGAAGCTCTCTCCCCGACAATGGCGCCAAAATTTGGTGTAGCTCAAGTGTAAGAACCACCTCATTTACGTATCAATCCGTGGAGACGTGAAGAATGGTATGAAGACCATGAGCGAATGATGGCACACGTGTGTGAGTGAAAGCACACAAGCATGCACACACATACACATACATGCACACAAGGTAAGAGCAAAGAGAGGAACAATGGAAAGCTTCGATTACAAAGGAAATCCTCTTACAAAAGCTCTACTCTCTAACAAGCTAACCTCAAAAATGAGCTCTCTAGCTCTTTTTATAGCTTTTTGACTAGTTTTGGCCCTATCCAGACCTAGTGTTCGACATAGTTAGAAATTAGGTTCCAGGGCTTATTTGAGGGCTAATGCGAACTCTGAAAATTATGAAAATTGGTAGAATGATACTTCTAATACTCCTAAAGCTTGAGGATGCCTCGGTTTGAACAAAATGGAGTTACAAAAAATGGAAAATGGTATTTACAATGGTTTGTAGTGATGAAAATCATTATTTTTATAGGGATTTCTTCTGAAAATTTGACACACAGTTCTTAGAGCTCCCTATGTGCTCCTTCTTCTTGTGCGTCCACTTCTATGATGCACTTATTATGCTTTTCCTTGACCTTGAGCTTCAATAGTGACCAAAGATGTATCATATCCATACCTTATGGGCTTCTTGCTTTCTCTTTGTGATCTCCTTAATGCTTGATTTGAAGACTCTCGTATGTCTTCTAGTTGTTTGAGTTTGACCTTGCCTCTTGACTTCCAAGCCTTGAAGCTAGTTTGTTCTTCATCTTCAGAGTTGGTATCTTCTGCCAATGGTTGATCTTCTTGTGAGAGACTTGGAAAACCATTTTCCAAATCATATGGTAACTTGAATTTCCTACGATCATCTTCAAACCATTAATCATTTTCATCAAACACTACATCCCAACTAACCATAAATGCCTTGTTAGTGGGATTGTATAGCCTATATCATTTCTGATTCTGATCATACCCAATAAATATACATTTCTTAGTTTTAGGGTTAAGCTTTCCTCTAATTTGTGAGGGGATGTGCATAAGCAATGCATCCAAATATTTTGCAATGGTCCAATGAGGGTCTCTTGCCATTCCATGCTTCATAGGGTGTCATAACATCCAATGATTTGGATGGAAGTCTATTGACCAAGTAGGTGGCTATGGAAATAGCCTCTGCCCATATATAATTAGATAAGTTTTTCTCATTTAACATAGACCTAGCAGCTTCAACAATCAACTTGTTCCTTCTCTCTACCACTCCATTCAATTCAGGAGCATATCAGATCTGATCCTCTTCAAGCTCCTTCTTGTTTGGTTTTCAACTAGTGCCAAGTACTTCTTGAAACATGTAAATACCTCATCCTTATGCTTCATGAAATAAAGGATTTTCCATCTACTATAATCATCAATAAATGACACATAGTACCTTGAACTTGAGATGGATGGATCTTTGCTAGGACTCCACACATCAGTGTGCACAAGCTCCAAATATTCTTCATGGTTGTATCCTCTCCTATTGAATGGTTGCCTGTGAGCTTTGCCAAATTGGCATGCTCCACATTTGTATATCATATGTTGCTTGGTCACATTGGGAATGCCAAGCACACTTTGATCCCTACATATTTGCTTCAGAGTTCTTTCTCCTACATGCCCTAGCCTTTGTGCCATATCTCTATCCGACTTCTCACCTTTGGAAATCCTTTTTCAAGCCTTGTTGGGTGTCTTCCACATATGCTCTATGCTTAGTGAATCTGACCTATAAACCTTTCTCAACAATCTACCCAACACTAATTAGGTTTTTGGTTATAGTTGGCACATATAGAACTTTGCTCAAAAGGTTCATACTACCATCAGATGTTTTGACATTTCCAATTTTCTTGACTGAGTGTTTAGAATCATCACCTATTTGTTCTTCATGCTTCCCTTTGAGTTCTTCAAGATCAGATAATAGAGCTACATTTCTAGCCACATGATTTGAACAACTTGAATCAATGTAGAAAAGATGCTCATAATCTTTACCTTGCTTGGATATCATGTTCATGATGAGTAAAGAGTCTTCTTGGTCTTCAATATAATTGTTGTAGTCCCTTCTTCCTCTAAAGCTTCCTTGATAATTGTTATTGTTGTATCCTTGATTGTAGTTATTGTTGTAGATGCCTCCACCATTGTTGTACCTACCTCTGGATTGTCCATAACTACCTCTATGGAAGCCTCTTCCCCTTTGGTTCCTTGTATTCTTGAAGCATTCTTCTGTGGTGTGGTTGTTAAGGCCACAAATGTTGCAATGCTGAGTTGTTGTAGGGTCTCCCCCTGCCTTGCTTTCCTCCTCTGCCCCTTCCTCTAGCACCTCTTCCTCTTCCTACATAATTAGCTTGAGAGTTACTAGCCTCTTCTTCACTCTTATTGGTTTTACCTTTATCCTTAGCTTTATTCTTATCTATATAAAGGGCAGAAGATTGGTTACCTCTTCAGTTGTCACCATTTCTGTTGAGCTTTGTCTCATATGTGAAGAGTTGTCCCATCAAGGTGTTGAGGTCAGGTATTTGCATATCCATATGGAGATCCATTGCTGTGGTGAAGGACTCCCACTTGTCATCAGCGTTGATTCCATTGATGATCTACTTCACTATGTGTTCTTCCTCTATCTCTTCTTCAATGCTTGCAAGCTGGTCAGCCACATCTTTCATCTTGTTACATAATCAGCCACTCCTTACTTTGGTTGTTTCTTTAAAGTTGTAAATTCCATCAACAACTAATTCTTACTAGCTCTTGTGTTTGAGGAGAAATATGATGAAAGCACTTCCCAAGTCTCTTGGGAGGTCTTGCGATTCCTAACATGTGGTAACAAGAAATTAGAGATTGAGTTTAGTAGATATGACCTGGCAAGAGCATTCTTTGCACACCATCTGGTCACCTTCTCTTGTTCTTCCCTTGTAGGTTGATGCTTGCTCTTGAAGATTGGCATCTCTTCATCTCCTGAGATGCATCCATATAGATTTCTCCCTTGAAGGTAGGCTTGCATCCTAAGTGACCATGTTGAGTAGTTGTTCCTGTCCAATTTTTCAATGAAGGATGGAAATCCATCTCCCATCTTGATTGTTGTTGCTTTGATACCACTGTTGGATGAGATGGTGGATAGTCACAAGAGATGAAGTGGTGTAGCTAGATCCTGCTTCACACCCACTAAGAATGATGGCTGGAGAGTGTAGTGGGCCTCTTTAGCTTGCTAATGAACACAAATAATCATGTATGTTGATTGGAAGATGATCCACTAATTGAAGGATCAAAACAAATAGGTTGGAAGATAATCCAAGATAGACCTTGGAATTAACCTACAATCAATTTATTTGGGCTACCACACTTCCAACATTTGGTATCAAAACATAGTTGGCATACACCCTTAATACAATATGAGTGACTACAGAGATAGAATTGAACAAGAAGATAAATTCAACAGAATCTAATTGTCCAATGTGGACTTTTATGGTGATGATTTTCTTACTTTTCAAGGACCTATGGAACATTGTCAATGCCAAGAACCTGTTAGAGGGCCGCCGAACCAGGATGGATGAACCCGGACAGGTGCCGTAAAAAGTGGATTCGCGGAAACATTGTAGCAGACTTCTATTTAAAGCGCACAAAGGAAAGCGGTAGAGGCCATTAGTTTTTTGGGAAGAGTCTCTGCTTCTGTTGGGTATTGTAGTGAGTGGGTTGATTACGTCTCGAGCCGAGGTGTTTGAACATTGCAAGTATAGCATTGTGTGTGTATGTATTCTGTTCCGTCGGTTTTACTGAGTCCGTTTGGGAAACTGCGAACATCCTGTTTGAGACTGTGTGTAAGGTGTTGATGAGATATTGAGTTCTGTTCTGTTCTATTCGCATCTAACTATTCTACTATTCTTCCTGTCGTGCCGAGTTCTATTGGGTAGTCTTGTGTTGTGAATCTGTTTGGTGATAAGTTATATGCGGTTCTGGATCTTCTTTTTCTTCACGGAATAGTGTGGTTTATCATCCTTCGAGAGACTGTGTAAGGTCGAAGTGAACCATTTGCATTTTAGCATTTTTCGGTTAAGTAACCCGATTCGATACAATAGTCTACGTTCACTGAGGATTCCGATCTCAGGAAGGGCTTGTATCGGTAAAGGTCTGTACGCGAACAAAAGCATTGGTAAGTTGTGACGAATCAACTGTGGTAGGAACTTGTTGCTTGAGTCGGTATACGATAATTCTGCGTAACCTTGGTTATAGCTGTCTGTTGAATTATTGTTCGGTATACCTATCTGTCACACGGAAGCAGTATATTGAGTAGTATCCGATTAATGAAGTTGAGTATTCTACTAGTTATAAGCCAGAACATGACTTCTGCTCTGTTACTATAACAAATTCAGTCCAGAAGTCATAAATTTCCGCATGCCGAATAAGTTGTCAGTAGTCAGAATCAACCACTGAGCTAAGACGTGATGGAGTATTTATGAGTGTGTGAGAAGTTGGGAAAATAGTACAGGGCCTCTGTCTAACAGACCCCTACCACTCCCAAGAACCCACGTGGCTAAGTGAACGATCGTGATTAGAAGATTCGAAACCAAGTGAACGTGAAGCATTTGAATAGAACGTAAAATAGCGCTTAATCGGTATCAGTTTATCTCATAACCCATTTTGACATTTAACATTTGGCGCCGTCTGTGGGAAAGTGGCAACTGTTTAACAATCTCTGCGGTAAAGTAGTATTTGATTACGAGTTACTTGCGAGAAAGTGGCATTAGAGTGCTAAGCGGTTTGTAAGAAGCAAACATCGAGTAACACTTGATTTACTGACAGTAGCAACAGACCTAGATTGTTGCAAACTGCTCAGATAATATCACTGGGCAATGATACATGCCAGTTACTCGGTCTGGTGAAACGTATCCTAGGACCCAGACGACGGGAACAAGAAAAGTACAAAAAACAACTCTAGGAGAAGAAGGTATAACGCGACCGGACTCAGTGGTCGAGCAAGTTAAGGACGCTAGAATTAATTCCGGTCATATTCCGGTGGAACGATCAACGCCTTTGGTACATACTGGTGTCACCTCGACCCAGCCTAACCAAAGTACAGTAGTTCCAGAATCTATCAAGGCACCACTGGAGATTAGACAAACTCTAGGAAAAGAAATCAGTAATAGCGAAAAACCGCTAGAGTCTGGGAGACTGTTAGCTCATTCCGGTGATATTCCGGTGATAGAAACACCAATTGGCGGTCAAGGATTAGCATTTGTTGCAGAATCCTCAGCCAGACCCGCGTGTCTGGAAGAAAGATTTCGGACATTGGACATCCAGAAAGAAGGAGAGCTATTCGAAGCAGAGATCCGAAGTATCCTGCGCAAAAATAGCACACCGGAAGGCACGTCGTCGGGCGATCCAGATTCTGATAGTTCAACTAATCAACCTCAAGATACAGGACCAGAGACACCCACGATGAACGGACAACAACAACAACAACAGTTAGGTCAACCAAGGCTGCCTCCAACAGGAGTAACCTACATGAAATTTGGTGGATTCCCAGGAGATGACCCGGATGCTCACGTACGCACTTTTGAGATCAGTTATGCAGTCCTCAACCATCCACCGGATCAGGCATACAAAGCCATTGTTTTTCAATCTACGTTGGTCAATGAAGCGGCTAGATGGCTTACGGAATACGACATTAATCATTTCGGTACCTATGATGCAGTACGAGATGCCTTTCTACAATGATTTAGACTAAAGAAGAACCCTGCTGAAATCTTTGAGTATCTACAAAGCAACCGACAGAAGGCAAATCAGACTGTCCAGGAATACGCTACTCTCTTCAGAACACATTTACGGCAGATACCACAGGCACATGCTAATCTACCTGATGATGTCATCACTCAATGGTTTATCAATGGCTTAAACCCGCAATTGAAGCAGATCATGATTATTAGATGTGTCGGAGCAATGACATTGGATGCATTCATCGCCATGGCTTTGCAACTGGAATCCAAGGTTGGTGGATTTTCAGAAGACTTGGAATGGTTAAGGACAAACAAAAATATGACTGAAGATATAACCAGGCAAGTATACTGCACCACGTGCAAAAATTCAGGGCATACAAGTGCTAACTGTGCGCTAAATCAAACATTCTGCGCTATATGCAACAGTGCAGGACAGTCCACCGGAAATTGTGTCTACAATGCTAGAATACAGGGAACAGCAATAGTCAATGCTGTTATTCAAGAACATGGACAGGCAGCAAATCACTATGTACCTCCGCAACTGAGAAACAATCAACCACAGGGATATCGGAACTACCGAGGACAAAGGAACAACAATTATAATGCCAACCGATGGTAGAACGGACCACCACCGGAAAACCCTAATTTACCACCGCCACGCTGTCATTTTTGTGGTGAATTCGGACACATTAGAAGATATTGCAAAGACGCAGCTGAGTATGATCAAAGGAAGAAGGAGCGGCAAAACCCAATGGCCAATATGGTACAAATTACTCTGGTAGAAACGCAAACTGCTACAGTCCAGACCCGATCAGGTAAACAACTGCAGCCAGCAGCAGAAGTATTTGAACCAGAAATACGAGAACAACATAGGATGTATAACAAGGCTAGTCACTGGACCGCCACAGAACCTCCAGTGTTCCCAGAACCCATTCCGGTGACTCAGACCTCGGCAGCAAAGGAAGGAATGCAACAAAAAGAAGCAGCAGTAGAACAACCATCAGCAGAAGACATAACAGCAGATACTTCAGCAAAAGCAGAAACTTCAAGTTCAAAAGAGCAGGATAACCAATCTCAACAGGCCTGGGAAATTTTATCCAAGGCATCTATCACCCTACCTCTCGGCCAACTTTTGACGTTAGTACCTGGAATCCGGCAACAGTTTCAACAATATTTTAGCCCGGCACCCTCTTGCATTCCAGCAACCGCCGCAGTTCAACCAGAATCTGATTCTACGGTTGATCATGCAGTGCCCTTGATTACAGTATGGTATAAGAATCAGAAGGTCACGCAGGTATTAATTGACGGAGGCTCCGGCGTAAACATTGCAACCGCAGCATTATGTAAAAAGCTAGGCTGGACCGAAATCGAACCAGTTCAATTCTTCGTCAGAATGGCTGATCAATCTAGAGTCCATCCCGTAGGACTTGTACGGAATGTACCCATTACTCTACAAGGTACGACTTTCAAAATGACTTTTGTTATACTAGATCTACCCGAATCCACCTTGGATTACAACCTTCTTTTCGGCCGACCTTGGCTGAAGCATGCAAAGGTAATACAGGACTGGTCTGCGCAAGAGCTCACCTTCAAGGATGCCAATCGTAAATATGTAGTAAAACTAGATGCTATACAACCCTGCGAACTTCACGCCAGACCTTATCTCGCTGAACCAGTTCATATGTTAGATGGACTATCAGATGATGAAGAAGAGCAATTTCTGAAAAATAACGCCGATTTAATGTCTCTAGGAACTGTTGATCTACAGTCTGTCATTAATAACTGGAACACTTCAGTTTGCGCAGTAGTAGCTATCACCGAACAGTCTAACCAAGCAGATACTGAATTACAACCATTATTCAAGCCAACAGAGGATACAGAGAACCCACAACAATTTTATGTCCCTGAAGACCAGTTGATCACGTACAATCTGGGAGACAAGGATAATCCTCGACCTGTAAAAATAAAGCAAAACTTACCGGAAATTTTTCAGGCTAATTTGATTCAGCTCCTTCGAGAATTCTCAGACGTCTTTGCATGGGATTACAAAGATATGAAATGATTAGATCCGCGCATATATCAGCACAGAGTCTTGCTGAAGCCTGAAGCTAAACCAAATAGGCAACCTAGCTATCGCATGAATCCCAATTATGCCTCTCAGGTAAAAGACGAACTTGACAGATTATTAAAGGTAGGATTCATCGTACCAGTAGAACATGCTGAATGGATTTCACCAATTGTGATTGTGCCAAAGAAAAATAAGCAACTACGAATCTGTGTAGATTACCGGAAATTGAACGCAGCAACAGTACCAGATCCTTTCCCGATCCCTTTTTTGGATACCATGCTTGATAGGGTAGCAGGCCACGAAATGTATTCATTCTTAGACGGATACAGTGGGTACAATCAGGTTAGAATGGCTGAAGAAGATATACCTAAAACTGCTTTCATTACCAATTGGGGTGTCTTCGCCTGCACTGTAATGTGGTTCGGATTAAGAAATGCACCAAGCACATTTCAGCGATGTATGCAGGAGATATTTTCTCCTTATCTCACTTCATTCATGCAAGTATATCTTGACGACTTCTCGATCTTTGGGAAGATGATAGCACATTTAAGTCATTTACGATGTTGTTTTCAGAAATGTAGAGAATATAGACTCTGTCTTAACCCAAACAAATCCGTGTTTGCGGTTTCATGTGGCAAACTACTTGGGCATATTGTATCTGCTCAAGGTATCCGAGTAGACCCAGATAAAATTTCGGCAATTTTAGAAGCCCCGATACCCGCAACTCCAAAAGAAGTAATGCGTTTCATGGGTCAAATACGGTGGCATGGCAGACACTTACGATGGCTTTCTCACCTAGCAGTACCATTAAACAGGCTAATCACAAAAACTCCCCGACAGTTTGAATGGACTGAAGAATGCCAAACTACATTTGATCGGCTCAAGTATCTCTTGACGCAAGCTCCAATTTTACAACCACCGGACTGGGACAATCCGTTCCATGTTTTTGTCGACGCTTCAGATATTGCAATTGGCAGTATTCTGATGCAGCAAACAGATAAGTGGTTTCGCCCTGTTTATTACGCCAGTAGAAGGCTTGCACCGGCAGAAAAGAATTACTCCACTACTGAAAGAGAATGCCTAGGATTGATTTACTCAATCAAAAAGTTCAGACATGATTTATTAGGCCGGAAATTTACCTTTCATGTGGATCATGCTGCCCTTGTTTATCTAGTAAGACAGCAGCATTTAGGTGGACGATTAGCACGATGGGTGCTACTTTTACAAGAATTCGACTATGACGTCATTCACCGACCCGAAAATGCACATGCACTAGTAGATTTTTTATCTCGCCTGGATTCCGGTGAAGCTCCGGTGGGCATAGATGACACGACTCCTGCGATTTATAATGCTGAACCACTATCCGATGAGACGGCTCAACCACAAGCACCATCTACATACTATGATCAGATTCTAACTTTTCTCACTGAAGGATGCTTCCCATCTGAGACGACCAAGGCAGTTCGAAGGAAATTGGCAGTCTTTAGCCGTCGATTCCGGCTAATAGCAGGAGAACTATATTATACAGATCATACCGAAATCTTACTTCGTTGTATTCCACCTCATGAGGTTAATTCAGTTATCACTTTGGCGCACTCAATTCCTTCTGGTGGCCATTTTGCAGTAGACTTAACTCACCGAAAAATTCTGCAAGGAGGTCTCTGGTGGCCAACGATGTACAGAGATGTCGCACAGTTTGTTAAACAATGTGATACTTGTCAAAGAACTGGTCAGCCTTTGCAAAGGCATCTTTTTCCACTACAACCCATCTTACCACTCGAACCATTTCAGAAATGGGGACTAGATTTTATCGGTCCAATTACACCCCCAGCAGTCTTCAGTAACAACAGATACATACTAACCTGTACAGACTATGCAACAAGATGGGCAGAAGCATGGGCTTTACGATCTGCTACAGCGGTTACGGTAGCAAAATGTCTACTCACGGATGTCTTCCCACGATTTGGCTTACCCCTGGAAATTGTCTCAGATCAAGGTACTCACTTTGTGAACAATCTAATGAAGGCCCTTACACAATCATTCCAGGTCACACATAACTTTAGCTCTCCTTATTATCCACGTGCCAATGGATTGGCCAAAAGTACAAACAAATCACTTTTGAATATCCTCCGGAAATTGATCATGGAAGCACCGGAAAGATGGGATCAACTACTACCTGCAGTATTATGGGCTTACCGGACTACATATAAGGTCACAACAGGCTTGACACCTTTCAAACTAGCTTATGGTTTAGAAGCAATAGCACCCATGGAATTAGTCATCCCAAGTCTGCGTGTAGCAATCACTCAGAAAATGCTACCGGAATATTCACTGATAGCACGAATGGACGCACTCAGAGAACTTGATGAGCAACGATGGCTCAGTTTTTTAACTATGCGCGAAGTACAACTAAGGCAAGCCAAGACACACGATCGATATTTGAAGACTCCAATCTTTTCGATAGGCCAGCTTGTACTCTTCTATAACGCAAAATCGGATAGAGCAGCAGGAAAATTCAAACTACGATGGTTCGGCCCTTTCAAGATCTCAGAACAAATCGGTCCGGCAACTTTTCGGTTGACTACGTTGACCGGAAATCCACTTCCAAAGGTAATCAATGGGTCGAAGCTGCGGCCGTATTATCCCACCACTAGTACGCATTAAATTATTCGGTGGCGAACCGCGTTTTGTATAAATTTTGGCGTTTTTCTTTTTTCTTTTTCTCCCTTTTTAGTTGTGTTTTGTACGAATCTTTATGTTACCAGCTGCCTCTCCCTACCGGTCACTCAAGCACACACGCCAGCATGCAAACAGTACCTTTCCCGCACCGCACAATGATACCCACCCCTTTTCCCCCCCACCGTGTTCTCCTTATTTAACCCCCTCGGTTGCGCCATAACACTATTGTGTTCTCGAGACTATACGTATTATCCTTGTCTTCTGTGTTACCTGTAAGTGTGCTTGTAAACACCATGGAAGCGCTAGCCAACTACGTTGCTTTTCGTGATGGTATCCCGACAGACGTCGGCGAATACCTGCGCTGCAGAGGATTGTCCAACTTCGCTGAGTTGCCCTGGCACTCAGTGGAAGCCCATCCCTTCTCCGCACAAATCATCCACGCCACCGCCCAATTCCCCATCACCGAACGACAGTGGGTCTTCCCTTCCCTCCCATATAGAACCGTCATCACCTTCCAAGCCTTCTCTGCAGCCTACCGCCTCACCCCGCAAGGACGCGAAAATGGCCCTAGCATCCCTATCGCTCGCATGACCGAACTCTTCCCCCGCTACTCATCAAACGAATATGCCATTCTCTGCCGCCCAGAACCCGAACGATCCGCCCTACAGTTCCTCGTAGCAATCCTCAACCTGCAAAAACAAACCTACGGCATCTCTCGCCCCTTCTATTTCGCCCTAGAGTTAGCCACCCGCGAACCCGTAAACTTTGCCTCCTACTTCTTCCAACGAATCCATAAGGAATCCGTCACTATAGTAAAACAACTCCAGAAAGGCAGCTCTCCGCGCTCTCGCCTTCCCCACATCATCTCCTTCCTCTTCCCAACCATTCTCGTCGCACAACCCCCACCCACAGGCCCAGCACTTAGGCACGAAGAATCAGCACAACCACTCGAGGAAACTGAAGAAGACGACGAAGAGATCAATCAACTATTCCGCACGAAGCGAATTCAGATCAGCTCTTCAGAAAGTGAAGTCCAAGGATCCGCCGGAAAGAAATACGACGCCGAAGAAGATAAGCAAGAAGAAACTTACCACGACACCGCCACTTCAATACACAACGACACTTCGACAGAGCAACAAGACCAGCAAAACCAAGCAGATACAGAGATACTGTCCACCGAAAAGGAATCTGAGCATCAACAGGATGAACCGGAAACCGCCACAAAAGCACTGGATGAACTGATCGCGGCCATCAATCATACAGAAGCCGAACAACAGACCGTTGCAAAGGTAACCACAACTGACTCTGCTCTGCCTACCCCACCTGTCAACGCCGACCTCCCACCGGAACCATCCCGCCGACCCGGTCCTGAACCTACACCCTCCTCCTCTTCCTCCCCTAACTACTCTCCGCCAAACTCCCAAAACCAACTCACCGATACCTCCTCTCAGCCTCGTCAACCACCACCACCACCACCCAATGTATTTTTGGAACTAGCCTCCATGGGGCAGTTCCTCATGCAGTTATCACACCAGCTGCCCATACAGTTTAAGGAAACCACGGACAACCTGAAGGCCGAATACCAATACAAGGTCGACGTCCTCGAAGCTAACATCACCCCCCTCCAGGAAGAAATCGAAGCCACAAAGATTGAGAACCATCAGCTCCGGACGCAGTTAGCAGAGCTCCAAGCCAAATTCTCGGCAGAACAGACCCTAGTAGAGCAACGAGATGCAGCCCTCGAGCAACTTGCAGCCAAAGATCGACTCCTACATGCCGCATGAAGAAATCCGAGCTCTGAAGGTCACCCTCCACGAAAAAGAAGATATCAACGCCTCCCTCGAAAAATTGATCGCAGAGACGAAGACTCAATTGCAGGAAGCCATCCAGAAGAATCAGGATCAACAGAAAGAAACCGAACAAATCCAAGAACAGCTACGGCGAGCTGAAGAATGCGCAAATGAAGTTAACAGTATCCTCAAAACACAACTAATACGGGAAGGCCAACACTTAAAGGATATCGACAGGATGTGCAAAGATCGAGATGCATTCAAGAAAACTCTGGATTTCCAAACTCAGCATGTTTGAATGACTAGACAACCAAGTGCGCAACAAGAAGGAGTATATTACAGAGCTGAAGACCAAACTGGACGAAATGAAGACTTCCAAGGACACCGCACTATCCAACGATTTTTATCTACAGGAAGCTTTTGTGCAGACCCAGGCCGAGAATGTGCTCACCGAAGCAATCACACTTAGCTCTGCTAGAATAGATGCGCAGCTTCTAGAGCCTGATACGCTAAAACAACTATTAGAAACTCTTAAGAAAAAGATAGCTCGAACATTTAGATCGGCTAGGACTATGTATCTCGAAGGTCTCATCGAAGAATAAGTACATTCGCCCATCCAAATTCATAATGTATGAATATGATAATCAACTTTTGGTTTTCTGACATTTTCGCACATGAAAAATCTTGTTCAGTCTAGCACCAATCTACAGTATAACACGCGGCATAATGATTTTTACTCTGATACAAATATTATCAAGAGAGGGAAGAGTCATGTCCTACTGACATACAATCAGTATAGCAAATGGTCGTTCAAGCACCAGTGTTTATAAAATGCGTATACAGAGCATAGCTTTCTTCATTAGTATTCTTCGAGATTCAGCCCCAGTTAGCAACTTCCAACATATTCTTCTCAGCAACCCTTAACCAAGCATGTCGGAATCTGACATTCTCCGCTGGCAACTCAGAAAGCGCGCCCATACGCAGACCCATGTGGTAACGACAACAGATACTACCCTACAAGATGAAGCAGATGACGCAGTAACTTCTACATCAGAAAAGACTCAGCATAAATTCTCCACCGAATTCAAAATCGAGCTCGACATCAAATCGCAAAAGAATGAAGACTGGCTGCGAAAGATAGGGCTCCTCCAGTTTGCCAAATTACCGTGGCAACAGTGGATTGCTAATGACGACGCAGAGGACCAATTACATAGCATGCGACAAACCAGCGGCTTCATTCTCAATCAGGTACGATTTTCGCCCCAGCTCATCTCAGCCATATTTAAACTACCACTCTATGATGGTGCCCGATATCTTAAATGTTCAAATGAGGACCTGAAGAAGGAATTTGGCGACTGTGAAGGCCCCCGACGGTATTACATGTTGAAAAACGCCACCTATCACCGACGAGAACAATTTAAATGGTATTTAGAAAAGCTTTGTTTACTAGTAAAATTCGACTTAATGTCGAAAGAAAATTTTTCCCCCCTATTGCATGCCGAAGAAGGAGGTCCGGTTAGCTGGACACATTGGCTCTATAACCACCTCTACGCACAAATCATTGTCGGGATAAGAGAAGATCCCACACCAACAGCAGACTAGCAGCCTATTTAGCTGCTATATTTAATTTTGTCCAATCTGTAAAGGATAAGCAACTACACTGGTCCCCCCCTTTTTATCCCGGTGAACATGATCAAATAAATTCAGAACACCACACAGAGCCTGAGGAAGCAGCTCAACCCTCCACCTCGTCTGCATCTTTATTCCACACAGGTAACAGCGCACAGAATCAGACAGTAGGGACGCCGTTTCGGCTGTCCATTAAACGACGAATGGCAGACAATTTGCCAACTGCCAGTCCACAGCAAGCACCGGATGACCCCCAACCCGATTTTTTCATAAGGATGCAAAACCAACTCCAAGAGGTTTCTCAATATTTACGGCAACAAGAACAAGCGATTCAGCACAAAAACGAGTTATTATTTGCCACGATGACTAAGTCCAATTCATTAATGACACAGATGCAAAAAGAATTGAATGACAAAGAAGCTTTAATACAGGTGTTACAGAGTAACAACCGGCATCTAATGGCAGAATTGATCACCGCAAAAAAGTGTGTCCAAGACTTTAATCAGTGGCAGCAAACTATCCAAACACAAATTCAAACCGAAATGTCAAGTTTTTCTACCCTGAATGCTCACCTGCAAGCCGAAAATGAAATTTTGCAGTCAAGGATACAAGTGTTGCAGGAGTTCAAAAGGCAGATATTAAAAGATGAAGGTGTAGAACTAAATGCCACATTAATGTCAAATGTGGACATAGATTTATTAAAACAGCAATTGGATAGTCATGTTCAAAATAGCTGGACACTTTTTCGCAGGAGATGGCTGGCTATACTTGTTCCGCCACTAGAACAAGTGCGGTCAGAAAGGATTGGGGAGTCAAACCCTGGCATGGACCGACAGGCAGTGCAAAAGGATGTTGCCGACAGTAATGCACCTACGGGTTCGAGTCCACCGTGCGTGCCAGTGTTAGAGGGCCGCCGAACCAGGACGGATGAACCCGGACAGGTGCCGTAAAAAGTGGATTCGCGGAAACATTGTAGCAGACTTCTATTTAAAGCGCACAAAGGAAAGCGGTAGAGGCCAATAGTCTTTTGGGAAGAGTCTCTGCTTCTGTTGGGTATTGTAGTGAGTGGGTTGATTACGTCTCGAGCCGAGGTGTTTGAACATTGCAAGTATAGCATTGTGTGTGTATGTATTCTGTTCCGTCGGTTTTACTGAGTCCGTTTGGGAAACTGCGAGCATCCTGTTTGAGACTGTGTGTAAGGTGTTGATGAGATATTGAGTTCTGTTCTGTTCTATTCGCATCTAACTATTCTACTATTCTTCCTGTCGTGCCGAGTTCTATTCGGTAGTCTTGTGTTGTGAATCTGTTTGGTGATAAGTTATATGCGGTTCTGGATCTTCTTTTTCTTCACGGAATAGTGTGGTTTATCATCCTTCGAGAGACTGTGTAAGGTCGAAGTGAACCATTTGCATTTTAGCATTTTTCGGTTAAGTAACCCGATTCGATACAATAGTCTGCGTTCACTGAGGATTCCGATCTCAGGAAGGGCTTGTATCGGTAAAGGTCTGTACGCGAACAGAAGCATTGGTAAGTTGTGACGAATCAACTGTGGTAGGAACTTGTTGCTTGAGTCGGTATACGATAATTCTGCGTAACCTCGGTTATAGCTGTCTGTTGAATTATTGTTCGGTATACCTATCTGTCACACGGAAGCAGTATATTGAGTAGTATCCGATTAATGAAGTTGAGTATTCTACTAGTTATAAGCCAGAACAGGACTTCTGCTCTATTACTATAACAAATTCAGTCCAGAAGTCATAAATTTCCGCATGCCGAATAAGTTGTCAGTAGTCAGAATCAACCACTGAGCTAAGACGTGATGGAGTATTTATGAGTGTGTGAGAAGTTGGGAAAATAGTACAGGGCCTCTGTCTAACAGACCCCTACCACTCCCAAGAACCCACGTGGCTAAGTGAACGATCGCGATTAGAAGATTCGAAACCAAGTGAACGTGAAGCATTTGAATAGAACGTAAAATAGCGCTTAATCGGTATCAATTTATCTCATAACCCATTTTGACATTTAACAAACCCTAGACCAAGACAAGTAGATGAATATTGGAGTTTGAGGTCTACAAAAGCTCATGAAAAACACAAGGAAGAAGAAGAATCTTGGAGCACAACATAATATAGAATGTATCACCAAGTGAATGTACACAAGGAAGTGGCCATTAGGTTTATAGGAATATGTACAAGCCTAGAAAAAGTCCTTTTAAAGATGAAAAAAATACTAAAAAGAGGTAGAAAAGTGTCATACATTTGTGTTTAGCTAACTCATGTGTGTTTAGTATATGAAAATAATGGCTGAAATGCATCTTCCACAAAAAGACCATCACCACTAACCAAAATGTTTAGTTTGTGGATGATATAGATGATAGCATTTGCTTTCAAAACTATAGTTTTGGCATTAATCCAAGCAATAGATGGCTTTCGACCATGCCAAGCCTCATACAGAGTGATCAATTGTATTGCTTTGGTGGGGCACCTTTTAAGCTATTAAGTAGATATGATGCACACATAACATCCTCAAGCCAAAAGCTATGTAGGAAAGCCTAACCTTTGGCCATACACCTCACTATTTTCATTACACACATCTTCTTTGTTTTAGAAACTTCATTTTGTTGAGGTGTATATGACATTGTTCATTGATGTTTTATCCCACACTCAGCGAACAATGCATTAAAATTAGAGGACATGTATTCCCCCCTCAATCAAAATGAAGGGTGCCTAGTTTACATGTTGATATAATTACAACCATAACCGAGAAGTATTTTAAGCACATAAACACTTTTGACTTTTCTTTCAATGGGTAAACCCATGCATTCTTGGAGAAGTAATTCAAAAAACCCATGAATGAAAGATAGTTCTGAAATGAGGTTGTCTACATAGGAACACATACATCACTATGAAGAAACTGCAATTTTTGAACAACTCAAACTAAACCATCTTTTGGGAAGGAGGAATGCAACATTTTACCTAAAATACATCCGGTATAGATATATTTACAAGGTGCCTCAAGTTTGTACAGAGAGTATACCATTTTAGATTTCTACAAGGGAAGCAAACTAGCAAAACTCAAATTAACAAAGTGTACATGCCAAAGATTTGCATCTACAAGCACATGAGAATCTTAATCTATGAGCTTATATAGCCCACAACATAAAATTCTAGAAGCAATAACAACATTACCATTTGAGAGATCATGAATTGTACATATATCATCAATACATTCAACAACCAAGTCAATCTTGGCTAATCCTGAAATTAATAACATTTTTTTCTTGATCCCCAGTACATGTAAAGCATCTGACAATGTGAAAGAACTTCCATTAGCAAGAGTCAGAATGATCTTACCAAGTCCCATTACAAGATAAGATGAGCTCTTAGCGCATGTGACAATAATATTCCATGTAGGGGTAGGTTCAAGTGATCTGAAGAAACTACAGTGCAAGGCAATATGATTAGTTGCCCCACTATCAAAGTACCAAGTACCTAAGTCTACTACAGACATACATTGCTCATGCAAAGATGGGTAATAGATTGAAATAGTAGTAAATGCCCATTGTTTATTCAAAAAAAGCTTATTAGACTCTATTTTAGGTGTAGAGGCCTATGTAACAACCATTCTATCCTTTTCTACTTTTCCTCTTTTAGAGACAATTTAGGATAATATTTTATGACATGATCATTTTCCTTATAGTAATTGCAACACTATTTCTATTTTTCTAATTTATTCTCATCTTTGACTTCCTTCTTTAACTATGCAACATTAGTAGATCTCTTCTTACTAGTATATGAGCACCATTTACCTTTTCCATTTTAATTCGTTTGATTGGTCCATATCCCCCAATAGAGAATTTACCACATGAGGAATATTTTCTTATTCTCAATAAGTGGGTGTCACAGGTCCTTCATCTTGAATTCCCATCTAATCTAGGTCCAATTCCAATACAAATGCTTATTTAAAGAATGATGAAAATAAAACATTTTTCTAATTTTTTGATTCTCCTCCATTTTTTTCCATTCTACCACTTCAAGCTTTCACGTGAGAGATTACCTTCCCAAGAATGGGGTAGGTTTGAGCATTGTTCCCAAGATTAATTCTCTATCTAAATGAGAACTAGACTTCAACTTAAATTTGCAATTTAGTTCAATATCCTCAAATAAGATATAGTGTACACTAATGAAATTCTTTTCTCCATAGTCTCTTGGATCTCTAGAGGCACTCATTCTCCACTACGACGCCTAAAATTGGGAACCATATAGATTCGTGTTGTCTAATGCTAGCCACCCCCTTCCAATCATTCTTGATGGAACAAAAGTTTCATCTTCTTCCATCCTTTCCAAATTCAACACAAAAGATTTGAAACCTTGGGAGCGATAGATAAGACAAGAAAGTGATAACATCCAAGTCTTCCCACATGAGGATCATGTGTTATCATTATTGTCCATGTGAAAGGCCAAATGGTTACCAGACACTTTTGTATATGTTCTTTAATAAAACATATAGTGGTCTGGTTAGCTACAAACTCTATGTTCGATCACATTTGTATGACCTAAGAAATCTGTGTTTATGATATGTGACTATGTGCTTTCTACATATTTTGTAGCCTCTTTGCGGAGTAATGTGTGTGGCATCTAGACTTAGTTTTCTAATTCAAGGGTGTCCTCTTGAACCTCTCAAGAAGAACATCTCACAATGGTGCATCACTATCAATATACTTCACTAGTATCAAAGCAATTCTGTGCAAAAGCTTTGTTCCTTTTGTGCAAGCAAATCGAGCACCTGCCCACCCACCCAAGGCCTTTGAAAGTGGCAATCAAGGCATAGGCCTTCGCGTACCTTGTCATCCGAGTCACTGAAGTCACCATTGGTACTATTGCCTATGCAATAGGGATGACCTCGATGATCAAGGAATATAGAGGTTCCTAGTACTTCTAGGGAGGTCACCCATCTGAGTACTGTTCCTCGTGGAGCTCATTTAATCGGAAATCTCTTGCCACTAAGCTTCACACTTGTGGTGTTTGAAGAAAGGGAAATATGAAGGTTAAAATTACCTTGAACATGTTTTGGGCCCTCAAAGCTTTTCATTCTTTGCTTTAAAAGCCTATTTTAAAGCTTTTTCAAGGTGATCTTTGGAGCCATTTTGGAGTATTTTCAGGCGTACATTTCTTTACATAGGTTCAAGAACATTAAGAAGAGTGTTCTTTGTAATTCTACAACAAAAAATATTCAGATTTGGGGTTGTGTTTTTAAACACACTAGTAAATCTACAGGTTTCTTGAAAGTTTTTAGTTGTGGTGGGAGAAGCCACTGCAATTCTATGCAGGTTTATTGAGCCTAAAAAACAGAGTTGACAGACACTTGCAGTTTTCTTGGTTAGTGTTTGGGTTGTGAATTCAGCCTTTTAATTCCATTCTACTGCATATACTGAGCACATACACATTGTATGCTTCTATGGATATTGCTTATGTATGTCCATGTGGTCATTGATATAGTGGTTAAGTTTTTTGCACAAAGCCTTTTATGTTTGATAAAGAGGGTCATGGTGAGGTTTTCTTAACAGGAAGACACCCAGATGTTAGGGTCTCTTCGATGATGTAGGTGGAAGACTTACCCAGCCTCTCCATAGGAGATGTATGCTAGTTGTTCATAGGTGCTCGATAAGCCTAATTGGATTCTTTTGGGTAACTGATTATATGCAGTGGAGTTTGTGATTCACTTTGCAGGTTAACATGCCACTACTTGTAGTTTTATGAGATTTTGAGACTAGTCATATGCTCATTTTGTAAAGGAGACTCTCAGAAAATTTTTCCAAATTTTTTTGGTTTTCCCAACTATAAAATGGTCGGTTTAGTCCTTGATACACTTATTGATAATCTAAGACTTGGCCATCCTTTTTGAGCCTTAGTGGTGTTTGGAATCTTATAGATGCATTATCATTCTATTCAATTCTGTATCATCATGGTGTCAGAGGTCTTTGGCACACTTGGTGGATCAAGGTCTAGTGCGAGTGTTCTAAGGAGGATCTATGACTTGCAAGGCAAAGAACATTTTGAGATGCACAAATTTGATGGCACAAAGTCTTTCTCTATGGAAGAATTAGATTAAAGATGTGTTGATTCAAAGGAGCCAATGGAAGCCAATACATGGAATCTCAAAGAAGCCTCTTGACATGGATGAAGATGATTGGGATAACTTGGATGAAATGGATAGGTCTACCATTTGATTGTATGTGGCACATAATGTTTACTTTACAACATTGGAAAATGAAAGTACAAAGGAGCTTTGGAAGAAGTTATGCAATACATATGAAAAAGAAACAATATCAAATAAAGTGTATCTAATGAGAAAGTTACATGAACTTTGCATGAAGGATACAAATAGTGGTTTTGCTCATCTAAATGAGTTTGATGATATATTCTCTATGAAGAGATGGATTGAACTTGGAGAAGATGAAGTGGTGTTGCAAAAACTTTGCACTACACCAGCCAAATAAACTCTAGGGATATGTAGTGGGCCCTTTTAAATTTCCAAAGGATGTATTAGACACCCTATGTACCTTGGAAGATCACTCTCAAAAAGATAAATCAAAACAGATAGGTAGAAGTTGAATCAAGGGTAAAAAACTTGCTTTTTTGGTTAATACACCTGTTTAGTGTTTTGAACAATTCTCTGGCCACAACAGTAATTGACTTAATTCCTTTTGGGGAACTCTTATTAACTTAGTAAGCTAATAATCATGAGTGATTTCGTAAAAAATTATGGATTACATGAAGAGGAAAGAGTTTAGCAAGTCACAACATCATCCCAATTTTCGTGGGCCATAGCAGTCCTCAGACCAGTGAGCAAAGATCTATTAATATCTCAAGATTCCAAGACGCAATGCTTATGAAATTTTGTAGGCATATAATAGATAGAATTTTAAATCTATCATGATTTAAATCATGGCAAATGACCAACTACACACTGAGAACAAGCTCTGAGAAAACCATTGTTCTGATGTAGTGCTAACAGAGAAGTAAAGTATGAAGAGACATAGGTGACTTCGAATGAACATATCTCACTATTGTGAACTCCAAATAAAACTAAACTTTGTGAGATAACTTCATCAAGTTGAATAACTAAAATGATGGATCATGCTAAGAGAAATCATCTATGCAAACGCACTAAAAAAACTGAGAGATATGGCAGTGAATAGTACACTCACAAAAGTATGAAAATATGGACACAAATGATCATGAAAACGAGTGTATACTGATTATAATGTACAATGACTTACTGATACATATGTGTGCCCTAAAACCACAATTTGATATGGCATGAAGCCCTGATCATGGAGGTACAAAAACCGTGACTAAAGGCCATGTATATGTAATGATGTTTGGAGCCTAATTTCGAATTTGAATCTCTCCTAAAATCACTCTCCAATATTTTAGTGATTGATTCTCATACTCACTCAATCAAAAATTCGTGGCTTTTCTCCTTCCTACTCATTAAGTAGACTCAACCACTTTAGATGCTTTCACTTTTACATCAAGTACAACCTCAAAAATTATAAGAGTGAGTTCACAAGTGAACTCTACAAAGGATTGACATTTCCTTTAAATTTCTATGTCTTTGGATGACTCAATCCACTACTCACACTTGCCATGGACTTGTTCCAATAGCTCCCCCTCAAGTCAAGTGAGCTTGAGGTCTTCAATCTTCCAAGATTACCTGCAAGCCAATCATACCTTTAAATTTGCTGAGTTTGGTTCCATCTAGTGCCTTGGTTAAGATATCTGCACATTGTTGATGGGTTGACACATAACTTAACTGAATTTCCTTGCTCACAATATTCTCTCTTACATAGTGATAATGTACTTCAATATGTTTAGTCCTTGCATTAAAAACTGGATTGGAAGACAAGTGAATGGAGCTCATGTTTTCACCAAAAATACTTGGAGTTCCAATCTCCAATCCAAGATCTGTAAATAGTGTCTTCATCCACATTGCTTCTTGAGCAGCTATAGCAAGACCTCTATATTAAGCTTCAGTAGAAGAGAGTGCAACTGTGGGTTGCTTCTTGGATGACCATGAGACAAGTTTTGAACCTGCAAAGGTAAGATATCCTAAGGTGCTCCTCTGTCTTCCTTGGAGCAAGCCCAATATGCATCAGAGAACAATTTCAAACTTAAATCACATACATACGGGTAGTATAACCCTTCATCCATGGTCCCTTTGAGATATGTGAGTATCCTCTTGGCAGTTTCCATGTGAGGTTTCCTAGGTGTGTGTATAAATTGGCTTAGCACACTTACACTATAACATATATCTACCATTGTCAATGTGGCATAGTTCAAAGTACCCACAAGGCTTTGATAACCTCTCACATCTTCTATGAGTTCTCCCTCATGTGAGTTCAATTTATGATCAACCTCCATTGGAGTACCTACAATCCTAAAATCTTGCATTTTGAACTTTGTCAATAAGTCTTTAATGTACTTCCTTTGAGTAAGATATAGTACCATGATCCTTGTAAACCACTTCCAACCCTAGGACGTATGTGAGTGACCCTAAGTCACTTATCTTAAACTCTTATTTCATCTGATCTTTGACTTTCTTGATTCCATCTACATCATTTCATGTTAGTATAATATCATCCACATACACACACAAATAGATGACTTCAGAATTACTCCTTTTTATGAATAGTGAGGGATCTACCTTGCTAGTTTGAAATCCTTTGTCCTGCAAGAATGAGACAAGCCTCTGATTCCAAGTCCTTGGGGCTTGTTTGAGTCCATATAAATATTTATTAGGTTTACACACATAATCAGGATATACATAATTCTCAAAACCAGGTGGTTGTGCCATGTGTACCTCTTATGTTATCCATCCATTAAGAAATGAATTTTTTACATCCAATTGAAGTATCTTCCAATTCTTGGAAGAGGCAATACTAAGTAGTAACCTAATTGTAGGCATCTTTGCCATTGGAGAGAAGGTCTCCTCATAATCAATTCCCTGAGTTTGTGCAAAGCCTTTTGCCATAAACCTTGCCTTGTACTTGTTAATGGAGCCATCTGAGTTCTTCTTCAATTTGTAAATCCATGTTGAGCCTATTGCTTTCATTGATGGAGACTTGGGAACCAAATCCCAAGTGTTATTCTCCTCAAGAGCTTCAATTTCTTCTTCCATTGCATGCCTCCATTTTGTTTTCTTCTTTGCTTCCTCAAATGTTTAGGGTTCCTCTTGATTTATGTCCTGTGCTAGATAGATTGAATGTTTAATGACTAGAGAAGTATCAAACCCATACCTTTCTGGTTTTCTTTTCTCCCTCATGGACCTTCTTAGGCCATGATGTGATGATTCTGCCTCTTGTCCAAGTTCCTGCATTTTTGTTTTAGCTTTAGACTTCCACATTTTGAGTTTTTCATACTGAGTTGCTTCATCATCTTCTGAGGTATCCTGCTCTTCAAATTTAAGAGGATTATCCTTAACAAGTTTTGGAAAATCTTCTTCAAAATCATAAGGTAAGTCGAGCTTTCTACATGATCTTCATAGCAAGAACTATTCTCATCAAATACTACATCTCTACTCACCAAGAATCCTTTGGTTGTTGGGTTGTATATTCTTTGGTTGTTGGGTTGTATAATCTATAGCCCTTTTGATTGTTGTCATATCCAATGAATACACACCTTTCTACTTTGGGATCCATCTTCCCTCTAACCTATGAAGGAACATGAGCAAAAGAAATACATCCAAAAATCTTACAATGATCTAGGCTTGGCCTTCTTCCATTCCAAGCCTCATATGGTGTCATGCCATCAAGTGATTTTGAAGGTAACCTGTTAATCAAATAAGTGGCTGTGGATATAGCCTCAGCCCATAAGTAATTAGGTAAGTGCTTCTCATTTAACATAGATCTTGCAGCTTCAACAATTGTTCTATTCCTTCTTTCTCCCACTCCATTTTGCTCAGGAGTGTACCTTGTAGTGATCTCTCTTTTGATTCGTCTTTTTTGAAGAAATGAGTCAAATTCATGGGAGAAGTACTCTCCCCCTCCATCTAACCTTAGCATTTTTAATGTCTTACTTGTTTGATTCTACACAAGAGTCAAATATCTTTTGAAGCATGAAAAGACTTCATCTTTGTGTTTCATAAAGTATAATATAGTCCATCTACTGCAATCATCAATGAAGGAGACATAATACCTTGATCCAGATATTGAAGCATCCTTGCTAGGTCCCCATACATCAGTATGAACCAAATCCAAGAGATCTCCATGCATATATCCTTTCTTCATGAATGGTAACCTATGAGAATTTCCAAATTGACATGCAATACACTTATAAATCATGTGTTGTTTTGATAAGTTAGGGAGTCCAAGTACACTTTGGTCCCTGCAAATTTGCTTTAATGATCTTTCACCAATATGTGCTAACCTTTTGTGCCATACTTCCAATTCTGTGAGTGTTTGACTACCATAATTAAAGAGAGAAATGTTTCTAGTATCTTGTAATTCAAATGTGAACAATCTACCTATCTTTTAACCCTTTGCAATTCTCTTGAATCCTTGACTTGGATCTTCAACAATTGCTCTTGCTTTTGTGAACTTAGCCTGTTTGCCTTTTTCCACAATCTATCCTACACTTATCAAATTCTTTGTGATGGTAGGGACATAGAGTACCTTGCTAAGTAAGTTGATATTTCCATCAGGTGCTTTCACATTTTCTATCTTTTCCACCAAATGCCTTGTATCATCACCTGTCTGCACTTCATGCTTCTTCATTGGATCTTCTAAATTTGATAGGAGTGCCACATTTCTTGCCACATGATTGGAGCAACCTGAATCTATGTAGAAAACATGCTCATCAGATTTACCTTGTGGCATGGCCATATTCATGATTAGCAATGAGTCCTCTTGATTTGAGTCTTCTGTGTAGTTATTGAAGTCTCTTCTTCCCCTATTGCCTCCTTGATAGTTTGAATGGTAGTAGTTGTTATGGTAGCCATTGAAGTTGTTGTTCCTTCCTCTAGAGTAGCCATAACTTCCTCTATTGTATCCTCTACCTCTTTGATTCCTGGAATTCCTAAAGCAATTTTCAATTGTATGATTAGTTAATCCACAAATAGAGCATGAATTAGAGTCTTGGGATCCCTCCCCTCCTTGCCATCCTATTGGAACTCAAGGTCAAGCATAAAACATGGAAGCACATCAAAGAAGTGGACATAGAAGAAGAGAGCAAGTAGGGAGCTCCAAGAAGTGTACGTCAAATTTTCAGAAGAATCCCCTACAAAAATAGTGATTTTCATCACTAAAAACCATTGTAAATACCATTATCTATTTTTATAATTCCATTTTTTTCAAGCCGAGGAGTCCTCGATCTTGAGGAGTATTAGAAGTACCATCGTACCAATTTTCATAATTTTTAGACTTCGTTTGAGCCCTCAAATAAGCCCTGGAACGTAATTTTTAACTATGCCGGAAACTAGGTCTGGACAGGGCCAAAACTACTCAAAAAACTATAAAAAGAGCTAGAGAGCTCATTTTTGAGGTTAGCTTGTTTAGAGAATAGGGCTTTTGTAAGAGAACTCTTTTGCAATCTAAGCTTTCCATTGTTCCTCTCTTTGATCTTACCTTGTGCACGTGTGTGTGTATGTGTGTGCATGCTTGTGTGCTTTCACTCACGCACTTGTGACTTCACTTGCTCGTGGTCTTCATACCGGTCCTCACATCTCCGGGGATTGACAAGTAAAGGAGGTTGTGCTTACGCTTGAGCTACACCAAATTTTGGCGTTGTCGGGAAGAAGGAGGTCGTGGCGGGAAGCCGGCGCGTGGGGTTGGATCAGGCCCCGCTCTGGTGCGCCATTCCCGCTGTCCTGCGAGCGGCGTCTGCGCGCTGGGCGCCTCGCCTGTGCTCTCCGGAGCGTGCGCGATCCTCGTGGGGTCCCTTGCCCCTCGGAAGTATCGAGACGTGGGACCGTGGGCGTCGGAAAGATACGATCGGATACCGCAGTGATACACGTGATGAAAAATGAAACTGAAGCCTCCAATAAAATGAATGATACAAAAATAGGCCGCTACAGTGCGGGCCGACGATACAATAAAACCGCTACAGTGTGGTGCGATGATACGATATAAACGTCGCCGCTACAGTGCGGGCCGGCTAGTGTATACTAGATCCCTCGCTACAGTGCAAGAAATCGCCTACGGGATTCCGCTTCGGTCTTCGCAGTCCAAGCTTTTCTTCTAGGTCTTCACTTCGGTCCGCTCTTTACTTCAGGTATCCTCAACAGTAGCCTCCCTTCTCTTTACTTCAGATAATCAGAAACTGCAATAAACCTGGAGGTGACAATCCACGAGCAAGATCCATAGGGTGGGGATACTCTTTTCTTCAATCTTCAATCACTTTCTATACTTCATAAACCTGCATGAACCTGGAGGTGACAATCCACGAGCAAGATCCACGGGGTAGGGCATAAAACATGTTAGTACATTTTGAAACTGGAAAACTTAGATGAAAAAATGCTAAGTTAAAACAATATCGCTCTTTCTCTTGTTTTTTGGTAACAACACTAAAGCATTTCTCTTTAAATCTCCTCATTCAAGACATGTCTCAGGTTTTCATTTTATATTACTTATACCCCAATAAATCCCTTTTCATGTAACAATTGGCACCATGATTTATGAGCGTCTAGAGATAATCGTTTAAAAGAATCCCAAAGTATTTGTTTCTTAAGACTATTTTCATAGAACTTGAGGTTCTTTGGGTTTTTAAAACTTTCCATTTGAATCAAAATCGTATGTGAATTAATCTCTCTCTTTCTCTCTCATATAATCTCTCTCCACAGACAATTTTACGTGCGCTGCTGACTGTGTGCCGCCCTTTTGGGTCTCTCTCTCTCTTCTCTCTCTATATGTCTGTCTGCATCGATGTGAAGATCTCTCTCCATGTCAGCCTACAAATATCTCTCCACCGACTCTTTGTCTGCCGCCTTATCTATCTCTGCAGCACGCACAATAGCGTCAATAGAACATCAGATTTCTCTATCTCTACACCATCATCATCGCGCGACAGTAGCCATCTCCTCCGTTGACAACCTGCAGCCAATAGCGCTCTCTCTCTCCTCTATACATATCTGCGTGCACCAACGTGAAGATAGCCTTAATCTCTCTCCATGTTAGCTACTACGCTCCCGTCGACTCTTTCTCTGCCGCCAACGTTCTGGAGTAGCCGACAGTGCCGCCGTCGTCCATGATTTCAGCAGCACACGCCTACTCTCTCTCTCCTGACCGAATTTCCTCCCTTCTCTCTCTCTCGTGGCGCCAACGGGCTGCGGCACTCTCTTCATCTCTCTCTCTAGCGCAATCATTGGGAGCCTCCGACGTTCTCTCTTTCTCTCTCTAACCCACGTTGTGACGTCAACCACTCTGCGTGTAGCGCTCCGACAGCGATGCTTCTGCCACTGACTAATCAAGTCTCTCTCCTCCCGAAATTCTCTACGGTCGCCAATGATCTCTGCCTACGCCGCCTTTGGCTCTCTTTCTACACACAAGCAAGCAGACCAGGATTTCCCTCTTCAATTTCGTGACACGCCGCAGTCGAGAGCTCTCTCTGGCCTCACGCATCCTACGTTCCTTTTTATCGAGTTCTAATGAATCAACAGAACAAATCTAGCATCGCACGTCTCTCTTGCCGTTTTTCTCTTCCTCTCTCATGGCATGGTAATAGAGGGTAAAACAAAAACATGACCAAGCAAGAATAGACAAGGAGCATACCTGGAGGTGACAATCCAGGAGCAAGATCCACGGGGTAGGGAAGAAACAAATGAATTAGCACTTATTTATAGGCCCCTCCTTGGACTCTCTTCTAGAACGTTCCCACCTCCTCAATTAACTTTCTAGTTTCGGCGATATTTTAATTTTTCCATAAACTATGGTTTCGGTTTCACACTGTATATTTACATTTTAATGGGTTTTTAAGGTTTGGCCTACAGAAACCGCCATTTCCAAGGGTCTGACCTAGGGTTTTTGGTCGAAAAAAGTAAGGGTTTGCTCACAATTATCTTAAACTCACCAATTCATGGGTTTATTTACAGATTGGACCTAAACGCCAAGGGTTTCCAAGGGTTCAAGTCCGGTTTTCAGGGGTTCTGAGGGTCAAACCTACGTTTTCATGGGTCAAATGTCAGTTATTTTTACACACACGTCTAAGATACATCTCAAACATGTTTCCGCATCGCACAGTCAATCAATTCGGTCTAAATTATGCATGAAATATACCACTCTTTAGTCAAAACATCACACAAAAAACTTAAAACCAATGCACTTTTGAAAAAAGTTAGTGCACACTCCCTGCGGGATTTCATCCCGACATTCGCCCCCGCCAAACCTGCACATCGTCCTGATGGACCAACCTGCAAGATCCAACAGAAGAGTATCAGGGTTCTTTTAAAATCTCTTTACACTTTTTATCTTTTTCTTTTCAAAACTCAAATCATGATCTCATGCAATCATGCAATTTTTATAAAGATTGGTATGAATTTTAGAAAATTAGGTAGATTCAAGCTTCATAAACATCATATTATGTTTCTACGTCTGCAATCTGACAAGTAATCACATGAATAAATTGTCAGCTTTCTAGATCTTTTGTTCGTTCAACTGGTTCAGATCCAACTGCTCATTCTAAGTACTAGCATATACATATGTTTCTACTAACTTAGTTTGTAGAATATACCTCGATTCCTACTATTTATCTCCTACTTGTCCAGCTCTCCATTAGATCTTTCTTTCTTTTTCTTTTTCTTTTTCCTTTTTCTTTTCCTTTTTCTTTTCCTATTCATCTCAGCTCAGCATTTCTTTTTATCTTTTATTTTTCACAAATCGGCCTATGTCAAAATCGGGTGCGACTCATGGACTTGTCCGCCCGGCCAAGTTTACCCCACCTGTCTACCGACCCGACATAGCACACGACATACACAACATCAGCCCTGCATGAAATCGACATCAGCTCGTGGCTTTGACCACCCGATCAGAGTGACTCCACCCGCCTACCGACCCATACAGGCGCATGACAATAGATAGGTCAGGCCTACGACGAAACTAGCTACGGCTCGTGGCCTTGATCACCCGACCAAGGTGGTTCCACCCGCCTACTAGCCCATCGTAGCGCACCAACAACATACACGCACATATAAGCTGGCATGAGTATGAATGTTTCTTTATAAATCATGATCCATATGGAGGTAAGATCTCATAAGAAACAAATAGTAAGATCCAAAGTTTCCCACTTCACTAAGTGTTCAAATCAATAAACATATACATGCACTCGGTCTAAGCATGCCATCACATTCCCAAGCTTTCACTCCAAAAATCTCTAGTCTGCTAACTGATCTCATTCATATATATTCCTAGTCACTCATGCTTCATGCAAACCCATAATAAATATTTGTTATCTTCATTCTACTCTCCCTGTCCGCAACCACTTTCTCAACGTATCCGAATCTCGAGATCACTTCTTCTAAAAGGAATTTACATACATTATAAGTAGTCTTCGTACGAAGAGCTCGACCTTCCACATGGTTGGTCAAGTCCTCTCTAGCAAGTACAATGTATCTCATCTTATCTATCCCTTTGGGCATGGTTACAAGATCGACCACCCACTTGTAATGGATACAAGGAGGGTAGGTCGGATGTAACGGGTCTCTGTGCCTAACTGAAGAATGCACCTGGCATGTAGCACAAGTATCTACAAAGCCTCTCACACTCACATAAATCCCTGGCCACCAGTAGGCTTCCCTAATCTGCTCATATGTAGCATAAAATCCTTTGTGACCTGCCCATAAGGTCTCATGCATCTCTCTCATAACTTTGCTCTGAAGACTCCTCGAACTCAATACTCTCTGTGGACTCTTTACCTTGCCCTTAGCGTGTCGCCAAATAAGCCCGTCCTTCAAGAAAAAGTTGTAAGAATTTTTCCTAATGGATCTATACTTATTTGTGGACCAGCCTGGAGAAGGTTTCAGAGTACTCAGATATCTCCCTATATCTCTCCACTCGCCATCATACTCATTCTCTCGGAACTGCTCATATGCATATACCAATGGATCGTATCTTATCATATGTATATCCCTTTCTACCTCATCATCATCATCAGACTCATCATCGAATTTCGCTCTTGAAAGCATATCAGCAACTATATTCAACTTCCCAGCTATGTGTACAAATGCAGGGTTTATAAACTTTATATAAGAGATCCATCTAAGCATAGCAATATCCGGAGATGAACAATTTGCAATCATGCCAATCAGTGGAAGACAGTCAGTCTCAACTATCACATTCGCCCCAATGAAATACTCTTTATCGCTCTTTAAAGAAGTCACTAATCCCCATAACTCTCTCTTAATCTGCGGATATTTTCTTTGGGTATCATGTAGGATCTTAGCACCAAAGCGCACTGCATATCTCTGCCCCTCATCATCATCTTGCCCTATGACCCAGCCTATGCCAATAGGACTGGTATCAACGGTCAAAATGATAGGTCTCTGACCTGAATAGTCAACACGCTTCAGAATCAGAGCTTCAATTAGCAACTGCTTCAGTTTACGCATAGCTCTCGACTGTTTCTCTGTCCATAGAAACTTCTTTCTCTTTCTCAGGAGATCATATAAGGGGTTCGCAATGTGAGCAAAGTGAGGAATCCATATCACATAGAATACACAGGCTCCTAGAAACCTTCTCACCTCACTGACATTACGACACACTTCAAAGATCCTGCTAATGGCCTCAACTTTCTGCGGGTATGGCTTGCGGCCATAATGTCCACACAGATGTCCTACAATGAGGACCTCATCAACGCCGAAAACCGATTTCTCTAAAGAAAGTGTTAGCCCCACATCTTCAAACCTCTCAAAGATCTTCTCACAATCAGCAATATGATCTCTCACAAACTTTCTACATCCTGAAGCATCTAAACTCACATCTTTCACTCTTTCCTCACATCCCTTTATTGGAACATCATCAATGAATGGCATAGTCACAGATGGTATAAAGTCTCGTAAAACGAGATTCATGGCATTCATCATGTGAGCCACAGAATTCATCGCTCCCTACGGCAAAGTACACATGCGTACAAGGCCCAGTGGAGTCCTCATGGTCGTAATGTCTCTACTCTCCATAGCCAACTGAAACTGGTCATAACCTGAATATAGGTCCCCCATAGAGTATATGGAATGCCCAGCAAATGCTTCAGCAAACTCATCCACTATGGGTCCTGTCCCTATATTTCTAATTGTGACTTTATTGACAGGTTGCAGATCCTGAATGAAACGAAGCTTCCCATTTTTCTTAGGCACAGTAAACCACCTATTCGAATATGGAGCCGAGGAGGGTTCCAATATCCGCATGGAAATCTTTTCCTTCAGCAGCCTCATCAGCTCAGGTAAGTGAGCTTTTGGGACTGGTATAGGCCGGATATTCCATGGTATATGTGGCACTGTAAATATAATCATAGGAGATACTTGTTTCGGATCTACGCACCCTATCTCATGTGGGAAAAGTGCAAACGCTTTTTCGTGTTTCTTGATGGCTTCAATAAATTTCTTTTTCTCTTCTTCTCTCAGGAATGGTTTTTCTCCAAACTTGATCTCTTTAATAGTCTCATCAGTAAAATGATGCCCTATGAGCTCTCTTCGTCTCAGCATAGGGTCATCTGACACTCGCAGATATTTCTCATGACTATCTTCTGGCAATGGTTGAGCTATAGGCTTCACTTTCTTATCCACAGTCTTATACTTCGTATTTACATTTACTTCATGCTCTCTCATAAACTCCTTAATCATCTCATACTCTTGGATAGAGCTGAGCATAATGATCTCTGATTTCTCATTTTTCTCAAATGCCTTCTCAAGCTCTTCCAGAGTAGTCGAACTTCTCTCCAACTGGATCACATCTTCAATCTTCTCATCAGGTAACATCATTCCTAAATGCTTATAGTGTCTCTCATGAACTTTTCTGAATTTATTTGAAACATTTTCTTTCTGTAAGCATAACAACTTGAATGCAGATGAATAAACGGAAAAGCTTTCAAAAGTATGTACAAAGTCATGCGAGACATCAAACCAACTCCCACTGTTGTCTCGCTCAACAGTGGATCCTAACAGAAATTTTGATAAACAGAAGCTCCATACTCTCCAACAGGCATACACTCATCATGGTCATGTGAATTAATAGGTTTCTTTCTTATATTCTTTCTATTCCTGGAGTGATTTGGACACACAATCATCACTTGCAAAGAATGTAGACCAGATCTAGAACGGATTCGTGCATAGGCAGATCCATCATCCATGGCCTTAGTCTCCATTCTTACCTCAGCTATAAAGGGCTGCCCAAGGATAGCCTCATATGAACAATGGTCCTGGACAAAGAAGTGAAATTCCTCAGAAATCCCACCTATGGTCACAGGCACAAAGGCGCATGCCCCAAGCAGTGCTCCTGAACCATTATCCGCTGTCCTCATCCTCCATCCATGATCTTTATCAATCGGCCATCTAAACTTATCATAGAGCTTCTTAGAAATCACATTTATTTCTGACCCTGAGTCAATCAAGGCCAGAGCAAAACATGACTCCTCGTTGCTCCCTAACTTCACCTTTATCTCTGGAGTTCCTCTTGCCCAAAAGGTCCTGCTAAACTCACTTTCTGTCTTCCTCATCTCATCATCAGGTATTATAGGACCTAGAGAATTTTTATGAAACCTGGCAACCTCATCATCATCATCATCATCATCAGATGTATCACTCAATGTAACTGCTTCATTTGTCACTTGAATATCTTCAGGTGCTTCTTCCATCTCTACATCTTCACGTAGTGGAAACCTTTTTCTCTTAACCAGCTTTATGAAACTGTCCTTGAACTCAGGCTTCGCTATGGAGAAGACCTGCTCCAAGGACATGGTCACTTGGCTCTTCAGTAAAATGTCATTTAATATCTCTCTTGCATCATTTTTCCTTTCCAACTCAGAGATTAATACAGCCTTTGGAGTTCTCTTCTTTTTCTTCTTCTTTTCTTTGTCAGCCTCTTGAATACTTTCTTGAATTTCATCTTTCTTTTGAACCGGTTCAGGTTCTTTCTCTTTCTCTTTAGTCAGTTCTTGAATCTTAGTTGGCCCAACCGGCCTCTTTCCCTCTCTTATCTCTTTCTTCTTTGCCTCTTCCTTTGAAACAACAGGCTCTTTGAATTGTACTTTCTTTTCTGGCTCTTTAGCCTTTTCTTCGGCCTCTTGGCTTTGCTTTCTGGTCACTCTTCTTTCTGGCTCAGTCTCTTCCTGACTCTCATCCCTTTTCCTCTTTTCCTCCACATTGGCTATATGGGAATAGACCGAGGATTCATCAACAGGAGACTTCCAGGCAGTCTTCTGCATAATGGCATCCCTAGCCCTCACTAAAGCCTCTATGGAATAATTTCTTTGGGGTCGAGGTCTAGGCACTTTTTCATCTTCCTCCTCTACAAGCTCTAACCGTGCAGCTGATGTACTTGCATTATTGCCAGATAAATCTTCATAAAACTTCTTCATTCCCCCCTTTCCCCAATTCACAGGTAGAGGAAGGCGGGTCCTGAAGTCACATAACTTCTTATCGATATCTATCACCAGTTGATGCTCTTTTGCTAGCTTAAGCTCTTCACAGGCATATGAAAAGTGCTCTTGTGCATCGCACCATACACATCTCTTAGCCCCTCCAAACCCACCAGTCACTCGTCTCTCAAAATGTCCAGTGTTTCTTTGAAATGTGGTTTGTACTGGTGGTGGAGGTATCTGTTGGGCAACAGGCTGCACTAGAGGTGCAGGCTGTGGCATCACATAGCCTTGCATATTTGGAATGGGCATAGTGCCTCTCTGTAATGTATCTACATAACTCGTACTCGCCTGAGGAGGAGTGGGGTCTTGATATCCCATGGAATTAACTTTATTGTGAATACTCTCCATTTCTTTTGACATAGACGCTTGCATCGTAATAAGATTCTCTATCTGTCGACTGAGAATCTCAACCTGTAGCTCCATTGGCGATCGCGAAGTGGATGCAACATTAGCAAAAGCTAACGTTGCAGGCACATTAGGAATTGCCGGAAGTGGAGCTTCCCTAGGCGGTTGTGGTGTTACCACTGCAGGTCTATCGTATAACACCGCCTGGCGTTGCCTCATTTGGGCAATCGCTTCTACCTCTCTCCTCACTACACCCCAATCTTCAGTCAATCCAAATCTCTTCCCAGGCTCTTCAATCTGTCCGATGCCGAGGTTCTTGTCTCTTTCCTCAAGGAGTAGGTGACGCGATGAGGATCACCGGGCAACCGCCTCGCTTCACGTCGGGTTCAGGTGTCGGGAAGAAGGAGGTCATGGCGGGAAGCCGGCGTGTGGGGTTGCATCAGGCCCCGCTCTGGTGCGCCGTTCTCGCTGTCCTGTGAGCGGCGTCTGCGCGCTGGGCACCTCGCCTGTGCTCTCCGGAGCGTGCGCGATCCTCGTGGGGTCCCTTGCCCCTCAGAAGTATCGAGACGTGGGACCGTGGGCGTCGGAAAGATACGATCGGATACCGCAGTGATACACGTGATGAAAAATGAAACTGAAGCCTCCAATAAAATGAATGATACAAAAATAGGCCGCTACAGTGCGGGCCGACGGTACAATAAAACCGCTACAGTGCGGTGCGATGATACGATATAAACGCCACCCCTACAGTGCGGGCCGGCTAGTGTATACTAGATCCCTCGCTACAGTGCGAGAAATCACCTACGGGATTCCGCTTCGGTCTTCGCAGTCCAAGCTTTTCTTCTAGGTCTTCACTTTGGTCCGCTCTTTACTTCAGGTATCCTCAACAGTAGCCTCCCTTCTCTTTACTTCAGATAATCAGAAACCGCAATAAACCTGGAGGTGACAATCCACGAGCAAGATCCATAGGGTGGGGATACTCTTTTCTTCAATCTTCAATCACTTTCTATACTTCATAAACCTGCATGAACCTGGAGGTGACAATCCACGAGCAAGATCCACGGGGTAGGGCATAAAACATGTTAGTACATTTTGAAACTGGAAAACTTAGATGAAAAAATGCTAAGTTAAAACAATATCGCTCTTTCTCTTGTTTTTTGGTAACAACACTAAAGCATTTCTCTTTAAATCTCCTCATTCAAGACATGTCTCATGTTTTCATTTTATATTACTTATACCCCAATAAATCCCTTTTCATGTAACAATTGGCACCATAATTTATGAGCGTCTAGAGATAATCGTTTAAAAGAATCCCAAAGTATTTGTTTCTTAAGACTATTTTCATAGAACTTGAGGTTCTTTGGGTTTTTAAAACTTTCCATTTGAATCAAAATCGTATGTGAATTAATCTCTCTCTTTCTCTCTCATATAATCTCTCTCCACAGACAATTTTACGTGCGCTGCTGACTGTGTGCCGCCCTTTTGGGGCTCTCTCTCTCTCTTCTCTCTCTATATGTCTGTTTGCATCGATCTGAAGATCTCTCTCCATGTCAGCCTACAAATCTCTCTCCATCGACTCTTTGTCTGCCGCCTTATCTATCTCTGCAGCATGCACAATAGCGTCAATAGAACATCAGATTTCTCTATCTCTACACCATCATCATCGCGCGACAGTAGCCATCTCCTCCGTTGACAACCTGCAGCCAATAGCGCTCTCTCTCTCCTCTATACATATTTGCGTGCACCAACCTGAAGATAGCCTTAATCTCTCTCCACGTCAGCTACTACGCTCCCGTCGACTCTTTCTCTGCCGCCAACGTTCTGGAGTAGCCGACAGTGCCGCCGTCGTCCATGATTTCAGCAGCACACGCCTACTCTCTCTCTCCCGACCGAATTTCCTCCCTTCTCTCTCTCTCTCGTGGCGCCAGCGGGCTGCGGCACTCTCTTCATCTCTCTCTCCAGCGCAATCATTGGGAGCCTCCGACGTTCTCTCTTTCTCTCTCTAACCCACGTTGTGACGTCAACCACTCTGCGTGTAGCGCTCCGACAGTGATGCTTCTGCCACCGACTAATCAAGTCTCTCTCCTCCCGAAATTCTCTGCGGTCGCCAATGATCTCTGCCTACGCCGCCTTTGGCTCTCTCTCTACACACAAGCAAGCAGACCAGGATTTCCCTCTTCAATTTCGTGACACGCCGCAGTCGAGAGCTCTCTCTGGCCTCACGCATCCTACGTTCCCTTTTATCGAGTTCTAATGAATCAACAAAACGAATCTAGCATCGCACGTCTCTCTTGCCAGTTTTCTCTTTCTCTCTCATGGCATGGTAATAGAGGGTAAAACAAAAACATGACCAAGCAAGAATAGACAAGGAGCATACCTGGAGGTGACAATCCACGAGCAAGATCCACGGGGTAGGGAAGAAACAAATGAATTAGCACTTATTTATAGGCCCCTCCTTGGACTCGCTTCTAGAACGTTCCCACCTCCTCAATTAACTTTCTAGTTTCGGCGATATTTTAATTTTTCCATAAACTATGGTTTCGGTTTCACACTGTATATTTACATTTTAATGGGTTTTTAAGGTTTGGCCTACAGAAACTGCCATTTCCAAGGGTTTGACCTAGGGTTTTTGGTCGGAAAAAGTAAGGGTTTGCTCACAATTATCTTAAAGTCACCAATTCATGGGTTTATTTACAGATTGGACCTAAACACCAAGGGTTTCCAAGGGTTCAAGTCCGGTTTTCAGGGGTTCTGAGGGTCAAACCTACGTTTTCATGGGTCAAATGTCAGTTATTTTTACACACACGTCTAACATACATCTCAAACATGTTTCCGCATCGCACAGTCAATCAATTCGGTCTAAATTATGCATGAAATATACCACTCTTTAGTCAAAACATCACACAAAAAACTTAAAATCAATGCACTTTTGAAAAAAGTTAGTGCACACTCCCTGCAGGATTTCATCCCGACAGCGCCGTTGTCGGGGAGAGAGCTTCGAGGACGAGCGTTGTGATGGTAAGATCATAGATTTGCGATGTTGGAAGGTAAAAAAATTATCATTTTTGTTCATTTTCTGATTTTTCTTCTTCATCTTCATCATCATCACCATCTCCATCTTCTTCCATCTTCTTCGTCATAGAAATTTCTTGTTTTTTAGTGCATTTTCACCATTTTCATCCCATTTTTCATGCATTATTGTGTGAGGAGGAGTTAAGAAGTGCAAGAGAGTGCAAGCGCTGTGTTTTTTCATGATTTTCTGCACATACGGAGCTCGCCATTGCTCGGCGCTCAGAAATTCGAAGTTCCCGCCAAAAAACACGATTCTGTGATGAAAATCGCGATTCTGTGAAAATTCAATTTTTTTTGAAAATCGCGATTTTCTGTTTCCCGCCTAAAAGCCTTTTGAAAAGAACACGATTATGTGGTCATTCTCAGAATCGCGATTTTGTGGTTGTGCTCAAAATCGTGATTCTCACAAATCACGATTTTTAGCAAAAAAAAACACGATTCTGAGAAAACACGATTCTATGGTTGTGCTCAAAATCGCGATTCTCTAAATTTTTGGAAACCACGATTCTCTGAGACAAAATCGCGATTCTCTAGAACGCGATTCTCTAAGACACGATTCTCTAAAACACGATTCTCTGTTGGCAATCGCGATTTTCATGTCAAAAACACGATTCTGAGACAAAATCGCGATTTTCAAAACACGATTTTGTGAAATCACAATTTTGTGAAAACACGATTCTCTGCTCAAAATCGTGATTCTCAAAAACACAATTCTCTGCTCAAAATTGCGATTTTCAAAACACGATTTTGTGAAATCACGACTTTGTGAAAACACGATTCTGTGAACCACGATTCTGTGAAAACACGATTTTGTGAAAACACGATTCTCTGCTCAAAATCGCGATTCTCAAAAACACGATTCTCTGTTCAAAATCGCGATTTTCAAAACACGATTTTGTGAAAACACGATTTTGTGAAAACATGATTTTGTGAAAACACGATTCTCAAGGTACAAAATCGCGATTCTTTGATTTCACACAATCGCGATTCTCTTGAAGTTCACAAAATTGCAATTTTTTCCAAAAGGTCCTGTTTGCCTGTTTTGACCCTTAGGAGCGTGATTTGACATAACTTTTTCATCCAAAGTCCATTTTTTGAGCTCTATAGCTCTTTGGAAAGCTCGTTTTGAATCCTACACGGCTCGTTTTGGGCAATCGCTTCTACCTCTCTCCTCACTACACCCCAATCTTCAGTCAATCCAAATCTCTTCCCAGGCTCTTCAATCTGTCCGATGCCGAGGTTCTTGTCTCTTTCCTCAAGGAGTAGGTGACGCGATGAGGATCACCGGGCAACCGCCTCGCTTCACGTCGGGTTCAGGTGTCGGGAAGAAGGAGGTCATGGCGGGAAGCCGGCGTGTGGGGTTGCATCGGGCCCCGCTCTGGTGCGCCGTTCCCGCTGTCCTGCGAGCGGCGTCTGCGCGCTGGGCACCTTGCCTGTGCTCTCCGGAGCGTGCGCGATCCTCGTGGGGTCCCTTGCCCCTCGGAAGTATCGAGACGTGGGACCGTGGGTGTCGGAAAGATACGATCGGATACCGCAGTGATACACGTGATGAAAAATGAAACTGAAGCCTCCAATAAAATGAATGATACAAAAATAGGCCGCTACAGTGCGGGCCGACGGTACAATAAAACCGCTACAGTGCGGTGCGATGATACGATATAAACGCCGCCGCTACAGTGCGGGCCGGCTAGTGTATACTAGATCCCTCGCTACAGTGCGAGAAATCGCCTACGGGATTCCGCTTCGGTCTTCGCAGTCCAAGCTTTTCTTCTAGGTCTTCACTTTGGTCCGCTCTTTACTTCAGGTATCCTCAACAGTAGCCTCCCTTCTCTTTACTTCAGATAATCAGAAACCGCAATAAACCTGGAGGTGACAATCCACGAGCAAGATCCATAGGGTGGGGATACTCTTTTCTTCAATCTTCAATCACTTTCTATACTTCATAAACCTGCATGAACCTAGAGGTGACAATCCACGAGCAAGATCCACGGGGTAGGGCATAAAACATGTTAGTACATTTTGAAACTGGAAAACTTAGATGAAAAAATGCTAAGTTAAAACAATATCGCTCTTTCTCTTGTTTTTTGGTAACAACACTAAAGCATTTCTCTTTAAATCTCCTCATTCAAGACATGTCTCATGTTTTCATTTTATATTACTTATACCCCAATAAATCCCTTTTCATGTAACAATTGGCACCATAATTTATGAGCGTCTAGAGATAATCGTTTAAAAGAATCCCAAAGTATTTGTTTCTTAAGACTATTTTCATAGAACTTGAGGTTCTTTGGGTTTTTAAAACTTTCCATTTGAATCAAAATCGTATGTGAATTAATCTCTCTCTTTCTCTCTCATATAATCTCTCTCCACAGACAATTTTACGTGCGCTGCTGACTGTGTGCCGCCCTTTTGGGGCTCTCTCTCTCTCTTCTCTCTCTATATGTCTGTCTGCATCGATCTGAAGATCTCTCTCCATGTCAGCCTACAAATCTCTCTCCATCGACTCTTTGTCTGCCGCCTTATCTATCTCTGCAGCATGCACAATAGCGTCAATAGAACATCAGATTTCCCTATCTCTACACCATCATCATCGCGCGACAGTAGCCATCTCCTCCGTTGACAACCTGCAGCCAATAGCGCTCTCTCTCTCCTCTATACATATCTGCGTGCACCAACTTGAAGATAGCCTTAATCTCTCTCCACGTCAGCTACTACGCTCCTGTCGACTCTTTCTCTGCCGCCAACGTTCTGGAGTAGCCGACAGTGCCGCCGTCGTCCATGATTTCAGCAGCACACGCCTACTCTCTCTCTCCCGACCGAATTTCCTCCCTTCTCTCTCTCTCTCGTGGCGCCAGCGGGCTGCGGCACTCTCTTCATCTCTCTCTCCAGCGCAATCATTGGGAGCCTCCGACGTTCTCTCTTTCTCTCTCTAACCCACGTTGTGACGTCAACCACTCTGCGTGTAGCGCTCCGACAGCGATGCTTCTGCCACCGACTAATCAAGTCTCTCTCCTCCCGAAATTCTCTGCGGTCGCCAATGATCTCTGCCTACGCCGCCTTTGGCTCTCTCTCTACACACAAGCAAGCAGACCAGGATTTCCCTCTTCAATTTCGTGACACGCCGCAGTCGAGAGCTCTCTCTGGCCTCACGCATCCTACGTTCCCTTTTATCGAGTTCTAATGAATCAACAGAACGAATCTAGCATCGCACGTCTCTCTTGCCATTTTTCTCTTCCTCTCTCATGGCATGGTAATAGAGGGTAAAACAAAAACATGACCAAGCAAGAATAGACAAGGAGCATACCTGGAGGTGACAATCCACGAGCAAGATCCACGGGGTAGGGAAGAAACAAATGAATTAGCAAGATCCATAGGGTGGGGATACTCTTTTCTTCAATCTTCAATAAACCTGGAGGTGACAATCCACGAGCAAGATCCATAGGGTGGGGATACTCTTTTCTTCAATCTTCAATCACTTTCTATACTTCATAAACGTGCATGAACCTGGAGGTGACAATCCACGAGCAAGATCCACGGAGTAGGGCATAAAACATGTTAGTACATTTTGAAACTGGAAAACTTAGATGAAAAAATGCTAAGTTAAAACAATATCGCTCTTTCTCTTGGTTTTTGGTAACAACACTAAAGCATTTCTCTTTAAATCTCCTCATTCAAGACATGTCTCATGTTTTCATTTTATATTACTTATACCCCAATAAATCCCTTTTCATGTAACAATTGGCACCATAATTTATGAGCGTCTAGAGATAATCGTTTAAAAGAATCCAAAGTATTTGTTTCTTAAGACTATTTTCATAGAACTTGAGGTTCTTTGGGTTTTTAAAACTTTCCATTTGAATCAACATCGTATGTGAATTAATCTCTCTCTTTCTCTCTCACATAATCTCTCTCCACAGAGAATTTTACGTGTGCTGCTGACTGTGTGCCGCCCTTTCGGGGCTCTCTCTCTCTTCTCTCTCTATATGTCTGTCTGCATCGATCTGAAGATCTCTCTCCATGTCAGCCTACAAATCTCTCTCCATCGACTCTTTGTCTGCCGCCTTATCTATCTCTGCAGCATGCACAATAGCGTCAATAGAACATCAGATTTCTCTATCTCTACACCATCATCATCGCGCGACAGTAGCCATCTCCTCCGTTGACAACCTGCAGCCAATAGCGCTCTCTCTCTCCTCTATACATATCTGCGTGCACCAACCTGAAGATAGCCTTAATCTCTCTCCACGTCAGCTACTACGCTCCCGTCGACTCTTTCTCTGCCGCCAACGTTCTGGAGTAGCCGACAGTGCCGCCGTCGTCCATGATTTCAGCAGCACATGCCTACTCTCTCTCTGCCGACCGAATTTCCTCCCTTCTCTCTCTCTCGTGGCGCCAGCGGGCTGCGGCACTCTCTTCATCTCTCTCTCCAGCGCAATCATTGGGAGCCTCCGACGTTCTCTCTTTCTCTCTCTAACCCACGTTGTGACGTCAACCACTCTGCGTGTAGCGCTCCGACAACGATGCTTCTGCCACCGACTAATCAAGTCTCTCTCCTCCCGAAATTCTCTACGGTCGCGAATGATCTCTGCCTACGCCGCCTTTGGCTCTCTCTCTACACACAAGCAAGCAGACCGGGATTTCCCTCTTCAATTTCGTGACACGCCGCAGTCGAGAGCTCTCTCTGGCCTCACGCATCCTACGTTCCCTTTTATCGAGTGTAATGAATCAACAGAACGAATCTAGCATCGCACGTCTCTCTTGCCATTTTTCTCTTCCTCTCTCATGGCATGGTAATAGAGGGTAAAACAAAAACATGACCAAGCAAGAATAGACAAGGAGCATACCTGGAGGTGACAATCCACGAGCAAGATCCACTGGGTAGGGAAGAAACAAATGAATTAGCACTTATTTATAGGCCCCTCCTTGGACTCGCTTCTAGAACGTTCCCACCTCCTCAATTAACTTTCTAGTTTCGGCGATATTTTAATTTTTCCATAAACTATGGTTTCGGTTTCACACTGTATATTTACATTTTAATGGGTTTTTAAGGTTTGGCCTACAGAAACTGCCATTTCCAAGGGTCTGACCTAGGGTTTTTGGTCGAAAAAAGTAAGGGTTTGCTCACAATTATCTTAAACTCACCAATTCATGGGTTTATTTACAGATTGGACCTAAACGCCAAGGGTTTCCAAGGGTTCAAGTCCGGTTTTCAGGGGTTCTGAGGGTCAAACCTACGTTTTCATGGGTCAAATGTCAGTTATTTTTACACACACGTCTAACATACATCTCAAACATGTTTCCGCATCGCACAGTCAATCAATTCGGTCTAAATTATGCATGAAATATACCACTCTTTAGTCAAAACATCACACAAAAAACTTAAAATCAATGCACTTTTGAAAAAAGTTAGTGCACACTCCCTGTAGGATTTCATCCCGACAGCGCCGTTGTCGGGGAGAGAGCTTGGAGGACGAGCGTTGTGATGGTAAGATCATAGATTTGCGATGTTGGAAGGTAAAAAAATTATCATTTTTGTTCATTTTCTGATTTTTCTTCTTCATCTTCATCATCATCACCATCTCCATCTTCTTCCATCTTCTTCGTCATAGAAATTTCTTGTTTTTTAGTGCATTTTCACCATTTTCATCCCATTTTTCATGCATTATTGTGTGAGGAGGAGTTAAGAAGTGCAAGAGAGTGCAAGCGCTGTGTTTTTTCATGATTTTCTGCACATACGGAGCTCGCCATTGCTCGGCGCTCAGAAATTCGAAGTTCCCGCCAAAAAACACGATTCTGTGATGAAAATCGCGATTCTGTGAAAATTCAAATTTTTTTGAAAATCGTGATTTTCTGTTTCCCGCCTAAAAGCCTTTTGAAAAGAACACGATTATGTGGTCATTCTCAGAATCGCGATTTTGTGGTTGTCCTCAAAATCGTGATTCTCACAAATCACGATTTTTAGCAAAAAAAAACACGATTCTGAGAAAACACGATTCTATGGTTGTGCTCAAAATCGCGATTCTCTAAATTTTTGGAAACCACGATTCTCTGAGACAAAATCGCGATTCTCTAGAACGCGATTCTCTAAGACACGATTCTCTAAAACACGATTTTCAAGAACACGATTCTCTGTTGGCAATCGCGATTTTCATGTCAAAAACACGATTCTGAGACAAAATCGCGATTTTCAAAACACGATTTTGTGAAATCACGATTTTGTGAAAACACGATTCTCTGCTCAAAATCGTGATTCTCAAAAACACAATTCTCTGCTCAAAATTGCGATTTTCAAAACACGATTTTGTGAAATCACGACTTTGTGAAAACACGATTCTGTGAACCACGATTCTGTGAAAACACGATTCTGTGAAAACACGATTCTCTGCTCAAAATCGCGATTCTCAAAAACACGATTCTCTGTTCAAAATCGCGATTTTCAAAACACGATTTTGTGAAAACACGATTTTGTGAAAACATGATTTTGTGAAAACACGATTCTCAAGGTACAAAATCGCGATTCTTTGATTTCACACAATCGCGATTCTCTTGAAGTTCACAAAATTGCAATTTTTTCCAAAAGGTCCTGTTTGCCTGTTTTGACCCTTAGGAGCCTGATTTGACATAACTTTTTCATCCAAAGTCCATTTTTTGAGCTCTATAGCTCTTTGGAAAGCTCGTTTTGAATCCTACACGGCTCGTTTTGGGCAATCGCTTCTACCTCTCTCCTCACTACACCCCAATCTTCAGTCAATCCAAATCTCTTCCCAGGCTCTTCAATCTGTCGGATGCCGAGGTTCTTGTCTCTTTCCTCAAGGAGTAGGTGACACGATGAGGATCACCGGGCAACCGCCTCGCTTCACGTCGGGTTCAGGTGTTGGGAAGAAGGAGGTCATGGCGGGAAGCCGGCGTGTGGGGTTGCATCAGGCCCCGCTCTGGTGCGCCGTTCCCGCTGTCCTGCGAGCGGAGTCTGCGCGCTGGGCACCTCGCCTGTGCTCTCCGGAGCGTGCGCGATCCTCGTGGGGTCCCTTGCCCCTCGGAAGTATCGAGACGTGGGACCGTGGGCGTCGGAAAGATACGATCGGATACCGCAGTGATACACGTGATGAAAAATGAAACTGAAGCCTCAAATAAAATGAATGATACAAAAATAGGCCGCTACAGTGCGGGCCGACGGTACAATAAAACTGCTACAGTGCGGTGCGATGATACGATATAAACGCCGCCGCTACAGTGCGGGCCGGCTAGTGTATACTAGATCCCTCGCTACAGTGCGAGAAATCACCTACGGGATTCCGCTTCGGTCTTCGCAGTCTAAGCTTTTCTTCTAGGTCTTCACTTTGGTCCGCTCTTTACTTCAGGTATCCTCAACAGTAGCCTCCCTTCTCTTTACTTCAGATAATCAGAAACCGCAATAAACCTGGAGGTGACAATCCACGAGCAAGATCCATAGGGTGGGGATACTCTTTTCTTCAATCTTCAATCACTTTCTATACTTCATAAACCTGCATGAACCTAGAGGTGACAATCCACGAGCAAGATCCACGGGGTAGGGCATAAAACATGTTAGTACATTTTGAAACTGGAAAACTTAGATGAAAAAATGCTAAGTTAAAACAATATCGCTCTTTCTCTTGTTTTTTGGTAACAACACTAAAGCATTTCTCTTTAAATCTCCTCATTCAAGACATGTCTCATGTTTTCATTTTATATTACTTATACCCCAATAAATCCCTTTTCATGTAACAATTGGCATCATAATTTATGAGCGTCTAGAGATAATCGTTTAAAAGAATCCCAAAGTATTTGTTTCTTAAGACTATTTTCATAGAACTTGAGGTTCTTTGGGTTTTTAAAACTTTCCATTTGAATCAAAATCGTATGTGAATTAATCTCTCTCTTTCTCTCTCATATAATCTCTCTCCACAGACAATTTTACGTGTGCTGCTGACTGTGTGCCGCCCTTTCGGGGCTCTCTCTCTCTTCTCTCTCTATATGTCTGTCTGCATCGATCTGAAGATCTCTCTCCATGTCAGCCTACAAATCTCTCTCCATCGACTCTTTGTCTGCCGCCTTATCTATCTCTGCAGCATGCACAATAGCGTCAATAGAACATCAGATTTCTCTATCTCTACACCATCATCATCGCGCGACAGTAGCCATCTCCTCCGTTGACAACCTGCAGCCAATAGCGCTCTCTCTCTCCTCTATACATATCTACGTGCACCAACCTGAAGATAGCCTTAATCTCTCTCCACGTCAGCTACTACGCTCCCGTCGACTCTTTCTCTGCCGCCAACGTTCTGGAGTAGCCGACAGTGCCGCCGTCATCCATGATTTCAGCAGCACATGCCTACTCTCTCTCTCCCGACCGAATTTCCTCCCTTCTCTCTCTCTCGTGGCGCCAGCGGGCTGCGGCACTCTCTTCATCTCTCTCTCCAGCGCAATCATTGGGAGCCTCCGACGTTCTCTCTTTCTCTCTCTAACCCACGTTGTGACATCAACCACTTTGCGTGTAGCGCTCCGACAACGATGCTTCTGCCACCGACTAATCAAGTCTCTCTCCTCCCGAAATTCTCTGCGGTCGCCAATGATCTCTGCCTACACCGCCTTTGGCTCTCTCTCTACACACAAGCAAGCAGACCGGGATTTCCCTCTTCAATTTCGTGACACGCCGCAGTCGAGAGCTCTCTCTGGCCTCACGCATCCTACGTTCCCTTTTATCGAGTTCTAATGAATCAACAGAACGAATCTAGCATCGCACGTCTCTCTTGCCATTTTTCTCTTCCTCTCTCATGGCATGGTAATAGAGGGTAAAACAAAAACATGACCAAGCAAGAATAGACAAGGAGCATACCTGGAGGTGACAATCCACGAGCAAGATCCACAGGGTAGGGAAGAAACAAATGAATTAGCACTTATTTATAGGCCCCTCCTTGGACTCGCTTCTAGAACGTTCCCACCTCCTCAATTAACTTTCTAGTTTCGGCGATATTTTAATTTTTCCATAAACTATGGTTTCGGTTTCACACTGTATATTTACATTTTAATGGGTTTTTAAGGTTTGGCCTACAGAAACTGCCATTTCCAAGGGTCTGACCTAGGGTTTTTGGTCGGAAAAAGTAAGGGTTTGCTCACAATTATCTTAAACTCACCAATTCATGGGTTTATTTACAGATTGGACCTAAACGCCAAGGGTTTCTAAGGGTTCAAGTCCGGTTTTCAGGGGTTCTGAGGATCAAACCTACGTTTTCATGGGTCAAATGTCAGTTATTTTTACACACACGTCTAACATACATCTCAAACATGTTTCCGCATCGCACAGTCAATCAATTCGGTCTAAATTATGCATGAAATATACCACTCTTTAGTCAAAACATCACACAAAAAACTTAAAATCAATGCACTTTTGAAAAAAGTTAGTGCACACTCCCTGCAGGATTTCATCCCAACAGCGCCGTTGCCGGGGAGAGAGCTTCGAGGACGAGCGTTGTGATGGTAAGATCGTAGATTTGCGATGTTGGAAGGTAAAAAAATTATCATTTTTGTTCATTTTCTTATTTTTCTTCTTCATCTTCATCATCATCACCATCTCCATCTTCTTCCATCTTCTTCGTCATAGAAATTTCTTGTTTTTTAGTGCATTTTCACCATTTTCATCCCATTTTTCATGCATTATTGTGTGAGGAGGAGTTAGGAAGTGCAAGAGAGTGCAAGCGCTGTGTTTTTTCATGATTTTCTGCACATACGGAGCTCGCCATTGCTCGGCGCTCAGAAATTCGAAGTTCCCGCCAAAAAACACGATTCTGTGATGAAAATCGCGATTCTGTGAAAATTCAATTTTTTTTGAAAATCGCGATTTTCTGTTTCCCGCCTAAAAGGCTTTTGAAAAGAACACGATTATGTGGTCATTCTCAGAATCGCGATTTTGTGGTTGTGCTCAAAATCGTGATTCTCACAAATCACGATTTTTAGCAAAAAAAAACACGATTCTGAGAAAACACGATTCTATGGTTGTGCTCAAAATCGCGATTCTCTAAATTTTTGGAAACCACGATTCTCTGAGACAAAATCGCGATTCTCTAGAACGCGATTCTCTAAGACACGATTCTCTAAAACACGATTTTCAAGAACACGATTCTCTGTTGGCAATCGCGATTTTCATGTCAAAAACACGATTCTGAGACAAAATCGCGATTTTCAAAACACGATTTTGTGAAATCACGATTTTGTGAAAACACGATTCTCTGCTCAAAATCGTGATTCTCAAAAACACAATTCTCTGCTCAAAATTGCGATTTTCAAAACACGATTTTGTGAAATCACGACTTTGTGAAAACATGATTCTGTGAACCACGATTCTGTGAAAACACGATTCTGTGAAAACACGATTCTCTGCTCAAAATCGCGATTCTCAAAAACACGATTCTCTGTTCAAAATCGCGATTTTCAAAACACGATTTTCTGAAAACACGATTTTGTGAAAACACGATTTTGTGAAAACATGATTTTGTGAAAACACGATTCTCAAGGTACAAAATCGCGATTCTTTGATTTCACACAATCGCGATTCTCTTGAAGTTCACAAAATTGCAATTTTTTCCAAAAGGTCCTGTTTGCCTGTTTTGACCCTTAGGAGCCTGATTTGACATAACTTTTTCATCCAAAGTCCATTTTTTGAGCTCTATAGCTCTTTGGAAAGCTCGTTTTGAATCCTACACGGCTCGTTTTGGGCAATCGCTTCTACCTCTCTCCTCACTACACCCCAATCTTCAGTCAATCCAAATCTCTTCCCAGGCTCTTCAATCTGTCCGATGCCGAGGTTCTTGTCTCTTTCCTCAAGGAGTAGGTGACGCGATGAGGATCACCGGGCAACCGCCTCGCTTTACGTCGGGTTCAGGTGTCGGGAAGAAGGAGGTCATGGCGGGAAGCCGGCGTGTGGGGTTGCATCAGGCCCCGCTCTGGTGCGCCGTTCCCGCTGTCGTGCGAGCGGCGTCTGCGCGCTGGGCACCTCGCCTGTGCTCTCCGGAGCGTGCACGATCCTCGTGGGGTCCCTTGCCCCTCGGAAGTATCGAGACGTGGGACCGTGGCGTCGGAAAGATACGATCGGATACCGCAGTGATACACGTGATGAAAAATGAAACTGAAGCCTCCAATAAAATGAATGATACAAAAATAGGCCGCTACAGTGCGGGCCGACGGTACAATAAAACCGCTACAGTGCGGTGCGATGATACGATATAAACGCCGCCGCTACACTGCGGGCCGGCTAGTGTATACTAGATCCCTCGCTACAGTGCGAGAAATCACCTACGGGATTCCGCTTCGGTCTTCGCAGTCCAAGCTTTTCTTCTAGGTCTTCACTTTGGTCCGCTCTTTACTTCAGGTATCCTCAACAGTAGCCTCCCTTCTCTTTACTTCAGATAATCAGAAACCGCAATAAACCTGGAGGTGACAATCCACGAGCAAGATCCATAGGGTGGGGATACTCTTTTCTTCAATCTTCAATCACTTTCTATACTTCATAAACCTGCATGAACCTGGAGGTGACAATCCACGAGCAAGATCCACGGGGTAGGGCATAAAACATGTTAGTACATTTTGAAACTGGAAAACTTAGATGAAAAAATGCTAAGTTAAAACAATATCGCTCTTTCTCTTGTTTGTTGGTAACAACACTAAAGCATTTCTCTTTAAATCTCCTCATTCAAGACATGTCTCATGTTTTCATTTTATATTACTTATACCCCAATAAATCCCTTTTCATGTAACAATTGGCACCATAATTTATGAGCGTCTAGAGATAATCGTTTAAAAGAATCCCAAAGTATTTGTTTCTTAAGACTATTTTCATAGAACTTGAGGTTCTTTGGGTTTTTAAAACTTTCCATTTGAATCAAAATCGTATGTGAATTAATCTCTCTCTTTCTCTCTCATATAATCTCTCTCCACAGACAATTTTACGTGCGCTGCTGACTGTGTGCCGCCCTTTCGGGGCTCTCTCTCTCTTCTCTCTCTATATGTCTGTCTGCATCGACCTGAAGATCTCTCTCCATGTCAGCCTACAAATCTCTCTCCATCGACTCTTTGTCTTCCGCCTTATCTATCTCTGCAGCATGCACAATAGCGTCAATAGAACATCAGATTTCTCTATCTCTACACCATCATCATCGCGCGACAGTAGCCATCTCCTCCGTTGACAACCTGCAGCCAATAGCGCTCTCTCTCTCCTCTATACATATCTACGTGCACCAACCTGAAGATAGCCTTAATCTCTCTCCACGTCAGCTACTACGCTCCCGTCGACTCTTTCTCTGCCGCCAACGTTCTGGAGTAGCCGACAGTGCCGCCGTCGTCCATGATTTCAGCAGCACATGCCTACTCTCTCTCTCCCGACCGAATTTCCTCCCTTCTCTCTCTCTCGTGGCACCAGCGGGCTGCGGCACTCTCTTCATCTCTCTCTCCAGCGCAATCATTGGGAGCCTCCGACGTTCTCTCTTTCTCTCTCTAACCCACGTTGTGACGTCAACCACTTTGCGTGTAGCGCTCCGACAACGATGCTTCTGCCACCGACTAATCAAGTCTCTCTCCTCCCGAAATTCTCTGCGGTCGCCAATGATCTCTGCCTACGCCGCCTTTGGCTCTCTCTCTACACACAAGCAAGCAGACCGGGATTTCCCTCTTCAATTTCGTGACACGCCGCAGTCGAGAGCTCTCTCTGGCCTCACGCATCCTACGTTCCCTTTTATCGAGTTCTAATGAATCAACAGAACGAATCTAGCATCGCACGTCTCTCTTGCCAATTTTCTCTTCCTCTCTCATGGCATGGTAATAGAGGGTAAAACAAAAACATGACCAAGCAAGAATAGACAAGGAGCATACCTGGAGGTGACAATCCACGAGCAAGATCCACGGGGTAGGGAAGAAACAAATGAATTAGCACTTATTTATAGGCCCCTCCTTGGACTCGCTTCTAGAACGTTCCCACCTCCTCAATTAACTTTCTAGTTTCGGCGATATTTTAATTTTTCCATAAACTATGGTTTCGGTTTCACACTGTATATTTACATTTTAATGGGTTTTTAAGGTTTGGCCTACAGAAACTACCATTTCCAAGGGTCTGACCTAGGGTTTTTGGTCGGAAAAAGTAAGGGTTTGCTCACAATTATCTTAAACTCACCAATTCATGGGTTTATTTACAGATTGGACCTAAACGCCAAGGGTTTCCAAGGGTTCAAGTCTGGTTTTCAGGGGTTCTGAGGATCAAACCTACGTTTTCATGGGTCAAATGTCAGTTATTTTTACACACACGTCTAACATACATCTCAAACATGTTTCGGCATCGCACAGTCAATCAATTCGGTCTAAATTATGCATGAAATATACCACTCTTTAGTCAAAACATCACACAAAAAACTTAAAATCAATGCACTTTTGAAAAAAGTTAGTGCACACTCCCTGCAGGATTTCATCCCGACAGCGCCGTTGCCGGGGAGAGAGCTTCGAGGACGAGCATTGTGATGGTAAGATCGTAGATTTGCGATGTTGGAAGGTAAAAAAATTATCATTTTTGTTCATTTTCTTTATTTTCTTCTTCATCTTCATCATCATCACCATCTCCATCTTCTTCCATCTTCTTCGTCATAGAAATTTCTTGTTTTTTAGTGCATTTTCACCATTTTCATCCCATTTTTCATGCATTATTGTGTGAGGAGGAGTTAGGAAGTGCAAGAGAGTGCAAGCGCTGTGTTTTTTCATGATTTTCTACACATACGGAGCTCGCCATTGCTCGGCGCTCAGAAATTCGAAGTTCCCGCCAAAAAACACGATTCTGTGATGAAAATCGCGATTCTGTGAAAATTCAATTTTTTTTGAAAATCGCGATTTTCTGTTTCCCGCTTAAAAGGCTTTTGAAAAGAACACGATTATGTGGTCATTCTCAGAATCGCGATTTTGTGGTTGTGCTCAAAATCGTGATTCTCACAAATCACGATTTTTAGCAAAAAAAAACACGATTCTGAGAAAACACGATTCTATGGTTGTGCTCAAAATCGCGATTCTCTAAATTTTTGGAAACCACGATTCTCTGAGACAAAATCGCGATTCTCTAGAACGCGATTCTCTAAGACACGATTCTCCAAAACACGATTTTCAAGAACACGATTCTCTGTTGGCAATCGCGATTTTCATGTCAAAAACACGATTCTGAGACAAAATCGCGATTTTCAAAACACGATTTTGTGAAAACACGATTCTCTGCTCAAAATCGTGATTCTCAAAAACACAATTCTCTGCTCAAAATTGCGATTTTCAAAACACGATTTTGTGAAATCACGACTTTGTGAAAACATAATTCTGTGAACCACGATTCTGTGAAAACACGATTCTGTGAAAACACGATTCTCTGCTCAAAATCGCAATTCTCAAAAACACGATTCTCTGTTCAAAATCGCGATTTTCAAAACACGATTTTGTGAAAACACGATTTTGTGAAAACACGATTTTGTGAAAACATGATTTTGTGAAAACACGATTCTCAAGGTACAAAATCGCGATTCTTTGATTTCACACAATCGCGATTCTCTTGAAGTTCACAAAATTGCAATTTTTTCCAAAAGGTCCTGTTTGCCTGTTTTGACCCTTAGGAGCCTGATTTGACATAACTTTTTCATCCAAAGTCCATTTTTTGAGCTCTATAGCTCTTTGGAAAGCTCGTTTTGAATCCTACACGGCTCGTTTTGGGCAATCGCTTCTACCTCTCTCCTCACTACACCCCAATCTTCAGTCAATCCAAATCTCTTCCCAGGCTCTTCAATCTGTCCGATGCCGAGGTTCTTGTCTCTTTCCTCAAGGAGTAGGTGACGCGATGAGGCCACCGGGCAACCGCCTCGCTTCACGTCGGGTTCAGGTGTCGGGAAGAAGGAGGTCATGGCGGGAAGACGGCGTGTGGGGTTGCATCAGGCCCCGCTCTGGTGCGCCGTTCCCGCTGTCCTACGAGCGGCGTCTGCACGCTGGGCACCTCGCCTGTGCTCTCCGGAGCGTGCGCGATCCTCGTGGGGTCCCTTGCCCCTCGGAAGTATCGAGACGTGGGACCGTGGCGTCGGAAAGATACGATCGGATACCGCAGTGATACACGTGATGAAAAATGAAACTGAAGCCTCCAATAAAATGAATGATACAAAAATAGGCCGCTACAGTGCGGGCCGACGGTACAATAAAACCGCTACAGTGCGGTGCGATGATACGATATAAACGCCGCCGCTACAGTGCGGGCCGGCTAGTGTATACTAGATCCCTCGCTACAGTGCGAGAAATCACCTACGGGATTCCGGTTCGGTCTTCGCAGTCCAAGCTTTTCTTCTAGGTCTTCACTTTGGTCCGCTCTTTACTTCAGGTATCCTCAACAGTAGCCTCCCTTCTCTTTACTTCAGATAATCAGAAACCGCAATAAACCTGGAGGTGACAATCCACGAGCAAGATCCATAGGGTGGGGATACTCTTTTCTTCAATCTTCAATCACTTTCTATACTTCATAAACCTGCATGAACCTGGAGGTGACAATCCACGAGCAAGATCCACGGGGTAGGGCATAAAACATGTTAGTACATTTTGAAACTGGAAAACTTAGATGAAAAAATGCTAAGTTAAAACAATATCGCTCTTTCTCTTGTTTTTTGGTAACAACACTAAAGCATTTCTCTTTAAATCTCCTCATTCAAGACATGTCTCATGTTTTCATTTTATATTACTTATACCCCAATAAATCCCTTTTCATGTAACAATTGGCACCATAATTTATGAGCGTCTAGAGATAATCGTTTAAAAGAATCCCAAAGTATTTGTTTCTTAAGACTATTTCCATAGAACTTGAGGTTCTTTGGGTTTTTAAAACTTTCCATTTGAATCAAAATCGTATGTGAATTAATCTCTCTCTTTCTCTCTCATATAATCTCTCTCCACAGAGAATTTTACGTGCGCTGCTGACTGTGTGCCGCCCTTTCGGGGCTCTCTCTCTCTTCTCTCTCTATATGTCTGTCTGCATCGATCTGAAGATCTCTCTCCATGTCAGCCTACAAATCTCTCTCCATCGACTCTTTGTCTGCCGCCTTATCTATCTCTGCAGCATGCACAATAGCATCAATAGAACATCAGATTTCTCTATCTCTACACCATCATCATCGCGCGACAATAGCCATCTCCTCCGTTGACAACCTACAACCAATAGCGCTCTCTCTCCTCTATACATATCTGCGTGCACCAACCTGAAGATAGCCTTAATCTCTCTCCACGTCAGCTACTACGCTCCCGTCGACTCTTTCTCTGCCGCCAACGTTCTGGAGTAGCCGACAGTGCCGCCGTCGTCCATGATTTCAGCAGCACATGCCTACTCTCTCTCTCCCGATCGAATTTCCTCCCTTCTCTCTCTCTCGTGGCGCCAGCGGGTTGCAGCACTCTCTTCATCTCTCTCTCCAGCGCAATCATTGGGAGCCTCCGACGTTGTCTCTTTCTCTCTCTAACCCATGTTGTGACGTCAACCACTCTGCGTGTAGCGCTCCGACAGCGATGCTTCTGCCACCGACTAATCAAGTCTCTCTCCTCCCGAAATTCTCTGCGGTCGCCAATGATCTCTGCCTACGCCGCCTTTGGCTCTCTCTACACACAAGCAAGCAGACCAGGATTTCCCTCTTCAATTTCGTGACACGCCGCAGTCGAGAGCTCTCTCTGGCCTCACGCATCCTACGTTCCCTTTTATCGAGTTCTAATGAATCAACAGAACGAATCTAGCATCGCACGTCTCTCTTGCCATTTTTCTCTTCCTCTCTCATGGCATGGTAATAGAGGGTAAAACAAAAACATGACCAAGCAAGAATAGACAAGGAGCATACCTGGAGGTGACAATCCACGAGCAAGATCCACGGGGTAGGGAAGAAACAAATGAATTAGCACTTATTTATAGGCCCCTCCTTGGACTCGCTTCTAGAACGTTCCCACCTCCTCAATTAACTTTCTAGTTTCGGCGATATTTTAATTTTTCCATAAACTATGGTTTCGGTTTCACACTGTATATTTACATTTTAATGGGTTTTTAAGGTTTGGCCTACAGAAACTGCCATTTCCAAGGGTCTGACCTAGGGTTTTTGGTCGGAAAAAGTAAGGGTTTGCTCACAATTATCTTAAACTCACCAATTCATGGGTTTATTTACAGATTGGACCTAAACGCCAAGGGTTTCCAAGGGTTCAAGTCCGGTTTTCAGGGGTTCTGAGGGTCAAACCTACGTTTTCATGGGTCAAATGTCAGTTATTTTTACACACACGTCTAAGATACATCTCAAACATGTTTCCGCATCGCACAGTCAATCAATTCGGTCTAAATTATGCATGAAATATACCACTCTTTAGTCAAAACATCACACAAAAAACTTAAAATCAATGCACTTTTGAAAAAAGTTAGTGCACACTCCCTGCAGGATTTCATCCCGACAGCGCCGTTGCTGGGGAGAGAGCTTCGAGGACGAGCGTTGTGATGGTAAGATCGTAGATTTGCGATGTTGGAAGGTAAAAAAATAATCATTTTGGTTCATTTTTTGATTTTTCTTCTTCATCTTCATCATCATCACCATCTCCATCTTCTTCGTCATAGAAATTTCTTGTTTTTTAGTGCATTTTCACCATTTTCATCCCATTTTTCATGCATTATTGTGTGAGGAGGAGTTAGGAAGTGCAAGAGAGTGCAAGCGCTATGTTTTTTCATGATTTTCTGCACATACGGAGCTCGCCATTTCTCGGCGCTCAGAAATTCGAAGTTCCCGCCAAAAAACACGATTCTGTGATGAAAATCGCGATTCTGTGAAAATTCAATTTTTTTTGAAAATCGCAATTTTCTGTTTCCCGCCTAAAAGCCTTTTGAAAAGAACACGATTCTGTGGTCATTCTCAGAATCGCGATTTTGTGGTTGTGCTCAAAATCGTGATTCTCACAAATCACGATTTTTAGCAAAAAAAAACACGATTCTGAGAAAACACGATTCTATGGTTGTGCTCAAAATCGCGATTCTCTAAATTTTTGGAAACCACGATTCTCTGAGACAAAATCGCGATTCTCTAGAACGCGATTCTCTAAGACACGATTCTCTAAAACACGATTTTCAAGAACACGATTCTCTGTTGGCAATCGCGATTTTCATGTCAAAAACACGATTCTGAGACAAAATCGCGATTTTCAAAACACGATTTTGTGAAATCACGATTTTGTGAAAACACGATTCTCTGCTCAAAATCGTGATTCTCAAAAACACAATTCTCTGCTCAAAATTGCGATTTTCAAAACACGATTTTGTGAAATCACGACTTTGTGAAAACACGATTCTGTGAACCACGATTCTGTGAAAACACGATTCTGTGAAAACACGATTCTCTGCTCAAAATCGCGATTCTCAAAAACACGATTCTCTGTTCAAAATCGCGATTTTCAAAACACGATTTTGTGAAAACACGATTTTGTGAAAACATGATTTTGTGAAAACACGATTCTCAAGGTACAAAATCGCGATTCTTTGATTTCACACAATCGCGATTCTCTTGAAGTTCAAAAAATTGCAATTTTTTCCAAAAGGTCCTGTTTGCCTGTTTTGACCCCTAGGAGCCTGATTTGACATAACTTTTTCATCCAAAGTCCATTTTTTGAGCTCTATAGCTCTTTGGAAAGCTCGTTTTGAATCCTACACGGCTCGTTTTGGGCAATCGCTTCTACCTCTCTCCTCACTACACCCCAATCTTCAGTCAATCCAAATCTCTTCCCAGGCTCTTCAATCTGTCCGATGCCGAGGTTCTTGTCTCTTTCCTCAAGGAGTAGGTGACGCGATGAGGATCACCGGGCAACCGCCTCGCTTCACGTCGGGTTCAAGTGTCGGGAAGAAGGAGGTCATGGCGGGAAGCCGGCGTGTGGGGTTGCATCAGGCCCCGCTCTGGTGCGCCGTTCCCGCTGTCCTGCGAGCGGCGTCTGCGCGCTGGGCACCTCGCCTGTGCTCTCCGGAGCGTGCGCAATCCTCGTGGGGTCCCTTGCCCCTCGGAAGTATCGAGACGTGGGACCGTGGGCGTCGGAAAGATACGATCGGATACCGCAGTGATACACGTGATGAAAAATGAAACTGAAGACTCCAATAAAATGAATGATACAAAAATAGGCCGCTACAGTGCGGGCCGACGGTACAATAAAACCGCTACAGTGCGGTGCGATGATACGATATAAACGCCGCCGCTACAGTGCGGGCCGGCTAGTGTATACTAGATCCCTCACTACAGTGCGAGAAATCGCCTACGGGATTGCGCTTCGGTCTTCGCAGTCCAAACTTTTCTTCTAGGTCTTCACTTTGGTCTGCTCTTTACTTCAGGTATCCTCAATAGTAGCCTCCCTTCTCTTTACTTCAGATAATCAGAAACCGCAATAAACCTGGAGGTGACAATCCACGAGCAAGATCCATAGGGTGGGGATACTCTTTTCTTCAATCTTCAATCACTTTCTATACTTCATAAACCTGCATGAACCTGGAGGTGACAATCCACGAGCAAGATCCACGGGGTAGGGCATAAAACATGTTAGTACATTTTGAAACTGGAAAACTTAGATGAAAAAATGCTAAGTTAAAACAATATCGCTCTTTCTCTTGTTTTTTGGTAACAACACTAAAGCATTTCTCTTTAAATCTCCTCATTCAAGACATGTCTCATGTTTTCATTTTATATTACTTATACCCCAATAAATCCCTTTTCATGTAACAATTGGCACCATAATTTATGAGCGTCTAGAGATAATCGTTTAAAAGAATCCCAAAGTATTTGTTTCTTAAGACTATTTTCATAGAACTTGAGGTTCTTTGGGTTTTTAAAACTTTCCATTTGAATCAAAATCGTATGTGAATTAATCTCTCTCTTTCTCTCTCATATAATCTCTCTCCACAGACAATTTTACGTGCGCTGCTGACTGTGTGCCGCCCTTTTGGGGCTCTCTCTCTCTTCTCTCTCTATATGTCTGTCTGCATCGATCTGGAGATCTCTCTCCATGTCAGCCTACAAATCTCTCTCCATCGACTCTTTGTCTGCCGCCTTATCTATCTCTGCAGCATGCACAATAGCGTCAATAGAACATCAGATTTCTCTATCTCTACACCATCATCATCGCGCGACAGTAGCCATCTCCTCCGTTGACAACCTGCAGCCAATAGCGCTCTCTCTCTCCTCTATACATATCTGCGTGCACCAACCTGAAGATAGCCTTAATCTCTCTCCACGTCAGCTACTACGCTCTCGTCGACTCTTTCTCTGCCGCCAACGTTCTGGAGTAGCCGACAGTGCCGCCGTCGTCCATGATTTCAGCAGCACACGCCTACTCTCTCTCTCCCGACCGAATTTCCTCCCTTCTCTCTCTCTCTCGTGGTGCCAGCGGGCTGCGACACTCTCTTCATCTCTCTCTCCAGCGCAATCATTGGGAGCCTCCGACGTTCTCTCTTTCTCTCTCTAACCCACGTTGTGACGTCAACCACTCTGCGTGTAGCGCTCCGACAGCGATGCTTCTGCCACCGACTAATCAAGTCTCTCTCCTCCCAAAATTCTCTGCGGTCGCCAATGATCTCTGCCTACGCCGCCTTTGGCTCTCTCTCCACACACAAGCAAGCAGACCAGGATTTCCCTCTTCAATTTCGTGACACGCCGCAGTCGAGAGCTCTCTCTGGCCTCACGCATCCTACGTTCCCTTTTATCGAGTTCTAATGAATCAACAGAACGAATCTAGCATCGCACGTCTCTCTTGCCATTTTTCTCTTCCTCTCTCATGGCATGGTAATAGAGGGTAAAACAAAAACATGACCAAGCAAGAATAGACAAGGAGCATACCTGGAGGTGACAATCCACGAGCAAGATCCACGGGGTAGGGAAGAAACAAATGAATTAGCACTTATTTATAGGCCTCTCCTTGGACTCGCTTCTAGAACGTTCCCACCTCCTCAATTAACTTTCTAGTTTCGGCGATATTTTAATTTTTCCATAAACTATGGTTTCGGTTTCACACTGTATATTTACATTTTAATGGGTTTTTAAGGTTTGGCCTACAGAAACTGCCATTTCCAAGGGTCTGACCTAGGGTTTTTGGTCGGAAAAAGTAAGGGTTTGCTCACAATTATCTTAAACTCACCAATTCATGGGTTTATTTACAGATTGGACTTAAACGCCAAGGGTTTCCAAGGGTTCAAGTCCGGTTTTCAGGGGTTCTGAGGGTCAAACCTACGTTTTCATGGGTCAAATGTCAGTTATTTTTACACACACGTCTAACATACATCTCAAACATGTTTCGGCATCGCACAGTCAATCAATTCGGTCTAAATTATGCATGAAATATACCACTCTTTAGTCAAAACATCACACAAAAAACTTAAAATCAATGCACTTTTGAAAAAAGTTAGTGCACACTCCCTGCAGGATTTCATCCCGACAGCGCCGTTGCCGGGGAGAGAGCTTCGAGGACGAGCATTGTGATGGTAAGATCGTAGATTTGCGATGTTGGAAGGTAAAAAAATTATCATTTTTGTTCATTTTCTGATTTTTCTTCTTCATCTTCATCATCATCACCATCTCCATCTTCTTGCATCTTCTTCGTCATAGAAATTTCTTGTTTTTTAGTGCATTTTCACCATTTTCATCCCATTTTTCATGCATTATTGTGTGAGGAGGAGTTAGGAAGTGCAAGAGAGTGCAAGCGCTGTGTTTTTTCATGATTTTCTGCACATACGGAGCTCGCCATTGCTCGGCGCTCAGAAATTCGAAGTTCCCGCCAAAAAACACGATTCTGTGATGAAAATCGCGATTCTGTGAAAATTCAATTTTTTTGAAAATCGCGATTTTCTGTTTCCCGCCTAAAAGCCTTTTGAAAAGAACACGATTCTGTGGTCATTCTCAGAATCGCGATTTTGTGGTTGTGCTCAAAATCGTGATTCTCAGAAATCACGATTTTTAGCAAAAAAAAACACGATTCTGAGAAAACACGATTCTATGGTTGTGCTCAAAATCGCGATTCTCTAAATTTTTGGAAACCACGATTCTCTGAGACAAAATCGTGATTCTCTAAAGCGCGATTCTCTAAGACACGATTCTCTAAAACATGATTTTCAAGAACACGATTCTCTGTTGGCAATCGCGATTTTCATGTCAAAAACACGATTCTGAGACAAAATCGCGATTTTCAAAACACGATTTTGTGAAATCACGATTTTGTGAAAACACGATTCTCTGCTCAAAATCGTGATTCTCAAAAACACAATTCTCTGCTCAAAATTGCGATTTTCAAAAGACGATTTTGTGAAATCACGACTTTGTGAAAACACGATTCTGTGAACCACGATTCTGTGAAAACACGATTCTGTGAAAACACGATTCTCTGCTCAAAATCGCGATTCTCAAAAACACGATTCTCTGTTCAAAATCGCGATTTTCAAAACACGATTTTGTGAAAACATGATTTTGTGAAAACACGATTCTCAAGGTACAAAATCGCGATTCTTTGATTTCACACAATCGCGATTCTCTTGAAGTTCACAAAATTGCAATTTTTTCCAAAAGGTCTTGTTTGCCTGTTTTGACCCCTAGGAGCCTGATTTGACATAACTTTTTCATCCAAAGTCCATTTTTTGAGCTCTATAGCTCTTTGGAAAGCTCGTTTTGAATCCTACACGGCTCGTTTTGGGCAATCGCTTCTACCTCTCTCCTCACTACACCCCAATCTTCAGTCAATCCAAATCTCTTCCCAGGCTCTTCAATCTGTCCGATGCCGAGGTTCTTGTCTCTTTCCTCAAGGAGTAGGTGACGCGATGAGGATCACCGGGCAACCGCCTCGCTTCACGTCGGGTTCAGGTGTCGGGAAGAAGGAGGTCATGGCGGGAAGCCGGCGTGTGGGGTTGCATCAGGCCCCGCTCTGGTGCGCCGTTCCCGCTGTCCTGCGAGCGGCGTCTGCGCGCTGGGCACCTCGCCTGTGCTCTCCGGAGCGTGCGCGATCCTCGTGGGGTCCCTTGCCCCTCGGAAGTATCGAGACGTGGGACCGTGGGCGTCGGAAAGATACGATCGGATACCGCAGTGATACACGTGATGAAAAATGAAACTGAAGCCTCCAATAAAATGAATGATACAAAAATAGGCCGCTACAGTGCGGGCCGACGGTACAATAAAACCGCTACAGTGCGGTGGGATGATACGATATAAACGCCGCCGCTACAGTGCGGGCCGGCTAGTGTATACTAGATCCCTCGCTACAGTGCGAGAAATCGCCTACGGGATTCCGCTTCGGTCTTCGCAGTCCAACCTTTTCTTCTAGGTCTTCACTTTGGTCTGCTCTTTACTTCAGGTATCCTCAATAGTAGCCTCCCTTCTCTTTACTTCAGATAATCAGAAACCGCAATAAACCTGGAGGTGACAATCCACGAGCAAGATCCATAGGGTGGGGATACTCTTTTCTTCAATCTTCAATCACTTTCTATACTTCATAAACCTGCATGAACCTGGAGGTGACAATCCACGAGCAAGATCCACGGGGTAGGGCATAAAACATGTTAGTACATTTTGAAACTGGAAAACTTAGATGAAAAAATGCTAAGTTAAAACAATATCGCTCTTTCTCTTGTTTTTTGGTAACAACACTAAAGCATTTCTCTTTAAATCTCCTCATTCAAGACATGTCTCATGTTTTCATTTTATATTACTTATACCCCAATAAATCCCTTTTCATGTAACAATTGGCACCATAATTTATGAGCGTCTAGAGATAATCGTTTAAAAGAATCCCAAAGTATTTGTTTCTTAAGACTATTTTCATAGAACTTGAGGTTCTTTGGGTTTTTAAAACTTTCCATTTGAATCAAAATCGTATGTGAATTAATCTCTCTCTTTCTCTCTCATATAATCTCTCTCCACAGACAATTTTACGTGCGCTGCTGACTGTGTGCCGCCCTTTTGGGGCTCTCTCTCTCTTCTCTCTCTATATGTCTGTCTGCATCGATCTGGAGATCTCTCTCCATGTCAGCCTACAAATCTCTCTCCATCGACTCTTTGTCTGCCGCCTTATCTATCTCTGTAGCATGCACAATAGCGTCAATAGAACATCAGATTTCTCTATCTCTACACCATCATCATCGCGCGACAGTAGCCATCTCCTCCGTTGACAACCTGCAGCCAATAGCGCTCTCTCTCTCCTCTATACATATCTGCGTGCACCAACCTGAAGATAGCCTTAATCTCTCTCCACGTCAGCTACTACGCTCCCGTCGACTCTTTCTCTGCCGCCAACGTTCTGGAGTAGCCGACAGTGCCGCCGTCGTCCATGATTTCAGCAGCACACGCCTACTCTCTCTCTCCCGACCAAATTTCCTCCCTTCTCTCTCTCTCTCGTGGCGCCAGCGGGCTGCGACACTCTCTTCATCTCTCTCTCCAGCGCAATCATTGGGAGCCTCCGACGTTCTCTCTTTCTCTCTCTAACCCACGTTGTGACGTCAACCACTCTGCGTGTAGCGCTCCGACAGCGATGCTTCTGCCACCGACTAATCAAGTCTCTCTCCTCCCAAAATTCTCTGCGGTCGCCAATGATCTCTGCCTACGCCGCCTTTGGCTCTCTCTCTACACACAAGCAAGCAGACCAGGATTTCCCTCTTCAATTTCGTGACACGCCACAATCGAGAGCTCTCTCTGGCCTCACGCATCCTACGTTCCCTTTTATCGAGTTCTAATGAATCAACAGAACGAATCTAGCATCGCACGTCTCTCTTGCCATTTTCCTCTTCCTCTCTCATGGCATGGTAATAGAGGGTAAAACAAAAACATGACCAAGCAAGAATAGACAAGGAGCATACCTGGAGGTGACAATCCACGAGCAAGATCCACGGGGTAGGAAAGAAACAAATGAATTAGCACTTATTTATAGGCCCCTCCTTGGACTCGCTTCTAGAACGTTCCCACCTCCTCAATTAACTTTCTAGTTTCGGCGATATTTTAATTTTTCCATAAACTATGGTTTCGGTTTCACACTCTATATTTACATTTTAATGGGTTTTTAAGGTTTGGCCTACAGAAACTGCCATTTCCAAGGGTCTGACCTAGGGTTTTTGGTCGGAAAAAGTAAGGGTTTGCTCACAATTATCTTAAACTCACCAATTCATGGGTTTATTTACAGATTGGACCTAAACGCCAAGGGTTTCCAAGGGTTCAAGTCCGGTTTTCAGGGGTTCTGAGGGTCAAACCTACGTTTTCATGGGTCAAATGTCAGTTATTTTTACACACACGTCTAACATACATCTCAAACATGTTTCGGCATCGCACAGTCAATCAATTCGGTCTAAATTATGCATGAAATATACCACTCTTTAGTCAAAACATCACACAAAAAACTTAAAATCAATGCACTTTTGAAAAAAGTTAGTGCACACTCCCTACAGGATTTCATCCCGACAGCGCCGTTGCCGGGGAGAGAGCTTCGAGGACGAGCGTTGTGATGGTAAGATCGTAGATTTGCGATGTTGGAAGGTAAAAAAATTATCATTTTTGTTCATTTTCTGATTTTTCTTCTTCATCTTCATCATCATCACCATCTCCATCTTCTTCCATCTTCTTCGTCATAGAAATTTCTTGTTTTTTAGTGCATTTTCACCATTTTCATCCCATTTTTCATGCATTATTGTGTGAGGAGGAGTTAGGAAGTGCAAGAGAGTGCAAGCGCTGTGTTTTTTCATGATTTTCTGCACATATGAAGCTCGCCATTGCTCGGCGCTCAGAAAGTCGAAGTTCCCGCCAAAAAACACGATTCTGTGATGAAAATCGCGATTCTGTGAAAATTCAATTTTTTTTGAAAATCGTGATTTTCTGTTTCCCACCTAAAAGCCTTTTGAAAAGAACACGATTCTGTGGTCATTCTCAGAATCGCGATTTTGTGGTTGTGCTCAAAATCGTGATTCTCACAAATCACGATTTTTAGCAAAAAAAACACGATTCTGAGAAAACACGATTCTATGGTTGTGCTCAAAATCGCGATTCTCTAAATTTTTGGAAACCACGATTCTCTGAGACAAAATCGCGATTCTCTAGAACGCGATTCTCTAAGACACGATTCTCTAAAACACGATTTTCAAGAACACGATTCTCTGTTGGCAATCGCGATTTTCATGTCAAAAACACGATTCTAAGACAAAATCGCGATTTTCAAAACACGATTTTGTGAAATCACGATTTTGTGAAAACACGATTCTCTGCTCAAAATCGTGATTCTCAAAAACACAATTCTCTGCTCAAAATTGCGATTTTCAAAACAGGATTTTGTGAAATCACGACTTTGTGAAAACACGATTCTGTGAACCACGATTCTGTGAAAACACGATTCTCTGCTCAAAATCGCAATTCTCAAAAACACGATTCTCTGTTCAAAATCGCGATTTTCAAAACACGATTTTGTGAAAACACGATTTTGTGAAAACATGATTTTGTGAAAACACGATTCTCAAGGTACAAAATCGCGATTCTTTGATTTCACACAATCGCGATTCTCTTGAAGTTCACAAAATTGCAATTTTTTCCAAAAGGTCCTGTTTGCCTGTTTTGACCCCTAGGAGCCTGATTTGACATAACTTTTTCATCCAAAGTCCATTTTTTGAGCTCTATAGCTCTTTGGAAAGCTCGTTTTGAATCCTACACGGCTCGTTTTGGGCAATCGCTTCTACCTCTCTCCTCACTACACCCCAATCTTCAGTCAATCCAAATCTCTTCCCAGGCTCTTCAATCTGTCCGATGCCGAGGTTCTTGTCTCTTTCCTCAAGGAGTAGGTGACGCGATGAGGATCACCGGGCAACCGCCTCGCTTCACGTCGGGTTCAGGTGTCGGGAAGAAGGAGGTCATGGCGGGAAGCCGGCGTGTGGGGTTGCATCAGGCCCCGCTCTGGTGCGCCGTTCCCGCTGTCCTGCGAGCGGCGTCTGCTCGCTGGGCACCTCGCCTGTGCTCTCCGGAGCGTGCGCGATCCTCGTGGGGTCCCTTGCCCCTCGGAAGTATCGAGACGTGGGACCGTGGGCGTCGGAAAGATACGATCGGATACCGCAGTGATACACGTGATGAAAAATGAAACTGAAGCCTCCAATAAAATGAATGATACAAAAATAGGCCGCTACAGTGCGGGCCGACGGTACAATAAAACCGCTACAGTGCGGTGCGATGATACGATATAAACGCCGCCACTACAGTGCGGGCCGGCTAGTGTATACTAGATCCCTCGCTATAGTGCGAGAAATCGCGTACGGGATTCCGCTTCGGTCTTCGCAGTCCAAGCTTTTCTTCTAGGTCTTCACTTTGGTCCGCTCTTTACTTCAGGTATCCTCAACAGTAGCCTCCCTTCTCTTTACTTCAGATAATCAGAAACCGCAATAAACCTGTAGGTGACAATCCACAAGCAAGATCCATAGGGTGGGGATACTCTTTTCTTCAATCTTCAATCACTTTCTCCACTTCATAAACCTGCATGAACCTGGAGGTGACAATCCACGAGTAAGATCCACGGGGTAGGGCATAAAACATGTTAGTACATTTTGAAACTGGAAAACTTAGATGAAAAAATGCTAAGTTAAAACAATATCGCTCTTTCTCTTGTTTTTTGGTAACAACACTAAAGCATTTCTCTTTAAATCTCCTCATTCAAGACATGTCTCATGTTTTCATTTTATATTACTTATACCCCAATAAATCCCTTTTCATGTAACAATTGGCACCATAATTTATGAGCGTCTAGAGATAATCGTTTAAAAGAATCCCAAAGTATTTGTTTCTTAAGACTATTTTCATAGAACTTGAGGTTCTTTGGGTTTTTAAAACTTTCCATTTGAATCAAAATCGTATGTGAATTAATCTCTCTCTTTCTCTCTCATATAATCTCTCTCCACAGACAATTTTACGTGCGCTGCTGACTGTGTGCCGCCCTTTTGGGGCTCTCTCTCTCTTCTCTCTCTATATGTCTGTCTGCATCGATCTGAAGATCTCTCTCCATGTCAGCCTACAAATCTCTCTCCATCGACTCTTTGTCTGCCGCCTTATCTATCTCTGCAGCATGCACAATAGCGTCAATAGAACATCAGATTTCTCTATCTCTACACCATCATCATCGCGCGACAGTAGCCATCTCCTCCGTTGACAACCTGCAGCCAATAGCGCTCTCTCTCTCCTCTATACATATCTGCGTGCACCAACCTGAAGATAGCCTTAATCTCTCTCCACGTCAGCTACTACGCTCCCGTCGACTCTTTCTCTGCCGCCAACGTTCTGGAGTAGCCGACAGTGCCGCCGTCGTCCATGATTTCAGCAGCACATGCCTACTCTCTCTCTCCCGACCGAATTTCCTCCCTTCTCTCTCTCTCGTGGCGCCAGCGGGCTGTGGCACTCTCTTCATCTCTTTCTCCAGCGCAATCATTGGGAGCCTCCGACGTTCTCTCTTTTTCTCTCTAACCCACGTTGTGACGTCAACCACTCTGCGTGTAGCGCTCCGACAGCGATGCTTCTACCGCCGACTAATCAAGTCTCTCTCCTCCCGAAATTCTCTGCGGTCGCCAATGATCTCTGCCTACGCCGCCTTTGGCTCTCTCTCTACACACAAGCAAGCAGACCAGGATTTCCCTCTTCAATTTCGTGACACGCCACAGTCGAGAGCTCTCTCTGGCCTCACGCATCCTACGTTCCCTTTTATCGAGTTCTAATGAATCAACAGAACGAATCTAGCATCGCACGTCTCTCTTGCCATTTTTCTCTTCCTCTCTCATGGCATGGTAATAGAGGGTAAAACAAAAACATGACCAAGCAAGAATAGACAAGGAGCATACCTGGAGGTGACAATCCACGAGCAAGATCCACGGGGTAGGGAAGAAACAAATGAATTAGCACTTATTTATAGGCCCCTCCTTGGACTCGCTTCTAGATTTGATTTTTATATAGGATAATTTGAAGTTGGACTTCAAGTGGGACTAGGAAACCAAGGGGGCTCCAAAGGATTTTTGAACCATACCAAGGGGAATTTTTGGACTCTTAGCCAAAGCTTATGAACCTGAGATTTGGTAGACACGTAGGCAATGATAGACAAAGCATTAGATCTTCTCAGTCTAGTGTCAACCATACAACTAAGTCTTGGGCACAACAACTAAGTGGTTGTCCTTACATACTAAGCTCTGACACAAGTGACTCTGAAATGTCTTTTAGCATGGGGAAACCAGCAGGTGGCTCAGGAACTACCCATCTACAAACACGAGAAGGTCCTTATAAGACACAATTGGAATATATTCGAACCAACCGATTAGGTGCTCGCATCTATGAGGATGGCCTGAGGCGATCAATGGTCCAACTCAAAAATCTAGATCAACCCTTTGGACTTGAACACCCGGTGGTCAAGTTCGAAGAGGGTTCATACATTGATAAGGAAGGAACCATGTATGTGGTCACCAACCTACCAGATAGGACCCCAGACTCCTAGAGGTAAGTGAGTTCTGACTAGAGTGATCACACCAGATTGGATCCCTCAAGACAACAAAAGCATATAACTATTCTTGAATAGAGAAACAGAGGAAACCTTTTGCAGATTCAAACCAGATCAACCTAGCCAACTGGGCATAGTCATCATCTATGAATTCAAAGATCCTGAGATACCAGGCAAAGTTGTGTACCTGGATAACACATCAGAGAAGATATTCTTGGTAACAGAACATGATAGACATGCATATACTTGGAAGAGTGAATTGATTTTCCCTCCACCAAGACCCAATGTTTCCCATGGTCTCCAAGGAGTAGGATCATCCCAAGCTCATGAAGCCCAGAGAGAAAGAACTAGAGAGCGACCTGAGGTAAGTTTTGCACACCTTGTGGGCAGAAATAGAGCAGCATTTGAAAATGAAAGACTTGAAAGAGAGAGACATCAAGCACATAGGAAACAAAGAGATGAACATGATTTTCCATTGCCTAGACCCCGAGAGCACACAAGAACCCTTAGACCCACTCAAGTGATCAAGGCAATGAATAATTATTTTGACGGGTCACGAGATCCTTATGATCATGTGGCCGAGTTCAAACAAGTGTTAAGAGCTAAACAGGTTGAGGATTTGTTCACCCAGTACGAGGCATTTGGTTTGACTCTTAAGGGCACTGCCTTAGCTTGGTTTCAGCCACTAAGTAGTCGCAACTGTCACGATATAGGTCAACTGCTAGACGAATTCATTGTAGAATTTTCCAAGAGTGGTATCAGGCATAACACATCATCCCTGATCCACAGCTTCAAGCAGACACCCCAAGAAATAGTGCGACTAGAAGGTAGAAGATTCAGACAGTATTTAGACAGATGCCCTGCTCCTGAGTTACCCACACCAGCCAAACAAGTGGCTTTGTTCTTAGATGTCTTACTGAGCACAAAGTTGAGATCATATGTGTACTTGAAAGAGCCCAGATCCATAGAAGAGTGTGTGCGGACATGCATTGACATAGAAGATAACTTAGGTTAGGAGTTAGGATTGTCCAAACTCTATAAGGATTCTGATAGTTCTACTAGTCATACTTCAAAAATCTCCACGGAAATAGATGAGATAGCTGAGCAAGTTGCCAAGAAGCTGGGAGTCCAAAATAGACAAACACAAAGAGTCACCCCATTGAATCAGTGTTATACTTGCGGAGGCGACCACATGGCTAACGTATGCCCAATGCAAAACCAAAACACTAGAGAAAGGAATGCTCCATATTGCACTATTGAGAGAAAATACACAAACCACACGGCTCAAGATTGTCCCTACAATAGACAGGCTGTTAGACAAACTTATCAGCAACCTTATCAACAAGGTAGGTATCAGAACAAATACCAACAGCCATATTATCGACCACAACATCAATATCAGGCACAATATAGACCACAAGCAGTCTTGGGAAACCAACCACCAGCTCCTGCTAATGTGATTCCAGTCAAGTATGCTGTGGGAGAGGAAAATCCAAATAGAGCATTGGTGCCACTAACCCCATTGATACCAGATAATGATTCTCATGCTCATAGCTCTGACTACTCCCATGAAGGTAGTCCATATGCTTATTACACAGAGTCACCTGAACATAGTGAGATTTACCCATATCAATATGAGGCACCACCTATGGAACAAAATTGGGAGCCTGAATACTCCAATATCATGTACACCAATGCTAACCCTAGGCCCCAATTGAGACAAGGGAGACCACAAGCCCCTAGAGGACCTTGTTTCAAATGTCAAGGTGACCATTTCCTTCGTGATTGTCCCCACCCACCATCTCCGAGTCAAGGTTAGGCTATCACAATACAAGCTTTTTGTCCTGAATGTGGCAAGGACCATCTTCCCAGAGATTGTCCAAGAAACCCCTCCAGTACACCCAAGATTACACCCATTAATGTGGTAGGCTTAGTGGCGGATTCAAGTGCCAGTAGCAGTAATGTGGCTCCTGTACAGGCAGTTACTAGGGCACAAGCATTAAAACAAAATAAACCAACAGAACAATTGGAGTCGAGTGAATCAGGAGAGCCTAGTAAGAGGAAAACAAGAACATGGAAAGATACCAGAGAGAAGGCCAATCGCAAGTGGAGTAAAAAGTTATCGGAACTAGAAGAAGGCTTGAAAGACGCAAAAACAAAAATAGAAGACATTGCATCTCAAAACCCCTCGCATGCCAAAACTCCATCTACTCCACCTCATCCCACCCCACCACCCATTGTAAATAGACCACAACCAGGGTCTATTCTTGCAGATCCAACCCCAGAAGGCTTGGACATGATGTTCAAGGCCTACCAGGCTCGACTTCAAGAAGGGCCAACAACTGCAAACCTAGATAAGAGTTACCCTAGAGCAGATTTAGAGATTGAACGGATGAAAATGTGCATGAAAATGGTAGAACAAGCTCAAGCTATACTGGAGACTAGTCAAAAGTTCAATCAAACAAACTCTGTCAAATCGGAATTGCATTTCCAGGGCTTACTAGAAAGATTAGAGCAGTTGGTAAACAAGCCACAAGATTCATTACCTCCACAGGTTCAACCAGTTATTGAAAGAAGAAGCTCACCACCGATGGGAGCTTATGTTCCTAATTCCATGGATGCTGAAATACCTCCTTCAATCCAATAGTACTCTCAAGAGTTCTTGCGGGAAATACAAGAAGAGAAATGGGCCAAGGAGAAGGGTAACTCCCCTCCTATTCGTGAGATTGATGACCTTCATGATCAATTTCCCCAAGACATTCCATCTATTTACGGAGATGAAGCAGAACAACAAGAAGATGAAAGATTAGATTTTGAATCTAATACCTTAGAAGAACTGCCTCAATTTCCAGGCCCATGGGAATCTGAATCTCTTCAGATTAGAGCTCCCACAATACTGGTCAGACATGAAGACTCAGTGGTCCCAAGGAACACTGATGTCGTGAAGAACACTAAGGTTCAGTGTCATCTCACTGTAGAAGAGCTGCTCAAAGCAAAACCCGAGCTGTGGAATCATGTGAAGGATCAAGTCCCAAAACTTGAGTCCAATATGCCAAAAGCAGGTTCTAAGAAGAAAGTACTAGAGATACCTCTAGAAAAAATAGGGGACATGTGTGAGGGTGAAGAAAGTAATACTTATCTTTCAATCACCTTCCAAGGTTACACAACCAAAGCAATCATAGATTCAGGTGCTGGTGTTGCTATTGCAACCACCTCCTTGTGGAAGAAATGGGGCAAACCCACATTAAAACCAACTAGAATGAAGCTTCAAATGGCCGATGGTCATTTTGAAAGACCTCTAGGATTGCTAGAAGGGATAACTCTAAGTACTTGCGGTGTAGATTTTGAACATACATTTGCTATATGTGACTTTGAGAAAAATAATGTCTATGAGATGATCCTAGGAAGACCCTTCCTACGACAATTGCAAATAGTACAGGATTGGGGAACCAACTCCTTGTATTTACAACACTTAGGGGTCACCACCAAGGTCAACTTGAAGGATTACTCCTTCAGAGATGTACCACCCCTACAGTGGAATTCTATCCACAAAGTGAAAGAAGATTCCATCTCTGTGCATTCTAAAAGCTCACCAAGAGAAGAAGGAACTTTGCCAGGAGATAGACCAATTAAGGACCCAGCCTATACACCGATGATCTTTCCAGATGAGGAATTTGAGCCTCATGGCTGGCCAGAAATCTTAGCCACCACAGACATTACTATCAATGAAGAACAATGGACACCTCATTGTGATGAGGAGGGTTATGATATTTTAGTGTTCATGTGTCAGCCCTTGCTAGAAGAATGTGACCCTAGTGATGTCAAAGAAGAAGAAGAGAATGACGATGATCTAGAGTCCATTGTGATGGATAGTTGCTTTAACTCAGAGCAGCACTATCTAGAAGATACAAGAGTGTTCACCCAGAAAGAAGAAGAACCTCTCACAAGTATTAAAACGGTAAATTCAAAGGATGGAAGTGAGAGAAGTCAAAAAAAAAAGAAAAGAAAGTGAGAGAAGTCAAAAGAAAAAGAAAAGAAAAGCAGTGAAGAAGAGGAGGAATCATTGTTTGAAGTACCAAAAAACTTCAAGAAATATGAAGTTGATGACCGCAAAATTTTGGTACGCATGCCTAAGAGAGAGGCCATCATAGGGGAATCATATGATAATAAAGAAAAGACCAAGAAAATTGTAGTGACCATTGAAGAGAATGAAGAGAGATGCACATATATAGGAGATGACCTAAGTGCAAGAGAAGAAATGGAGCTCATAGCTCTATTAAGGGAATATAGGGATGTGTTTGCGTGGCACTATAGAGACTTGAAAGGGGTAGATCCAAGAATTTGCTTTCATACTATCCCCATGACCGCTGATGCCAAGCCCACCAAACAAAAGCCCTACACATATAATGATACATATGCAGCCAAAATAAAAGAAGAAATTGATAGGCTGATTGAAGCTGGATTCATCTATGAGATTGAGCATACTGAATGGGTGTCCCCCATCGTAGTGGTGCCCAAGAAGAACGGGAAGTTGCGAGTGTGTATTAACCTTAAAAAAGTTAATGCTGCTACGATCAGAGATAGTTATCCGCTTCCAATCACGGAACACCTATTGGAGCGGGTTGCACGCAAGGAAGTTTATAGCTTCCTTGATGGATTTTTAGGTTACAATCAAGTAGCCATTGCCCCAGAAGATCAATACAAAACAACTTTTGCTATAGAGTGGGGAATCTTTGCATTTCGTGTGATGCCATTTGTGAAGAACTTGAAGATCCACAACTTGAGTGATGCTTAACTACTGCATGTACTCTAATCCACAGGGAGATATCTGCAAGAGGTAGTTTGGTATCCTGAGAATTCTTGTCTGTATACCGGGAAGAGAAGACTCCTACTTATGGTGAGCTAAAGAGAATATGTGAACCTAAGCTTGGTGTAATTACCCAATGTTGTTTGTCAAAGACTATAAAGAAATTCAATTCTCAGTATTTGGCAAACGTTGCTGTGAAAAGAGGAGACAGAACCAGGCACTCACAAAACAATCTCATCAGTGGACCATCAACACGGACATTCATCAACAATGTTCCATCCCAAGGGCTGCGTGTACAACATGAAGAGATGAACATCGATCGACCTTCTCCATGGTAAGAATCTTTACTTTGGAAACAATATAACCATGATAGCTTAGGAAACCTCTTCGTCGGCATACCCTTGAGCACTTAGCTCAAGACCCCCAATTTTTTGCACCATACTTCTTCCGATGCATTTTCCAAGTAAGCATGCATAGGGCTACATTACAAGGCCGTGCACAAGGCACATATTTTCCTCAACCCATGCACGAACACACTTACTCATCATCCATTAGGGGTTATGAGTACTTGGCATGACTACTATGAACATCATCCTTGGACGATCTGAGGTCATCAATGGAGACTCACAACGACACAGTAGTGCTGGAATCCAAGGCTGAAGCACATACCAAGGGACTACAACTTGCAAAGGCTTGCAGTGACAACTGAAGAACTGGAGACCCAACCTTGCTACATTTGGAAGAGGGACAACTCTGGTTCATCCGAATGGACACTCCCTCTCAAAGCAACCTAGAACAAGGGTCTGTCAGGGACGATAGACTCGAGAGGGGGGGGAGTGTTGGAACTCAAGGTCAAGCATAAAACATGGAAGCACATCAAATAAGTGGACATAGAAGAAGAGAGAGCAAGTAGGGAGCTCCAAGAAGTGTATGTCAAATTTTTAGAAGAATCCCCTACAAAAATAGTGATTTTCATCACTAAAAACCATTGTAAATACCATTATCTATTTTTATAACTCCATTTTGTTCAAGCCGAGGAGTCCTCAAGCTTGAGGAGTATTATAAGTACCATCATACCAATTTTCATAATTTTTAGACTTCGTTTGAGCCCTCAAATAAGCCCTGGAATGTAATTTTTAACTACGCCAGACACTAGGTCTGGACAGGGCCAAAACTACTCAAAAAACTATAAAAAGAGCTAGAGAGCTCATTTTTGAGGTTAGCTTGTTTAGAGAATAGGGCTTTTGTAAGAGAACTCTTTTGCAATCTAAGCTTTCCATTGTTCCTCTCTGTTGGCATACAAGTCAGATGAAGAGCATACTAGCACAACGGAGCAGTCATGCACAATACGGCAACAAGGCCCAATCATTTTTTCCATGAACCATTTACAACTCAAGTGATTTTAATCACTACACAAACATTGTAAATTCCGTTTTTGGTAGAATAGACTCCATTTTGTTCAAGTCGAGGAGTCCTCGAGCTTGAGGAGTATTAGAATTAGCTACATACCAATTTTCATAATTTTTAGACTCCATTTGAGCCCTCAAATAGGCTCTAGAACCTAATTTTTAACTAGGCCGGACACTAGGTCTGGACAAGGCCAAAGCTAGTGAGAAAACTATAAAAAGAGCTAGAGAGCTCATTTTTGGGGTTAGATTGTTTGTGAATTGAGCTTATGTAAGAGACTTTTTGACTAATGCAAAGGACTCCATTGTTCCTCTCCTTGTTCTTGCCTTGTGTGCGCGTGTGTGTGTATGTGTGTGCATGCTTGTGTGCTTCTCACTCACACACTTGTGCATTCACTTGCTCATAGTCTTCATACTAGTTCTCACGTCTCCACGGATTGACAATTACGAGGTGAATCTTCTCACGTTGGTACTCACCATTGTGCTAGAGTGACACCAAATTTGGCGCCGTTGCCGGGGAGAGAGCTTGGAGGACGAGCGTGTGATGGTAAGACGTCGAGTTGAGACATTGGAGTTATAGGTAATATCCTTTCCTTTCTTTACTTTTCTTCATTTTTTCTTACTTTTGCATCACCATCACCACCATCATCATCCCCACCATCTCCCACCTCCATCTCCATCTCCACAAAAGTTTCAGTTTTTTGGTCATATTCCACTCCCCACCTCATTTCCCTCATTTCATTGTAAGAGAGAGCGAGACAGAGCTTGCATGCTATCGGTTTTTGTGTGTTTTTTGAGCTTTTGTTGTAGGAACTAGCTGTACCACCATCTCCAGCAGCTTGCGCAGGTACGACAGTCTCTGCACAAGTCCCGAGATGACAACCCCTGTCTGTCGCGGCAGACAGAAAAACTTGATATTTTTGGAATGCGTGTTTGGAACGGTAACCTACACCATTAGAGCACTCCAAATCACTAGACGTTTCTAAAAAATTTGCATTTTTTCAGTCTATCGCGACAGACATCGTCTATCGCGACAGACATCGTCTATCGCGACAGACACCGTCTATCGCGACAGACCCATCTATCGCAATAGACACCGTCTATCGCGACAGACACTGTCTATCGCGACAGACCACTCTATCGCGACAGACACCGTCTATTGCGACAGACCAAAACCACGACAGAAGATAGACACCGTCTATCGCGACAGACACCGTGTATCGCGACATACCACTCTATCGCGACAGACCACTCTATCGCGACAGACACCGTCTATCGCGACAGACCACTCTATCGCGACAGACCAAAACCACGACAGATTATAGACACCGTCTATCGCGACAGACACCGTCTATCGCGACAGACCACTCTATCGCGACAGACACCGTCTATCGCGACAGACCACTCTATCACGATAGACACCGTCTATCGCGACAGACCACTCTATCACGACAGACACCGTCTATCGCGACAGACACCGTCTATCGCGACAGACAGACATTTTCGGCAAAAAATTAAGGGGTAATTTTTTTGGAAATTTAGGCTAAATTTTGGGCATATTTGCATACTCAAACACTCATACACTTACAAAGGCCTTAGAAAAATGCATTAAAACTCCTGAAAGGTTCTGTTTGTCTGTTTAACCCCCTAAACCCTAAACGGTCATAACTTTTTCATACGAAATCCATTTTTTGAGCTCTAGGGCTTGTCGGAAAGCTCGTGATATTTTGAAGTTGACACACTGAGGGGTAGGTACACCAAGGGAGCTCTAGAGGAAATTTTTTTAGCAATACAAAAGGGGGAACAAGGGTCATTAAAAAGTATCTGAATTAATTTGTCTGTCTATTGAAGGATCAAATTGAAGCTAAACTTGGGATTCTGACAGGATCATCGAGAGCTTTTGGAGAAAGCAAAGTAAGTGCCAGGGCGAACAAGCTTGGGAACGTGCTTCCTGGGTAGACAAGCATCGCCAGGAGGAGCGACTTGAGGTTGGAACATCACTTAACCCCCTCAGTCAATTCTTAGCATAGGCTAAGTACGAGTAGTTGTCCTGATTGACTAGGGGTACGATAGGAATACTCAAGTTTGAAGAGCCTTTAATTTCTCAAGTGCAAGGATAGGCTAAATTGCAGTCAAGGGATAACTTAAAGGAAAATAACCTAAACTAAGCGGACGCAGAACATCAAGTATGACACACTAAAGTGCTCCTGACGACGCTTAATAAAAAACAAGAAAACACATCCAAAGGAACTTAAAATGAACAAGTGACTCGTACCAAAGAATCAACAACGTACAAAGGGCATATGAACCTTAGGTCAGGTAGATACTTAGGCAGAGACAGGCAAAGCCTCAGATCTTCTGAAGCTAGTTTCAATCACACTGCTAGGTCCTGGGCCCAGCAGTTGAGTGATTACCCATACACTCCACGATCAGAAACAAGTGATTCTGAAATGTCCTATCACATGGAGAGAGCAGTAGGTAGTTCACGGGTGGCTTATCTAGAAAAGTCAGAAGGACCTTACAAGACTCAATTGGAATACATCAGGACTAATCGTTTAGGTGCTCGCATCTACGAAGACGGCCTGAGAAGATCTGTGGTCCAGATTAAGAACCCTGATCAACCCCATGGACTAGAACACCCGGTAGTCAAGTTTGAGAATGGAGCATACCTAGATAAAGAGGGGACTATATATGTAGTCACCACTCTTCCTGATAGAACAGATGAGTTTGGAAATGTGATTGCAGAAACCGACATGGGTGACATAGAGCAAGGCAATTTAGAGAGAGAGCCAAGATGTTCACAAAGTACAATGCCTTTGGTCTAACCCTTAGGAACACTGCCCTAACATGGTTTCAACCATTGAACGAGAGGCAGTTTAGGAGCATAGATCAACTTCTAGAGGCATTCATTATCGAATTCTCCAAAAGTGGCATAAGACATAACACATCCTCCCTAATATACAGCTTCAAACAGACATCTCAAGAGACAGTGAGGCTCGCAGGTAGAAGATTTAGGCAATATCTAGAGAGATGCCCGGCCCCAGAGTTACCCACTCCAGCCAAGCAAGTGGCCTTATTTTTAGATGGATTGTTAAGCACCAAACTAAGATCATATGTGTATTTGAAGGACCCTAGATCCATAGAAGAATGTGTACGCATGTGCATAGACATTGAGGATAATCTAGGGGAGGAATTAGAGCTCTCAAAAATCTATAAAGACTTAGATAGTTCTAGTAGCCTCATTTCCTCACAATCCACATCAATTGAGGATCTAGCAGAAAAGGTAGCTCTGAAATTAGGTGTCTCTAGCAAGCAGATTCCTAGATTTGCCCCCAGAAAACGATGCTATACCTATGGAGGAGACCATATGGCTAATGTGTGCCCCATCATGGCTCAACCCCAAGTGAACCCTAACAACCAATACTGCACCATAGAAAGGAGGTACACCAATCACACAACACAAGACTGCCCATATAACAAACAAGCTGTTAGACAAAATTATTCCCAGCCATATCCACAACCAGGAAAGTACTCTAATCAGTACCCACAACAACAGTATGCTAGACCTCAGCAAACGTATCAACCACCCTACCAAGGGCAACAAAGACCGCAACCAGTTCTAGCACAACAACCCCCTGCCCCCACCAACGTGATTCCAGTGAAGTATGCAGCGGCAGAAGAAAATCTGAATAGAGCTTTAGTGCCAGTAACATCCTCGCTTTCAGAAAGTCATCCAAGTGATCATAGTTTTGACTCCACCCATGTTGAGAGCCCCCAAGCCTATTACATGCAATCACCAGAGCATAGTGAGTCATATTACTATGAAGAACCGAATGAATCTAGTGGGGAGCCAGAATACGCAAACATCATGTATGCCAAGCCCAACTCGAGATCCCAACCTAGGCCGATGAGACCTCCATTTCCTAGAGGGCCATGCTATCGTTGTCAGGGAGATCATCTCATTCGTGATTGCCCTCTACCTGTACCGACACAAACCCAATCTGTGACAATTCAAGGCTTTTGTCCCGATTGTCGAAAGGAGCATTTGTTACGAGAGTGTCCCAAGAACCTTGCCAATATACCAAAAATTGCTCCTATCAATGTTATTGGTTTAGTGGTAGACTCCACAGGAAGTGTGACTTCCACAGCCCCAGTACAAGTCATCACGAGAGCCCAAGCACTTAAGCAAAATCAAGACGTAGGCCAGGAAAAGAATGCAGAGGTTAGCGAGACTGAGAGCCAGAATAAGAAGAGGACAAGATCTTGGAGGGATAGCCGTGAACATATGAAGAGGCAATGGGCAAGAAAGATGAGCGAACTTGAGGAAAGCCTACGAGAAACCAAAGCCAAAATCATAGAAATCACATCTCAAACGCACTCTCACACATCCCCGCCACTACCATCCCCTTCACCCTCCATTCCTCCACCCACCAATCCACCACACGTAACCCAACCACCACCCCGAGTAGGATCAGTCTTAGCCGATCCCACTCCTGAAGATCTAGACATGATGCTTAAAGCATATCAGGCCAGAATCCAAGAAGGGCCCAATTTGACAGATCACGAGAAATGTTACCCTAGATCCGACCTAGAGCTTGAACAAACTAAGTTGTGTGCCAAGATGGTGGAATTGGCTCAAGCCATGTTTGAGACCAGTCGCCTTTTCACTTGCTCTAGACCCACTCGAACACCATTGCATTTTGATGGTCTGTTAGACAGATTGGAGATGTTAATTGCGAAGTCTGGAAAAGGAGCCAACCCCGAGGCTAAGGATAAGGCAAGTGATAGAATAAGCATTCCTCCCATGGAAGCTTATGTGCCTAACTCCACTGAACCAGACACCTCTTCTTCTATGAATCGATACACACCAGAATTCTTGCGAGAGATTCAAGAAGAGAAATGGGCTAAAGAGAGTGAAGTTCCTCCTCCCATTGAACTTGTGGATGACACACACGATCAATTCCCACAAGACCTTCCTTCCATTTATTGAGAGCAGGAGAGTGCCCAATTTCAAGAAAGATTAGACTTCGAATCTAATTCTTTACAGGAACTACCCCAGTTCACAGGCCCATGGGAAGCAAAGTCCACTTGTATGAGAGCACCCACAGTCATGATAAGAAACGAAGATTCAGTCATACCTAGGAACACGGAGGTAGTGAAGAACACCAAAGTGCAGTGCAATCTCACTTTGGAAGAGCTGCTTAAGGTTAGACCAGAAGTGTGGAAACATGTAGCCAATCAAGTGCCCGAAGTAGCCAAACCACATTCCCAGGTAGAATCTCAAAGAATAGTGCCAGAAATACCCTTGGACAAGATAGGAGAAATGAACGAGGGAGAAGAAGGAAACACCTATCTCCCCATCACTCATCAGGGCTACACAACCAAGGCCATTTTGGACTCAGGTGCAGGAGTTGCAATTGCTACCACTTCCTTATGGAAACGTTGGGGCAAGCCAACACTCAGGCCAACGAGAATGAAGTTGCAGATGGCTGACGGTCACATAGAAAGACCCTTAGGACTACTAGAGGGGATAACTCTCACTACTTGTGGTGTAGAGTTTGAGCACACATTTGCAATCTGTGACTTTAGCAAAAATCAAGCCTATGAGATGATTTTGGGAAGACCCTTCTTGAGGCAGTTGCAAGTGGTACAAGATTGGGGGACCAATTCTTTGTATTTGCAACACTTGGGAGTCACTACCAAAGTGAATCTCAAAGATTTCTCTCATAGAGATGTGCCCCCTATTCAATGGAACCCCGTCCATAGAGCTAAAGATGATACTGAGTCCGTGCACTCCATAGGATCAGGATCCTCATGGATGCATGAAGACACTCATTTGTGGATGTGCAAAGTAGCAGTAGAAGAAGAGAAGAGGGAAAAAGCCAGTGAGTTAGGTGCGAAGGAAACACATAGATCAATTCAAGACCCAGCCTATGCACCTGTAGTATTTCCGGACGAAGAATTTGAACCTCACGGTTGGGCAGAAATTCTCGCAACAATGGATGTAGCCATCAATGAAGAACAATGGACACCCCACTGTGATGAGGATGGCTATGACATTTCAGTCTTCTCCATAGAGCCAATCATGGGAGAGGCAGTTTTAGAAGAGTGCGAACCTAGCCTTGATGCATTTGAGGATGCAAGTGACTCCGATCTAGAGTCAATCATTATGGACCCACCTTTTGCATCAGATGAAGAATACTTCTATGAAGTAGAATTGCAACCCCAGAGGCACGGAGAGCTTATAACTGAGGTAAGGCTAGCCACACATGTGACCCTGAAGGAAGAAGGAAAGAAAAGAAAGAAGAGAGACGTCACACCAGAAGAGGAAGAATCTTTGTTTGAGGTCCCGGAAAATTTTAAGAAGTATGAGATAGATGACAAGAGAGTCATGATCAGAATGCCTAAACAAGAGGCACAATGAGGGGAGGCCTATGATAACAAAGAAACCACCAAAAAAATAGTGGTAGCCATGGAAGAAGGATAAGAGAGATGCACGTACATAGGCCATGACCTAACAGAAGAGGAAGAGCATGAATTGATAGCCTTGCTAAGAGACTACAGAGATGTATTCGCTTGGAGCTACAAGGATTTGAAGGGTGTTGACCCAGAAATATGCTCACATACAATTCCCATGACCTCAAACGCAAAACCCTCTAAGCAAAAGCCATACACATATAATGATAACTATGCTGCTAAGATCAAAGAGGAGATAGATAGACTGGTAGAAGCGGGATTCATCTATGAAATTGAGCACACTGAGTGGGTATCCCCCATCGTAGTGGTGCCCAAGAAAAATGGAAAGCTGCGTGTATGCATTAACTTGAAGAAGGTTAATGCAGCCACAATTCGAGATAACTATCCGCTTCCTATCACAAAGCATCTCTTAGAAAGAAAGAGTAGCAGGCAAGGAAGTGTACAGCTTCCTAGATGGGTTTTCAGGCTACAATCAAGTAGCCATTGCTCCTGAGGATCAACATAAGACGGCTTTTGCCACGGAGTGGGGCATATTTGCCTTTCGGGTAATGCCATTCGGGCTTACTAATGCACCTGCTACCTTCCAAAGATTGATGTGTCACATGTTTAAAGAGTTCTTGAGGAAGAATTTGGAAGTCTATGTTGATGATCTGTGCGCTCATTCCAACATTAGACGGACCCATATACCTGAACTCAGAAAGATCTTTGATAAATGCAGAGAATATCAAGTCTGCTTGAACCGAGAAAAGTGTGTTTTCATGGTTAGGCAAGGCAAAATTCTAGGACATATAGTGTCTAAGAACGGCATATCCACTGACGAAGAGAAAGTGAGAGCCATCGCAGAACTACCTAGGCCAAAGAACGTCAAGGAAGTACAAGCTTTCATGGGGCATTGTGGTTACTACCGCCGACTCATCCACATGTATGTTGTCATTGCAAAGCCCATGTATGGACTTCTGACTAACTTTGAGTGGACTGATGAATGTGAGAACTCCTTCCAGGAACTTAAACGAAGATTATGTTCAGCACCAATCTTGACCACACCAGATTGGAACAAGCCATTCCATGTTCATGTGGATGCCTCTAATTATGCTATTGGATGTGTACTTGCACAACCTACGGGTGAAGGTAATATGGATCTCCCTATTGCCTATGCCAGTAGACAATTGAACGCTGCTGAACGGAACTATACAACCACCGAATGAGAAGGATTAGGCATGGTGTACGCAGTTAAAAAGTTTAGACACTATTTGCTTGCAAATAAGTTCAAATTTTTTACTAATCACCAAGCTCTACTGTACCTCGTAAACAAGCCATGTAATACAGGCAGATTAGTAAGATGGTTTCTCTTACTAATGGAATATGACTTTGAAGTCGTAGTGAGGAAAGGCAGTGTTCTCAGGATCTTGCTCACGCGCATATAGAGATTACGGACACATAAAACACACAAAGAAAAGATGCAACAAGAGACGAGACACAACGCAGTATTGGGTGCAATCTCCCCCCATGCACTCTGTTTTGACAGTCCACAGAGTGCATGTATTTATAGGACTTTTGATTACGTCGAAAATAGTGGTTACATGAGGGCGGCTTCGAAAAGCAGGCGTGAAACTAAAAGTTGGTAACTTTTACAGAAAGCCATTACTTTGAATAATAGAAATTGCGGTCTACAATGACCATTATTCTAACCATTACTTTTCTAACAATAGAACCTTCTACGCAGGTTTATTTACAAGCTAAATAATAATTATTCGGATTATTGATGTCCGCCCTTTCACGCCTTGCACGCTCCTCATGAACCTTCAGCTGCTATATCAAAAACATCAAAAACATATTAATACATTAAGAATTTAACATTTTAACAATGCCTTGTTCAATAATATACAACATGCCTCTCAGTTGACAAGCAACTGACCTCAGTTGATAAAAGAATTCAACACTCTAACAATTGTAATGCAGTGTTCAACATATTCCATATTACTGTTACAATCCAACAATGCATTGGCCAACATATTTCATGTTACAATCCAACAATGCATTGGCTATTCGATATTTCAATCCAACAATGCATTGGCCAACATATTTCATGTTACAATCCAACAATGCATTGGCTATTCGATATTTCAATCCAACAATGCATTGGCCAACATATTTCATGTTACAATCCAACAATGCATTGGCTATTCGATATTTCAATCCAACAATGCATTGGCTATTCCATATTTCAATCCAACAATGCATTGTTCAACATATTCCATAAGGTATAACATGCCCCTCAGTTGAACAAGCAACTGACCTCAGGTGATAAAAGAATAAACATGGGTGGCCAGTCACATGTTTCATCACTGAATAAAGAAAATAGGCATGTGCCATGTAAAAATACATGCATGGAAATGTTCATGGAGCTGTTACATTAATGTGTTTGTGTATGATATGCAGAAATAAAGTGGTCATAATGAGGTGTTAATTGTGTTTTATGTATCCATTGACATTCTTCAATAGAGTGATTTTTGTACTTAACCAAATATCGATGATATTGAGTACCTGTGCGTGTAGTAGTGACATCATGATCAATGATTTTCTCAGGAACTAAGATTTCAGATTGTTCCTCAATTAAAGGAGGATCATCAAGAAGTGGAGCAAGTGGTAAAGTTCCTTTAAAGGGTTTAAGTAAGCTAATATTGAACAAACTTCCTATAAAAACTAGCCAACCCAAGAAAAGAACGAACATCATTGACTGATTGTGGTGTAGGCCATTCTATGATACTCTAATCTTTTTCGGATCCACATGCACACCTTCACTTGAAATAATATGTCCTAAATATTCTAGCTTGCGCTGAAAGAAATAACTCTTTTTTGGATTAGCATAAAATGTGTTTTCTCGTAACAAATGAAAAACTCTTTCAAGATGCTTTTCATGTTCACTATCATTCTTACTGTAAACAAGTATGTCATCAAAGAATACAAGAACAAAAGCTTGGTAATCAAGAAAAATATTATTCATCATTCGCGCAAATGTAGCAGGGGCATTAGTAAGTCCAAAGGGCATTACCATAAATTCATAATGGCCATTTTGAGTTCTAAATGCACTCTTAAAAATATCACTTTGTGTCATACGAATCTGATGGTAACCCGATTTAAGATCAATTTTACTAAAGACACGAGCTCCTCGTAACTTATCTAAGAGATCATCTATTCGAGGAATAGGGTATCTATTCTTGATCGTGATCTTGTTAAGGGCTCTATAATCAATGCACATTCGATAAGTTTTATTCTTCTTCTCTACTAAGAGAACGGGTGCTCCAAATGGGGAAGAACTAGGCCTTATAAGTCCTTTTTGTAGTAGGTCTTTTACTTGATTTTCTATTTCCTTTTGATGTAATGGGCCATGTCTATAAGGTGCTTTATGAGGAGGAGAACTACCAGGGACTAAGTCTATGCTATGGTCAAAGGATCCTCGAGATGGTGGTAGTTCAGAGGGATATTCAGACATAAAACAATCCTTATAAGTACTCATGAAAGGTTTATATGCATCTAAAAGTGTATGAGTATAATCATTGATGACATTAACAAAAACAATGCATGAGTTAAATCCTTTCCTAAATGCACGCTTTGCTTGAGTGTGACTAATCAATGGAAATGGCTGGAAATCATGCCGTGCAGACAAAGTAATGATTTGACCTTTGAAAACAAACTTAAAGGTATGAGTATGGTAGTTAATACGTGGGTTATAATGGTGACGAAAAGGCATACCTAGTATAACATCATAAGATTGCAAAGGTGCAATTAAAAATGTTCGTGAGTCAACATAAGGGCCTATGCTAATCGTAACATCTTGCACTTCTCGTGTTACATTATAACGACTACCTTGAAATGCAGCTTTCACTTTATACAAAGAAGGAAACGTTTGTAATTTAAGTTCTTGTACTAATAAATGTGAAATGAAGTCATGTGAACTACCATCGTCATGTAGAATTTTAACTAGTTTGTTATTTATTGTACCCTGCATGCAAAGAAGAGAGTGTAGAGAGATATCGTTACCCAAGGTACTTAAGTCCTTCTCCAGTGATTCCTCTGTCCAAACAGGAGGAATTTCTTCATTATAGACCTCCATGTTATGCAATCGAGCTGTAGCCTGTTTCATCTGAAGAGGTGGCAATCTGCACCTTATTTTTGTATGTCCAGGTTTACCACAATTCCAGCAGGTGATTCGTGGTCGCTTCTGTTGGGCATTCACTGCTGAGGTTTGAAGGGTAGGTGGTTTGGTTGGTTGGAGAGATGAAGCAACGGGTGAAGTTGAGTAATTGGATTGTAGAGGTCGAGGAAAGCTAGGGTAAGATGGGGCATTAAAATTACGCTTCATAGGAAATGAAGGTTTAACAGGAAATGGTCGTGGACGTGGTTGTTGTAGACGGAGTGACTTGGTTATGGATTGGAATTCTTTTTCTGCATCATAAGCAAAAGATATAGCCTCGTTGAGGGTTGTAGGTCGTAGGGTGTGAAGCTTCGCTTGGATACCCACTTCCAAACCATCTTCGTATTTCTGCTGCAAGATATCCTCTGATACATCTTCAAGCATTCGTACAAGTAGTAAATTTTGCCAGAACCGCTCTGTGTAGGTAGTAACCGTATCACCCTCCTTCCATGTAAGGGTCGTCCATGCACGTCGAACATGCAAATGGTATTGAGGAGGAAGAAATGAATCCTTCACGTTTTCTTGAAAAGCCTTCCAAGTTGTTGGACGCTCCGTATTGTGCCGTAGGACATTCCACCAGAGTTGTGCTTTACCTACTAAATAGTTAGTGGCAAATTTAACTTTTTCACTTTCAGCATACATCGGTATAAAAATCATCAAACTGCGACAACCAAGAAAGCACTAAAGGCCCATCCTTTTGGCCATCAAATCGTAGAAACTGGTAGTTTCTATTACCAATCTTTGAATGAGTAACATCAGATTGGGCAGACACAATAGCTTTTACTACTCTCGTAAGGTTGTCTTCCTCAGCTTGCATCTTTTGGAGGATTTCATCACGTTGTTGGATCTCGTTCTGAGCTCCTTGAAGCTCATGCCGCAAGAGCTCTAGTTGTTGTTCAAGTGTTGCCGCAGGTAGAGGTGAATTACTGTAATCCTCCATGGTGCTCTTGGACCCTTGCTCTCAACCTTGGTGTATTGAACCTTCTTGTTTGCAACCTTGGTGTCTCGATCCCGTGTTCTCAACCTTGCTTGGTATCTTGAACACTCACTCAAGTGCCACCCAATGATTTTGAAATAATTCACACTTCCAAGGTAGCTCATTGGAAAGTCCGTTCCGAGAGCTTTCCAACGGTATATTACACGCCTCAATCCGACCTACGGATTGAAAGTTACACTTACTTCTTTGTTGGGTCCATCCTAGAAATCGCCGCGAGCGCCTTGCACAAGTACCAAAGAAAGAGAGCTTGAATAACAATTCCAAGAGATGGTGGAGTGGTTAAAGTACTTCCCTTGAAAGTAGGAGGTTGTGGGTTCAAATCCTCCTACCTTAGGGACTCTATACCTCTCTATTACCACTCAAAAATTAAAATTATCTCGCGCGTAGCCAATGGTCGCCAAGGGAGCCTTGGGTGCCAATGTTGCCAATGTATTGCCTAAGTTATTGCCTAAGCTCTTTGCCTTAGTCGACGCCTTGGTCGACGCCTTGGTCCTTGGTCGACGCCTTAGAGTAAGCCGAAGGAGAAGACGTAGGTGAAGGCGTAGGTTCTGGTTCTGGATCAGAAACAGAAACCGAACTGAAACTGAAACAGGAAACGGAATCGGAATCGCGAACGCGAAGACGGAGACGGACTCGGAATCGCGAACACGGAGACGGAGTCGGAGTCGGAATCGCGAACAGAGAACAAAACCCTCTGTATTGACGCGTGCAGAGCTCTGATACCACTGTTGTCAGGATCTTGCTCATGCGCATACAGAGATTACGGACACATAAAACACACAAAGAAAAGACGCAACAAGAGACGAGACACAACGCAGTATTGGGTGCAATCTCCCCCCATGCACTCTGTTTCGACAGACTTTTGATTACGTCGAAAATAGTGGTTACATGAGGGCGGCTTCGAAAAGCAGGCGTGAAACTAAAAGTTGGTAACTTTTACAGAAAGCCATTACTTTGAATAATAGAAACTGCGATCTACAACGACCCTTATTCTAACCATTACTTTTCTAACAATAGAACCTTCTACGCAAGTTTATTTACAAGCTAAATAATAATTATTCGGATTATTGATGTCCGCCCTTTCACGCCTTGCACGCTCCTCACGAACCTTCAGCTGCTATATCAAAAACATCAAAAACATATTAATACATTAAGAATTTAACATTTTAACAATGCCTTGTTCAATAATATACAATAGGCAGGACTCATTTGAGAGCAGACCATCTCTCTAGGCTCACATCTGGTGAAGCCCCACAAGGAGTGTCAGATGACCTTCCTGATGCTTACTTGTTTAATCTGGAAGTTGTACCTCAGTGGGCTTAGCCACTAGTGCTAGTATTGACATACGGGCCTAACCACCCAGTAATAACCACACAGGATAGAGAGGTAGTAAAAGCCCAAAAATACCACATCATGGCTGGAAGTATGTACAAGCACACAGATCACGGGATCTTGGCTTGTTGTGTGGAAGAGGATGAGTACGCTAAATGGTTGCAATTAGCACATGTGGGTGCATTAGAGCAACATTACTCAAAACAACGAACCCTACAGACCCTAAGAAGGCTAGGAGTGCATTGGCCGACTATGGAGGCTGATGTCCAGAAGTTGTGCAAGGTATGCCCAATCTGTTGCACTAAACCACCTGTGGAACATGCCACTCTGTATCAAGTGTCCATAGTGCCAGATTGGAGTGAACCACTAGTATCCTTCCTGAGGATGAAAACATTCCCCCCAGACATGACTCTGACGAGGCAAAGAAGTCTAGAACAAGAAGCTCTAGATTACTCACTCATTGGTGATAATCTATACAAGCGTGGTAAAGATGGTTACCTGAGACTTTGTGTTCATGAGAGTGAATATCTAAAGATCTTGGAAATTGCTCACCAAGGTGTAGCAGGAGGACACTTTGGACCAGATCAGGTGATCAAGTCAATACTATTTGTGGGCTTTTGGTGGCCGACCCTTCACATGGATGCACATACCTATGTCAAACGGTGTGATGTGTGTCAGAGAACTCAATATCCTATATGCAAAGATGAGATGCCACTGAAACCTATGATGGGTGGACGTGCATTCTCTAAGTGGGGAATAGACTTTGTAGGTCCTATTAATCCCCCAGCTAAGGGTTCTCATGCGGAATATATTATTGTGGCCACAGATTATCTAACCAAGTGGGTAGAAGTGAAAGCTACCACTAAGAACGATGCACAAACAACTGCTAAATTCTTGTTTGAAAATGTATTCACAAGATACGGGCTACCTATAGAGCTAGTAAGTGATAGGGGCACTCACTTCTTGAATGAGGTGATTGAAAATCTGCTCCGAGAATTCTTGGTAGTTCATAAGAAGTTTTCCCCCTACCACCCACAAGCTAATGGCCAAGCTGAGAGCACCAATAAGATCTTATGCAATGTACTGACGAAATTAGTGAACAATAAACGCTCTAATTGGGACAAACAGCTACACCATGCTGTTTGGGCATACCGAGTCGCCTACAAAACGGTACTCCAAGCCACCCCCTTTCAGATGGTGTTTGGCCAAAATGCAGTGCTACCGTTGGACTTCTTAATACCTACATTGAAAGTAGCACAAGAGCATGATTGGACGGGTCATGAACTCTCCGCTAGACTCTTTGACCTCGAACGATTAGGAGAAACAAGACTGAGGGCGGCTGCAGGGATATATGCAGCTAAGAAACGACAAAAGGCATACTTTGATGCCCATGTGAAGGATAAGGGCTTGAAAGCAGGTGATCTAGTACTAGTCTACACATTGAAACAACACACAAGGAAGCTAGAAAAGAGAGGCTATGGACCTATGATCATAAACAGGATCTCCACAAGTGGAGCAGTACAACTAGCCACTTTAGAGGGTGATGTTCTCCCGAGCTACATTAGCGGATGCAGAGTCAAGTTATATCAGGAACCTCTGACGGAAGAGATGCTCAGTCGACTCAACACTGCTAAGAAACACAAAGAAGAAGAAAAACGAATTAGAGAAGAAGCACAGGCAGAAGCGTTAGAACACATCCGATGAATGAAACTGAGGAGACAAGGCAGAGATCTACCTATGCCTGACACTCAAGAATCTCTAGGCTATCCCATGGCCATGTGTGAGGCTTCAGGTGGACATTCCCATAGAATAATTGATCGACGGTCTTTTGTAACCCTAGAAGTAGGACAAGGAGAGAGTGTAAGGACATTGAGAACTTTAATTGACTCAGGGGCTACCACTAGTGCAGTTCGACTGTCTTACTGCCAAGAGCTTCAATTACAAATCAATCCGATAGAGGCATATCTCATAGGATTGGGAGGTGTGGAAACCCCTTGCATTGGTGAGGTGGAACTTCCCCTCTACATTCAAGAGGAGATAATGGCAGTCAAAGTGCTAGTGTGTGAAGACGAAGATCTTACCGAACCTCTTGTCTTGGGCCAAGACTGGATCTATGATCATGCAGTCAGCGTCAACCTAAGAAGTGGACTTCTTCAGGCATGGGTAGGCCAAAGCCACATCACTATTGAATTAGAAAATCAAGCACATAGGCCGCTAGAAGAGGCACCGAATCCTGGTCCTTCCAGGAGTCCACCTGAAATGAGCCATGCTACTCTTGATCAAAGTTTGATGGTGCAAAGGATTGCCACTCATGACGAAGGTACAAAAGTCAACAATGAGTTCCCTTCTTTTCCAAAGAGAATTCGAGGAAAGCAAGCCAGAAAATACAAGATACAGAGGAGCCCGAGGACCAAGAAGAATGAACACCAACCAATACAATATAGAATACTCCATGGCATGAAGCATGTCTGGATCCGCAAAGGTGACCAACCCTCGGCTTTGGAGACAGGATTCCAAAGAGGCATCAAGCAAGCTACAGTGTCGAGGACTACAGCGAAGGAGTACCCTAGGCATCAATCTAGAAAAACCATTTCTATTTGGGTTCCAAAGCAGTCAATGAAGGCTATGATGTGGATAGTCTACCTGTTGATGTGCCACCAACTGAACGACCTGTGGAGCTGCAACACCTTCAGCAGATCCCGGTACCGGATCCACCCACAGGGATCACAGAAAGAGTCCATGACAATTCTCATTGGTTCAATGGCATGCCAGGCCCATTAGGAGAGGCCAAGTATATATGAGAGTCTAAGTGCAAGTATGACAGATCTTGGGTCGATTCCAATTCTTCTCCAAGGAGTTTGAGACTCTACAGAACACACATGATCTTCAGACCATATGGCAACGTGTAGGGCTAGCTGAGTACTTCGAGGCACCACTACCCAAATCAGACCTCCTCCGATGCTACTATCTGGTTTCAAAATGATAGGCTAATGCAGAAAAGGACAAACCAGGATCGTTTGTTCTTCCTTCCTTGCTGGGCAACAACGAGTTAAAGAGGTTTGAACTTACCTTGGAGTTGGTGAGCTCTGCTTTGAATATGCACGACACACATGTACCTTCTGAGAAGGATGCTCTCATTCCTACTAACATGAAGGATAGGAAACTACTGAAGCTTAAAGATATGGCAGCACTCACACCAAACGTGTCCATCCCTCTCCGTATGTGCATGCAACATTTTGCTTTCCCCGGTCAAGACCGCTTCACACAATCGCACAAAAGAATTTGGTTCGCTCTCTACTTAGCGGAGACAGGTGCGTTACCAATCAAGCTTCCTGTATGGATTATAGAGCAGTTGTATGAAGCAAATAAAAGGTCTTCTAGGAAATTAGTGGTGAACGATTGCTGTGCAATCACACGCATTATCTACCGGTGCTTAGCATACGATGTTCCCATTGAACGTGCCTTAACTTGGGCACAATTACAAATGTTTAAGAAGCTCAAGACGTCCACACATCAATCCAAGCGCATGAGGGATTCGATCCCTTGTGTCCAGACACGTGAAGTTCTGACTACTCCTGAAGTATCGCCACGAGGGGAGGCCACTGTACCTCCCTTTACCATTAGAATACCCAGGTCTAGATCTGAAACTACAACACAAGCAGCCCCTTCGGCTCCTCCTTCTCCATCTGAATTTGAATTTGCTACAACTGGAGATGCTGAAGGGATGGATCCACATGACTTCGAAGCATTCTTACAAAGTACACAACTCTCTGATGTAGAGTTTTATTCAGATACAGAAGAACAAGGCACATCTTCACAAAGAAGGAGAAAATCTACAGAAAGTCGCCATGTACATTGGGGTGACGATCAGCAAGGTCAACAACAAGGACACCTAGAAGAAGAAGGAGCATACGAAGAGGAGACCACTGAAGCCCCAACTTATACAACAGAACTCCGAAGGCTGTATCAAATCATGGAATGAGTGCGCTCGCAACAACTGCTCACCGAACAGAGTAGTAGGGTACTCATGACTCAGTTGTTGGAAGAAGCAGGAGTTGACTCAGAATATAGTGAAGGTCTCTTATTAATGGCAGAGACATATGGGGTAGTAGAAGCGGTTCGGACCGCCATTAGGAGGTCTCTAGTTCAATATGATCCACGAAGATTCCAAACACGACCACAGTCAGGTAAAACATCCAAATCCCCATTACAACGGCAGAAGGGCCGATTATTACATTCGAACCCATTGGGAAAACCTCCCAAGCAGCAGAAACCGCTAGCCAAGAGCACCCAGTCACCCATGAGGAATCAATCGAGCCACTACCACCCACACCCCCACCATCGCCTCCTAGAACAGAAGCCGTGGAGATCACCTCGACCACTCAACCCACCGAACAAACCTTCATCTTCCGTACTCCCATCTCTAGTTCAACCCTATTCTCCACCTCTGATAACCCACTCGAGGCAACCACCATCACTACATAATCCACCGAATCGCTCATCGAGCCTGCCCTAGGACAACCATCCCCCATGCCCTCAACCATAGGTCATCCTGACTCCAGATCCATATTCATGGGTTTCCCTACTACCACACCACCTTTCATGCTCTCCCCGACTCTACGACCTCAACCCCCAACCTCCATCTCCCCACTTCTCCAATCCCTCCATGCCTTCCTTGCTAGAACTTTTCAACCTAGGTCTCAACCATTCCCTTTATTTTCAGCTCCCCACCCCACTTCTCCTCTATTCACCATGTTCACACACACACCACCTACCATTCCAATGTATATGGTAGACCCCACACTCGCACCCACTCCTGAAAGTATGGACATTTCACCACCCACGGCACCTCCCCCACCCCCCACACTTCCACCTTCTCCCATTTCCCCCCCACCAATTTCACCGACACACACATCTCCATTAGACACATCATTCACTCTTCCCCTTCCCCAATTCCCTTCCCGTGCATCCTCCATTGTACAAACCACACCATCATCTATAGGAAATGCATTGGACACCATGCTTACATGTATATCACAGTTAAGGACAGAGTACAATCAGCTCTAGCAACATAACGCACGACTACAAGAGCACTCAGAGGTGCTACAAAATCGTCTTGCTGCAGTAGAAGAGGAGAATGCTCGCCTCCGTACACAATTCCAAACTTTACAAGAGGCTCATAGTGTATTGGAAGTACAGTTGCAGAATACAGACCAAGAAGCAATACAAGAAGCTCAGGACACATTCAAAGCACCACGGCTCCCCTGGCTACGACAAGTGGAGGAAATCGGGAGTTCTCATGAAGAGCGCACAGTAGTGCAAAATCAGGCCATGAGGGTCATAGAGGATACTGTGCTGCAATCTGATTACTTCAAGAACCTGTCATCAAGACGCCTTATCCTCTCATCTGAACTCCAATACAGGCCTTACTATATTATTCTAGCTGATTATAATGCAGAAATACAGAGAGTCGCAGGGAAGATACCTTCCTTCGCAACCCAATTTCAACCCGAAGACCTTCCTATAGAGGTGCAAAAAGGCAAAATCCGTCAACCAACATGGCGGCAGAAACTTCTTGAAACCTATCCTGAAATGCTCCGCACCTGGAACAATGCAGCATTACATCTCCTCTATAATCCATGCTATGGCCCTGTTCCACGACGCCGCTCATGGAAAGCCTTCAACATAAAGGTCCAGAATAATGCACAATGCAAGGAATGGCTCAATTATCCATACATTGCGCCACCACAGGGACCATCGTCAGTAGTGTACATGATGGGAACAATCCGACATTGGATGCCTCGATTGAAGCCCATGACGGATGTTGCGGCCCAGATGATGCTTAAGATTTTGGATATGATGCAGGTAGTACTCAAAACCTTCCGAAATGCAGCAGCACCACAGATACGGCTACCGGGGTTTACTAATGGAAACTATGATTTGGTGTACGACATGAGCACCACCCCCAGCATTCGAGTAGCTTATGCCTGGCATGCACGGATAAAGTATCTTCCCACATGCTACAAACAGACATTCGAAGAAATGTTCAGATCAGGTTTCTAGGAGTATCACTCGGAGGTCTTCGCATCGAAGCCAACACACCTGCTCCATCTCTTTGCTTGTGAACAAGCCATGTACTCTGAGTACTACACCACACCGCAACCAGAGGTCCCCGGTGCAATAAATTGGGATGCATTGGAAGCTGATTTAGCAAGAGGCTTACGGATAGGAGAACATGAACTTGCCACCAATGTCATCCAATACTATATCGACCACCCGATAGAACAGAGGTCTGTCAGGGGCGACAGACGCTAGGAAGGGGGGAGTGTTGGCATACAAGTCAGATGAAGAGCATACTAGCACAACGGAGCAGTCATGCACAATACGGCAACAAGGCCCAATCATTTTTTCCATGAACCATTTACAACTCAAGTGATTTTAATCACTACACAAACATTGTAAATTCTGTTTTTGGTAGAATAGACTCCATTTTGTTCAAGCCGAGGAGTCCTCAAGCTTGAGGAGTATTAGAATTAGCTACATATCAATTTTCATAGTTTTTAGACTCCGTTTGAGCCCTCAAATAGGCTCTAGAACCTAATTTTTAACTAGGCCGGACACTAGGTCTGGACAAGGCCAAAGCTAGTGAGAAAGCTATAAAAAGAGCTAGAGAGCTCATTTTTGGGGTTAGATTGTTTGTGAATTGAGCTTATGTAAGAGACTTTTTGACTAATGCAAAGGACTCCATTGTTCCTCTCCTTGTTCTTGCCTTGTGTGCGCGTGTGTGTGTATGTGTGTGCATGCTTGTGTGCTTCTCACTCACACACTTGTGCCTTCACTTGCTCATAGTCTTCATACTAGTCCTCATGTCTCCACGGATTGACAATTACGAGGTGAATCTTCTCACGTTGGTACTCACCATTGTGCTAGAGTGACACTCTCTTTGATCTTACCTTGTGCGCGTGTGCGTGTATGTGTGTGCATGCTTGTGTGCTTTCACTCACGCACTTGTGACTTCACTTGCTCGTGGTCTTCATACCGGTCCTCACGTCTCCGCAGATTGACAAGTAAAGGAGGTGGTGCTTACGCTTGAGCTACACCTCCTCCTCTACCTCTACCTCTACTATGTCTTCCTCTACTTGCATAGTTAGCTTGATGTGTGCCTGCTTCATCATCCACTTTCTTTCCTCTTCCTTTGTTTTCTTTGGACTTTCCTTTATCTGTATACAAGGAAGAAGATTGATTACCTTTGGAGCTTTCTCCATTCTTGATGAGCTTGGCCTCTTGAGTAAGTAGTTGTCCTATGAGTGTATTGAAATATGGTACATGCATATCCATGTATAGATCCATAGCTGTGGTGAATGCTTCCCACTTCTCATCTGCCTTTAAGACATTGATGACCTTCCTTATAATTTGCTCTTCCTCTATTACCTCTCCAATGCTTCCTAACTAATCTGCTATGTCCTTGAGCTTTGTGACAAAATCAATCACATTTTGTTTGGGATCTTTCTTGAGAGTTGTGAAGTCCAGCCATAGTTGATGCTTCCTGGCCTTTGTACTTGAAGAGAACAAGGCTTCAAGTGCATTCCACACTTCATGAGATGTTTTACAACTTCTAATGTGAGGAAACAAAAAATCTGAGATAGATTTGAGGAGATAAGACCTTGCAAGTGCATCCTTGGAGCACCATGTGCTCAATATTTCTTGCTCTTCTTGTGTTGGTTGACCTTTGTTCTTGAAACTTGGCATAACTTCATCTCCAGCTATATAACCATATAAATTCCTACCTTGAAGATAAGTTTCCATCCTTAATGACCAGGTTGAGTAGTTACCTCTATCAAATTTATCAATTGATGAAGGAAATCCATCTGCCATGTTGTCCAACCTTGCTCTGATACCACTCTAAAGAGATGGATTTGAACTTGGAGAAGTTGAAGTGGTGTTGTAAAAACTTTGCACTACACCAGCAAAATAAACTCTAGGGATATGTAGTAGCCCTTTTAGCTTGCCAAAGGATGTACTAGACACCCTATGTACCTTGGAAGATCACTCTTAAAAAGATAAATCAAAACAGGTAGAAGTTGAATCAAGGGTAAAAAACTTGCTATTTTGGTTAATACACCTATTCAATGTTTTGAGCAATTCTCTGGCCACAATAGCAATTGAATTAATTCATTTTGGGGAACTCTTTTTAACTTAGTAAGATAACAATAATGAGTGACCTCATAAAAAATGATGGACTACATGAAGAGAAAAGATTTCAGCAAGTCATATCATCGTCCCGATTTTCACGGACTGTAGCAGTCCTCAGACTAGTGAGAAAAGATCTATTAATATCTCGAGATTCCAAGATGCTTATGAAATTTTGTAGGCATGTAATAGATAAACAGTATCCAAAATTCTAACATGATTTAAATCATGGCAAACAACCAAATATACACTAAGAACAAGCTCTGAGAAAATCATTGTTCTGATGGAGTAGTAACAGAGAAGTAAAGTATGGAGAGTCATTGGCGACTTCTAATGATCATATCTTAGAATTGTGAACTTCAAATGAAATGAAACTTTGTGAATATGTAATAGACTTAGAGAGATAACTTTAACAAGTTGAATCACTGAAAATGATGGATCATGCTAAGAGAAATCATCTCTACAAACACACTAAAAAACTGAGAGATATGGCAATGAATAGTACACTCACAAAAGTATGAAAATATGGACACAAATGATCATGAAAATGAATGTATATTGATTGTAAACTACAATGGACTTACTGATACATATGTGTGCCTTAAAACCACAGTATCACGACTAAAGGCCATGTATATATAGTGATGTTTGGAGCCTAATTTTGAAATTGAATCTCCCCTAAAATCACTCTCAAATCTTTTAGTGATTGATTCTTCTACTCACTCAATCACAAATTCGTGGCTTTTCTCCTTCCTACTCATCAAGTAGACTCAACCACTTTAGATGCTTTCACTTTTACATCAAGTAGAACATAAAAAATTATAAGAGTGAGTTCATAAGTGAACTCTCCAAAGAATTGACATTTCCTTTAAATTTCTATGTCTTTGGATTACTCAAGCCACCACTCAGACTTGCCATGGACTTGCTCCAACATTCTCCCAATTACAGGCTCAAAAAATGGTCATGGATAATGAAAAAGTAGCCTTGTTGCTATGGACCTTGCCATCATCGTGGGATATGTTTTGCATGGCTATTAGCAATAGTGGTCTTGTTGGTCAACTAGTCTATGATGACATATGAATAGCACTCTTGAATGAGGACATTTGTAGAAAATTTATGGTTGGCACTCAAAGTGGAGATGCATATAATGTTCGTGACTCTTACCAAAGAAGGAATCAACAACATGGCGAGAGCAAGAATAAGGAAAAGAATGTTCAACGAAATAAGAGTAGAAGCAATCAAGAAAGAGGGATATCGAATGCCATTGTTGTCATAAGAAATGAAACATGAAGAGACTGATATGCATTAAAGAATGTTAAATGTAAAACATAGAATGTTGATGGGCATGTTAAACAACTACTTGCATCATCTACTTTGAATATAAAGATTGAAGAAATAAATGCTTTTTCTAATGATGATGTGTTGACACTTGATAGTAGTATGCCTACTAAGGATCTTATGGGTAATTCTCTTTGCTACATGTGGTTGCTAGATTTTGGTGCTTCTTTCCATGTGACTCCACATAGAGAATGGTTCTCTACATATGCAACAAAGTCTCTTGGTACTATAAGACTTGGTTACTCTTACCAGTATGACATTGTTGGGATTGGAGATGTGGTTGTGTAGTTCATTAATGATTTAAAATTTACTATGCGTCATGTATGCCATGTACCTCAATTATCATGTAGTTTGATGTCAGTTGGTCAACTTGATGACCTTGGTTACAATGTGGTTTTCTATGCTCAGTCCTTTCGCATATCAAAGGTAAATATGGTTATTGTAAAGGGAAGAAAAGTTGGCTCACTTTATCCTTTACTTGTATCATAGAGAGAACACTTATTTTAGAGCCTATGGCTTGTATTTGGCATGGCTATTTGGGCCACATATATCGTAGTGGAATGGAAAATCTTTCTTTTTTTGACTACTTACTTTTGTTATCTTTCTTTGATTTTTCATTTTGTGAGCATTCTCAATATGGAGAGCAAACTAATAATGTCAATCAAATGCATGTTAGATCTTCAATTCTGCCTTCACATCTGGTTCATACAAATGTTCATGGTCCAATGCCCACAAGGTCATTAGGTGATTCTCTTTACTTTGTCACTTTCATAGATGATGCTACTAAAAAAGTCTGGGCATATCTTATCAAATCAAAGGATGAGGTATTCCCTATTTTAAAAAAGTGGCTTGCTTGAGTTGAGACGGAAAAGGGAACTAAGCTTAAGGCCTTATGTTCATATAATGGGGGTGAGTATACCTCACATGAATTCAGCCTTTTCTATCAGTAGAGAGGAATTCATAGAGATTTTACAACTCTTTATGCCCAATATAGAATGGTGTAGGAGAAAACATGAATAGAACTATTTCGGATCGAGTATTTTCTATGCTCAATCATGCAAACCTTTCATAAGGCTTTTGGGCACAAGTAGTATTGACTGTAGTTCATGTAATTAACCTTTCACCTAGTACTGCCAAAGGTCTGAAAGTGGCAAAAGAGTTATGGACAGGGAAGCCACCATATTATGATCATCTTTGCATTTTTGGGTGTGAAGCATATGTTCATATACCCAAGAATCTTAGAGAAAAGCTAAACCATACGTCAAAGAAATACATTTTTCTTGGATATGGTTGAGAAGGAAAATTTGGATATCACTTATGGGATCCTAAAACACCATCAATGATCAAAAGTAGTGATATCATTTTCAATGAGTCTAAGATGCATAAACAACACATTAAGGAGGTCAAAGTGAGAAGAGTTGTGTTTGAGGATACTAGTCCTCTAGTAAGCATGCATAAAAATGTTGCACATAGGGATGTTCAAGAGAATGTTTGATTAGATCAATCTGCAAATATTCCTATTCAACAACCATTTAGACACTCTACACGTCTCACATCCAATTGATAGATATGTTCCATGTTTGGATTTTGTTATGCTAACGGATATTGGTGAGCCTTCTTGCTACAATGAGGCTATGCAAGCAAAGGATTATGTCAAGTGGGAGCGTTCCATGAAGAGTGAGTTGGATTCTATTCCCAAGAATGGTACTTGGGATTTAGTACCTTTTCTAAAGTGCAAGAAAGCTTTACCACATAAATGGGTATATAAGTTGAAATTCACATAAGATAGTGCTTCTCCAAAGTATAAAGCACAACTTGTTGCAAAGGGTTTTAAGCAACAACATGGTGTTCATTTTGAGGATCTCTCTAGTGGTCAAGATGACTACCCTTCGAATGATGCTTGGATTTATTGCAATGGAGGACTTAGAGCTAGTCCAAATGGATGTGAAAAGAGCTTTTTTACATGGAGATCTTGTAGATAAGATCTATATGGAACAAACAGAGGGTTATGTAGTTCTTGGCAAGGCAAGTCTAGTTTGTAAGCTGAAGAAGAGCTTATATGGACTTAAACAATCCCCTAGAAAATGGTACCAAAATTCTGATGCTTTTATGAAGTCTCAAGGCTCTTCTCAAAGTAGTGAGGATCATTGTCTCTGCAAAAAATATGCTCATATGGCATTTTGATATGCTTGATAGTTTATGTCAATGATATGTTGATTGTTGGGAAGTCCTCTTATGACTTGTCAATTCAAAAAAAGAAGTTGAGTCAGACATTTGATATGAAGGATATGGGGGATACCAAACATATTGTTGGCATGTGCATTACTCATGATAGGAGTAAAAGATGTATATACTTGTCTCAAAGTGAGTACATATCCAAAGTACTTCATAGGTTAAATATGTAGGGTGGAAAGGCATTGAGTACACCTTTGCCCACACATGTGAAATTCAGAAAGGGTGATTTCCCTCAATCAGATGAGGAAAATGAATTCATGACCAAAATTCCTTATTACTTTGTTGTTGGTAGTCTCATGTATGCTATGCCAGCTATGAGAACAAACACCACATTTGGAGTGGGATTGATGAGCAGATATTTGTCTAATCCTAGCAAGAAGCACTAGGAAGCGTTCAAGATGATTTTGGGATATCTAAGTGGAACTAAGGACAAGTGTCTAGGATTGCGTAGCAGGAAAGCATCCATTATTAGTTACATAGATTCTCATTATGCTAGTTGTGTAGATAATCAAAGGTCTACATCAGGGTACATCTTTCATTTTGCTAGAGGAGCTATCTCTTGGAGATCTCGTCTTCAAAAAAGTATAGTTGTTTCCACCATAGAAGCAGAGTATGTTGCAGCAAGTGAGAATGTAAGGAAGCATTGTGGCTTTCTCATCTTGCTTGTGATATGGGTCTACCTCAGCATGTTACTCGTTTGATTAGTGATGGTCAAAGTGCCATTGCTTTGGTCAAGAATGTGGTCTATCATGCAAAGACCAAGCACATGGAGATGAGGTCACTTAATTAGAGATTGTGCAGCCACATAGCACATTATTCTTGAGAAGGTTCATATTCGAGATAATGTTGTAGATGCTTTGATTAAAGCTCTATAGGAGGATAGCTTTTGATTCTATTATCACTTGGGGGTTACTTGATTCAAGATCTTTCACAATTACTTGTATACTATGTAACATGCCCATCAAGTGGGGGGTATAGTTTGTATACTTACACTGATGAATTATTTATCATTATTTAGTTTTCTCCCATAATCACTTTGGCCATAGTGGCCTTTAGTGGGAGGTTGTTACTATTAGTGTCTATGTGAAAGGCCAAATGGCTACGAGACACTTTTGTATATGTTCTTTAATAAAACATATAGCGGTCTGGTTAGCTACAGACTCTATGCTTGACCACATTTGTATCATTCAAGAAATCTATGTTCATGGTCCATGTAATGTGTGTTTTCTACATATTTTGTAGGCTCTTTGTGGAGTACCATGTTTGGCATTTGGAACTCGTTTTCTACTTTGAGGGTACCACCTTGGAGCTCTCGAGAAGGAGAGTTCATTCTCATGCATCGCTATGAAAATATGTCATCATAATGAAAGGAAGGGCATTATTGCTCATGAAAATAGGTTTTTCCCAAGAATCATCTATATTCTTCTAGGCTTTGGTCATCCAATTGGAAATAGGTTGTTGGCCAAGGCATCCATACCAAGAATTCCTAGCTCATAGACCTATTTTGGGCTAGAAAAAACTTCCTATTTAATCTTCAACATGCCTCTTCTTTGGTGGGATCAGAAGTCTAGAAAAAAATTCTATAAATCCTTTCCAACTTCTACATCTTGGTTTCCAACATGCCAAGAACTAAAGGATGATTCTAAGAATTTTTGTTGATGACAACAATATGATTCTCTAGAAGGATTTTGGTTGTATCTCTAGCTTTTGGCATTCCCTTGAATTTTTCTGTGAGGTTTCTGAGTTGAGAATCAACAATTCAACGATAGCTTTCAAGTTGCTTTTTGGAGCACACAAAATATTAAGGGATCAAGGTTGTCTAGAGCTCCCCTGTGGCCATTTTTTTTTACAAGGAGATGGGATTGGGTGCTTACTAAACTCAACAACAAACTTAATTATTGGTTACCTTGATAGAGTCTATTTCCCTAAATCTTCTCCTCATGAACATGGGTAGGTTTGTTCTATGGGGAATAACACAATTTTATTGTTTGATCATGTGTAGATTCATTTAATATTTCATATCATGAGCTAAAATTATAGTATTGATTTTTTTCATAAAGATATGAACTTATTTAACTTGTCTTGTATCATAAATAATATCTACAATATTTTAACTCACTTTGCTTCTCCATATCTTCTTTTTTATATGTTTGTGAGAAGAATTCAAGATCTCCTCACCAAATACAAAACTCTTGTGAGTGAGTCCAGAGTTAAAAAGAATCATGATTCATGATGAAATTATCAGAGTAAGCATATAATGATCAAAGTATTATAGGACCAAAAAAATAACCTATGTAGGAGTACTCTCTAGATAATACTAGTGTCCTTGTTTATAGTATGATATTTTAGGGTGGAGAAGTTGATAAAAATATTATCATACATTTAATTTACTAAAAAGAAAAACTAAAAATTTTTCTTCCTATGTTGATTAATGGTATGTTAGGTTGTTCACAAATCCTATAAAAAATCTACAAGTTCCACATCAGCTCCACCAATTTCTTCTTTGGTAATCCGAAGAGGGTTGATGCATGCAAGAAGATATGCATCATTTTTTCCTTATAAGGAAGAAAATTAGGACTTCTCAATTGGTGAACATGTCAGACCTACTCTCTATTAGTGAGATGATAGAAACTATGAGTAACCTAAATTTGGGTGAATCTCTTGGACTTGATGATCTTTGAAATAAGCTCCACAATGAATTAAAATATCTCATCACATCTTGTACCCTCATTAAGAATTTTTTTTTTGAACTAAAGAGAAACTTCTTTATGCCCATTAAGGAAATGGGTTACATTAGAAGTCGACTATCTCAAAGTTTTTGCTGAATCTCATCGTATACTTAGAGAAATAGTTCCAGAAGTGAGTAGTGGTTTGTATCTGCATGCCTAGTGAAGGTTATAACTTGTCTCTCTTGGAAGCATTTTATCTCATAGTACAAGTAAGATTTTTTTTTTGTCAGATACCTTTCATTGAAAATTCCATTGTGTGTAGTTTAATTTTCTAAAAGCTGTTGTGTTCATTTCAAAAGAGAAGAACTAGTAGCTAGAGGGAATAATAGCTTTTAGAGTGTGCCTATGAGGCCACTTATGCTTATTTTAAATTGGCAAAGAATATTTATTTATTTTTTTAAAGGGGAAGCTTGATCAAAGCATAATCTCTCTTAAGTATCGAGTTAAATTGAAATAAGAAATGTATAGGTGAAGGGGCATAGTACCCATGGGATCTTCCATATCGCACAAATCAAGGGTTAGAATACTCAAAGGTGACACTTGGAAAGGACTACCAAAAAACACTCACTTAACTCTACCCACAGGCAATACACTAGCCTAGGGTCTACAAATGTTGTTCCATAAGGAGGAGTTGAACCCTCGCCTGTGGCTCAAGAGGAAGAAGGCCGAACTAGATAACCTAATGTGTAAGAACATATTTACCTAAATTGACAAGTCCTAAAGTGTATCCATAAATAGATGAATTTGACACTTACTAAGCAACACTAGTTTTGTGATGGCTATTAGAGCACTGCTCATTTAGATGTTATACAATCTTGTTGACTAGGATTTTGCTGAATCCAATTTTGTTGAATTGGATTTTGCTGAGTTAGATTTTGCTTTTCTAGATTATGTTCCTTGAGCCATCACATTCCAGTGATAACAAGATCTATCAAAATTGATATTACATTCAAACATACATGGACATTATGATCACCAAGTTTCACGCTTAATGGCGTTGTTTCCCTAGTAATGTTCATAGATCTTAATAGTCTTCTTTCCTTGGTAATGTTTCCATCCACTAGTTCTATTCTCATTGGCATGTTATTTTGAAGTATTGGGATCTTGTGTTTCTTTACCAACACTTCATCAATGAAACATGATGAGGCTTTGAAATATGTCATGGAGACAAGGAAAATCATCTTAAACCTTAAATTTTATGTGAATTTTTGTATCTCATGATTAGTTCAAGGTTTGGAGAAATTAATGCTTCCATCCAATTGGAAACATGCCAACACCACATGATCCATTGTCTATTTGTTTGGTTAGTACATTTGGAGGTCCTATTTTGGATTTTCGACATCATTGATTATATCATCAATTTATAATCACCCTCCACAAACTTCTCTTTAACACCTATATAAGGAGGGCTTGGACACATATATGCTTAGTCTTGGGAGCTCAAGGAGTCATGATCTTCAAGTAAGTACTTTCCAAGTTCCAATTCATGTTCTTATTTTTTTGCTTGTTTTAGTCATCTCTAGTCTAGTTTCTAGACATCAATGTATGTCCTCTTGTAACCTTGTAATGCAAGATCCTATCTAGTTCATCTCCCACAAGGGATTTCTTGTAATTCAAATATCTTCTTGTATCTAATTCATCTCCTTAAAAGTGGTTCTTTTAATTGCAATATCTTGTTTCATGCCTACAATCATGGGTTGTGGGATCCCTTCAATCTTTATTCCAATTATCCATACCTATAACTTTGGAGTTGTAGGACATGTTATAATAGCTCTATATTCTTGTAGCATTTCCTGTGCATGGGTGATCTTGTAATGAGAAGTATTTTGAAATCTTTTCTATCCTAGTTAAAGGGCACAATGATCCCTAACATTTCTGCAAGACTAGCTTCTATCCAAGCCTAGGCATCATCGAGAACACAATTGAATAGATTGTGGAATCACTTTAGAATCTCCAACAAAATATGAACGTCCTAACTCATCAATGGACACAAATCAATGTGGGACATCCCTTGCATAAGGTGGAAATAATCCAAGAGTTACAAGAACTAGTTATAGATCTTCAAGAAATCAAGGAAACATTCAAGTAAATTTAGTGTCCTATTTCATCCTTCATGAAGGAAGTGAAGATTTTATTGGAGTTGGAGGCCTACATAAGCACACGAATATCAGAAGGAGGAAGAAGAAGCTTGGGTCAGAACACAACACTAAATGAATCACCCAGTTAATGTACAAGGAAAAGTGACCTGTTAGGGTTATAGGTGTATATAGAAAGTAAGGAAAAAAACATCCTAAAGAGGAAAAAAGTGCCATGATGGTCCTAAGTATTCACACACATCAGTAATAAAATATATAAACAAATTCCCCATGGGAGGGATGCAATGAAAAAGTAGCTGGAACTCGTGTATAAGGTAGTGCCAATCTATGTGGACAAAGATCAATCTACAAAAGGAAGTAAGCCCAAAGCTTTGTGGAAAGCTTCAAACTTCTTTCTAGGGAGAGCCTTTATGAAAATATTTTGAAAGCATTTTGTTTCCCATTTCAAGGTGTCTAGAAGTGAATGTTATGTACACATTCCGGACAAAGAGAGGAACAAGCTTCAACCAAAAAGCACCAAATGTATCTTCTTAGGGTACAATGAAGACAAGAAAGCTTACAAGCTTTATGACCCAGAGGCAAAGAAGATCATCGCAAGTCGCAATGTGGTGTTCAAGGAGGAGAAGCCATATGTGGTGGAAGAAGAGAAGAAAGCTTCCACTATGTCATCACATAAAGAAGTAGTCCACTATGAACCTGACCTAAGAGCTAGCCCTTCTATGGAAGAGAAGGAAGCATCATCCTCGGATGATGAGATTGTAAGTCACCAACCTGTTGTCAATCAAGTGGAAAAGCCATTGCCATGGTGGGTGAGGTAGCTCTATGATTTTGCAAATCCCATTGCAGAGTCAATTGAACAGATTGCGGATGGTCCAACGTGATCACACAAAATAGAGGAACAGGAACAGCCAGAGGCCCATATTGTAAACTCACCATTGATGGCTGAGATTATCAACAAAATACAAAGGAGCCAACAAGTGTGGAAGAAGCACTCCAAAATCCAGATTGGAGAGCTACTATGCAAATAGAATACAATAATATCATGAAGAATGGAACTTGGAAGCTAGTAGAGCGACCTCCAAAGTGGAAGGTCATCGTCACCAAGTGGATTTGGAAGCTAAAATACAAGGCAGATGGTACTTTAGAGAAGTATAAAGATAGACTTGTTGCACATGCCCCGACAATAAGGATGACTACTATTTGGATAGTACTAGCTATGGCTACACATAAAGAATGGACAATATATCACATGGATGTCAAATCAGCATTCTTGAATAGAGAGTTATTAGAGACCTCACGGAGGAGGTATATGTGTCTCGGCCACCAGGGTTTGAGGCTTCCCAATTAGAGAACAAATTATGTACATTGAAGAAGGCATTACACGAGCTAAAACAAGCACCGAGAGCATGGTACCAATGAATAGATATATATCTTTTGGATATAGGATTCAAAAGATGTGCTTTTGATGCTAATTTATATGTTCTAAAGAAAGGAATCAAAACAATTGTGCTTCTACTATAGGTAGATGATCTTGCAATACCTAGAAATGATAATGCACTTCTCAAACAAACAAAAGATGCCTTGAGTTCAAAATTTGAGATGATGGATTGGGGCTTAATGCATTACTGATTAGGTATTTCACAACAAAAGTATGCGAAATAGGTGTTGAAGGCATTTGACATGGAGGATTGCAAAGAGATCTCTACATCGATGGAAGTTAACACAAAATTATCAATTGAAGATACTTCACCTCTGATAGATATTGAAAGATACATGAGATTAGTCAGAAGTATCACTTAATTGTGTAATAGCAAACAAGATATCTCTTATGCTATTGACATAGTAAAAAGGTTCTCTAATAAGCCGTGCCTAACACATTGGAAGGCATGCACACAGATACTCAAGTATGTCAGAGGAACCATTGAGTATGGTATTGTTTATGGCAAAGGATCATCTTTGAGTGGATATTGTGACTCAAATGGGTAGCGGATATTGATTGTAGAAAATCAGATTCTGGATATTGCTTCTCTTTAGGTTTAGGGATTATTTCTTGGATCAATAAGAAGCAATTGATAGTAGCACTATCTTCTACCGAAGCTGAGTACAAAGCGGCATGTGAACCAGTATGGCTGAGAAGGGTCCTATGGCATATAGTAATTCAAGGACAATAGGCTACAAGGTTGAGATGTGACAACCAGAGATGCATAGCCATCACTAAGAATCCTATTTGTCATGCACATACTAAGCACATAGAAGTCTAGTACCATTATGTGCGTGAGTTGATAGAAGACGAAATTGTGGAGCTGTGCTATTGTAGAACAGAAGAAAATGGGACAAATATTTTCACCAAGGCTCTAGAGAGAGAGCATCTATATTGACGTCTTCTAAAGCTTGGCATTGGACCAAGAAACTACTTCACCATAGGGTGGACATTGAGGGGGGATGTTAGATATACTCAACACTCCACCTACAAGTGGCCACAAATGATCCATGATAATCTAAGTTGTATGGGCCCCTTTATGAGGAGAAGCCTGTATGAGAGTCGAGACATTTGTGATGAGACAAAGGTGGATGCTTTGCAGAGAATCCTAAGCAAAGATACAAGGTCATAGCATGGAGGAAGAAAGCAAAGGAGTTTCTTAACTTTGGAGGTAAACTCTCATTCCACTCAAGACGTCTACTTTACATATGGCAAGAAGCAAATTTCAAAGTTGGACTTGTGGCACAAGAAGATAGGTCACATCAACATACAAACAATGAAGGAAATGCAATTCAAGAGGCTAGTTGAAATGCTTGCCAACTTCCATGAACAAGGTATGGAACAATTATGTGAATCTTGTCAATAATGGAAGCAAGCAAGACTTCCATTAAAGGAAAGAGGCTACATAAACCAGCATCCATTGGAGTTGATAGATAAAAATGTATGGGGACCAACCAAAGGGCAATCCATTGGAGATAAAAAAATACATTATCACTTTTATAGATGCTTGCATAAGGACCATTTGGGTTTATTCCATCAAACACAAATAGGATGTTTTAAAAGGATTGAAAGCATTCAAGGCAATGGCGGAGATGGAGATAGGTACATACATCAAGAAGCTAAGTTCTGATGGAGGGGGAGAATATTTTTCCAAGGATTTTGCTAATTTTTTATGAGATCAAGGCATCAAGATGCAAGTAACATGCAGGTATCCACCCCAACAAAATGGGGTAGGAGTGAGAAAGTCTATATACATTGTGGAGATTGCTAGAGTAATGCTTATTGAGATGAATGTACCTAACATGTTTTGGAGTGATGCAACAAATACTATCATGTACCTTACGAATAGTGTATCTACCTCAAGGATCCACAACTTAACACTATATCAACCTTTTTATGCTAAGAAAAGTGATCTTTCCCACTTGAAAATAGTTGGATGTACTTGTTGTGTACATGTGCCAAGGGCATTGAGGCACAAGGTACAACAAAAGGCAGAAAGGTGTGTGTTTCTAGGATATTCAAAGAATCATAAGGATTACAAGTGCTTCAACCCAAATAGGAAGGACTTGAGGATATCACAAGATGTATCCTTTGATGTGCTACTTCCTTGGTGTAAGAAATGTGATTGTATGCACGAATATGAAGATGAAAGGCATGGAGATGATGAAGGACAAGTACACTTAGTGTTAAGCGACCCAAGGATTTCCATCCATGAAGATAGTTCAACCATGAACTCACCATGGTCAAGGAGATCTTAATCAACCTATGAAGAAAAAACAATCAACAAAGGCAAGGAAACATTGGAAGATTTAGATGAAGATGGTTATAACTTTGAAAACAATGGACACATGATAGAGAGAGAAGCCACATTAAAGAGAGAGATCAAGTTCCCAAGGAAAATGATGTTTATTGCTCCACAATGTGAAGAAAAGAAGTCTTGTAGAAATAAGTATCCAATTAAAAGGTTTACTTATGAATCTTACTTGACAACACATTATGCATATACAAATAAAGTAGTAGAAGATCATGAGCCCGAATATTATGAAGATGTAAGCAGGTTAGGGAGTGGAAAAAGCCAATGCAAGAAAAGATTCCCACAGTTGAGGAGACTCAAACATAGAATCTACTGCCGAAGAGCAAGGACATGAAGGTAATAGGTAATACGCGGGTGTATAAAGCTAGATGGAATTTAGATGTATCTATTTCTAGGTTCAAAGCAACATTGGGGTTTTCACAACCTATGAAGTGGATGTTGAAGAAACATTAAGCCCCATGGCAAAGATAAGAATCATAAGGAAACTCATTGCAATGGTTGAAGGCAAAGGATGGAATCTCTTTCAATCCTAAATCAAGAATTCCTTTCTAAATGGAGAATTGGGGGAGGAGGTATACAAAGAGGAACTACTAAGTTCTATTCATAGTATGTTTTCACATTACATTTGTAGATTGAAGAAGGCACTGTATGACATATATCAAGATTCAAAGGTTTGGAACAAGATATAAGTAAATTATTTGATCAAGTGTGGTTACAATCAATGCAAGTTGGATCCATATCTCTTCATCAAACAAAAAGGCAATCTTGTAGTCTACATGTGTGTGTATGTAGATGATCTTATCATTTTAGGCAATGATATAAAAGGCATTGAGCACAAAAAGAAAAAGCTTGAAAAGGAGTCTAGGATGCCTGATCTTTGAGATGTTAGGTATTTTCTTGGCATTGAGGTTGTGTACAGAGAAGAAGGTTTAATGCTCATGCAAAGGAAATATATTGTAAACCTACTTGAGAGGTTGGGATGCTACAGTGCAAGCCTAGTTCAAATCCGAGGAGGTTAATGTAAGGCTAAGTTCTATTGATAGAGAAATAGTAGAGGATGTAGCTTTGTATCAATCCATTGTGGGATCTTTTAATTTTGCCACAATAACTAGGCCAAATACAATAGATGAAGGAGTTCTATCACAATTTATGCATAGTCTAAGGACTATACACTTGCAAGCTCCAACAGGAATGTTAAGATATCTCAAGGCTACTATAAATAAAGGATTCTTCTACTCATTTGATGATGATATGCATATCAAAGTTTACCTCGATGCCGATTATGAAGTATTTTGATATCGATGCACAATGGTGCACTCTTCCTTCTCGAGAGATCCACAATGATATCCTCGGAGTAGAAAACCAAGCTGCAGGTGTCACACATGGTACTCTGCATAGAGGTTGTAGAATACGTAGAAAAAACATAGTACTTAGAGAGCACCAACAGAGACTTCTTAGGTGTTACAAATGTGGTCGAACTTATAGTATGTGGCTGACTAGGAGACTATATGTCTTATTAAAGAACATATACAAAGAAGTGTTCAGTGGCCTTTTGGCCTTTCACATGGACACTAACGATAACAATCTCCCATTAAAGGCCAATATGGCAAAAGTAGCTATGGGATTAACATAAAGAATGATAAAGAATACCTGAATGTAAGTATAAAAAATATACATCCCATTTGATGGGAATGTTACAAAGTATACAAGTGATTATATAAGATCATGAATCAAGTAACCCCCATCAAGTGACAATAGTGTCGAAAGCTATCATGTGGTAGAGCTTTAGTCAAAGTATTTGCAACATTATCCCGAGTATGAACCTTCTCAAGAATAATGCGATCAGTGGCTAAGGAATCTCTAATGAAGTGATACTTCACCTCAATGTGCTTGGTCTTTGCATGATAGACTGGATTGTTAGCCAAAGCAATGACACTCTGATTATCACTGAGAAAACAAGGTACATGTTGAGGTAGAACCATATCATAAGAAAGAAGAGAAAGCCACAATGCTTCCTTACATGACTCACTTGCTATAACATACTCTATATTTATGGTGGAAAAAGTTTTACATTCTTGAAGATAAGATCTCCAAGAGATAGCACCTCCAGCAAAATGAAAAATGTAACCTGATATAGACTTATGATTGTCTACACAACCAGCATAGTCAAAATCTATGTAACCAATAATGGATGCTTTCCCTCTACCTAAGCATAGGCACTTGTCCTTAGTCCAACTTAGATATCTCAAAATCATCTTGACCGATTCCCAATGTTTCTTTCCAGGATTAGACATATATCTACTCATAACTCCCACTACAAATTCAATGTCTAGTCTTGTGACAACCATAACATACATGAGATTACCAGCAATAGATTGATAAGGAATTTTGGTCATGAATTCATTTTCCTCATCTAATTTAGGGCAATCATCCTTGCTTAATTTCACCTATGTGGGTAAAAGTATACTCAATGCTTTTCCACCCTACATATTGAACTTGTGAAGTACCTTGGATATGTACTCACTTTGAGACAAGTACATGCAGCTACTGCTATCACGAGTAATGTGCATGCCAAGAATATGTTTGGCATCCCCCAAATCCTTCATATCAAATGTCTGACTCAACTTCTTCTTGAGAATTGACAAGTCATGAGAGTACTTCCCAACAATCAACATATCATCGACATAAAGTATCAAGCATATCAAGCTTCCATTTGAGCATCTTTTTGTGTAGAGACAATGATCCTCATTGCTTCAAGAATAGCTTTGAAACTTCATAAAAGCATCAAACTTGGTACCATTGTCTAGGGGTTTGTTTAAGTCCATATAAGCTCTTCTTGAGCTTACAAACTAGACTTTCTTTGCCAAGAACTACATAACCCTCTAGTTGATCCATGTATATCTCATTTGTAAGATCTCCATGCAAGAAAGCACTTTTCACATCCATTTGGACCAGTTCTAAGTCCTCCATTGCAAAGAATCCAAGCATCATGCACAGGGTGGTCATCTTGACCACTATAGAGAAGATTTTCTTGAAATCAACACCATGTTGGTGCTTAAAACCTACAACAAGACGTGCTTTATACTTTGGAGAAGAACTATCTGATGTGAATTTTAGCTTATATACCCATTTACATGGTAAAGCTTTCCTACCCTTTGGAAAAGGTACTCAATCCCAAGTACCATTCTTGTGAATAGAATCCAACTCACTCTTCATGGCATACTCCTACTTTACATGATTCATTGTCTACATAGCCTCTTTGTAGCAAGAAGGCTCACCAACATCTATTAGCATAAAAAAATCCAAACCTGAAACATATCTATCAAGTGGATGTGAGACACGTGTAGAGCATCTCAATGGTTGCTGAGCAGGAACATTTGCAAACTGATCTGATCAGACGTTCTCTTGATCAACATCCCTATTTGTAGCATTTTTATGCATGCTAATAGGAGGACTACTATCTTCAGACACCACTCTTCTCACTTTAACCTCCTAAATGGGTTGTTTATGCATCTTAGACTCATTGAAAATGACATCATTACTTCTAATTACTGATGACAATTCAGGATCCCATAAGCAATATCCAAATTGTCCTTATTGACCATACCCAAGAAAAATGCATTTCTTTGTCTTATGGTCCAACTTTTGTCTAAGATTCTTTGATATATGAACATATGTTTCACACCCAAAACACTAAAAAATGATCATAATATGGTAGCCTCCCTGTCCATAACACGTGCCACTTTTAGAAATTTGATAGTACTAGGTGAAAGGTTAATCACATGAAGTACAATCAATATTGCTTCTGCCCAAAAGCCTTGTGAAAGGTTTGCATGATGCAACATAGAAATTATTCTATCCTGAATAGTTCTATTCATCTTTTCAACTACATCCTTGTGTACTAGGGTATAAGGAGATGTAAACTCTCTATGAATTCCTCTATGGTGGCAAAAAAGGCTGAATTAATGTGAGGTATACTCATCCCCATTATCTGAATGTAAAGCCTTAAGCTTAGTTCCTTTTTCAGTCTCAACTAAAGCAATCCATTTTCTAAAAGTAGGGAATGTTGAAGATAAATGTACAAGCTCATTTTCATATGAGCCATGCTTGGATAAATTTACCAACTATAAAGATAAAGAAAAAAGTGGAGGAAAAAAGGAAAAAATAATAAAAGAAAAAGTCTAGTCAAAATTCATGATGAGTAAGAGATACAATATCTTGCCTTGTAGTTAGTAGCATGTAGTGGAGAAAGTGGTGAGTTAAGAAGGAGGCACAAAATTCTTCACATGCTCATTGATTATAAAAGTGAAGTGGGAGCACATTCAAAAGAAGGAGAGAAAGAGGCAAGAGCTCCCAGTAGTGGGATCTAGCCATTTTGTCATTTTGGTTTTCCCTTAGACTCCTTCCAGCCGCACGTCAATTTGTACACAACTCTGTTGCAGAGCTCATATCTTAGTGCATATGTAACCATTTTGTGCGTTTAAACATTCATTGGAAATCTTATCTTGTGTACTCCCTGCATATCAAATATCACTTTGAAAAATTATGTAGTTTGTGAGATATCAGTGAAAGAGTGAAGTCCAGTTTTTTAGTATACCTATATAGATAGGTAGTCTATTTTGGTCGGTTTAGTTTCCCAACCAAAACATATCCAAATTGCATGATTTTTGTCTTGTTGGAAAGCCCTTGGCATTTACTTTCACTGTCTCAAATATCTTATTCAGATCGTTCATACTTTGTGAGATATCTGCCAGAGAGTAAAGTCCAGTTTTACAGAGTACTTATGTGTGCAAGTGGTCTATCTTGATGAGTTGAGTTTCCTAATCAAAACTTGTCCAAATTAAGTCATTTATAGCTTGTTAGAAAGCTTTCTTTGTCTACTTTGAGTGACTAAACCATCAAGTCCATTTGAAATTTGTGTTGAGAGCAGCAAGCTATCTAAGGTGCAGATGTTTGTCCAAGTGTTGGACATACAAGGGTTCACTACACACTTCCGTTGTGCATAGGAGAACTCGTTCTCCACAATTGGTATCAGAGAAAACTTGGTGTTGAAGCTTCATCAACAGAGTTGGAGGTGAAGCAAAGCAAAAGAGGAGCTACAAAACAAGAAGGAGCTTCACAAACACAAGAGCAAAGGACTATAACTATTCGAGGTAACTCTCAAAGTCTTTGATACTTTTCAATGGCTGACTTGGGTCAACAAGTAGAGAAGTTGGACAAGGATAACTATCCCGTGTGAATATACTTTGAAGATTAAGGAGCTAAGGGATGCTTTAGCTTCTATTGGCACAACGGTTGAAGACGAAGATCTTGTGTGTTATACTCTCAATGGCTTGAGAGAAGATGAAAGATGGAAGCCTTTTATAACTTCCATTAACTTGAAAGATGTATATCTAGGTTTTGAACAACTAATCCCTCATCTTGTCACAGAAGAGCTTAGCTTCGGTGGTCCCAAAGGAAACGACAGCCACAACCAAATGTTATATGCAGGTGAAGGTAAAGGAAGAAACTCAAGAGGAGGCTCAAGAGAAAAAGGAAGAGGTCACAACCACTTCAACTACAATCAAAACAATTCGGAAGACAACAAGGATGCATCAAATGCCAACACACAAGGAAGAGGTCGAGGTAGAAGTAGAGGAAGAGGCCGAAGCTCCTACAATTCTCATAAAGGTATAACATGCTATCATTGTGGTAAAGTAGGACACTATGCTAGTGATTGTTGGCTGAAGAATGGAAGACCAAATGGAGGCAATCAAAGGAACCAAAGCAACTATGCAAGCACCTCAAGTGAAGGAAGCAAGGACACACTACTTGCAATGAGACATGAGTATAGAAGCTCTTGTGAAGATGACAAAAAATGGTACATTGATTTAGGTTGTAGTAACCATATGTCATGCCAAGGAAGTTTGTTCACTAATCTACAGGTACTAAGTGGAAAAGGATGTGTTGAAACAGGTGATGATACACAACACATGATTGAACACATTGGAGATATAAGGCTTGGAGATACAAGTAGAGCAAAGGTACTATCTAATGTTCTTCATGTCCCTACAATTTCAAAGAACTTGATTTCAGTAGGACAAATGGTAGAGAAGGGTTATCATGTCATATTCAATGAGAATGGGTGCTTCATAAAGAATCCAAAAGAAGGCTTCAAGGTCATTGCTTGAGGTAGAAGAGAAGGAAGGATGTTCACTTTGGATGTCCAACATCCACATGGAAAGGTCATGTACATTCAATGTGGGAACAAGAAGATTTGAGAGCTGGACTTATGGCACAAAAGAATAGGACACATCAACATTCCAAAGCTGAAGGACATGAGCAAACATGAAGTGGTAAGAGGTCTTCCAAAATTTAATAGCATTGGACTACATGAGTTATGTGAAGCTTGTCAACTAGGAAAGCAAACAAGGCAGGCATTCAAGAGGAGCAATTACGTGGCTCCAAATGTCTTGGACTTGATACATACGGATGTATGGGGACCAACCCAAGAGGCATCAATGGCTGGTAATAGATTTTTTATCACCTTCATTGATGATCACTCAAGAAAGGTATGGCTGTTTTGTATGAAGCAAAAATTAGAGGTGTTTTCTATATTCAAAAGATTCCAAGTTGAAGTTGAAAAGGAAACAGGAAGGTCTATCAAAACCTTAAGGTCCGATGGTGGAGGAGAATAATTCTCCAAAGAATTTTCAGATTTTCTACAAGAGAATGGGATCAAAAGGCAATTCACTTGTAGGTATACACCACAACAAAATGCAGTAGCTGAGAGGAAAAATAGGCAAATTGCTGAAATTGCAAGATGCATGCTCAACGAGATGAAGGTACCATTGTACTATTGGGCTGAAGCTACCACAACCGCCATTTACTTGATGAACATGTGCACAACATCGGGAATACATCACTTGACTCCTGAAGAGGTATATTCCGGTAAGAAACCTGATCTTACACACCTCAAAGTGTTTGGATGTGTTTGTTTTGTTCACATTCCACAAGAAGTTAGAACAAAGATGGAACCAAGGTTAGAAAAATGCATTTTCATCGGCTACTCAACGGAGCAAAAAAGATACAAGTGTTACACCCCTAGAACAAAGGAATTAAGAGTCTCGCGAGATGTGGTCTTTGATGAACTAAGACCATGGTATGAAGATAAAGGAAAGGAAAAGATTCTTGAAGAATATTGTGATGATTATGCAGGAATAAATCAAAGAGAAGTTCAACAATCAATCACAAAGGCTTCAAGAGAAGCCTTTGTAAAGCTAAATAGGTTAAAGAAGCAACTCTCTAAAGGCAATGAAAGAAGATCTTCAAGGACAAGGTATCCAACTCAAAGGTTGAGTTATGATAGTTTTATGGCGACACATTTTGCATACATGATGCAGGTTATCAAAGACAAAGAGCCTGAGACATATGAAGAGGCTTGCACACAAAAGGAATGGAAGCAAGCTATGAAAGAGGAGATCAAAGCTCTCAAAGATAATCATACATGGGAGCTAGTGCCAAAGAAAGAAGGTATGAAGATTGCTCCAAACAAATGGGTGTTTAAAGTAAAGAGGAATGCTGATGGTTCACTAGCTAGATATAAAGCTAGATTAGTTGCCAAAGGATTTAAACAAACACAAGGCATAGATTATGATGAAGTTTTCAGCCCCGTTGCAAAGATGGGAACTATCAAATCCTTAATAGCAATTGGTGCTTCAAGGAGATGGCCATTATATCAACTCGACATAAAAAATGCCTTTCTCAATGGAGAACTACAAGAAGAGGTATACATGAGTCAATCGGTTGGATTTGAAGATGAAAACCATCCAGATTTTGTTTGCAGGTTGAAGAAGGCACTTATGGCTTGAAGCAAGCACCAAGAGCATGGAATCAGAGATTGGTAGAGTATCTAACTAAGTGTGGATACAACCCAAGTAGTGCAGATCCTTCATTGTACATGAAGAAGGAAGAAAATAGAGAGGTATATATTTGCATATATGTCGATGCCCTCATCAAAATAGGAAACGATGTTACAGGGATTAAAGATATGAAAAGGAAGCTTGGTAAGGAGTTTAAAATTTCAGATCTTGGGGAGCTGAAATATTTTTTAGGAATTGAAGTTGTTTATGGAAAGAGTGGCATCTACTTGATGCAAAGGAAGTACTTGTTGGATGTTCTTTTCAGATTTGGAATGAGTGAATGCAAACCACTCACTCAACCCATGGACACAAATACAAAGATTTGTTCAAATGATGGAGAACCATTGGAAGATGTAACGACATACAGAAGCATTGTAGGATCATTGATCTATGCAAACATTACAAGACCTGATTTGTGTTATGTTGTTGGTGTACTTTCTCAGTTTATGCAAGCCCTGACAAGTGAACACTTAAATTCAGCCAAGAGAGTGTTGAGATACATAAAGCATACAGTTAATCATGCTTTGTTTTACAAGTTTGATGAAGAATTGCAGGTCAAAGGCTTTAGTGATGCTGATTGGGCAGGCTCAAAGGAAGATAGAAGATCAACCTCAGGTTATGTGTTCATGATAGGAAGCAAACCTATCACGTGGAGCTCAAAGAAACAACCTACTGTTGCACTTTCCTCTATGGAAGCTGAATATAGAGGATTAGCTTTTGCCACATGTGAAGCAATGTGGATTAAAAAGCTTTTGGCTAATCTTGGAGTGCAAGTTGGAACCATCCCTATATACGGTGATAACATGTCAAGTATTTACTTGGCAAGCAATCCTATGTTTCATGCAAGGAGCAAGCACATAGAGGTCCACTACCACTATGTAAGGGAGAAGGTGCTGAGCAAAGATGTGGAGGTAAAGTTCATCAGAACCAAAGAGCAGGTTGCAGATATGTTTACAAAGTTCTTGGATGCTTCTAAACTCAAAGGTTTCAAGGATGCGATAAATTTGAAGGACATGGATGAAGATAACTCCCAAATGAGCTTGAGGGGGAGTGTTGAAGATAAATGTACAAGCTCATTTTCATATGAGCCATGCTTGGATAAATTTACCAACTATAAAGATAAAGAAAAAAGTGGAGGAAAAAAGGAAAAAATAATAAAAGAAAAAGTCTAGTCAAAATTCATGATGAGTAAGAGATACAATATCTTGCCTTGTAGTTAGTAGCATGTAGTGGAGAAAGTGGTGAGTTAAGAAGGAGGCACAAACTTCTTCACATGCTCATTGGTTATAAAAGTGAAGTGGGAGCACATTCAAAAGAAGGAGAGAAAGAGGCAAGAGCTCCCAGTAGTCGAATCTAGCCATTTTGTCATTTTGGTTTTCCCTTAGACTCCTTCCAGCCGCACGTCAGTTTGTACACAGCTCTGTTGCAGAGCTCATATCTCAGTGCATATGTAATCATTTTGTGCATCTAAACATTCATTAGAAAGCTTATTGTGTGTAATCTCTACATATCAAATATCTCTTTGAAAGCTTATGTAGTTTGTGAGATATCAGTGAAAGAGTGAAGTCCAGTTTTTCAGTATACCTGTGTAGATAGGTAGTCTATTTTGGTCGGTTTAGTTTCCCAACCAAAACATATCCAAATTGCATGATTTTTGTCTTGTTGGAAAGCCCTTTGCATTTACTTTCACTATCTCAAATATCTCATTTATGTTATTCATACTCTATGAGATATCTGTCAGAGAGTAAAGTCCAGTTTTACAGTGTACTTATGTGTGCAGGTGGTCTATCTTGATGAGTTGACTTTCCTAATCAAAACTTGTCCAAATTAAGTCATTTATAGCTTGTTAGAAAGCTCTCTTTGTCTACTTTGATTAACTAAAGCATCAAGTCCATTTTAGTTTTGTGTTGAGAGGAGCAAGCTATCTAAGGTGCAGATGTTTGTCCAAGTGCTGGACATACAAGGGTTCACTACACACTTTCGTTGCGCATAGGAGAACTCGTTCTCCACAGGGAACACCTCATCCTTTGCTTTGATAGGATATACCCAGGCTTTTCTAGTAGCATCATCTATGAAAGTGACAAAATTAAGTGAACCCCCTAATGAACTTGTGGGTATAGGACCACACACATCTATATGAACAAGATCTAAATGTTGAATTGAAGAGTCAATGTGCATTTTATGCACATTCCTAGTTTTCTTTCCATATTGACAATGCTCATAAAATGAAAAATCCGAGAAACATAACACAGGTAAATAGCTATAATGATAAAGATTTTCCATTCCACTACATGATATATGGCTCAAATGGCCATGTCAAATACAAGCCATAGGTTGTTCAGTAATAGCTAACAAGCATTCTTTTTGTGATACAAATAAAGGATAAAGTGCGCCAACTTTTCTTCCTTTTGCAATAACCATATTGCCCTTTGATATGCAAAAGGACTGAGCATAGAAGACCACCTTGTACCCAGGGTCACCATGTTGACCAACTGACATCAAATTGCATGATAACTGGGGTACATGGCATACATTATGCAAAGTAAATTTTGAACCATCAGAAAACTGCACAACCACATCTCCAATACCCACAATGTAACATTGGTAAGAGTCACCAAGTCTCAAGGTACCAAGAGACTTTGCGGCATAACTAGAGAACCATTTTCTATGTGGTGTCATATGGAAAGAAGCACCAAAATCTAGCAACCATGTGTGGGAAAGAGAATCAGCCACAAGAGCCTCAGTTGGCATAGTACTATCAAGTGTCAACACATCAACATCATCAAAAAAAGCATTAATTTCTTCTATCTTCATAGTCAAAGTAGATGGTGTAGGTAATTGTTTAAGATCCCCATCAACATTATGCCCTTTACCTTTAGCATTCTTTCATGCATAATAGTCTTTCTTCATGTGTCCTTTCTTATGATAATAATGGCATTCAATATCTTTCTTCCTTGATTTACTTCTACTCTTATTCTGTTGATCATTCTTTTACTTATTCTTGCTCCGGCCATGTTGCTGATTCTTTGCTTGGTAAGAATCACGAACATTATATGCATCTCCACTCTGAGTGCCAACCATAGATTTTCTACGAATCTCCTCACTTAAGAGTGCTCCACATATGTCATCATAGACAAGTTTACCTACAGGTGCACTATTGCTAATAATTTTGCAAAACATATCCCATGATGATGGCAAGGTGCATAACAACAAGACTACTTTCATTTCATTATCCATATCCATTTTCTGAGCCTGTAGTTGGGAGACTATAGTAGCAAACTCATTTAAATTTCTCATATAACTTTCTCATTAGATACACTTTATTTATTCCATCTCCATTTCATATGTATTGCATGACTTCTTCCAAAGCTCCTCTACACTTTCACAGTCTAATACTGTATCATAAACATTATCTACTAGGTACAATTGAATGGTAGACCTGACCATTTCATCTAACTCATCCCAATCATCTTCATCCATGTCAACACACTTCTTAGAGATTCCATTTACTGGCTTCCATTGCCTCCTTTGAATCAGCACATCTTTAATCTGATTCTTCCATAGAGCAAAGTTTGTGCCATCAAATTTTTGGATCTCAAAATGGTATTTTCCCTGCAAGGTTATAGCTCCTCCTTGGGTTATTGGCACTAGAACTTGATCCACCAGACATGCCTGAGACCTCTTATGCCATGATGGTAAACAATTTAATAGAATGATAATGGAGGTAGAAGAGTCCAAACACCACTAAGGCTCAAAGAAGGATGACCAAGTGTTAGATTCTAGGAGAGAATTCAACAATCTTCCCAAAAAATTGAATTAATGAAAAATAATGACCAACTAGAAGGATTATGTGAGAATAAATGTGCTCAAACCAGTAAGTGTATCAAGGAGTAAATAGACCACTATATAGTTGACAAAACCAAAAAAACCCAGAAAAATGTTTCTAGATTATCCTCTACAAAATGAGCATATGACTAGTGTCAAAATCTCATAAAATTGAAAGTACTAACCTGTTTACCTGCATAGTGAATGACTCCACTGCATATAATCAATTACATGAAAGAAGCCAACTAGGCTTATCGAGCACCTATGAACAACTATCATACATCTCCTATGGTGAGGTTGGGTAAGTCTTCCACCTGGATCACCGAAGAGACCCCAACATCTGGGTGTCTTCCAATTAAGAAAACCTCACCAGGACCCTCTTTATCAAACATAAAAAGGCGTCACGCAAAAACATAGCCGCTATATCAATGACCACATGGACATACATAAGCGATATCCACAAAATCATACATAGTGTAAATGTGATCAATATATGCAGAAAAATAGTATTGAAAGCTTGAATTCACTGCTCAAATACTATCCAACAAAACTTGCAAGTGTCTATCAACTCTGTTCTTTAGGCTCAAACAGCCTCCATAGACTTGCGGTGGCTGCTCCCACCACAACTAAAAACTTTCAAGAAACATATAGATTAACTAGTGTGACTAAAAATGGAGCCCCAAAAGTTGAACATTCATTGTTGAAGAAATACAAAGAACACTCTTCTTGATGTTCTTTGACCTCTGTGAAGAGAACTATCCATGAAAGTACTCCAAAATGACTCTAAAAACACCCCAAAAATGCTTCAAAAATAGGCTTTGAGAACAAAGAATGAAGCTTTGCGGACCCAAAATTTGTTGAAGATAATGTCAACCTTAGTCTTTCCCCTTCTTCAAGCACCACAAGAGTGTAGCTTAGTGGCAAGAGATTGCAATGGTTAAGCAAGCTCCAGGGGGAACAATACTAGGATGGGTGACCTCCCAGGAAGTACTGGGAACCTCTGTCTTCCTTAATCACTGAGGTCCTACCTTGCATGTAGCCAACGGTGCCAACAGTGACTTTGACCACTCGGATGTACCAAAGTGCCACACCTTCAAGAAGCAAGAAGGATAATTAGATAGTTATGCAATCTAAAGCTTGCAATGATGTCCAACAGGAAGGTTTTAAATATGGTTAAGGAAGCACAAGTGCATACATGACAATGCCAAGATCAAGACTTGTCTCATGGTGTTCAAAGAACAAAATCTTTGTTGCTGTATCATGTACTAATGATGAATACAAAGGTTCAACTAAGATAACATGTGAATTTATGTGTTTTAAGAATATTGTGAAGGATTTACAATGGAAAATTATTATTTCTAGATTATGAGTCAAAAAATAATTTGTTTACTCGTTGGTTCCAATGTTGTCTTTTACGAACTAATAAAAACATTGAGGTACACTACCACTTTCTAAGATAGAGATTTGTAGCAAATAAAGTACAAACACAAAATATCGGTAGAAAGGATTAAGTGGATGATATGCTTATTAAAGCACTTTATAGCATCAAGTTATGCAAGATCAAGATATGCATTGGATTAAAGGTGCTTTAAAAAAACCATCAAAGGTCGTCACTTAACGAGGAGTGTTGATATTCAAGGTTCAACTCGTGTACTCCAACCAATAAAATCAAAGCCCAAGGGTGATGAGTTCTATCCCCCAACCATAATTACTTCAAACTCAAAACTCCTATTATGGGATCATTTTCTACATAGTCCTAAAAAATTTAGATGACATCCAATCGGTGTAAAATTTATTCAATCTCCTTCATTGGTTGATGAAAATTAGGGCTTTTATACATTATAGCAAGTGAACCCTGTCAAGAAATTCCCCTAAAATGCGATTTTCCAATTGTAATTGTGCTGGCTGCTCTGAGTGTTTGATGTTAGAACTTCCAACCAAATATTGAAGGTCTTGGTGAGCTAGTCAAGGTGTAAGGTATCTGTTTGGCATCAACTTGTTCTTGTTGATGTTCCAAATTAACCCTTGGGTTTTATTGCACAAATCATAAGCGCAACAGTTCGAGTTTTTCAAAGAGCTAGGGAGGGTTCTATGATGGTTTGATGGACCATCTTCACCATCTGATAACCCTAGCTCCAAGCTTCTCCAAACATCTCCAACTTCTCTCACTTGGGCCTTTTAAATTCAAAGATGCCGCATACTTAGTCCGATTGAGGCAAGAAAAATCGTGTTATAATCACCCCATCACGAGCTTTCTAAAGATGCCCTTATAATATACTTTTATGATACACAATTCATAGTTATCCACGCCCCCTTTTTATGCCTCTTCTTTGACTAAAATCCGATTAGTTGCTCTTACAGGGCCAAAGGAGGATTGATTTTTCTCACTAATGCATATGTGCATGAATGCCTTATGGACCTCTATACATCTTCTTAAAATGAGAAGTAGGATGTTAGCATGCTACTATTGAAGGTAATATGAGGAGAAAGAAAGAGCATTTGGTGCTCTCATGCAACTTCGATATTCCTACTACAATCACGTGGAATTTGTAAAGGGCATATGTTTGTTTTTTCATTGTGAGCACTTTTTTTTTTCACTTATGGTGTACATGTGTGTAGAGCACTTTTTTTTCTTTTTGATGACATAACGTTGATGCCAAAATGTTTGAAATTTATATGCACGATTGTTTGATGTATAAGTAGAAAGCATATAAATGCATGTTTTCTTGTTTTTTTTTATTTCTTGAGAACCTTAGTGACTTCGTAGGTTCTTAATGCCATTGTTTATATTATAAGGTTTACATACACACACAAAAAGCTGAAAAAAAAAACATAAAACCACTTAAACACATAAAAGGAAAGAATTTATACCTCCATAGATATGGAATAAGGATTTTCATCTCCTCATAGAAAAGACACACACATGGCTAAACATCTTCTAGCACTCTAGAGACCATGGTCAATATAGTATCACATTTGAAAAGAATGCTTTAGAGGGTCTTAGAGCATGTTTGTGCCTCTAAGATAGAGAAAGTTATGCATGATTTTGGGGCCATAGGACCAAGTTAGATCTAGGTGAGCACGATACTCTAGAGATCTCTAGTTAGGATGTACAACTAGAGAGGCTAGGTTGCAACTTAAGGATCTTAATCCACCACATTCCCATGGATCTACTAGTGCATATAGTGCTCACACTGTTGAGCATTGGCTGAACAAGTGGGATCAATGCTTCGCTTTATAGGATATCGTGGGCGATATAGATAAAACCTAGAATACCACATATTATCTTATGGATGTCACCCATATGTTGTGGGTTAAAATAAAACAAGGTAAGAAAGAGCCCACAACATAGGAACAAAATAAAGTCTTGTTCTATAATATCTGTGAGGAATGATGACTAATGAACAAAGATGAGAGGGTATTAAAAAAGAAACATACTCTAGATTATCCAAAGTAGCTCTAGATAATTTTAATGGAGTCCCTTAGCTGTCAATATATGCATTAAAATCATCATTGTACCTTGGAGAAGCATTCTCAAACTTCTATGTCAAAAGGGATAACTTGCGTGAATAAATCAACTAAATAAAATATTCTATTTGTGGAAGAAGCCACTCTCGACATCAGAGAATAGCTTTATGGCTTCATCAGATGTATATGGATAGAATAAACCTTCATTTATGGTTCCCTTCAAATACTTGGGCATTCTTTTAGCTGCTTCCCAGGAATATGCATGAATTGACTTAGAATACTTACACTATGGAAAATTTCCACCCTAGTGAGTATTGCATAATTCAAACTACCCATCCAAATTTTATAGCTTGGTATATGTTCAATTTTCTCACCTTCATGAGCACTTAACTTTGAATTTAACTCAATGGCTCACCTACAACCATACCATTCTCCAACTTGAACTTGGCTAGCATGTCCTTGGTATATTTCTTTTGAGTGAGATATATACCATTCTCTATGTATAATACTTCCAAACCAATGAAGTATGTGAATTTCCCTAGGTCACTAAGCTTGAATTCCTCGTTCATTTGCATCTTAGTTCTTATGATTCCTTCAGCATCATTACCTATGCATATTGTATAATCTAAATATAGAAAAAGGTATATGACTTCTCCATAAATCCTCTTCATGAAGAGGATAGCTTTCTCCAACTTGAACTTGGATTGCATGTCCTTGATATATTTCTTTTGACTAAGAAATATACCATTCCTATTTACACTGCTTCTAAACCAAGGAAGTATGTGGCTTTCCCTATGTCACTAATCTTGAATTCCTTGTCCATTCGTAGCTTAATTCTTATGATTCCTTCAGCATCATTACCTATGAGTATTATACCATCTTCATATAGAAAAATGTATATGACTTCTCCATAAATCCTGTTCATGAAGAGTTAAGGATCTGCCTTGCTCAAAATGATATCCTTGTTATGCATTAGGAAAAAAAATAAACCCTGCATGGGCATTTTGGATTAGGGAGTGATTAGTGATGGAACAATCCGAAGAGGGTGGTGGAGACAGTCTATAGCCTATAAATTACTAGGCTGAGGGGGAGGAGGGGACAAGTTTCCCCTAGGTTCAAGTTTTGCCTCTAGAGAGAGAAAGGAATCTTGTAACTTTCTTGGGCCAAAAAATTCAAAAATTTCAAAAAGTTTGAAAACTAATCATATTACCATTCAATGGTCCCCCAACTGCATGTTAGGATCAAAAGTTCTATTTTTTAACTTTTAAATCAAAATCCATGCATGAACTAACCTGAAAAAAAAATATTTTTTTTAAATAACTCAAAATACAACTTTCTCCCTCCAAAACCTCATACTTTCATATCGAGGTCCCAAAAACGCATCTCTTTTCACTATAAAAACACTCTTAAAAAGCATACTTTTTAAAATCCCTCCGAAACTTAAAAGCCTCATCATCAAACTTGTAACTTTGATTGCCCCAAAACAGAAAAAAAAAAGCTTATTTTCACTCTTCAATTGTAAGACAATAGTTACGCAATATAACACAGGAGCACTAGCAGAGAAGATAACAAATATAGGAGAATCTCAACAATTTTCTACTAGCAACAAATACAAAGATGATGGCATTGTCCACCCGTGCGCTCTCAAGGTAGAGCTTAAATGGTGATCTAGACAAATCTAGATAGGGAGATACAAGGTAGAGGTATGCTGGCTCAATTCAATGTCTCAGGCAGTGCAGAAGTCATGTATATATAGGATCATGGGTGGCCTTCCATGGATGGCTATACATGGGTGATAGAGCGTGGGCAGCCATTGCCCGCATAATTGCCATACACAACTTAGGCCGATTGAACTGATCTAACAAATATAAATGATTTCTGACTTCAAAAGGGGATATTCCATGGAATATTCCCTTTACCATCGCATCGGGCCACTACCCCTAGACCCCCACCAGGGGGCCTGCTGGTCACCCGGGACCCCCCAACCAGGGGGCCCACTAGCCCCTTTGGACCCCCCAGCTAGGGCTGCTCACCGCTGCCCCGGACCCCACAATTGGGGACCTTGGTAACTCCCTTTCCTTATAATACCTTACATGGTCAAATATGACCTTCATCCAACATACAAGTTGGGATTACCATCAATTGGGTAATGCATGCTTGGTTTCTCCTCATAATGGGGGCCTTACAAAATGTGCTTACAATCATGAGGGGTAGACATTGATCATATACTAACACCCCCCCTCAATGTTTACCAATGAAAAATCAAGTAGTTTTCAGTCCTATGCCCATCTGTTGAAGATGCTTGTTGAGCTGCTCTCTTCCAAGTGCTTTAGTGAATATGTCAGCACAATTTGCCTCTGTTGGGAATATTCTAGCTCCACAATTTCATCTTCAATTAGCTCATGAACGTAATGGTACTGTACTCCTATGTGCTTGGTGAAAGCATGAAATACTTGGTTCTTTGCAATAGCCATACAACATTGATTATCACACTTGAGTACAGTCGCCATATTTGATGGAAAGCCTAGATCTGCAAGAATTCTCCTTAACCAAACTACCTCACAGGAAGCAAAACAAGCTGCTTTGTACTCTGATTTAGTGGAGGAGAGTGCGAGAGTTGGTTGCTTCCTACTTACCCAAGGAAATATTCCTGAACCAAGTGAGAAACAATACCCAGAAACTGATTTTTTAGAATCACAATCTCCAGCTCAATTTGAATCACAATATCCTTAGAGTGTATCACCTGTGGTATAAAAAATACCAAAATCCAAGATTCCTGCAATGTACCTTAGAATTCGCATTCCAACATTCCAATAACTCTCCTTAGGTTTGTTGGAAAACCTGCTTAACACTCCAATAGCATAGCAAATGTCTGGCCTAGTGTTGCACAAAAAAATAAAACTTCCAACGAGCTTCCTATACTTCTTAGCATCTACATCAGGCATGTTATCATCCATAAATAGCTTGTGATTTACCATGAAAATTCTATCCTTCCTCTACCATACTTCAATTCCCAGATAGAAATGGAGTAGACCTAAGTGTGTCATTTCAAACTCAGTTCCCAAGTTGATCTGAGTTTGATTGATGAGTTATTGATGATCTCGTGTAATGATCAAATCATCTACTTATACAATGACAACAACTAGCTTTCTATCCCTTTTCATTACATACAACTTGGCATCAGAAGTACTTCTTTCAAAACCCATATTTTTGAAAAAATAATCTATCCGTTTGTATCAAGCCTATGGAGCTTGCTTAAGTCCATATAAAGCTTTCTTTAACCTGCAAACTTTATTTTTTGAATTGGGCACCTCAAAACTTGGTGGTTGAGATACATATACCTCCTCCTTGAGGTGACCATTCAAAAATCCAGATTTGACATCCATCTAGAAAATAGGCCAGGTCTTTTGTCCGAATAGTTGTCATGCGTGCTATTGGTGCAAAAGTTTCTTGAACATCAAATCCTTCAATTTGTGAAAAACCATGTGCAACTAATCTTGCCTTATAATTTTCTAGTGTTCCATCTACTTTATACTTAGCTTTCCAAATCCATTTAGTACCTATTACCTTCTTCTTTGGCAACAAGTCGAATAGATCCCATGTATCATTTTTTAGTATACTATCATACTCAGATTGCATTGCCGCTCTCTAACCTAGATCATCAAGGGCTTCTTCAATGGTGGTAGGTTCCTTTATTGAGCCCATGATATTTGCCATTAGAGCCATGTTAACAATGTGTTCTCAGGCTCTTCTTTGCTCCTCTATTCTCTTTGATCTTCGTAATCCATCCGAGGATGATTCTGGTACATCTACATGTGGATTGTGATCATCAAGGAGCTGTTGTGCCCACTTCGGTAGTGGCTTATGCTGTGCATCTACAACCGGTTGGCTTTTTATTGAGGAAATTTCTCCATCAGATGTTTCCTCCTCCTCAACTTTAACCTGTCTTTTGATAGGTACAAGGTGAGATATTTCTCTGTTTGATGAGATAGTAGATTTACCTTTATCTTCTACTAAGTGTGGTCATTCATCAAACACCACATCTCGGCTGAGAAAAATCTTCCTTGCCTTAAGATCCCACAACTTGTATGCTTTAGACTCTTCACTATATCCTAGGAAGATACACTTTTTGCTTTTTGAATCCAACTTTGATCTTGTTGAATTAGGAATATGTGCATAACAAAAACAACCAAAAATTCTGAAAAGAAAAATTGAAGGATTTTTAGCAGAATATGCTTCTTGAGGACTCATCCCCTTCAGTGCTTTTGTGTAGCTTTGATTGAGGATGTAGACTATTGTATTGACTACTTCTGCTCAAAATGAATCAGGCATGTCTTGAGCCAACAACGAGCCATTTCAACTACTATCTTGTTCCTGCACTCAACAACACCATTTTGTTGAGGTGTATGAGCTGTGGTAAGTTGCCTTTTCACACCATGCTCCTTACAATAATTATCTAGACACTTGGAGTCATTTCCCACCACTACATTGATGGATTCCCATAGAGGCACTAGGGAACTATACCAATCCTTTTTACTGGTCATGCGAGAATCTCCACTATCTAAAATCCATGGCTCATCAACACGAGCTTGAGCAGATGAACATACCTCTTCAATAGCTACCCATGGTTCCAGCTCTGTGTTGTTTGCAGATTCTTTGTCCTTCCATGATGATTTTACAATCCCATTCCGTTCATCAACTTACTTCTTTCTGCAATCCTTGATGGCATGGCCTTTCTTTTCACAATAGAAGCAACTCCCTGTGAAAATTTTCTTCTTTGTCTTCTTCTTTGATCCATCAGAAGAGCCTTTACCTTTTGCATTTGCTGAGAATGCAACATCACTTGTACTTTGTCGATTCTTCAGCTGCATCTCTTCTTCTAAAAGCATAGCACAAAACTCTTCAAATGTAAGGGGAGTTGGTCTTACATGAGTGTTAAGGGTTGTTACTAATGCATCATACTTTGCTGGAAGAACACGTACACATCTTCAAGCGAGCTCTTCTGGTGTTATAACAACACCAACTACAACCAATTGATCTTGAAGATGTTTTATCATTTGATAAAATCTTCAGCCTTTTTAGAATCAGAATGCTTTTCATTTGCCAACTGATTTTCTAAATTTTATATCCTAGTGTGGTTCTTGGTCTCATATTGTCGAGCCAATATGCCCCAAGCCTCATGTGCTTTAGTACTATGTTGAACTAAAGTAAGCACAAAACCACTTACACTAGTGACAATTGCACATAATGCATCAACATTCCACCTCTTCCAAGCTCGTAGAAGATCTAGATCTGGCTGAATCATCAATCTTGAATTTGCTGGATATTCAACTGGTATAGGCTTTGGATCCAATCCCATTGGTCCCATGACAGTGTCAAGTAATTCATAGGGGTCCAAAATTGCAAAAATTTTGAACTTTCAAAGTGTATAGTTGGTTCCATCCAACTTCCCTTCAATGAATGCAGATGGGTGAATTCGAATAGGTGCAACATTAACATTAGCTAAAGCACCAAGACCAATGTTCGACGATGAATCCATCATGAAATCACTCGAATAATCTACTGATATTCTAGTCTGCTAGTAGACTAAAGTAGTGATACTTATCAAGCTATTCGAACCTTATGGCTCTGATACCATGTAAGACAATAGTTACACAATATAACACAGGAGCAGTAGCAGAGAAGATAACAGATATAGGAGAATCTCAACAATTTTCTACTAGTAACAAATACAAAGATGATGGCATTGTCCACTCGTCCCCTCTCAAGGTAGAGCTTAAATGGTGATCTAGAGAACTCTAGATAGGGAGATACAAGGTAGATGTATGCTCGCTCAATTCAATGTCTCAGGTAGTGCAAAAGTCATGTATATATAGGATCATGGGTGGCCTTCCATGGACGGCCATACACGGCTTAGGTCGATTGAACGGACCTAACAAATATAAATGATTTCTGACTCCAAAAGGGAATATTCCCTTTACCATCACCCAACCAGGGGGCCCGCTAGCCCCCTGGGACCCCCTAGCTAGGGGGCTCGTTGGCCCCCTTGGACCCCCAACCGGGGCTGTTCACCACTGCCCCGAACCCCACAATTGGGGACCCCGGTAAACCCCTTTCCTTATAATACGTTACATGGTCCAATATGACCTTCATCCAACATACAAGTTGGGATTCCCATCAATTGGGTAATGCACGCTTGGCTTCTCCTCATAATGGGGGCCTTACAAATTGTGCTTACAATCATGGGGGTACACATTGATCATATACTAAGATCAACACCAAAAATAATCATTTTGACCTATCCACACACCAAAACACACTTTTTTCTTGCAATCAAACTACTGTACAAGCCATTCCATCCATCTCTGTGCTTCTTTCTAGTTGTTGCGCAAGTTTTGGAACATCATGGTGCTCACATGTATTATGAACATGTCACCAACACCAATGTGTGCTCCTCGTTCAACAAGTGTACATAGTCGTATTCCAACAAAATTTGCACCAACAACTAGGGGTATCAATGACAAAGATTCTCAAAATGAACGACGTGCTGCTGGAGAGAAGAATATTGATCTTTGGGTCAATGGTGCATTGTATCCCTTAAATCCATTGTCTAATTTTCATCCTAGATTCCATAGCATCTCCAGGTTTCTACAATTCCTTGGTAGTGATGAAATTGTACTAGGTTATTGCAAGTGATTGTCTAGCCATTGAACATATATTGAAAATTACTGGATGCAATAATGTCATCATGACCATTTGAAGATGCACATTTTAGAAAGTGTTGTCAAATCTTTGGAAGAGCATAATAATGTACTCCAATAAGATGTGGAAGAAAGGGAGAGCACAATTACAAATTTAAAAGCCAATCTAACAAAACTAAAAGAGACTCCACTTGGTAGGAGATAGAGGAATGATCATTATCATCCTTTCAAGATCTTTCAACTAATGGTGGAGCATGGAAGCCACGTGTTTTGTGCACTTAGGTTTGTGTTTCACTTGTTTATTTATATTAAAAGACTTTTAGATTGAGTTACTTATTGTGTAGGTTATTTGCTAAAGATGCCAATGCCTCATCAACAATAGAGGATCAATTGAAGTTTCTAAATTCTTGTTTAAGCAACAAACATGTGCTTATTTTTTTGGAGTCACCAATAGGAAATCATGTCAAGACTCAAGTGATTAAAGATTTTTCAGGCAACATAGAAGATATTATCAATCCTAGGGAGGTACAGATGGTATGTGATGAAGCAACTGTTAGTAATATAGCATACATTGCATTGTATAACCTTTTGAAAAACACTACAAAACAAAGGTATTTTGCAAAGTATTTTTCCATGCCCTTACAAGGTATCTCTAAAGAAGAAGATGACCAATGAGGATGTGGGTAATACTATTGGCAATTACTTGCATAAAGAAGTTGTGCCTGCATCATTTATCATTCTACTACAGCAAAGAAAGAGTTGAAAAATTCATGAAGAAAGGGATTCGTCTACCGAAAGTAATTGTCAATTTGGGAGGCTTCAAAAGGAAATGATTAAATTTTACAAATCTGCAATTTAAGGTATATCTATTGCTATGATAATGGCACTCATAGTATTTTCATTAATATAACATTTGTTATTTGATGTAGATTGTGGTTCCAAACTCAAGTTTATATTGAAGCTAGACAAATGTCAAAGCATAAAGGGATGACGTATGGGTAACATCGAACCATTGCCTGTTGAAGCCTCTCCAAAGTGACGAATATGTTGTTGTACTTTGTATAAGGAAATCCATTTCCAGCTGCGCTTTTCAACTCTTTTTTGGATGTAGATAAATTATAAATGGACATAGGCATAATATCCTCTATATATAATTAGTTTCCAAGAATACTAGCTATATCTTCATTGGACATTGACTTCTTAAGTGATACCTTGTAAGGAGATGGAAACATATTCTGCAAAATACCTTCTCTTTGTAATGAATGCTTCAAAAGATTGTACAATGCACTGTATCCTTTAGTACTAATTCTTGCTTCATCACATACCATCTGCATGTCTCTAGGAGTGATAATATCTTGTAACTTTTTTGTGAAATCTTTAATCACTTGCTTCTTGATGAGGTTGCGTATTCGTGACTCCAAAATACTAACCACCTGCTTGTTGGTCAAACAAGAATTTAATAACTTTTGATCCTCTGTTGTTGATGAAGCACTAACATCTTCAACGAATGACCTACATAACAATATATATATATATGTATGTATATATATATATATATATATATATATATATATATATATATATATATATATATATATATATATATATAAGTCTTCCAAAAAGAGAAACAAATACAAGCCAAACCTTATTGAAAAAACTCGTCGTTTGCATGCTCCACCACCAATTGAAAGAGATTCAAAGATTTGTGAAGCTCATACATACCATTTTTAAACATAGACATCACAACATATGGCCCAAACAATCTCTTTGTTAATTTCTTCCTAGCATCATATTGAGTATTGAATGTACCTTCGTACACCAATACCCAGTCATCTATCTCGATCTTACATGGTCTAAATCAATGAGTTTTGTCAAAATAAATCTTATTTTTCAACCCTCACTACTTTATCTTTTGAATTGATTCTTTTGAATTTCATTTCCCTGTTCTTATTGTTTAATCCTCAGTGATAAAAGCTCTTCTCTCCTCATTCCATGATTCCACATGAGCATCATCCAAGTCAATGTTTGAGTCTAGATAGGGAAAATAGGCTTTTGGCAGTACATGAGTTCAACAGACATAAAACATGTGGACCAAGTGTATGTCATCCTATCTGCCCATAATGTGAATGAAAGATATCTAGGCCATTGCTTTATATCACCACTACAGGCATTAGAGATCGCTTTCATGATGGAAGGGTGACCTCTCTCAATTTTTCCATTTGCCTTAGGATTATAGGTAGTAGTGAGAGACAAACGAATTCCATGATAATCAAAGAACTCTTTTTCCTCTCTCACATCTACCTCTCCCCTATCCAAAACCATTTTCACAACATATCAAAATCATGAGATCAATTCTTCTAGATGGAATCTACATACATTATAAGGATTCTTCGTGCAAAGAGCTAGACCTTCCATGTGGTTGGTCAAGTCCTCTCTGGCAACTACAATGTACATCATTTTATGTATCCCCTTTGGCATGGTTACAAGATCGACCACCCACTTGTAATGGATATAAGGAGGATAAGATGGATGTAACAGATCTCTATGCCTAACTGATGAATGCACCTGACATGTGGCACAAGTGCTCACAAATTCTTGCATACGAACATATGTCCTTGGCCAGTAGTAGGCTTTCAATAATCTTTGCATACATCACATAAAATCCTTTGTGACCTACCCATAAGGTCACATGCATCTCTCTCATGACCTTGCTCTAAAGAATCCTACTACTTAGTACCCTCTGTGGATTCTTCGCCTTGCCTTTAGCATGTCGCCAAATAAGCTCATCCTTTAGGAAGAAATTGTAAGAGCTTTTCTTGATGGATTTATACTTATTTGTGGACCTAAGGAAGGTTTTGGTGTACTCATATAATTCCCTATGTCTTTCCACTCACCATCATATTCATTCTCATGAAATCGCTCATAAATATAAATTAGTGGATCATATCTCATCATGTTTGTTTCTCTTTCTACGCCATCATTATCATTAGAGTGATCATCAAATTTTTCTCTTGAAAGCATATAAGCAAATGTGTTCAGCTTTCCAGCTATGTGAACAAAAGCCAGATTAATAAACTTTACATATGAGATCCACCTAACCATCCCAATATTCAAAGGAGAACAATTTGCTATCATACCAATCAGTGGAAGATAGTCAGTCTCAACTACAACATATGCTCCAATGAAATACTCTTTATCAATTTTTAAAGCAATCACTAATCCCCATAGCTCCCTCTTTATTTGTGGATATTTTCTTTGAGTGTCACATAAAATCTTTGCTCCAAAGCAAACTGCATATCTCTACCCCTCATCATCATCTTGTCCTATGACCTAGCCTATACCAATAGGAATGGTATCAACAATCAAAATGATAGGCTTCTGACTCGAATAATCAACAGACTTTAGAATCACAACTTCAATTAATAGTTTCTTCAATTTAGACATCGCTCTCAATTGTTTTTTGTCCAAAAGAAAACTTTTTTCTCTTTCTCAATAGATCATATAAAGGGTTCGCAACGTGAGGGAAGTGAGGAATCCAGATTACGTAGAAGACACAGGCTCCCAAGAGCCTCCTCACCTCATTGACATTATGACACACCTCAAAAATCTAGCTAATGGCTTCAACTCCTTGTGGGTATGGCTTGTGGCTATAGTGTCCACATAGATGTCCTACAATGAGAACCTCCTCGACTCCAAAAACACATTTCTCTAGAGAAAATGTTGGCCCTACCTCTTCAAATCTCTCAAATTTTTCTCATAGTCAGAGATATGGTCGCTAACAAACTTCTTGCAATCTAAAGCATCTAAACTCTTATCTTTCACTCGTTCCTCACATCCTTTTATTAGAATATCATCGATAAAAAGGCATAGTCAGTGAACATATGGAGTCTCATAGGACCAGATTTATGGCATTCATCATGTGAGCTATAGAGTTCGTTGCTCCCTATGGTAAAGTGCACATGTGTACAAGGCCTAGTGGAGTCTTCATCACCATGATGTCTTTGTTCTCAATAGCCAACTGATACTCTTCATACTAGTGATGAAATATCCCTACGAATTTGCAAACATTTTGGTTTATGGGTGATGAAGTACCCCTACAAACGCATTATGTGTATTCATTTAGAGTTATTTGTACTTCTAAAGCAATACTTGGGTACATTGTGATCTTACGCCAATGTCCATTAGAATAGTTAAAAATGGATATTTGGATTTTCTCATATTTGTTTTGCTCACATCTCAATAAATTGAATTGCCTTTATTGGTCATATAGTCATGAAGCACCATTCAAACCCAAGAGAGCTATTAAGCTATGAAGCTATCATTATTTTGAAATATGAGCCTCGATGTGAGGGATCAAGTATGTTAACAAATTGATGCTAGGATATGTTGCAATGATATGCGAAGCATTGAATTGTCTTTTCAACATTAATGAATGCCTTTTTGTGAAGGTGAAGGGAAAAAAATGCTTATAAGGATGGTTTTATATTTGCAATATTTTTTTGTATTGTTTCTTGTAAATGGAGGATCTTTTTCATAAAAACATGATTTTGGCATCAATTTTAAGGTGATGGTCAATGCCAAACATTGACTTTATGCTAGAAGTCGATGTCAAGCATTGAATTCTTCTTAGAAATCCCCTATTTTACTACATAAAAAACTATCCAAGAAGTGGATGCATGACATCCAATTTCTCATTAAAAAAAGGAACTTTTTCAAAATAATCTGATGCTTTGGATCGATTTTTTGTTGAAATTCATACCTTCTATGGAAGAACGCAATACCTAAGCTATGTACAATAATATTTTGCAGGCTATGAGTAATATTATGAAGCCCTCCCAGTGGATCTTAGGAATCACCTTCCTGTTTGAAGTCGTTGGTCCAAACAAAGTTCTTGAATATCCTCTTACTTCTTTATATTTTTGTTTCCTTTTTTTAGTGGAAGGGGCTTGAATATGAGCTACAAAAATACATAGATGAGGGCATGATGAATTGATATCATGAACACATAAAGTTTGCATCCTCTTTACCTATTCCATTTCAATTCGAGCTATTGGTGTCATTTACAAATATTGTAAGGAACAATTGCTCATTATTTGAAAGAAAAATTATTTCTCATTGAAGAATTCTCCTCTTGTTAAAATGTTCTATTGCAATAGAAAAGAACATAGAGATGAGAAGGAACTACAAATAAATTAAGAGAGAATCCCCATTTTATGCCGCATGTTTTCTTATGTTTGGCTGCCCTTCGGGTGTGTGAACCCACATTGTTGCTTTAAAATCAAGATCTTATTTTTGAAAGGTGGTCACCAATGACCATTTTTTTAGTGGAGTTTTGCAATGTGCCGGAGCGGGAAACTGAAGGTTCAAAATCAAATTGACTAGTAGCTATGGTGTGGCCCCTCAATCCTTTTTGTTATTCTTGTTTCCCTTGGAGATCCCTGCTTCTCACGCTTCCCTGCTTGCTTTCTTCTATAGGAAACTATTTAGCTTGCAGCATGAACTCCTCCAATCGATTGCCACTCATCCTTCCTTCAGATGTCCGAGTTCCTTCATAGAACTACAACTACCCTTGAGCCATGACTTGGTCCGAGACTACCATGCTTGCCACACAATCTTGTTCATCTTCTTTGTACTTCGCTCATCCTTGCCTCTAAGATTTAGATCGTGGCCGATCTTTAGCGACAACGCAGCAACAACACTCTCAGAACTTCTTTGATTCCTTTATGCATGTATATGTTTTGAGTGAGTTTCAATAAGAAGTCGATGCTAGGCATTGACTTCTTGTTGAAAAGAAGCTTAAATTCTTTTCTATTATTTTTAGCATGAAGTGGATGTCTCGCATCGACTTCTTGATGATAAGAAACCCAATTTTTTTTTTGCTCTCATTTTTAACATGAAGTCGATGCCTTGCATCCATTTCTTACTGAAAAAGAGCTTTTTTCTTTAACAAAGTAAATAGAAATACTATGGAGCATTGAGAAGACATATAAGAGCTTTTTTCTTTAACAAAGTAAATAGAAATACTATGGAGCATTGACAAGACATATAAGATATACGAGAAATATATTTTTCACCTTTCTAGCGCTGAGGAGTTGGGTAGATATACAATCAATTGTCATGTAAAAAGTATATATTTTCTTACGTTTTAACGTGAACAAAGAGAATGAAAATGATTGAGAGAGATGCGATTTTTCACATCCAAAGACTTAGAATATTTGATTAGCATATCTTGGGTAAAGTTTTATTTAAAAGGCGATCTTGGGTAAAGTTTTATTTAAAAGACGATGACTTAAAATATTTGATTAAAGTATCTTGGGTAAAATTTTATTGAAGTTAAGCTCCAGATTATCGCATGCAAAAACAAACTCAGATTATCGCATGCAAAAACAAACTCAGATTATCTTAGACAAATGCAAAAGAGACTCAAACTTTATAATCTCAACCAATTCAGTTCACACGAAAGAAAATGAAGTTCAAATTTCTACCTAGATAGCAAATAATCTCACGTCAATACAAATAACTTTTATTTATAGATACGCATTGATGCCATCAGTTGTTGCTCCTAAAATCTTTTAATGGTATCAAAGTAGTAGGTTCATATTGTAGTCTTTTTTTGCTCATTTCCTTTTTGTTTGATCCAGGTATAAATGAGTATTCTCATAAAATAAGGCCTTTTTTGGTTCATTTCATAATTCTCTCTTGAAAGCATCAAATAAGGTATTGGAAAATTAGAAACTTTTGACTACCTTTAAGTGCTCAAGATTTTGAAGATATATCTAGAATTTGCATATTTTTAGGGGGCTTTTGAAAACCTAGTATACTCGTATAAATATTTTTTTAAAACATGAAAAAAGGGCTATTTTAGCACATATGGTTTCTCTGTTATTGACATACTTCCCACTTGTTATGACTTAGTGCTTTCTTCCCAACGTTGATGCTTGGGGCTTCAATTTTATTATCTCCTCTTGAGCATCCTCCACTTCATAGAGCATGGAAATGATAGCCTTCGTGTTGAATGCTCCTGAGGACACCCTCCACTTTTAGAATAAAGACAGTACTTCTCTGCACACTAATCGATGACGATGATCGGCTCCATTCTCTAGCGCACACGGAGATTCCTCCTGAAGATTGTTCCGCCCAGCCGCGTGGGGTTCAATGATTACCCTCTCTCTCTCTCTACACCCAAAATGGGTCATGGTCAAGGTTCCTCTCATGAATGCCACTTGGCACTCATGTGAGCATCATACTCTATATGAATAAGAGGAGGGTCATACCTCTAAATACTATTCATATAGGATACTCCATGTGACACTTCGTTCTTCCCTGCCAGCACTCATTAAACAATACCGCACGGTTGTCTTCCTCTTCAACACCGGAGGTAGCTCCTTTAATCCCATCAAAACCTCAACTATCCTATCACTTGGTTCTTCAGCCCTTGTTGCTTTGCCCATGAACATGTAGACTTCTTCCTATCTCATCTTAACATATACCTCAATATATCTCTTGCAAGATGCTATCTTGAAAATGGCACCCTGATCTCTCCCTCTCTATAGCTATATGTATCTCCCTAGCTCACCCTATGTGGTTCTATCTATCTATCTATATCTTACTCCTTTGAAGCTTGTAGAAGGTTCCTTATATATTACTATTTTTTTTCCTCACCATGTTGTGTCATGATGGCTTTCATCACCCAATCTATCCATTCACATGAGGGAATTATACTAAGATTTTGGATTGGCACCCCAAGAAGGGCATTATAGATGGTTACCTCATGCTAGCCATATAAGTGTCGGATGCAGTTAATGGTTGCATGAAAAGAAATACTTATATCTAGTTAGAATATTAATGGGCACTCGACATCTTTAGAACGGACATTGGTCTAGACTGAATGTCACTTGCTTCTAGAACACAAGGGCCAAACCTTGGAAGTAAGCTCTACTATTTACTTTGTATTGTTTGTCAGGTACATAGTGATATGAATTCCAAGATTAGCCAAAATGTATCTAGAAATGACCTTCTTGTGAGAATTCAGTACACAGATCATCCTCCAGATGTACAGTGTCAAAAAAGATGGGTGAGAGGAGATTCTAGTCTAGCCTGGAGAACCATAAGAGATAGATCAATGGGTTTTGTGCAGACTTCTACCTTTATCCAAAATTGAAATATGTACGACATTTTTTTCTGTATTTTAGGTGTGGTAAACTTTAAGCCTGGATACATTTACCAAAGGTAGGGGATCATCTTTTAGTGTACCGATGGGAGCTGCTATCTTCTCATATACCCATCAAATAGAGTCTTGAAGTTCTTCCCTATGCCTACAAGTGTTTGCTGACTTCAAACTTCCTTCCATATTCTATTCATTACCAAGAGCAACTTCCTTCTTCCTCTTCCTTGCTCTATAAGATCAAGTTCCCTTGCTTAAGGATTTTCACCCTACATGGTTGGTCCTAGCTCCATAACATGCCTGAACTTGAATTTCCTTTCTCCTATTAATTGTTTGCTCATTCCATCGTGCTGCTTGTTTTTTCCACCTTGTCCTTCGCAAGGCCCAAGAGAGATCTTCTCTAACCAGAATTGCTACATTCATTCTCCCTTCTCCCTCCTCATCTTGTGTTCTACTCTCATTAGGCTCATCCCTTGGGACTACAATATTTTTATCGTGATGCTACATCTTACTATGCCTAACCCATTGATTTATTTTTGAATCCTTTGATGCACGCAATGATATGGCAAGGTTCTGTTCCACACAACCTCATTCTTCCATATCAGATATTCCAACCAGGGTTCTTTGTTCTAGACATCTAATTCCTATACCATCTACTTCTGCTATGGAGGAGGCAACATCCTTGGGTGCATAATCCACACTAGCTTCCATTTGCAATTGCTTCAATTTTCCTTGATCGTATATCAACATGTAATTATGTCCCCAATTGTGGATCACTTTTGCATCTATGAGCAAAAGGCATCCCAAACGTATGGAAAATATCCTATTTTGAGCAGGAGTCTAAGTATGACAAGATCCAAGATAATTTAGATCCTTGTACTATGAGTGCACTTCTCTCCACTATTCTAATTGGATTCACCCTACTTTGTTATGAAATTTTTTATGATGAATTGTGGTTCCCTAGTTTCTTGAAGTCCTCACTTTTTCATTATTAATTTCTACACCAAGTTGATCCCATAGGATAATCAACCATAGAATCCTCTGAAATATAGAACAAAGTGCCATAAAATGTGACACCAAACACATATAAGAATAAATGATATCTTCATACCACTCTAGGTCTTCTTAACCTTGAGTGTACCCACAAGTGATGGTTTAATCTAAACTACATTGTGAACTATGCAATTCCATCCTCTAGCTCATATATATGAATTTCATGGTAGTAAAATGTAATCTCTACATTCCAACAAACAAGAAGGATTTGGTTTGTCATCCATTTCTTTTGGACTTAGTTCTACTCGCAGAGCATCTATTGGCACTAGTGCAAACTATAAAATTTTCTCTTCCCTATAGTTTTCCATATGAATGCAAGAGCATACCCTTTGAGATTCAAATAATCCATAAGCATCCAGTTTGCTAATTGATGCTCACACATCATCTTGATGATGTAACACCAATTAAGAGTTTGGTATCCCAATAGGTTAGATATCTCCCTATCTCCTAGAAATCCTAATGAAAAGATTCACAACTCTACTCTCAATCTCATTAATGTCAATAACTAGATCATGTCATCTAGTCAAGGACCATCACTGGAATTAAACATAACTACTTCGCTCTAGAGTCTCCATGTGAGACTCAATCTAACCACCATGACTAACTGATCTCCCTCTTGTCTTTGATAGAATAGTGCCACTCCTATCTAGGCAATCTAAAAGTGAGAAAATAAAACTCTCTCTCTCTCTCTCTCTCTCTCTCTCTCTCTCTCTCTCTCTTTTTCTCTCTAATCTCATCTAAGGAAAATAGCTCTAGTAGTGGAATCTATTCCACTTTCTCTTTCCCTTTGGATCTTCTTGAATCCATTTGCTCTATTCATCCATAACCGAGAACATGTGTATAAGTTCTCCATAATTTTCCTTCCAAAATAGAGGAGAATCAAATTCCATGTGAAGGAAAACTCACACTAAAAAGTAGCGTAAATGAATAAACTAAGAGATGTTTTTTAAGCCTCTCTTCTCTCTAGTGAAAAACATACTCTATTCTTCTCCTATGAAGAAATGATGTTTTCCTTTCCTTTTTCTCTTTCAAGGAATAAGAGCTCAAGTGAGAAATCTAAGCTAAAGTGAGATCTCTCCTTGATCTCTTAGCTAACCCTGTCTTTCTCCTTCCATCAAAAGAGAAATTTATGTGGAGCACCAGTCTCCATAGAGAGTAACCTAAGTAATTTCTTTATGGCACATGCCCCATTGATTGATTATCACATCCCATGGATACCAATTAAATACAAATAAAAAAGATTAATGATTAGTTTATTTTAACTAAAATAAAAAATATAGTTTCAATAATACATATACTTACAAATTTCACTACAAAACCATGATGGGCCATTTGGCCTAAATGTGATGTAGTGCATGAACTCTTGGTGGTGATGGCTATGCAAACCCGTAAGCCTATTATGGTTTTTGTGGTTTTACATTGAATGAGATGCGAATAGAGGAATTACCTTCATCATCTTCACTATATTTTCCCACTTTGTCTAGGTGCTTTGAGATTCATAAAATTTTAGCTCTTATTTCAGTTGAGAGTGAACTAGCTAGTTTTCAAGGTGCAATACATAGTCCTGTATGGAAGAAACTTATTGGTGCTAAGTGGGTCTTCAAAAACAAAAGAAAAATATATGGTACCATAGACAAGTATAAAGCAAGATTAGTTGTCAAAGGCTATGCACAAAAGAAGCTATTGACCATGATGAGACTTTTTCTCCTACATGTAGAATGAAAGTACTCAAGATAGTACTTTCTTTAGCTACACTCTTTGGTTGGAAAGTATACCAATTAGATATCAAAATTTTTCTTAATGGTGATCTCCGTGAAGATGTTTATGTTCAGTAGCCAAAAGTTTTTGAAGAGACAAGAGAGATCATTTAGTATGCAAGCTTATAAAAGCATTGTATGGAAAAGCAAGCACCAAGAGCTTGGAATGAGAAGATACATGTGTATATTCTATCTATTGGTTTTGAAAACTTAGATGCAGCTCCTATGTTATATGTTAAAATTGAGAAGGATGATTTGATATTGTTATCATAGATGTTGACAATAGGATCATGATAGGTCCCAAGGATTTAAACCTTTAGCACAACTTAAGAATACATTTGATGTGAATGACTTAGGTTTTTTGCATTGTTACCTTGGGATTGAATTCAAGTATAGAGATGATTGTATATATATGACATAGTATAAATGCATTGAGAAATTATCACTTTTGTTGAAGGTGTGAAAAAGCTTCTTGGTCAATTCATACTATGCTATCAGCTCTAAACATTTTCTTGAGAGCATCGCATCTAAGAATAGAAAGTTTTCTCAAACGTTTTGACATCCAAACTTATATGTTTTGTCACAAATATTTTTTAATGATGTTCCAAAGGACTTAGGGGTTCTAAATGCATATTTGGTAAGCTAATGGTGTGCACTAGGTATTCATAAAGTCACCTTGGCTTATGTTGAGCAAGTTTTGTCCAACATTCTCTCATCTATGCTAATATCCCATCAGCTCTCCTCACGTGTAGCATTGAATGCAATGGTCATTGGCTTACCATAGTGATATTTGAGGGACCTCTCCCTCAAATTAAGCCTAAATGTATGCTAATTTTTTTCATATTCTACAGCTAAGAAATTTTTAACATTGATACCTCTTTGGGTTATGCCAATCGTGAGAATTAAGTAGCACTATGCTATGTGGATTAATTCTTTTAGAGAGCACATGAACATATACTTAAGCTTAATCTCAACAAATCTGCAAATTCATGAGAATGAACAAACGATAAATCTCTCTGAAACATCAGCCATCGAACACTCATGTCATAGACTTACTTTATAATAGGTTCCAAGTTGCGTATGGAGGATGAAATGGATTAAATGGGAAAGAAATGTTGTTGGAGTGGCGTCGAGTCCTAGTAGATAAGGACTAGGTTCCTTGTCCTTGGGATCCACTCTTTGTAGTATAAGTGTTGAGCCTTACGAGATGAGGACTAGGTTCCTTTTCCTTGGGATTCATGTAAGATTGGTGGTTCGGAAAAGCAAGGGATGTATAGCTCTAAAAGTAGAACATGTAGTTCTATATGTGGGTTGCTATGCTAGGCTTAGAGTCCATCAAGAGATCATCATGATACTCATTTCTTTCAAGAGAGGGGATTACAAAAGCAGTTGGAGGGTCTATAAGTGATTTCGAGAGTGATATCATTCATATTTCAACGTGCTTTTATAGCCCATTAAGAGTCATGATGGTACTCATTTCTTCAAATAGAGCCGATTAGAATATCAATTGGACGGTCTATAAGTGATTTTCAAGTGATATCACTCATGTTTTGACGTGCTATCAAGATGGAGATGAGGTTTGGATGTGAAAAAGGTTACTCTCACCTCTCGATTATCTGTATACTGAGCAAAAGTAAATCATGATTTAGATGATAACAATGCAAGGCAACAAATAAATTAATTCCTAAACCTTTCCGTTGGAACAAGCATTTTGGAAGGAAATTTCTTGTAATTTGACATTTTCATCTAGTAATAATTATCCAAATGATGTAAAAATGAGGAAGAGCCTTCCTCATGTATAGTAGAAGCATATATGTTTTTTTTAGACTTTTTAGAAGCTCTAGAGTAGCATATTTTTTGAATGGAAGGTAGAAGGACCAAATTTCAAGTGTGAAAGAGGACACTTGAAAAAGTATAAAGGATGATTTCTTCTACTTTGTAAAGGTTCTTGCTACTATTACTCATGCTACTCAAGTAATGTGAAGAGTTTCTTGCAGAATATTGTGTCTCTACTTCTCTTGAGTGTCTTCTTGATTTGTTGAGTCTTTCTCTTGTAAAATCTATGGAATTTGTGAGCTATTCTTGTGCATTTCTGAGTGAAGTGTATGAAGAGAGGTGACTATGAGTATATTGAATGAAGTGTTGCAAGAGATCAATGTTGGAAATGGAAATTCTTAGTTTTTACAGAATCACGATTGTCTCATTTGTGTGATATAGTACTGTTTTTGAAATCTGACTTTATATTTGTAATCTGCAGAGCAAATGGCACATTTTAGGCACAAAGATTATTGAAAATGCTTTTGTATAGCTCAAGATATTCAAAGCCAAAGTCATGTGAAATAGTTATGTGGAAATTGATTGTTCTATTTGCTTATCCTAGGTGAATTGCTTGTCTTTTACAAAGATTATTTTGGTCATTTGAAGGAAATGTGTTGAGTTTATCTTTGCATAGATTGATAGTTGCACTTGCCAACACATATTTTCTTAAGAAGCCATATTCCCATTGTGAGATTGAAAATATAGTGAGTGCAACCAATCATATTTCAAAAGATCAGTGGATCTTAAAAAAGAAAACCCTAGGTGAAGTGTTTTCCTTGATTTATGGTAGAAATTATTAAAAAAATCATAAAAATGTAATAAAACTACAAAAAAAATCTTTTTTTGTAATGAAGTGATGTACGAGGTGTGTGTTGAGTAGTGGATGAGGATGAGTTGAAGAAAAATTCAAAAAGTCAAAATATTTCAAGTCAAAGATCAAAATTGTTTGTTTTTTTTCTTTTCCATTTTTTTTTAATTTTAATTAAAAAACTTTGAAAAAATTCAATTTTCAGGGAGTTTCAGGAAAACACGATTCTCATCTTAGAATTGCGATTTTGAGTAAGATGGTGAATTTTCTTCATTTTATAATTTTGGGCATCCAGGTAAGTCACTAAAGGTCTTATAAGTTGTACATTTGAAGGAAATCAAATTTGAGAAAGTTTTGAGCACAAAATCATCAAATTTGGGTTTTGGACACAAAATTGCGATTTTCATCAGTATGAAGAATCATGCAAATTTTGCTTTTGAGGATGGGATATTATAAGTGAAGTCCTCGGGATTTTTTGGGGCCTATAAAAGCACAAACTTCATTTCAAAAGTCATTAAGAGAGAGAGAGAGATCTAGAGAGAGAGAGTGAGCAAATAGTCACAATTTTGAGCAGCCAGCAGAGTTGTGCATATTTTGCAATCTAGCAAGCAAGGTATTGATTGTACAACATTATTTTGCATTAGATAAATCTTCAAAGTTGTGTTTTCTTGAAAAAATCAATAGAAATAGGAAAACATAAAAATCTTGATTTTATTTTTGTGTTTTGCCTAGCATTTTTTGAAGTTTTGCATTATTTCTTTTATTGTATGCTAATAAAATATCTAGACGCTTTAGAACTTGCACTCAAAATAAAAAAAAACAGAACTCAAAAAATTCACTAATTTTGCATAGAATTGCGATTCTGTGCAAGAACCAAAATCGAGATTTCCAAAATGCGATTTTCGTCAAAAATTTGTGTTTTTAACGATTGTGAGCAATCATGATTGTCTGGAAATCATAGGATCGTGAGAATCATGATTTTGGGCTCACAATCATGAAAAATACGATTTTTTGCTTAAAGTCATGAAAAAGCACGATTTTGAGTCAAAGTCGTGAAAAGAACGACTTTCAATTTTCATTTGGTCAAAAATCGTGAAAAACATGATTCTGACACCGGGATCATGAAAAAACACGATTGTCAACCAAAACCGTGAAAAACATGATTTTGGTCAAAAAATCGTGAAAATCATGATTGTGTCCAAAAAATTGTGAGAAAAACATTATTTTGGATCACAAGAGGTGATATCACTTAAATTAAATACCAAAGTAAAATATCTTGGTGCAAATCAAATAAAATTACTTTGAATAAAATCACATTTTAATCAAAATACTAAAAAAACACAATTCTTATAAGAGAATTGTGGAAACCATGATTTTGAACTAAAACTGATATTTAGCATAAATTTTAAGGAGAATCAAAATCATGAATATATAGAGTCCTATAAAATTGTGATTTCTAAGCATTAACTTAGAAAATACATTTTTGGGCTCAAAATCACGATTTTCAGCTGAAAATCATGAATTTCCTTAATAATAGTATCTTTGACTAAAAAATTATCAAAGAAACTTGTAGGGGTATAGAAAACACCATAAACTCTTAGAACATAAAACTAAGAGTTTTATTATTTGAGAAAATCATCAAAATCATAGTTTTTGGAGAAAAACAATTTTGGTAAAAGTAAGAGGAAAATTCATACTTTGAGTATGGATTTTGGACCCACTATATAGGCTTTGTTCTTAAAACCTTATTCTTATAAGAATGTAGGATTTTACCTAAGGAACCATTTAAAAAGCATCAGAATCGTGGTTCTTGCGAGATCACGATTTTGGTCAATTCAAAGAGTTTATAATACTAGATTTTATAAACTCTTAGACTTAGTTGTTATAGGTGTAAAAGATAATTAGCCTTGGTGAAAAAAAAAAATTAGAAAATTGTTCCACGATTGTGGAAAACCATCAAAATCGTGATTTGGACAAAAACATGATTTTGACTTATGTGGAGTACAATTTGAGTTCAAAGCCAAAATTTTGGTATTCATCTAGGAAAAATAGGACTTCTAAAACACCATTAGTCAAATAAAAGTTCCAAATAGTGGAAATCAACTCACAACTTGGAAATTGTTATTTTTTGGAAAAAAACATGATTTTCATTAAACAGAAAAATTCAAGCACACTTTCAGCGTATGTTGCAAGTGGGAACTGTTGAGAAAATCAAAACATAGAAAAATTTGATAGAAAACTCATAAAAAACACAAAAAAGAGCAAATTAGGGTTTGACCTGGAAAACATAAGCAAGAGCAGTTTACAAAGAAAATTCTAAGCAAGTGGATGATTTTCAGATCAAGCACCAAGCTCTCTACACTTAAGACACAAGTGTCATCAGGAGGGAATATACATCTGAGTGATTCTGAGGAAGGAGAATTGGAACACAAAGTCAACATGGAAAACCTAAATGAGAAAAATGAAACTCAAGATATGAATGACTTTAGAAAGATCCTCAAATATATGTATACAAATAGGTTTGGAGCCTATGTGTATCAAGATGGCATGCCTAAGATCCTCATCAGACTGAGAAACTTAGAAATTCCTTTGAATTTGATGCCAGTGGCAATTTCCGCACCCTACCTCTTATGAAATCATCCTAGGAAGATCATTCATGAGACAAATGCAGATTGAGCACGATTGGGGTAGAGATTGTCTATACCTTCAAATCCAAGGAAAAGTAACCAAGATAAACCTAAGAAACGGGTAGTATTATGAAATATCCCTTCAGGAGTGGTTTAGAGTGCATCAGAATCAAGATTCAAGTGAAGAGTCTGGAAGTGAACATTAGAGTGAAAAGGAATCACTAATTTAGAGGTGTAATGCCATAAGGAACAAGAAACATAAGAGAATTTTGCTGAGAAAAGAAGATTGTCAAAAGGAAAGGAAATTATAGGATGAGAATTACATTCCACAAAAATTTGATGATGAGGAATTTGAGCCCTATGGCTGGAATCAGATATTGTCTACAATGGATGTAGCCAATGATGAATATGTGGGGGTCAAATTTCAAGATGAAGAAGGATATGATGTCTTCCATGTAGGAGTACCAATGAAAAGTGTGACAAATTCAGAAGAGAGTTTGAAGGAATCTATACTTTTAAGTATTGGCAAAACACAATTTCTAGAAGGAGTGCATGCTCAGGATGCTATAAAAGACAAAATCTCAAGAACTTATAAAAGATGTGTACACAAAGAGATTAGTGAAGATCCAAAGCCTGAAATGAGTAACAAAATGAAGGAACAGAAGGCACTTAAGCAAGAGGAGCAAAAGTTTGATGTACCCTCAAATTCAAGACTTATGAGGTGGAGGATAGATTAATTCTAAAAATGAACCAAAAAGGGATAAGAAAAAAGGGGAATCATATGACAATAAGGAACAAACCAAGAAAGTGGTGATTTCTCAAGAGGAAGGGGAGGATAGACACATTGTCATAGCTGATGATATGTCAGACCAGGAGGAGGTAGCACTAACAAAATTGGCTAAGGAATATAGGGATGTATTTGCATACAGTTACAGATTTGAAAGGAATTGACCCTAAAATTTGTGAACACAAAATTCCAATTACTCCTGATGCAAGACCTAGCAAACATAGACACCACACATTTAATGACAAATACTCTGCCAAAATCAGGGAGGAGATTGATAAACTGATTGCTTCCATTTTCATTTATAAAATTGAGTACATTGAGTGGATATCTCCTATAGTTGTGGTACCTAAGAAAAATGGAAAGCTCGGGGTGTGTATTAACTTGAAAAATATTAATGCAGCAACTATAAGAGATAGCTATCCATTACTTGTTGTAAATTTAGTAGGCCCATAATTAATACCACAGTATGATGAGACAAAGATAGAGAGAAATTAGACAACATGTGTAAAGTGTTATGTAAGCCACTACTTACTCACACTATCATATATAAAAATGTCAATTTACAATGTGGGAGCAAAACTCTCAACCACTCTATGTGAACAAAAATAGATGGATGAGTGAATGTACAGAATTTACAAGAATATTCAGATGTAGGAACAGAAATCTAAATATGTATGAGACGTATGACCTGATAGGTTGTAGAAGAGTGTATATGAGTGACAGAAAGAGGAAAGATTAGTTAGAAACTGATAATCAACAAACCCTAATCTGATTTAGTCTATGGAAGACCCTAAATTAGATGTGTGTGTGAAAGATCACATACTTACAGAGTTAGCATAGAATGCTAACATGTTGCTCCTAGAAATCCTCATACTCATGTGAGCACACCTTCTTTAACACCTCATCCAAATGCATGTAGCATGCATGTACTGATTCTCCTTTAGATATGCCAAATAGGACTCCTCTTGATATGGATGCCACTGCCTCCATAAACTCCAAGTGGTACGTGTGTGCATAAAGAGAATCTGTACCTAAATTCTTAACATACGATGCAAATCTTATGTTAACCTCCATCCAATGTCTTTGAAGTACACCGTAATCTTCATGTAGAAGACAATCTTCAAATACATCATGTAGATGGCTGATCCACACCACCAAGCTGCTGATAGGCAAGTCCTCTCCATAAGCAAGAGTGTGAGCACACTCTTCTCCAAGAAGAACTCCATAGCTGCTCCTCAACATGGTCCTAGAGTGCACCATGGCTGCCCCATGTGTGCTAGAGCACCACCTCTACTGAGGGACAAAAAATTGGCGTCACCAATTGGTGTAGGATGTCTAACAAAATGACCCAAGACTCTCTTATATAGGTTTTAAAGCTCCATGCGAAAAACTCACAAAAACCGCTTTATTTTAATCACATTGCTTTTAAAATTGCTTTTGTTTTATTTTAAGTGAGTTTGCTTTATTTTTAAAGTTGCTTTTAGTTAACTTTAAAAATAACTTCTTGACTTGCTTTTTCACACTTCTGACTACCTGATGAATGATCTGACAACATTTTTACGATCCTCATGCATAGAGCTATCATATGAGGTCAAAAACCTAAATCAGTAGAAAATTAGCGTTATGTTTTTCTCCCAAATCTGATCTCTGATGATTGAATTTTGTGCGAAAAATGACTAAGTACCAAAATTAGGGTTTTTGTCCTAAATGGATTTTGGACTGATGTGACATTGTTTTCCAACAATCCCCCTTGCAATGTCATATTGGTACTGGATATGTAACTTCATTCATCTGCAAAGTATCATAAACTTCAAACTTGTACTCCCAAATTGACCTTCAAACCTTTTCTTCAAAAGTCTTCTTCAAAACTAAATTTGACTTTCTTCAAACTTCAAAAAACTGAACTTGCTAAATATGAGAAATATGCAAACTAGATATCCAATAGTGTACACATAAAGCAATCATTGCTTGACAACATATGTAGCATGTATTGAGTCTGAACCTGCTATCTCTTGTCTTCTCAAACCTGTAAGCATACACTAGGATTCACATATTTGCATTTACCTTACGAAAGGTTTCTCAATGTACTTCTGCTGTGTCATGTAAATACACTAAACAAAATCGGAAACTGAATCCTGGTACTTGTGACTAACAACTCACAACTTAGTGTATTATGAACACTAGTTGGTTCATCTCTAACTATATTCAACTCAACTCAACTCATGAGTCTCACCAAAATTTCATATCTATGATGTCATCTTGTCTTCATCCTTGTTCTATCTGTAAGTCTTTCATACGTCTTTCCTTTATAATCTCGTATAAACATAAATAATTGCACCTCAAAAGTAACATGCCTCTCTAAAATATCAAATTTCTCTTTAATAGAATTTTGGAACTTTCTCCTGAACAAGAACTTTCTCCAAACATTCTCCTTCTTCCTTCTTTTTTCAAAGCTGGAATATAAAGAGAAACTGATAAAGGAAATATAGGAATACTTGATATAGCCTGTAGGGATACACCTGTGGGTATATCTCTGCATTCTTTTACATATGTCTGAAAATAAGTCTTCATGTTTCATCACCCCCTGGATGATTTAACACTAGTATCCAAAATTCTTCAAATTATATCAGCCTTTATGAAATCTGGAATGTCTTCCTTTTTTGATCTTCAATAATCAATACCCGTATCTGAAACAAAATTTTAGGATCCATAATCTTTTGCAACATAACAAGTATGTTCTTCTTTTTCTCTGCAACACAAATTTGATAGAATCTTTGACTTACTTCTTCCAATGCTAAGAACTTTTTAAACAAAGGATAGAAAATTGACTCATAAATACCCAAGATCTTCAATATCATTCAAGATCTATCAAGGTCATACAAGATCATAGATCTCTTCAACAAAATATGTGTGTAGAATCTCCTCTCATCAAACCTTTAGGATTAAATGTTTGATTTGCTACCTGAACGTCTCTAAGTTTCCATGCTTCTCACAAAGTTGTAAAACTTTTCTTCAAACAAATCCTTATCAAGAATCTGCAACTCCTACTTGAAACATAAGTGGACAAACTTATCACCTTGAGAACTCCAAAAGCTGCAAGTTGATACTTCATATCTTCATATTCTACCTGGGTGAAATGTGATAGTAGCTGCTTGACTTTCTTTTGGCTAACTCCACTTCTAAATCAAGTGATAGGATCTAATGGAACACCTTTTTGAATACAAGCATGTATCCAAAAAACAAGACAATCATAGAAAGAAGATTCTTCAACTGATTAGTACATCAAAAATCTGAATTCTCTGAAGTTTTCTGAAAATACTAAATATGAGGTAACTTTTCCAAACATAAAACCTCTCTTCAAGTCTCCATCGTCTACAAATACTCTTTTACCTCAAGAGTTAGATAAAGGAGAAATATACTTCTCTGCAACTTTTCATATACCAAGTAGCTTTGTATTGACACTCCAAGAATTCTTTGAGGGAATATATAGCTACCTGCTCAAAATCTTCAACTTATATATAACTCATACATATGAGTCAAAATATACAAGTTGTCTTCAAAATCTACTGCTTTTTTTTCTCTCAATGCAATTCTTTGTTAAAACCTACTAAAACGAGCAACTGCTTCTTCTTTAAACTATCTTCTTCACAAGATGTTCTTGTAGACTTGTCTTTGGGTGTAGAGAATAAAAATAGGAAAAGCATATGGAAAATGTAAGAGAAAAGGAAGTTTTACTTTCTCTTTGGAAATGTTGGACTTTCTTCTTCTGCATCTTTCTTCCAGCTAATGATGTCAACATATTCAAACTTATCTTCCATACCTTTTGTTCTTTTCAACTTGAAGTAGCAAGTACTCTTGACTTCTTTCAATGAACTTTTCTCTTCCTCTAGTGCCAAGAGTAAGAGACAAAACAAATATGGTATACAAATGGAAGAAGAATATAGAATCATGTTTTACCTTCTCCTCATATCTCTGAATCAAAAATCTGCTTCAAATGTGACTGATATGACTGAATTCGACAACCTTTTGGCTAAATGTTGAATTACCTCTCTAGTTACCTCTCTAGGTACATAATGTGATAAAAAAAACTTCCAACCAACTTACTACACAAAATTAATTGAAAACGAATTGATATGATCTCCAAATTTGTCTTCTTAGATGAGCTTTTCTGCCATGAAAGAGATAATCAAAACTCATCTAATCTCCTTGTTCTTGATAGTTTTGATGTAGCTAATGCTTTAACTTTTGAAAGATGAAAGTGTTTAAAAGCACTTCTTGAATCCTCCAAATCTATTCATAACTGCTCTTCTAAGATATGACCTGCAAATGACAATCTAATAGTAGAAACTAATACCTATGATTTGATGTTGATCTGGTTCCTTCATCTTCTCCAAACCATTGTTTTTCCTTGAATTTGAAGTAGCCTTCTCTTCATCAAGTCTTGGTCTTCATGCAATACTTCTGTAAAGTATCTTCACTTTTCCAAAAGTATTCAGTTGCTAATAGATCATCAACTTCATACTCCACACTGATAAATAAACAAGTGACTAAATTGTCTAATTCTCAAATCTTTACTCATCTAGATTAAGTGTGTATGTGAAATGTCAAATGCTAGAAGATGCTCTTAAATCATATGTTGTAAACCTAGAAGTCTCGGAACCTAGGGATATGAGAGCCTGAATGCTCTAATACCAAATGTTGGAAATTTAGTAGGCCCATAATTAATACCACATGTCCATAGTTCCATAGATCTAGCATCTACAACACATATTCTAGCAATCTTCCAATATTGACAAAACATGAACATACCACACTTAATCATACAAATGATGAGACAAAGATAGAGAGAGATCAGACAACATGTGTAAAGTGTTATGTAAGCTACTACTTACTCACACTATCGTATATACAAATGTCAATTTACAATATGGGAGCAAAACTCTCAACCACTCTATGTGAACAAAAATAGATGGATGAGTGAATGTATAGGATTTACAAGAATATTTAGATGTAGGAACAGAAATCTGAATATGTATGAGATGTATGACCTGATAGGTTGTAGAAGAGTGTATGTGAGTGATAGAAAGAGGAAAGATCGATTGGAAACTCATAATCAGTAAACCCTAATCTGATTTTAGGCTATGGAAGACCATAAATCAGATGTGTGTGTGAAAGATCACATACTTATAGACTTAGAATAGAATGCTAACATGTTGCTCCCAGAAATCCTCATACTTATGTGAACACACCTTCTTTAACAACTCATCCGAACGCATGTAGCATGCATGTGTTGATTCTCCTTTAGATATGCCGAGTATGACTCCTCGTGATATGGATGCCACTGCCTCCATAAACTCCAAGCAGTACCTGTGTCAATAAAGAGAATATGTACATGAATTCTTAACATAAGATGCAAATCTTATGTTAACCTCCATCCAATCTCTTTGAAGTACACCATAATCTTCATGTAGAAGACAATCTTCAAATAAATCATGTAGATGGTTGATCCACACCACCAATGATAGGCAAGTCCTCTCCATAAGCAAGAGTGTGAGCACACTCTTCTCCAAGAAGAACTCCATAGCTGCTCCTCAACATGCTCCTAGAGTGCACCATGGCTGCCTCATGTGTGCTAGAGCACCACCTCTACTGAGGAACCAAAAATTGGCATTGCCAATTGGTGTAGGATGTCTAACAAAGTGACCCAAGACTCTCTTATATATATTTTAAAGCTCCATGCAAAAAACTCATAGAAAAGAGCTTTATTTTAATCATATCGCTTTTCAAATTGCTTTTGCTTTATTTTAAGTGAGTTTGCTTTATTTTTAAAGTTGCTTTTAGCTAACTTTAAAAATAACTTCTTGACTTGCTTTTTCACACTTCTGCCTACCTGATGAATGATCTGACAACATTTTTATGATCCTCATGCCTAGAGCTATCATGTGATGAGTCACTGATGTGGGTGTAATGCCCAACTAAATCTAAGGGGGAAATATAAACCTTCGGTGCGAAGAATGGAGAAGAATAGATCAAGCTCAAAATAGAAAGAAAGAAAGAAGAGGAAAAAATTAGGTATGAAGCTCAACAAGAAGCTAGGGAAAGAATAAGGAAGTCCAAAGAAATAAGGGAAGTTTTCATGTGTGAGAAACCTTTAGGTAGAGTAAGAGAACACTTACCTATGATTACAATGAATTTCCATAATGAACAAATTAAGGTTTTGATAGATTCTTGTGCACAAGTCAGTTTGATCAGTACTGAATTGCTAGATAGACTGAATACTAAAAGGAAAATAAGTAAAACCCTAATAAAAACACTAGATGGAAAATTAGTTCAAACTTTCTATTCACTTTAAATCACAGTTAGGTTTAATCAAGAACATATGAAAATAGATTGTGAGGAATGGCCTGATCACATGATGACTGAGAAAATGATTCTAGGACAACCCTGGATGAAACAAGGTAAAGTAATTATGAATTTTGAAAAGATGACTCTTTAATTGAAATTGAATGCCAAGAAACTTTTAATGACTTTTCTGAGTGATGAAGAGCAGGGAGTTCAAATATAAATTTATAGCTCAGAATTGGAAAGATTTATCTTTCTATTAGAAGATAAGGTGGATTTGTAGAAAAATCTCTTCCATGCGAAAAGAAATTCAATAGCAAGTAGAAGGAAGTTAAGAGAAAGCAATCTTGTTGGAAACAAGCTTGGGTATGGATACCTAAAACCATCCAAAAAAACTCAAACCCAAGGACAAAGTGGATATGGAGACCCAAAGTACCAAAACACTACTCAATGGAAGAAGTCTCTTTGAATCAAAGAAAAAATAGTTCACTACAAAGAATTTGCTAGATGAAGAAAATAGATATGTTACAAGTGACAAACAACAAAGACAAAGACATCATAAAAATGCACAAACATGAAGATTCAAAGATTAGAAATATGGAAAGCCTCATCTTTGGATAACCACTTGGGTTTTTTTACCTAAGACCTCAGATTTGCATTTTGTTCATAATTGCATTTCTAGGGTATGCATCAATAGGCCAACATTACAATGCCATGTATTCACTAGGCACCTGAGTTTATTCCCATGGCAGAAACATGATCATACCAGGTATGGTTGTTGAGTCTGAGTTTGTAAAGGGAAGCAGGATCATTGAAGAACAATAGAAAGAGAAAGAGCAGCTTGAGGATCAGATCAGAACATTGCAAGAAAAGAATGAAGCTATGACAAAAAGGATATTCTCATTAGAGGCACAGGAAATACAGAATCAAAACAAAATCCAATTTCTTGAAGATAAATGTGCTAAACAGATGGAACATAGTAATAATGTGGAAAGTGAGCTGAAGAAAATGGTAAGCAGATTTAGGACACTTCAAAGTTCATATCAGATTATGGCCAAAGCCAATGAAGAGATAAACAAACTATTGATGGAAGAGGGATAGCTCAAAGCAAAAAGTCAGCCTACTCAGATGAATCAGGAAGAGATGGAGAAAATGAGTAAAGAAATTCAAAAGCTTCAAGAAGAACTCAAAGAAACCAAAGAATTAGAGAAAGAAGCCAGTGTGCATGCTGCAAATGCCATGAGAGGACACAACAAGCTATACTTGGACATAGACAAGGAAATACGTGAATGGAGTTTAGAGAAAGAGATGTTGATGTCTCAAAACCAAAGTCTACTGATGGAGGTGACATAATTAAAGAGAAGTATTGAAGTCCAACACAAAAAGGATGAAGAATAGGTGGTGAGGATGCAAACAGAGGAGCAAGAACCTGTGGAAGATAGTAGAAGACATTCACCACCACAAGATTCAGATGAACAAGAAGAAAGGAGCATTGAAGATTATTCAAATGACTTTTTATAGATGCTCTTGACAAATAGAGAATCAAGGATGAAATTCATCAGAAAGATGCATGATGAATATGAAACTCAGATTGTAAAATTTGCTCTATAAAATGGGGTGAATCGAGATCAACATCATTGGGCAATAGATGGCCTTGGAATTACATTTTGTATGATCCTTGAAAGTATTAAAATTTACCAGACTGCAAGAGTTGGTCTACCACCTAATAGGTATCTAGAGCATGACGAGGACATTAATGTCACCAAAGAGCTGCTTGAAAAGGCCAACCCAAAGTGGAGAAATAGATGGTTAGATTTCAACAAGGACTACAAGAAAATATGGAAAGAGGCACCACTACAATTAAAGATAAATCTAGGATATTGCCCAATAGCCAGAAGGAGGGATTGGTCAATTTTCCGGGAAAGAAGAAATGAAGGACAAATTCTAGTAAAACGGTTGAACTTGCCTAAGATTGCAGGACCCAAAGCGGGATACTGGCCAACCAAAAAATACATTATTGATACTGTTGAATCTATCATATTTGCATATAAAGATGTAAATGACACGGCTTGTATAGTAGTAGTCAGATTCATGTGGCTTATAGTAGCATGTATAGAAACTTTTACAGACACAGATGTGAGAACCCTCAATTACATAGGATTTAATTCACCCTCGGATGCTCTACTTTTTTTATATGAGTGAAACACTAGATAGAATTTGCTTAATGGCCTATTATAGTAGAGTAGTATTCTTAGGCAGCCACTACCTTCAAAATTTTGAGGATGCCTTTGCTTATGGCTTGTTCCATGCTCTTCTTCAATGAATAGACTCTTTGATGTTGATGTAGTCGTTGATGGAAGTAATATCCTTTCCATCATATTGATTATCTTCAAGGTTTTTCATGTTGATGATGACTTTCGTCTTGACCTTGATGACTTTTCCTTCTCGATCATTTGATGTAGGTAGCTCCTTTGGAATTAGTCCTTGTTGATTATCTTTCATCTTCAAGTAGTGGCTTCCTTTCTCCCCTTGTTGTTGATGCCTTTTTTATTTGATTTCATCCATCAATGTAGTCCTTCATGTTATTGAACTTCTCTTTAGGAGTGTAGTCTTTGCTATGGTTGACCTTCTCTTCAAATGTGTAGTCTTTGATGTAGTTGATCCTCATGAGTGACTCCCCTTCGATCTGATAATTCCTTTTGTTTGGTTTTTTGATACATGTAAAATTCTTCTTCTTTGGATTGATGTAGATAGATCCTTTTAAGTGAAATTTGATGTTGAATCCTTTGATCTCCATGTAAGAGCTTTCTTTCTCTCCTTGTTGTCGTTGTCTTTAATGGCATCCATTGATGTCGTCCTATGCTCCATGTAGTCAATCTTTGATTCGAGAGTCATTTCCCTTTTTTCCTTTGTGGTTGAATCTTCTTCCAAGAATGTAGTCTTGTTGCATGTTGATGATGAATTCTTTTTTCTCCCCTTCAATTCGAAAACCCTTTTGGATGGCTTCGTTTGAAATGTGTAAGATTTACATAAAACTTCAAGAGCTTGATACATGAGCTCTTTATTTCATAATGATGATCATTTGATCATAATACATAATGGAAGATTCAAACAAGTTACAAAGCTACAAGGTGCTTTATCTATAGCTTTTGCCATTTGTGTATAATAACTTAACTTTGTCCAATGCAAAGTTCAGAGGTTGTGGTTTTCCTTCACTCATCTTGGAGCGAGCATTGCTCTAGCTCTAGAGTGATTCTATTCCTTCACCTATTTGAAAACTTATTTTACATAAAGAAATGAAGTTAATCAAGATCCAAACTTCTTGATTATTCCCCATTTTGATTTCTCCTTCTATGTGTAGAGACAAGTGCTCACACCACTTGTAATGTGCTCAACTATTCTGTTTTACAATGGTTGTGATGAGGGGATTTAATGCTTTTTTTAGCTTTTACAAAAGATATGATGATATTCAGCCTTTGAGTGACTCTTTATAAGTAAGAGTCCATACAAATTTGAATTTTGTATATGAATGCAAGTTCAAGTTGACTTAGGATAGCACATTTAAGGTGCCTATATCCCTCCAAATGGAGTAGAGTAATATTTTACCTTTGTTGGAATGTGTTGAATACACCTTCCTTTTGTTCCTTTTGAGGAAGTCTTCTTCTTCATCTTCAAGTGCGTTGAATGCACTTATCTTTATCTTTGTATGGTAAGAAAATGTTCAAGAGTGTGTTGGATGCACTTTCCTCCTTCTTTAATTTACTTCTTTTAATTGATATGGAGAAGTGAGTGAGCTCTTTGAGTGGTGATGTCCACAAACATTGCCTAGGCCGCTTGAATCTTCTTCTTTCAATCTTCTTCAATGGTGGAAGAGTGCTTAGATAACACTTGGGTGCAAATGCAATCTTCTTTGATAGGTATGTGCTTGAATATCACTTGACTACATATACAAGCTTCTTGATTTTGTGTACATGTCTCAATATGAAGCTTGAGAGGTACATATCAATGAACAAGAGATATATGTGATCTTCCTTTGAAACACTAGTATGTGATAGAGATTCACCGTACAATGGGAATAATCTATGATATGATATAGATTTCTATGAGAAGGCTTAGAAGTGTTTTGATGCTAGAGGATAGGTATCTTCAAGATAGAACATGTATGAGCAATGATCCTAATCGATTTCAAGTGCACTTGGATCTTAGAAGATGAATACTATCAAGGATGAAACCAAATTGATAAACATTACGAAATGAATGCTTTTGATGAAGAATGCCTTCTCGATTGTTGAAATGGAGTCCTTAGAGATGATAGCTTTTGATCCTTAGGAGCTTTGCTAATAGTAGCTTTTGAATTCCAATTCTTGATCCTTGGGCTTTGTGAGTTGTGTACTCCTTCAAGAGCTTTGTCTTCAACCATCTTTGCTTCATAAGATTTCCTCATCGATGAACCTTGAGGTAAGCTTCTAGATGATGATCTTAGATGACGAGTAACCAAGCTTGATTGCCTTTGAAGGTCAATGCTTCTTTGCTTCTAATCTTCCTTCATAGCTTGATGATGATAGCCTCCTTCGGTGCTAGATCTTCCCATCAAAACTTGAAGTAGCATTGAGCAAATATAAGGTGATTTGTTCAAGTGAATGATTACAATGGATGTACTATACATGAGCTTTTAATAATAGCAAGAGTTAATGAAGGTTAAGAAGGGTTATGGAAGGCTCGATACCATTGTGAATGAGTGGAAATAATGCGAAAATGTGTGTTGGATCAGTGAGGGGTAAGACTTAACTCCAAGTGTTGCATGTAAGGTAACACATGCTCCCATTTGAGTTGCATCATAAGAATAACAATGAACTTCAATATGTTGTACTCAAGATAAAAAAATGAGCATGTGGATCTTCATAAACCTATTATAATGGAAGATGTGCATATGAACCCCTTTTTCAAAATATGTGTGGAGCTCTTATCCATAAGTGCATTTGTATGAGAGGGAACATCACAACTTTATAAACAAGAATTGCATGGTTTATGCACTTTACGTAAAATCATGGAAATTAATTATGTCACCATTTTTGAAGAAATAAACGAGTGTAGAATGTACATACAAATCTTGCCATAGTAGACATGTTTGATACTTGGTGTCACCATCTAGAAGGAGCAACTCACAAAGTTACTGTGTATACAGATCATAAGAACTTAGAGTATTTTATGACCATCCACATCCTCAATAGAAGGCGAATTCAATGGAGTAACTTTCTATCCAGGTTCAACTTTATCATCACATACCAAGAAGACTAAAATGGTTTCTTTATGAAGGATTCTTCATATAAAAGCCATCATACATTTGCTATTTCCTGATCTCTACTCTAGAGAGAGGACCCTCCCTACATCTCGATGCCTGAATGGTTGATTCACACATGCTTTTATTGTTTGTATCATGGAGATGAAGAGGATTTTCTAGTCCGAGCATTTTTGGGCTTCATGCCATATGGGGAGAAGATGTGGAGTGCTTTGGGGCTTCTTACCTTATGGTGGATTTTCGGGGAGTTTTTTCTTCGATGGCGGGAAGGATCAAGAGAAAAAAGGGAACCTTTCGATGGAGGGGAATTTCTAGCCAACACTCAGGTCGTCTTGCTAACCCCTGAAAGAAAGAGAAACAGATCGAGAGTTTATGAGGAGAGGAGAGATCGCGGCCCTCATATTTTTGTGTTTTGACTTCTACGTGGATATAGGTGTGTAGAGGGACATAGGGGAACGATCGCTGTGCAGAAGGAAACGCATGGAAGAAGTGGGCTGGCATTAACAGAGGAAGACAGGCGGCTTTGAGAAGGGGGAACTGGAAGCTGATCCACTACACACAGACGGCGCATACATCCTTCGGGCAGTAGCTCTTAGTAGTCGGGGGACAATTGTACTAATTGAGAGAGCGAAAACAAGAGCATGAGGAAGGTCGGTGCTAGTGAAAGGTGAAGACCTCGGGAGCACACACTGTCTACAGGAAAGAATAGGGCTGATCACCTCTTAGCAGGTAACCTAAATTTGTGAGAAGGTCCGTGATGATGTTGCGCATCTAGAGAACATGGTGTACAAGACCTCAGGTCAATGAGCTATCTCATATGTCATCAGACCTATCTTTAAGCAGAAGGGTGAGCTGACCGAATCATCGTCATTATGTGATATCTCCATGGAGTGGAATTTTGTTCTTTCCTTCTCTTATACAATGGCTGCTCGTATTGCCCGAAAGTAGAAGTGGTGACCCTCAATATCATGCCTTGGGAAATAAGAGCTGTCATCTTCTAGATTTGCCTCTTCAAAAGATCAATTGTTTGTGCATGGAAGACATGAAATAATCAGCACTAATTTGGATCAACAACCTTAGTCGATTAGCTTTTGAAGATAGCCAAGATTATGATAGAGATGATGCTGGTAATGCATGGACTATTCTCACTTGTTTATAGAGGTATGATTTGTGTGTCCTCTGGAAACAATGATGATCTCTTTCCCAGTGTGGTGGAGCACAATAATGGATAATGAGCTATGGATGATGTTTATCAACACTAAAAGGCACATCAAAGACAGGTTGGAGGCTTATGAATCTACTATCACTGCCTTGGGCAAAAGTGGTGACCCATGGATATAGTGCACATATGAAGCTATTATGCTTAAGCATCTCTTCAATGTGAGTCATGAATCAACAGTCTGTGTCATTTGAAAAGATGGAGGCTGCAGTAAGATCCTACCTATGATTGAAACCGATGCCCATAATTTTCCAAGTGGTGATCACAAAAAGAACTGAGAGGAGGGGAATTGAATCTTTGGCTGTTTATTTTGCTCTTTTTGTCTATGTAGGTGAAGGAGATGACAAGCAAAAGGGACTCGCTATGTTCTTTCTTTGTCCATGGAAGAATGAATCAAAGGGGATGGTACAGTTGCAAAGATTATTCATGGGCAATTTCTTGGAAGAGTATTGTCAAATAAGGAAATGTAAAAGGGAATTATCTGGTCCAAGTTTTTTTGTGGATACATGGGCAAGTACTTCTTTTACAGACCTTATAGTTCCTGGACAAGGGCTTGCTAAAGCTGTTCTACCTTTCACAATAGCTGCTGCTTATCTTGCAAATTTACATGTACTCTTCCGGCATTATCCTGATGTTGATGGGTTTCTAAGCAAACTTGAGAAGAGCTTTCGAAAATTTCTGAAATACTGTACGATTCTTGTATTTAGGTTTTCTTACAATGCTCCTCACACTATTCATGTGTTCCTAGCTCCTCATTTTCTTATGACTTTATTACAATGCATAGAGAACATGATGAACTATATTTGACAGTATTTTTGAATGTATCCCTTCTAGATTGAACGAATTTTTGCATCTTGTTTCATGTTTTGAAACTTTGAGCTATGTGACCTATTTATGGGTGGGAAGACAATTTTGCTCGAGAAAAGAATCTTCAAGATGAAATCAGCGGAACTCCACTGTTTAATGGGGAAACTGTGGTGACTTCAAAGCATTATGAAAAGCTTTTAAAGGATGCTAGTACTTCTTTCAATCAAGGTGATAGCTCTCAGGCCATTGAGTTATTAAGGGATGCCATCAAAGAAATACATAAATATAAAAATAAATAAATAAATAAATAGATAAATAAATATATATATAAATGCATAAATAAATAAATAAATAAAAACATAAATAAAATAAATAAATAAATACAAATAAAATATAAATAAATAAATAAACAAATAAATACAAGTAAATACATGAATAAATAAATAAAAACATAAATAAGTAATCAAATAAATAAATAAATAAACACATACATAAATAAATTAATTAAATAAATAAATAAAATAAATACATAAATATATAAATAAATAAACAAATACATAAATAAACTAATAAATAAATATATAAATATATAAATAGGTAGAAGAAGTAAGTGCATCTAGTATTCAAGTAGATGAAATTTTATCAAATAATTTTTTTAAATGTGATGTTGCTGATGTGTTTTCTAAGTTTATGAGTACATGTGAAGATTTGGAGCCGATTGCCAATCGAGAATTCAAATGGATCATGAAAAGAGCAACAGTTTTTGAATTGCTTGTACATAACGCATTGAAAATAGATATTTGTGAAGTATTATCATGGATTGCATGTGTACATATGAGTATTTTGATGGATTGACATTTCTTATCACGTTTTTAGTGTTTGAATGGAGGAGAAGATCAAAGGAAGGTGATCGAGAGTAAAGCAGAGTTCATAAAAGCCTTCTCTTTTTCTTAGTTCTCTTGTTAACCAAAATATTTTTCGCATGCATTTTGAGATGCATTGCATGCCAAATATGCATGTCCAAATGTGTAGAAAGCACATCTTTGATTCCAATAGAAGCACGTCCATCTGCACATGAATTAGAGAGGTAAATATCATTGTAAATAAAAATAGTAAATCAAGTTTTGAGTGACAAGAGAGAATAGTTCTCAGTAAGGAAGAGTGATTGCATCTGTAAGAGAGTGGAGTTGTGAGTGATGTGAGCTTCCTTGCTTAGATACCATAAAACCTTGATTTTTTGCACCATTCTTGTTTCCCTTCATGCACCTAACAGATGCATAAATGAAATGCAAAGAGCACGAGTATGTTAAACCCGTAGATGCATGCTTGATTGCACTTGTTATGCATTGTATACATATGTGAAGCCACTCAGTTCAATTTGAGTGTGAAGCCTCATCATCGAGTGCCTGATACCTCCATTATTTGCACCATGCCGTTTTCCCATGCACCTAGAGTATGCATATGTAGGGTCCATTACATGGCCGTGCATATGCACATTTGTTTTGATGGGGGATGATTCTAACATCCCAATGCAAAAATGGAAGATGGGTACCCTCCACTAGGTCCACAAGCAATGATATATGCTCAATGTTCTGACTTTTTATCTATACCAGTACAAAGACTTAAAATGAAATTTTGCAGACTTGTAGTAGACTATAAGAGTTACCCAACAAGCTTTAAATCATCCAAAATGAATATTCCAGCTGGGAGAACCACCCTCTGCAAAATAGGCTACCTATTTGGAACACTCTGCCTATGTGCAAAGATATACCTTCACGAAGTTGGCAATTTCTCACAACTCACTCAGCCAAATAACTTGAAACTTTGGCAAACTTCAGGGAATAATATGAGAGACCAAATGAAGCTTGAAATCAATGAAAATGAGTACAATGATAGAGGAAACAATGCTCTGCAATTTGGTACAATCATATTTTGAGAAACCTAACTACACCTCTAGATAGAGAAGAGCAAAATCATGAGAAAATGAGGTAAGCAAGCAAGGGCCTGCTTGATGGAGTTTATAACTTCACTAAACTAAGTGGGAAACTTGTGGAATGCATACAACTCAAGAAACAAAGGTGGGATGATGCTTATATAGAGTTTTACTTGTCCTAAAATCTAGCTAATCACCCACCAATCAATGTAGGTGCACTTTTTGGTGGTTGATTTGATGAGATTTGAATTTGATTGAGTTTGGTGGAGCTTCTAACTTTATTCCATGACATTGGGGCCTCCTTTTTTATTGGTCCACTTGCAAAACTCGTGGTTGAGCCTTTTTGCATGATTGAGACTTGATTTTCAACACTCCCCCTCAAGTCTCAATGCCTAGGTCTTTCATTCCAATGCATGCCTTGAATTGTTGTAGCTTTACTCCATCCAATGCTTTGGTAAACATATCTGCATATTGGTCCTTTGTATTGACATGCTCCACCTTGACATCCTTTGACATGATCTTCTCTCGAATAAAGTGGTAATGCACTTTTATATGCTTCGACCTTGCATGGAACACCGGATTTTGAGCCAAGCATATGCTACTTATGTTGTCACAAAAAATAGGTACTTGCTTAACCTGCAAATCAAGATCAACAAACAACTTCTTGAGCCACATAAGCTCACATGAGACTTGTGCTAAGCCTCTATACTCAGCTTCGATCGATGAAAGAGCCACGGTTGGTTGTTTCTTTTACATCCATGAGATGGTGTTCTTCCCAGGAATGATAACATATCCATTAGTGCTCTTCTTGTCTTCTTTGGAACCTGCCCAATCAGCATCACAATAAGCTTGTACATTTAATCCATCATCAAATGGATAATATAGACCTTCATTCACTGATCCTTTGAGGTACCTAAGTACCCTTTTGGCTGCAACAGGATGAGGTACTCTTGGTGCTTGCAAAAATTGAGATAACACTCCAACCACATGTGCAATACCAAGTCTTGTCATAGTAGCATACAAGAGAGAACCAATTATTGACCTATACATGGTCACATCCTTGAGTTCTTCACCTTCATGAGCACTTAGTTTAACATTTACTTATAATGCATTTGAAATTGGCTTGCAATCACACAAGCCAAACTTCTTCAAAAGATCAAGAATGTATTTCCTTTGCATCAAGTATATACCTTCCTCTTTATATAGTACTTCAATCCCAAGGAAGTACCTTAAAATCCCTAAATCTGAGATTTTAAACTCACATCCAAGCTTCCTCTTTATGTCCTTTATGTTGGCTTCATGATCCCTTGTAATGATCAAATCATCAACATATATACAAAGGAAAACAATTTCGTTACCTTCCTTCTTCACAAAGAGTGATGGGTCTGCATGACTTTGATTGTATCCACATTTTACCAAGTAGTCCACAAGCCTTTGGCTCCAAAACTCTTGGGGCTTGCTTGATTCCATAAAGAGCCTAATTTATCCTGCATACATGATGTGGAAACCTCTCATCTTCAAATCCTTGGGGCTAGTCCATGAAGACTACCTCTTCAAGCTCTCCATTTAGGAAAGCATTCTTCACATCCAAGTGGTACAGCTTCCAAACTTTTGAGGCTGAAATTGCAATCAAACTTCTGATGGTGGACATCTTAGCTACTAGAATGAATGTCTTCTTAAATTCTATGCCATAGGTTTGAGCAAAACCTTTGGCAACGAGCCTTTCTTTATACCTAGAGATGCTCCCATCTGCATGCCTCTTTACCTTGTACACCCATTTGTTGCCAATGATTTTCATGTCCTTTTTTCTTGGCAACAATGAACAAGTATCATTTTCTTCAAGTGCTTTGGCTTCCTCCTCCATGGCTTCAATCCATTCCCTATGCTTATTTACTTCTTCAAAAAAGTTAGGTTCTTCACAAGCTTTAACTTGACTCATGTCGGCATAGTGTCTTGCAATGAACGAATCATAAGTTAACCTTTGAATAGGGTATTTAACCCTATTGGATGACCTTACCTCACCATTAGGTGGTAGGAATCTTCTCCTCCTTGGTTTAGATGCTTTAAATCCTAGAGTTTCTAATTTTTCCATATCTTCATCACTTGTAGATTCCATGTTTACCCATCGATGGTCTTCGTCATTTGCCTTTTCCTTTACTTTGCTACTTCCTTCACTTGAATGAGCTTCATTCCTTGTCCTTCCATGCAAAGCTGATGTAGTAATCTCCTCTGATGGTGTGCTTGAAGTGGTTGGACCACTTATCTCCATGCTTTGTTGTTGCTCTGAACTTCTCATCGGCTTCATATGCATTGTCAACTTGTAACACATCTTTGCTACTATACCAAGGTAGCAACTCATCAAATATTACATCCCTAGATACCTTAAGCTCTTTGGTGCAAGGGTTATTGCATCCAAAACCCTTTTGCTCTGAAGAATATCCAAGAAATATACACCTATCTACCTTCAGGTCTAACTTATGTCTCAATTCTTAAGGTATGTGAACATAACACACACAACCAAATACTTTGAGATGTGAAAGGTTGGGTTTCTTACCACACCAAGCTTCATAAGGTGTAACTCCATGTAATCCTGAGGTTGGACACTTATTCATAATGTATATGGCTGTATTTGTTCCATCAACCCAATAAGAGTTAGGAACATTCATTTCATTTAACAAAAATCTAGCCACTTCTGCTATGTATCTAGTCTTCCTTTCTGCCAGCCCATTTTATTGAGGTGTATACCTGCAAGTGAATTGCCTTTTGATGCCATGGTCATGTAGAAAATCTGAAAATTCATTTGAAAAATACTCTCCCCCTCCATCCGATCTGAGAGTCTTTATATACTTCCTTGTTTCCTTATCCACTAGGTTTTTGAACCTCTTGAAGTGGTAAAACACCTCTAACTTTGACTTCATGCAATACATCCAAAAAACCTTGAATGATCATCTATAAATGTGACAAAATATCTATTACCTCCAATGGATGGCTCCCTTGTAGGTCCCCATACATCTGTGTGTATGAGATTCAACACTTCATTGCTCACATGTGCTCCCTTCTTGAATGGCAATCTCCTTTGTTTTCCTAATTGGCAAGCATGGCACAAATGTTGCATATTCTGAGATGTAAGATCAGGTAGAACACTCATCAAGCCCTTGCATGTCCTTCATCCTTTGTAAGTCTATGTGCCCAATTCTTTTATGCCATAAGTCGATTTCTGCAATCTGTTTATTTCTAGTTGACAAGTAGACAGTGTGAGGGGTTGATGGCTTTACCTCCATGGTGAAGAGTCTTCCTTACTTCTTTCCTTTTGCTATGAGCTTGTAATCCTGCATGGGGTCTTCAACAAAACATCCTTGCTCATTGACCCTCACCTCATAACCTCTTTCAACCATTTGACCTAGCGAAATCAAATTCTTTCTGATGATTGGCACATGCAACACATCCTTCAACACCTTGGAGCTTTGAGATCCATCCAATGCAACATCTCCCACATGTGTAATCTTGTACTCAGTGCCATCCCCTGTCTCTACATGTCCTTGAGTGATGGGTGAATTTAAATTAAAGAAAACATCTTTATTGCAACTCATATGGTTGCTACAACCACTATCAATGTACCATGTAAAATCTGAATTGACTCTTTCACTTGAACCATACATCATAAGCAAGTTCTCATTTTCTGAATTTGTTGACTTACTAGCATAATTACCTTGGTTCTTTTTGTATCCTTGATTGCCTCCTCCTTAGGACCAACAATCTCTTGCATAATGACCCGATTTTCCACAATTGTAGCATTCTCCATTGGATGCTTCTCTTCCATGTTATCTTCCTCCTCTTCCTCTACTCATTCCTCTTCCTCTTGATCCATAGCTTTGGTTGGAGCCTTCTTCATTGCTTGAGCTTGAGCTTGACCATCCTCTCCCTCTGCCTTGGGGAGTTTTGTCCACCTCTTTTGCCTTTGCCTCTACCTGCATAGAAAAGTTGGGCTTTGGCTGCCCTTTGATTGTGAGCCTCCTTGGTTCATCTCCTCGGTCACCATCAATGTGACTAATTGATCAAATTCTGGTAGGGAATCCCTCACATAAACTGATATGGTGAATGTTTTCCGCTTTTCATCCTCTCTCAATCCATTGAGAGTGTGTGCAACAAGATCATCGTCTTCGATTGGGCTGCCAATTGAGCCTAAAGCATCTACAAGCTCCTTAACCTTCAAAATGTACTCATTTATGTTAGTACTTGTTGATTTCCTAAGATTATTCAGCTCATTCTTGAGCTAAATCTTCTTTGCCTTGGTTGATGAAGAGTACAATCTCTCCAAGGTCTCCCAAACCTTCTTGGATGTGTCCAAGTCTTATATATGCCCTATCATGCTAATTTTTTCATCGTTAGCTCTTATCCTATGCAGAAGTGGTTGGAGAGGTATGAGCTTTCCAAGGAGACAAATGCAAAGGAAAGAGCTGAGTTTTGAAAGAATCTTTCCACTTGTTTCTTGCCTCTTCCAAAGTGTATTTGACCTCTTCCAATCTTTCCAAATAGTAGATGGCTAGATACAACAATTTCATAAGAAAAGGTAGTGGGTGAAGATATCTTTGAAGAAGAGGAGGAATTTGCAAAGGGAAAATAGTGGGTGGAGGACACTTTTGGATCACATGAATTGACAAAAGTAGTTCTACTTTTGATAGTTGGGTGACATTGAACTTTTTCCAAAAAGGTAGAGCTAGTGCAAGAGGCAACAATGTTCAAGAAGGCTAGCTCAAGTATTGTGGGGTGATCCAAGATATTTTGAAGCTATCCTTCAACAAGTTTGATTACTTTCTATTTGATGTGAAATGGTTCAAAATAGTCACAGCTGGAAGAAATGCAACCATGAGGAAGGATAAGAGTTGTTTGCTTCAGGCAGACTCCACAAAGCTATGAGCATATGAAAGAGATACATTTGTATCTCCCAAATACTCTGAGCAAGTTGTCTTTATGCAAGATTCAAAAGAAGAAAATTGGCTATTTGTTTTAAAAGTCTTCCCACGTAGCAGATAAATTTGTGATAACATAAATGTGGAAGAAATTCCATCCGCAATGGACTTTGACATTCACTCAATAGTCGACAATTAAGAGATCATTGTCCGAGATGAAGAGATCTTTGAAGAAGATGAGATACACGATGAAATAACAGACAATTTGTTGTACGATAATGATAATGAAGAAGGAGCTAGCATACCAAGAGATCTCCAAGTCACCAATGTAGAGGTAGATATCCTCTGTGTATCAGAACTTCAAGAGGATGCTAGAATAGAGGACTTTTGAAGCAAACACTTGTATGTACTAATTTGTGTTTATTTCTTTTGTTAATTTTCTTTTACATTACTATTTTTCTATATTACCATTATTATTGTATGCAATATTTTTTATTTCTCATTGTAGAGCACGATGGGAGATAGACGTCCGATCACTGCATATATCATGAAAGAGGAGCAGTTCTTAGAGTTTATATCTTAGGTACCTATCGCTTTTAAGGTTGCTGCATCATACTATTGGATCGCCTTGTGGTAGCACTCCCCCCGGCTTCACTCTTGATAGCCTCACTCCCACTGGCATCACTCCCATCGGTGTCACTCTCACTGGTGTCACTCCCATCAGGGGGGGGCTAATCCTGTAGGTATCACTCTTGTGGGTGAGGCTCCTCCCACCTAAGGTATACTCATAATTACATCATGTCTATGTAAGCTTACTATTTTGAGTGTACACATGTATATTTTCATGCTCACGCATTGTTATGTATACATAAATAACAAGAAGGATGACTCCATGCTTGTGTCTGTATGTAACCATGCCATGTATATTTGCATTTGTGAATTTCAATGTTCAATCATAACAACAAATGAGATAAACACTACAACAACAAAAAACTTCATCTTGCTATGAGAAACATCATAGTCGGCCACTTATTTTGGGTGTTTTGAGTGGGTATGCTTAGAGATGTGCATGTATGTGACTCGATGTGTGTTCATATATGAATTTATCTATTTTCATGCACAATATTATGTATGTGAGAGTTCATTTCAGTTTAAATATAAATGTTTAAGTTTGTGTATGTTTGCATATGTGTGAATATGTATTGAGAGTTCATTTGAGTTTACATATAAATATTTAAGTTTGTGTATGTTTGCATATGTGTGAATATGCACACATATCGTTATAAGTACGTGAGTTTATAGTACAATTGTGCATATGCTACTGAGTAAAGGATCATGAATATTTGTGCCTTCATGCCATTTTGTGTATGAATGCTTGCTTGAATTAGTATGTGCATAATGATTTTAATGACATTAACTATTGTGTAATATTGAAAGAACTTCCAAAACATGGATTGAAAGTGTTTGTATTATTGTTGATAATAGAAAAAGTTAAGAAATTAGTAATAAATAAATGTGTGTTTATTTATTTTTCATAAAATATACTTACATGTTTTTTTTCTTAATGTTTTTCTATAGAACATTACGAGCATTTATGAGTTACTGCGAATCAATTACAAAGTCTACAAGAAGGAGGAGAGAGAACAACTACTGATTTCATTGGGGCTATAGACAATGGAAACCCTAAATTGACAACCACTAGAGTACATGTCACATGTACTCGGTTTTTTTTTGGGCAAAGTGTATTGTCTTTTCCTACACAACAACTTGATAATGTTGTTCCAATACAAGACAACACTCTGTCCAAAATAAATTTTTTCGACATGGCCATTGGCATGGACACCAATATGAGCGTCGTTATGCCCAGGAATATATTGATGCCTATATCGATAGTTTTGTCCAGTAAGTTATCGACATTTATACTGGAAATGTACCGACACTTATGTCGGCGTTTATTCTAATGCCTATACTAGCACTTTTGTACTGGTGTGCATACGGGCACCTATAATGGTGGTGGTGCAAAAATGGACCCGTGCACTGGTGCGGATATAGGGTTCGGTATACCCCTTATTATTGGTAGTAATGATTAACTCTATGCTAGGAAGTTCATCTTTGTAAATCTGCAATTGAGTTCTTTCATCACCATGTACTCATAATTACATCATGTGTGTGCAAGCTTACTATTTTCAATGTACGCATGTAAAAAAGGTAATATCCACACCTTCTAAAGCATACAAACACTTGAGGACAAGCTAGAGGAGCATCTTAAAGCTCAATATGGCTGAGTATAATGCACAAATAGAGAAGTTAGGAAGTTAGAGAACGGCAATTATTAACCATGGAAATTTAGAGTTAGCAACTACCTTATGGGCAAAGGATTGTGGGGATTAGTGAGCGGCATGGAACCAATGCCTCATGTACATGATCCACCACTTCTAGGGCAGTTCAAGACACTTAATGAATGGATAGAAAGGGATAGGAGAGTCATAATCATTCTTTGACACCTATAGCTTCTAATCAATGGTTCTCCCAAAATAAAACCCCTTTAATCAAACACTTTTAGCCATAGATGGCTTACCTTCCAACTTAGATTTTGACTCCTCATTTGTGTAAAACATTACACTATGCACGGAGATCTGATCAATTCTTTGACCATCAAGATTGTGCCTGTATCAGAAGACACTCATCACTTCTTCACAGACAAATGTTCCTACACATAATTCTCTCAGCTTGGTTACAATTAGGCTCTCAAGTCTTAAATATAGAAGAATTAACTATGGAATTAGACATCTACAAAAGGATATTTGAAATGATCAAACATAGAAGGAGAACACAACAAAATATCGGGTGCAACTTTTTCTTCTATTAAAAAAACTTTACATTTGAATGATGAGAGAGATCTTCCTCACTTCTAAAGTGTCTAATGGCTCCTAAAAATTCTAATTCTTCACATCTCATTCTCTCTCATACTTGCCGTGACTTTCTACTTGTATACATAGGCATATATGTACAAGCTCATGACCATAACAAAAGGTATAAATGAGATAACTACAAGTTTAATGTACATATGTATACAAGTCTTCATTTTGTGACTGTGCATTATCTGAAGCTTCAAAGGCTAATCTTTTCTTCAAACTTTGACTTCAATCCTTCTTCCAAAACATCAATTGATGGTTGTCATGCACCAATAGCTCCCCATCAATCATCAATCGAGGTTTTCTCTATATTCTTTATACTTGCCATGTCTTTGAATCTTTGTAGCTTTGGTCCATCCAAGTTTTTTGTTAGCATATCTACAATCTGATCTTTTGTTGAAGTATGTATGACTTTAATCTCTTCATCAATGACCTTCTCTCTTAAGAAGTGATACTGAATCTCAATATGTTTAGTCATGGCACGAAAAATAGGATTAGTAGCTATATACAATGAACTCATATTATCGCCATGAATAGTGGGTGTACTCTGAATGATGTCAAAACTTTTCATGAGAGTCTTGAACCATGTGACCTTCTTTGCAGCTTCAACCATACCTTTATACTTTGCCTTTGTAGATGATAAAGCAACTATATGTTGCTTCTTAGAACACCAAGAGATTAACTTATCTCCCACATAATACAAGGATCCATATGTTGAACTCCTATCATCAAGATTACCTACCCAATCTGTATCACTATATATTGTGTATGTGATGTAAATCCATAATACAAACCTTCCTTGAGTGTACCCTTAACGTATCTCAACACCCTTTGCCTTGCAACCCAATGTTCTTTCCTAGGACAATGCATGAATTGAGACAACATTCCAACTGCATATGACAAATCAGGCCTAGTTAATGTAGCATATATTAGAGTACCAACCAGACTTTGATATAGCTTCATATCCTTGAATTCTTCTCCTCCATATATGCTCAATTTGTGATTCGCCTCCATTGGAGTAGGTGCTACGCTGCAATCTTCCATTTTAAACTTGATCAACAAGTTCTTCAAATACTTTTCTTGAGTCACATAACTCCATGTTGAGTATATGTGATCTTGATGCCCAAGAAATATGACAAGTCTCCCAAGTCACTAATCTTAGACTTTTTCTCCGTTTGCTTCTTGAGACTTTGTATGCCCGTCTCATCTGTACCTGTATGGATTATGTCATCAACGTATATGCACATATAAATAAACCCATCATCACTTGCTTTGACAAGCAAGCTACTATCTGCTTTAGATACTTGAAAACCAAGTTCCTTCGAGAACTTCACAAGTCTATAATTACATGCCCTTGGGGCCTGCTTCAAACCATACAAAGCTATGTTGATCTTATATACATATTCTGAATACCTTTTATCTATGAACCCTTGTGGTTGCTCCATGAAGACATCATCTGAAATATAACCATTAAGAAAAGCATTCTTCACATCTATTTGACATAGTCTCCAACCTTTATATGCAACAATGGCTATGAGTGTCTTGATGGTTGTCATCTTTGCCCTAGGACTATAGGTTTCATCATAATCTATACCATATGTGTGAGCATACCCTTTCACAACAAGTCTAGCTTTATTTGCAACGGTCTAAGGTAGGTCTCTTACCCCACCAAGCTTAGTAATTTTAGTATTCTTTTTTTTTTAATATAAAGGAAGTTCGGCTTTAGCTTACTCTCCCGGACTTGAATTAATTAAAGAAAAGTACAAGAGAAGGGGACTAGTGCCCATGGGACCCCCCAAATCCCACAACACAAGGGAAGATTTTACAAAGTTTAAATGGCATTACAAAGAAGGTTAATCATCCTCTCATCACCCTCATGTGGGGCCCACTTGGGTTTAAGTTTGTTATTGATCAAAAGGAACACTTGATGATGCCTGAAAGGGGGGGATTTCTTACAGTTAGCGATCCATTTGCGAAGGAGGAACAATGATTTCTCAATTGACCACTCTTTGGGGGAGTTGCCAGAATTAAAAGCACATCTTTTCCGCGAGATTTTCCATAGGACCTCCCCTCTAATGGTGTTCCAGAGAGTCACGGAGCAGTGTATCGCTTCTCCGAATAGAGTTTGCTTCCAACTAATATGTTTCTGAAGACTAATTTTCTTTCCAACTGTCTGCCAGAGTCTATTGGAATTGGGACATGTAAAGAAGATGTGAGAAACATCTTCGACAGCTCGGTAGCAGCATTTGCACCAAGGAGGAATCCCACACAATTTGCTAGCCTTAAGGTTGGTCCAGATTCAAATGTTGGTCCAGATCCTGATGTTGGTCCAGATCCCACCAACCTGAGGTTAACCTGAGAATCAAATGTTTCTTTGATGTTCGGGATTTTTGATAGGCTATTCCCATTGTGCCATTTGAGACCAAGCGAGCTCGGCGTGTCGTGCCCCATGAGCAGGCGTACTTTGTAGCAGTCCGAAGCGAGACATCTGCTTTGCAAAGTGTTCCATTCTTCATACAAAATGTTGACGCTAGGGTCAATATCCTCAAAGTAAATCCACCGATTGGTGTCTTGTTTCTAGAGATGTTTCCATTTTTTGAAGCCTCTGTTCCATAGCTTCTTGATGTTTTGAATGTTCCAAGATTCCACGCTCTGGATGCCATGGATCAGAAACAAGATAGATTCGTTTTGTGTGATACCAGCTGCCCACTTCCAATCTTCACTTATTCTTGTGTAGCTTTTGACTTTATTCCAACTCTTCCATAGGGAGCACACAACATTCGAGCTTTTCGAGAAGACGGGGATTGGGGAAAACAACAAGGTCAAGATGTCAAGATTCTTCCAATTTGGAAATCCTATGAGAGCTAATTCATTCTTGTTTTTGAAGATCAACTTGGCCCACAAGGCCTCCCCATTGCACCAAGCCTTAATCATCCATTTTGTCGCAAGTTTATCAGCCATGCACCCAATGTCTAGAATTCCAAGGCCCCCACTATCTCTTTGGCTGGTGCAGATGGACCACTTGATTTTAGGCACCCCCCTCCTATTGTGGTCGCCCGTCCAAAGGAAGTTTCTACAAATACTATCCAGTTTGGACAGATCTTGCTCTTTCCGTCTCCAGCAAGAAAGGAAGTAAATGGTCGATGAAATGAAGAACGTGTTGATAACCATAGCACGACCAGATAGATTGATTCTGTAATAGTTTAGCTTGTTTTCGAGTCTGGCCAGCACTCAGTTCCACCTCTGCTCCATAGAGACACCAAACCCCAAGGGGATCCCAAGAAGCCGAAAAATTTGGTCCTGAGGAATGATTTGACAACCATGATCAATGAGAAGGCCGGTCTAGGACCCAACAATAGCTTTGAAGGCAGTCTTAGAGTGGTTGATTATAGATCCATATGCCACGCAAAAAGTATCCAGACACCTCTAGAATGTCTCAAGACTAGTACTATCAATGTGGACAAATGTGTTCATATCATCGACAAAAAGTCTCATGGTGAGCTGGCCATGGTCATGAGGCAAGCGGAGGCCTATGATATTGCTCACTTCCACCTAATGCTCCACTAGCCTACTAAGCCCTTCTGTGGCAATGGCAAAGAGAAGGGGAGCCAATGGGCACCCTTGTCTGATTGATCTTCTAAGTTTGATCACCTTCGAAAGTTTGCCATTAACGTTAATTTGGGTAGATGCGTTACCTAGAAGGGTTACAATCATCTTGGTGAATTTCTCACTACATCCAAGATCTTTAAGCGATTGCAGAATATAGTCCCATTCCAACCTATTGTAGGCTTTATCAAAGTCGATCTTGAGGAAGACCACATCTTGTTTTGAATCATTTGCAAAGTCAAAACCTTCCCAGATATCTATAATGGTTTCCAAAATTGACCTGACTTTGATGAAACCTTTTTGGTCCTCGCTTAACCACGCTCTCAAATGGCTAGATATTCTGTTGGCTATGACTTTGGCAATGATCTTGTATCTCGTGTGGAGCATCATAATAGGACGCCAGTTCTCTATTCTGTTTTTGTGTATTAACTTGATAATGCCATTGTTGAGACAAGTCGGAAGCGCGCCAAATTAGAGTGCCTCTTGCCAAACCAGACGCATTCTTGAAGGCGCATGCATGACATCTTATAACTACTTCATAGTACTCTCGTAAGATAATGCTGCAGTTTTACCGACGATCACTTTCATTGCACAAGCTTGTATATGAACAAATTTGGAGAAAGCGTCAACAAATTGGATTATACGCAGTTATGCTTAAAGAGTTCCGGAGGTCATCCAAATTATAAAATAACAACTTGACTAATGCCAGAAGTATTCAATGAAAGACATCTCTCAGCGGACTACTAATGTGTATGGGAGAACCATGTCTGTAAGAGAAAATGTTTTCCAGCCCGGAAAGACTCGGCCTTCGATAGAAAGAATTCCAGACTAAATTTTGAGGTGCTTTTTAAAGGATCCAACAAAAACAATTTGAAGGATTCAGAACAGGTCATAGTTTATATATTTTCAAAGTATTTCACTTTTTTGTTTTGTTTTTTGTTTTTGAAAATCACACTTCAAATTATAAGAAGAAGAAAAATTACAAAATGGCTACAATGAATTACAACGAAAAAATCCCTATGGTGCCTAAAAAAAGGGGGGTCTTCTTACAACTCTAAGTCCATTTATCAATCGACCATTCTCTAGAAGATTTCTTGAAGTTGAGTCCACATCTTTGCTTCTCTTCTAATGACATTCCATAGAGCACTTGAATAGTAGATCGCTTGGCTAAGCAGACCTTGCTCTCATTTCACCTCATGAGGCAAATCTAGAAGCATGCACAGAAATTGCCAAGTCGGATGACCTTTGGGATAGAAGAAGAAAAGGTTTATGATGTCTTGCCTTCCCTTCACATCACTTACATCATGGGGGCAAATGCTGTTGCAAACCTTCTAGGGTGGGGGACTCCTAACCAATCAAGAGGACAACTTTGGCTTCATTATAGATCTTAATTATGTTTCTTAATGGGCATTAGTCTTCAAAATGAACTCTCGTGTTTGAATCGATGTCTTCAAATCTTATCCAATGTCCTCTATCTTAGTTCCACAGGTCCTTCCATGTACACAATACTTTGTTCCCGAGACTCCAAGATCTATGGAGGAACTAAGGTTCAATGTGATTAATTTGAGAGATCACAAGACAAATAGATTCATGTTGTCTAATACAAACAACCCACTTACCATCATTAGTCATGGTGTAGAAGGGATTCATCTTGTTTTACCGCGTGCATAATAAGTGAAAAATATCCAAGGGTTTATGAATTATAAAGAATAAATGGAAAAAGAGATTCAATAGGTCAAGCCTTTGCCACCTGCGAAGATCCATTGGAGAAAGGACATCATAGATTCTAAAAATAAGTAGTTCCCTTGACATATTGTTATTACTTGAGGCTTTATGCACCCATTTTATAACTAACTTGTTACCCATATCTTCCATCCCTACAATACCTTGCTGAAATAAATAGTTCAACCTTAGTCTAAATTTGAGCATTAGATGGATGCCGCTTGGAGCCTCATGCAGCAAGATCTCAAACATGAAGACATTATGAACCAATTTGAATTTGAATTCTCCCATTAATAGCTGAAATTAAAATCAGATGTAAGTTTGAGTAATTTTCTATAACTTGTGAGAAATGATTCCTAACTTATATGGAATCTTTCTATCTCTATGTGTACACACAATGAGCTTTGAATTGAATATATCACGTATTTTTTCACTCTTAGAGAGACTTGGGAAGAAAGCTAGTAGGCCCGCAAGGTAAGGAAACCCTCTCCTTTCTTGCTTGAGTGATTTGAATAAAGTTTGTGTAGTCATAGTTAGCACCTATATTTATGTTTGGGTGTTCTAGATTGATTTGACTCTTGAGCATAGTTCATTAGTAGTATCTCACTCATTCTTTGTAATCTTTTGCATGCTAGAAATCTAGTCAAGTCTTCTAAAGTTGGTTCAAATATCTTTTCATTTCTATCCATATTTTGAGAGAACTAGATTTAGGAGAGAGCTTGTGTTTATCGATGTATATCTATTGAAGACAATAAGTTGTGTTCAAAGGGATTGGTTTCCTAGTAGGAGTAAGCTTATAGATGAAATAAATTGCATTAGCAAGGAAAATAAATCTACTTGATGTGTGCAAAAGGCCTCGCATTTGTTGGAGCAAAGCAATCCTTAATTGCTGATTATGAAGAACTTGGAGCAAGTTCCAAAACAAAACGAAGCCAAAGAAGTCATTTGAGAAACCGAAGAGATCTCAAAAATGAAGACTGTATACATATGTACATTATAGATGAAATTTCTTGTACTATGAGTAAAGATGATCATTAGAATAATAAGGAGTAATGTAATAGACATGCTATGCGACTCTTACCTGCCCTTTGTCCACTTACCGTGGAAGTAAGTAAAAATTTTACATATAAATTGAAATAAATATCTTATATTTTATTTTCATTATGTTTTTTATTTTTGTAGTGAGCATGATGACAGGGATAAAAAATACGTACTTAGTTCACTTGAGACAGATTTTGGGACAGGATGGTTGCTTAAGTGGTGTCTAAAAGAGATGCGGACACTTATGGCTCATCGTCGCGATAATGCATGGCATGCACTGCTTTTATGTATATATATGTGGATATGAGTATGTGTGTTTATGCATGTATGTATGTATATGAGAGAGAGAGAGAGAAAAGAGTGAGACTAGAGGTATAAATACACGCATACACACACATATACATCATACATGCACATTCACACACATATACACATACATGCACATTTATACATACACACACATACATGCACATTTTTACACACACATACACATGCATGCAGTTACACACATAAAAAGAATACACATAGACACATATACATACTCACATACACGTACACATACTCACATACACATACACATGCATAATCATATGTACACACACATACACTCATATAATCATATTTACATGCATATATACATATACACATGCATACACACACACACACAACACATGCATATGCACATATAGATACACATATATACACAACACATGCAAAAATCCTAAATTGAAAACACTAATTTTGATATTAGGGTTATAAAACCTCTATTTTAAAAACTCTAATTCAATCTGTTAGCTATATGTTTGAAGTATATGTACACATTGCATCTATTCCTCCAATGTCCTACTAGAGAGATGTCTCTCCTCCCAACCTTATGCCTCTATTATATAGCTACTCGAATCAACAAGGATCATAAGATATATAAAGATATATACACATCATGTAGATAGGATACATAAATATAAAATGGAGTAGATATATTATGCATCACACATACATGCCTAAATGCACACATAAATATATATATATATATATATATATATATATATATATATATATATATATATATATATATATATATATATATATATATATGTGTGTGTGTGTGTGTGTGTGCATACATATTTACATGTACACATTTACACATATACACATATACATGCATACATATTTACATGTACACATTTACACATAGACACATATACATATATACATGTACACAATTATAAACAGTTGCATATATTACATGAATACGTGAACATTTTACATAAATGCATATGCATATATACACATATGCATATTTAACACATGTATACATATATCACACACATGCAAACACATACATATACATTAAATACATATATATGCATACTAACATATGTATACATATAATACACATGAATACACACACATATGCATACATACATGATAAAAATTTGCTCCTCGAAGATAAAGCTATATATAAAATAATTGGGCATACCCCCGAGCTTCATGTTCAAACTTAGAAGAACATGATTTCACCTCTCTAGTAGGATTCATCGTTATTCAAGTTAATAAAAAAATCTATTATCTGATATCCATTCAAAAGCTTCAAGTTATTGATCGATAACTAGAGTAGAATTTACTATCTAATCTGCTCATATGTTTTCATTATTGCCATCATTTTGGTAAGACATCAATATAGTCTCATCTTCATTATCCTTATTGATTTCATTTATTTCTTTTATTGTTAAATCTATATTCTCATGAATCACATCATCTATTGATGGATTCATATCTATTTGTGGTAATTCCTCTTCCTCATCAGTAGAATCAACATGTAGAGAATTATCCTCTTCATCAAAAAGATTAGTATCATTATCACGTATAATGATTCTAATTTCTATTTGAGATGTTAATGTATGAGTATTTGATGCTGAATCATCAAGAGGACTTTCTTCGATCTCTCTAACAAAAAATTATTCAAACAATGACCTACCTCTAGGTTGCACATGAATGACTTGCCACCAAGGATGAGCATCTGGGTTTTTATAAAAAAAAATGCTTGTTCAATATGCCTAGGAAGAATATATGGTTCTTTAGTAGATCACATTACCTTGGAAGAATCAATTGCCCAAAACCTAGATAATTCCTTTCTTAATGTGGAATTACTACCTTTATACTCCGCTCGAAACCAGCCAACCTTCAAAATGACCTATCAAAATATATAACAACAAAAACCCATTATTAGGTGCTTAAAAAAATAACTAACTCTATATAAAAAAATATAAACTTTTTTCTACCTGTTTGAATGTACGAAATGAAATTTCGTAGATACTAACAATAGTTCCTACGTAACCAAGTTCGCTATCTATAAGGTTCGTGTCTTCTGAGCTAGCACATGATAGTTGCTTGAAAGAAGCAACAATACTAGAATCCTCTATTTTACGTAAAGAATCAATGGCTTTGATTCTAATATGCTGTCCAAAAGCCCACATATTAGTGAACATTCGAGCCTGCAAAATAAATTCAATTAGTAAATAGAAACTAACATACATATATGAAAAAAATAAAATATTATTTTAATAAAATTACCTTTCATTCACAACCTAGCATTAACTCTCTTTGATCATCTGATATTTCTTCATTATTTGCGTTGGCACGTTGCAAACGACTATATAGGCAATCCATGAAAGAAGATATATCTGTAATCTCATTATTATCAAAATTACATCTAAATCTTTTGTTTTTTTGCCTTTTACTTCAGAGATTTTGAAGTTCCTCGTACTCGCTAAGGAATGCTTGCATGCATTCACTATTATACGCTACAAAAGTAGAAACATCATTTTTTTATTGAAATGTAAATAAGAATGGAACCCCCTTACCTGATAACACCTCATCTATTATTTTTGAAGAAGACTCCTTGGTCCATGAACTCTTTCAAGGTACTCACTAGCGTAATACATGCACTCTTCAAGCATCCAACCCTTTGCCATGGATCCTTCTGGTTTCGCTCTTTGTTGCACATAACCTTTTAATATTCCCATAAATTGCTCGACCCAAAACATCCATCGAGTGTTGACAACACCTGAAATCTCTATTTCATCTACAAGATGGACTAATAAATGAGCCTGAATATAAAAAAATGAAGTAGGAAGTTCTTTCTCCATCAAACATAGTAGCTCTTTGCATTCTCATTTTTTTTTTGTGGGATCGACTTTTTGTCAATCTCTTTGGATTTAATCAACCTATACATGTCATAAAAACAATTATAAAGACGTTAATTAAAAAATAAAAGATATCCAATATTCACACATATTAAATATAAAAGTATCATAATTACCTTATAAGTAATCCAAGACGATAGATCACATCTCGTACTCCTTTCGTTGTACATCCATCGATAACCAAAGGTAAAATATGTTTCAAAAAGTTATGCTAGTCATGCGTCTTTAACCCAGATAAGCTCTTATCATCCATAGTAAACATGTTTTGAAAAGATGCTCCATATCCTGTAGGAGTCTTAATAAATTGGATTCTATTGTTGATAGTCTGTATCTCTTTTTTTGTAAGTAACCAAGGAGCAGGTGCATAATTTTTGATCTTTCAAATCATTCCTTGATGTTGTAGTATCTTTTAGTCCAAGAAGATGCTACCATAGTGAATAACCAATATTTTTGAATATATGCATAGGATCAAGAAGATGACATACTTTTAACTCTTTACAATACTCCAAAGAATACTATAATGATATGTTCTCTCTGAGTGCCCATTTTCCTTTACCTCTGTTCACATTCTCATTATCTAGATCAACATTGAAGATTTCTGATTCTGGATCTATCTGAGCTCCATCTGTTCATATTTTATACTAATCCATAGGCGTCATAGGTTTTGGACACTGACTTGTTTCATGCTTTCCATTAAAATGTATCGCTTCTCTTTTAGATCTTAATGGATGATCATCAGGTAAGAATCGTTGATGTCAAAGATAAATAATAATTAGATTAAATCATATTTATTTAGATGCATATTGAATAAAAAAATTACATCAATACCTGAACAAACACCATATCTTGGAAAATCGTGAATAGTCCAAGCCACAATACCACGAACCGTAATATGTCTTTCATTGATGCTTTTCGATACATCAATGACATTTATACCTCTCCATAACTCTTGAAGATCGTCAATGAGAGGAGTAAGATATATATTCATATCTTTAACTTGTCTTTTGCTTGGGATTAAAAGTGAAAGCATTAAATGTTCCTTTTTAATGCTTAGAAATGGCGGAAGATTGTAGTTTATGACTACCACTAGCCATGTTGACCATTTATTGGATTTCATGGAGAATGGATTAACCCCATCTAATGCAACTCCTAACTTTAGATTCTGTGGATTTTGTGAAAATTCAGGCCATGTAGAATCAATATGCTGAAAAGCAACACTATCATGAGGAATTCTGATTATTCCATTAGGACTTTTGTGATCATGTCCCCAAGTCAAAAGCTTTGATAATTCGGGGCTTTGAAACATATGTCTAATCCGTGGAGCCAATGGAAAATGTCTCAATACCTTTTTTGGGATTTTACCTTCTTCGCCCTTATATCGAGGAGATTCACGTTTGGGACATGTCAAACAGTCTGCATATTCACCTCTATATAAAATACAATCGTTAGGACATGCATGTACACATTGATAATCTATACCAAGATTGTTGATTATCTTCTTCCTTTCATCATGTGAGGTAGGAAGAATATTTTGAATTGGTAAAAACTTTTCAGATAATAACCTGTAAGTTTATCAAAAAAAGATATATTAAAAAAAAGTAAATAAATAAATATACATACACACACACATATATAAATATATACACACACACACACACACACACATATATATATATATATATATATATATATATATATATATATATATATATATATATATATATATATATATATATATATATATATATATATATATGCATATAATTATATATATATGAATGCTTATGTGCATCTTCCAAAATATTCGTGAAAAATTTGATTGTTTTGGATGGCAAGATACGATTGTTTGTTTTGAAGGATATGAAGTATGTACCTTCATTGAATGATTTGATGTTTAGTTTGAAAGTGTGAGAAGCGGGTTTATAATTGCTATTCAAAAAATTTGGCACTGTTTATAGGCCATACGATGGTGACCTGGATGAATCGCATGCACAGAGGTTCCTCAAGATAGAGCAACCTGATTATAAGGGACTAGTGCTAGTAGGATTTCTAGGGTATGCAGTAAACCTCTTGCATGTCAATGATGAGCATCTGAACTTTAGGATACAAAGTGGAAATCATGGTGGCTTGAGAGGATCACGTTTATACAGCTTGTTCAAAGAACTTCAGGTTTATGAAATTGAAGTTCTTTGAGCAAGCTGTATAAAAGTGATCCTCTCAAGCCACCATGATTTCCACTTTGTATCCTAAAGTTCAGATGCTCATCATTGAGATGCAAGAGGTTTACTGCATACCCCAGAAATCTTGTTGGCACTAGTCCCTTATAATCAAGTTGCTCTATCTTGAGTAACCTCTGTGCATGCGATTCATTGAGGTCACCATCGTATGGCTTATAAACAGTGCCAAATTCTTTGAATAGCAATTATAAATCCGCTTCTCACACTTTCAAAGTAAACATATGATAGAATCCACAAATCATTCAATGAAGGTACATACTTCATATCCTCCAAAACAAACAATCGTATCTTGCCATCCAAACAATCAAATATCAAAGGCCTCCGTTTGCCTCACGACCATAGTCAGATCACCATGAGACTTTTTGCGGATGATATGAACGCATTTGTTCACAATGATAGTACTAGCCTGGAGACGTTCTGGAGGTGTCTTGCTACTTTTTGTGAAGCCTCTGGATCCATAATCAACCACTCTAAGACCGCCTTTAGAGCTATTGTGGGGCCTCAGCCCGGCCTTCTCATTGATCATGGCTGTTAAATCATTCCACAGGGCCAAATTTTTCACCTTCTTGGGATTCCCTTGGGGTTTGGCATCTCTATGGAACAGCGGTGGAACTGGGTGCTGGCCAAACTCGAAAACAAGCTTAACTATTGGAGAGGTATGCAAATCAATCTTGCTGGTCGAGCTATGGTTATCAACATGTTCCTCCTTTCTTCTACCATTTATTTCCTTTCTTGTTGGACACCGAAAGAGCAAGATCTATCCAAACTGGATAGTATTTGTAGAAACTTCCTTTAGACAAGCGATCAAAATAGAAGGGGGTGCCTAAAATCAAATGGTACATATGCACCAGCCATAGAGATAGTGGGGGACTTGGTATCCTGGACATTGGTTGCATGGCTAACAAACTGGTAGCCAAATGGCTGATTAAGGCTTGGTGCAATGGGGAGGCCTCGTGGGCCAAGTTGATCTTTAGAAACAAGAACGAGTTGGCTCTCATGGGTTTCCCAAATTGGAAGAATCTCGACATATTGACCTTACTGTTTTCCTCGATCCCCGTCTTCCCGAAAGGCTCTAATCTCGTGTGCTCCCTATGGAAGAGTTGGAATAAAGTCAAAATCTACACAAGAATTAGTGAAGACTGGAAGTGGGCTGCCGGTATTAGACAAAACGACTCTATCTAGTTTTCGATCCATGGCATCCGGAGTGTGGAATGTTGGAACATTCAAAATGCCAAGAAGTTATGGAACAAAGGCTTCAAAAAATGGAAACATCTCTGGAAACAAGACACCAACCGCTGGATCAACTATGAGGACATTGACCCTTGCGTCAACATTTCGTACGAAGAATGGAACACTTTGCAAAGCAGATGTCTTGCCTGGGATCGACACAAAACTCGCCTTCTCATGGGGCACGACACATTAAGCTCGCTTGGTCTCAAATGGCACAACGGGAATAGCCTATCAAAAATCCCGAACATCAAAGAAACAATTGGCTATCAGGTTAACCTCAACAAGAAGTGGTGCCTGTCATGGACGCGGTGTCGGAGAGAAATTGTTACTCTTAAAATATTACAAAAATTAAAAGATTAATTGATTGATATAAGTTTGGTTAAATTATGGAATTTTGACTAATGTTTGACTTAAATTTTGCAGGAAAAGAAGTTTGCTGACCAAAATCAAGATGGGAAGTATTCATTTAAGTTTATTCAAGGGTATTATAGATGTTAAATTAAGGGTTACTTAAGGGGTAAACTAAGTTTTGGATGAAAATATAAAGATAATTAAGGGTTAATTATAGGTTTTGATCATACTCTAGCTAAATTACAAGGGTAATTAAGGGTTAAATGTATGTTTTGAGCATGGATTATAGGGTTCAAGTTAAGCTTTAAGGTTAATTATGGGTTAATTATTCATCCTAGTGGGTTATGGAAGGTTAGAAAATAGATTTATGGGTTAGTTGGAGCTAATTGATGTGGTTTAAAGTTAGTTGTAGGGTAAACCTAAGGTTAAATAATTAAATAAGTGGGTTGTAGTCCATAAATGAATTATTCAATAGGTTAATTATATCATTTGGAACCTTAGCAAAATAATAGATAAATATATTATTTATTTATTTCCACTAAGCCTAAGGTAATAATTAAAATGGGTTAAATTAAATTTTAGTCTAAGTTATAGTATTTATTCTAAAAGTTTAGTATTCAATTAAATAAAAAAGGAGAAGTGAAAGGTTATTTAAATTCTAAAGTATATGGTCCATAGAATATTTAAATAGTTGGATGAAATTGGGAAAATTCACATAAAGGAAAATCCCACGCCTTTTTTCTTGTTGAGTGTTGTTGGAGTGATGTGGAGTCAATTTAGGTAATTGGTTGAGTTATCTAAAGAGAATTGTAGGCTATGGTGGACTACTCACATCTATTTAAGAAGGGAGTACGTGCTCACAAGTTCATGTGTTTTTTTTCAGGTACTTAATTCTTCTCTAGACTATAGTCATATTTGTACTTAGCTTTATGTCAGTCCTCTGACAGGAGGAGAGAGAAGGCCATCTCTCTTGTCCTTCAATTTATGAAAAGCAAATTTTTTAGGAAGTGCAGAGATTTATTTTCTGATTTTTCTTTCTTTCCCCTCTTCTTTTTCCCTTCTTCTTGCCTCTCCCTTTTTTATCTAAAAGAAACTTTCTTTCCCCTCTCTCTCCCTCCCTTTCTCTGCCGGCGGCGCAGCTCTGCTGCGCGCGCAGCAAAGAGAGAGAGAGAGAGAGAGAGAGAGAGAGAGAGAGAGAGAGAGAGAGAGAGAGAAAGAGAGAACAGTAGAGAGAGAGAGTTTTAAATTTTTTATTTTTATTTGTTTTTTCTTTCTTCTTTTTCTCCCTCCTTCTCCCTCTCTTTCTCTGCAACCGACGGACGCAGCCGTCGGCGCAGTAGAGAGAGAGAGAAAGAGAGAGAGAGAGTGATAGAGAGTGATAGAGAGAAAGAGATAGAGAGAGAGAAAGAGAGAACAGTAGAGAGAGAGAGTTTTAATTTTTTATTTTTATTTGTTTTTTCTTTCTTCTTTTTCTCCCTCTTTCTCCCTCTCTTTCTCTGCAACCGACGGACGCAGCCGTCGGCGCAGTAGAGAGAGAGAGAGAAAGAGAGAGAGAGAGTGATAGAGAGTGATAGAGAGAAAGAGATAGAGAGAGAGAGAAAGAGAGAGAGAAAGAGAGATAAGGGTTTTTTGGGTTTTTTTATATTTTATTGTTTTATTTTATGATTTTATTATATATTCTATGTTCTAGTAATTCATATTTTATATGTTTTATTTTCTTAAATTAATATAACTAATATATGAAAGAAATATGAATTATAAATGTATATTATGAATGAAATGATTTATTTATTTATGAATATATATGATTTATGTATAAGTATTTATATATGTATGTGAATATATATGTTTTAATGTGTAAGTATGTACTTATGTGTGTATGTTTTAATTAGTTTATTTTTATGTACTAAGTGTTAATGTTTTTGCATTTAAATTATGAGATGCATATGCATTAAGTATGAGATGAATGATTTGAATGAGTAATGAATTTATTAAGAAATGGAGGGTGTGAAGGGTACATGTGTATGTTTATTTAATGAAATTGATTTCATATATATGATTTGCATTTCTAACCTTCTTTTATGAGTTTCAGGTTTTCTGAAGGAGGGTCCATTGAACCTTTAGTCTTACCTTTAGTCCTATATGAATTTACCTTTCCTTTTTCCATTCACCAACCCTATACATTCTTATTTTATCCTTTCCTTTCCCTTCTCTTAACCCAACCATTCTTAACCTATACATTTCTTTACCCTACTCTTAACCCAAGCTTCTTCAACCCTTAGCCTGATAAACACTTAAGTTCTTTTCCCAAGTATCAAGTTAGTGTATGTTAGATATTAGGATTTGAACCCATGTTAGTTTATGTATATGAACCCATGATAGTGATAGAACTTGATCCCATGTTTTATGTTAAGTACATGTTAAAGAAGTTAGTGATAGGCATGTTAGTTAGTTTAGCTAGTGCATGTTAGAAATTTATCCATGTTAGTTTATGCATGTATGTGTTAGTAAATGTTCATGCATGTAAATGTTAGTATGTGTTAGTTTATGCATGTATGTGTTAGTGCATGCATGTGTATGTTAGTGTATGTTCATGCATGTATGTGTTAGTAAGTGTTCATGCATGTGTATGTTAGTAAATGTTCATGCATGTAAATGTTAGTATGTGTTAGTTTATGCATGTATGTGTTAGTGCATGCATGTGTGTGTTAGTGTATGTTTATGCATATGTCTGTATGTGCATATATGTTTATGTATGAATATTTATGCATGTATGTATGTTAGTTAAATGTATGATTATGAGTAAGCAATGTATGTTAATGTATATTCAATAATTATGTAAATGAATTTTTTATTGTAAAGTATATATTTTAATAAAAGAATGTACTTATTATATATGTGTTTTTAGAAAGATAATTACTTTAACGTTATTAAAAAAGAAAATGCTAAATGAGTGTTATTTTTTATATAAACGATATACTAAATTCTGTCATGTGTTTTTTTTCAGCTATTGGCGAACTGGAGATACACATGTGACCTGAAGTTTGAAAGGCAGAGATTGTCCTTAGTTTGAAACTTTTATTAGCTTGTATAGGCTATCTTTTAGACTGTCATTTATAAACATCATCCTTGAGGTTGTATAGGACTTTGGTTATTAATTTAGTACCATCTTTTATGTCTAAAGAAAATTCTTTCAGTAACACCTTTCTACCTTCATCAACTTTTGAATTGTTGTTTCCAAAACCAATAGAAGATAAAGAATCAATAAAAGAAGTAATAGTAGAAGAATCTTTGTATGATCCTAGGACAACTATAACTTTACTTTCTACTGTTCCTCCTAGTGTTAGTGAAGAACCTTTTCCTCCAACTGTAGATATAAACGAAGAAAACATCCAAGAAGAAACAAACGAAACTATAAAAGATCAAATAGTTAGGGAAAAGATTATCCCACCTTCTTATTTTGATGCAATTGAACTTTATAGGAACGCTTCACCTTACGGACCCTAGGAAAACTTAAAACTTGTACCTGTCCTGCATAGTCACCCTGCGTGCGCCGTTAGCGAGGCGACTGAATTGATCCGCCAGTCATCAGAAATCGCGCCCACACTTTGAACCCGACGTGAACAAACGGCATTGCAGCTCAGGAATAAATTTTAAATTCTGCATTGCATATACATTCATACGATTCTACATCAGTGCAGCTGCGTCTTCATCCCTGGAAGCTGTGGCATTTACGTGAGCTTGCAATCTTCTTGGTGTCGAGGGCTGGTCTTGTGACCTGAGCGCCTCCACGAAGATTGGCAAGTAGGAGAACCTCGACACGCCACCCCTTTCATCAACAATTGAAGCACAAAACGTTTGCACCCATTTTAGCAAACTATGTATTTAGGTTTTGATTCAGATCAATAAATGTATTGAATTTCACAGAAAGCACTATTTTGAGCATCATCTTCGAGCAGTTGGTATAATTTCTTTACCCTTACATTCTTGGGAGAAAAAGTTTATTTAAGGTTAAATTGCTAGTATAGTTTAAAGGCAACTGGTTGTTAAACATAGGTTAAGTGTTAATCATAGCTTTACTTGCAACATTTAAAAACTTATCAAACTGGACTCTAACGGAATTTCAAAATTAGTAGCTGAACATAAGGAAAGAGTAACCAAAGAAGTTCAGGATATAGTTAGAATTGTTCAAGCTAGGTCAAAACAAACTTCAAAAATGGACGAGCTATTTCAAATTATGATGCACGAGACGCAAGGACAAAAGGTAGTTGAAACGTTATTAAAGGATAAAGGGAAATTTTCTGGTATGAATGTTACAAATTATTTAGACACGTTTGAGGAATTAGCTAAGTTACACGGTTTATCTGAAACAAAGTGGAAATCCTATCTTGGACGTCTGGCCATAGGTACTGTAAAAGCTATTATGGATATACATGACAATAAGGAATGGGATGAGTTTAGAAAAGAGCTGCATAAGGAATTCTACTTAGAAGACTACAGTCAACATAGTCGAGAAGGATTTATGAAATGGATTAGTTCACCTAAGCCTCACATTTCGTTAACTCAACTCCATAGTGAATTTATGAAAAGATTCTCTCAATTACCTGAACATGATAGAGTTGCCCTTACCCCAGATATCATTTTATATTTCCTTAAAATCTTGACTCCAGATATAAGGGTAGAGGTTGAGCGTAGGCTTGAAGAACCGGGAAAGAAATATGGGCTTACAGATGACTGGGGTGTAGTAAAAACTGTAGTTGAGGTGGTTGCTCACATGATCCAACATAAAACACTCCTTTATGAATCGATGTCTCAACCATCTTCCAATTTTCCTCCGATTCAGGCAACTAGGGATACACATATAGATTCAAAAGTTGAGCCTACAACATCCACATCTAGAGTACCAACCGAGTTACAATTTGAGATTTTGTTTAACAAGTTGGACAATATGATGCATATGCACGAGAATATGTCTAAAGAGGTAGCGGCTTTGCAGAATGTGGTGTATGCTTTAAACCTACAAGATAAACCTGCAATGCAAGCTCATCCGACTATTTATCCTCAACCAGTAAATGCTCCAAATCCACCATTAGTAGCTCCGAATCATCCATTAGTACCTCCTAATCCATCTTTTATACCTCCTAATCCTCCAGTTGTACCCCAACCAATTCCTCAACCGATTCCTCAAGCATTTAACCAAAGAAATTTCAATGAAAGGAGAAATGCCAATGTGAGGAGATGTATCTGGTGCGATGCCACAGATCATTTGACTTACACATGTGAAGCATTGAAAGATGCGAAAGAGAAAAGACTTGTAATTGATATTGACAAGCGATTGTGCGATTATAGAACACATTTACCCTTAGCTGTCAATTGGGGGAAGGGAGGGATGCAGAAGCTATATGAAAACCTTTCTGAGTCTTCGAAATTTGCTTCTGCTGTTAAACTAGAATATGTTGATAGTGACTCTGATTCTGAACAAACAAGGGAAACGAGGAACTACTCAATTGAAGCTTTGATAAATGCGAGAGATGATATTATGCAGAAAACTGCGTGGAACTCTCCTGTCGATCAATTCTCGATATATTCGCATATTGCGAATGTTGAAGAGAAAAGAAAGAGGGATGATGAGCAGGATACAAATGATTCAGGTAGACGAATGACTAGAAGTAAGATGAGAGATGAGCCGAAGCCTAAGAAAGTTCAGTTTGAACAAGGCGAAAGTTCTAAAACAAATGAGGAGCGAAGAAAAGAAATTAGGGAGGGTAAAGAACCTGTGTTTAGTGAACCAATTCAAACATCAGACAAAGTAGAGCAAGTTCCTAGAACTGAAACAAAACCTGAAGAGAAACCAGAAAAGAAACCAAAACGAGTACCGAAAGCTATTCTTATTTCTGAACTTGAAAAAAAAGCTGATTCGAAAGAAATATTGTATGACATCTTATTAAAAAGTGCAGTAACAATGACTTTAGAACAAATCTTCTCAATAGCAAAAATTGAATTTAAGGAAAATTTTATTAAACTAATTAAAAGGAAGAGATTCCCTCTGTCACAAGAGGTAGAGATGCAAGATGTTGCCGATGTAACTCACTTGATTCATGAATCTCTTTCTTTAGACTCAGAGGATGAAGAAGATAATACCTGTAATGTGAACAAAAATTTCTTAGGACCGATTATACCAGATGACGAAACAAAAAACTCAGAGAGTGATTTTAGGAAAAGTTTTTGGGCGAGAGGCACACCGGAGATTAAAGTTAACTTAGGAGATCAAAAGAGATCATATTCTGCTTTAGCCCTAATTGACTCTGGGTCTGAAATCAATGTGATTTCGAAAGGATTATATGATAAGTTTAAATGGCCTATTGATAAAAATCACGGCTGGATAATGCGAACCACGGACAATGGTTGTGGATCACTCCTAGGAGCATGTGCCAACATACCTCTAATGATAGGTGGAATCTCTGAGACATTCCACTTTTTCATTCAGGACAACTGCTCCTATGAAATTATCTTAGGTCAACCATTCATATGTGAAGCCAGAATGGAAACTAAAGTAATAGATGACGGCTCAGCATACGCAAGAATTAGATCTAAAGATGATCTACAATCGCTCCAAGTTATGATAGTCAGCCCAAACCATGTACGAAATAGGGAGCAAATTAAGAAAACACCTATTAGATCACAAGAAAAAATGCACGAGAGTCATTTACCTCTTAGTGATTCTGGAACATACTTTGATCAAAATTTTTACTAGAGACCATTGTTGAGCGAGACAACAGTGGTAATTGGTTTGATATCTCGCATAAATGTGTAAATAAAATAGAAAGTGTATCTGTTTATTTTTCATCTTCAAAATTTCAAATTCTAAATAATAAAGATATTCCTAGAAAAACAATAAAAAAAATATGAAAAATATTTTGAAGATAAAGGATATATGTCTAAAACTTAGACCTTGTACTATAGAAGTAGATGACTGGGTTTTAGTTTATGATAGCACTTTTGATACTCAGTATGATGCTAGGAAAAAATTAATTAAGAGATGGTTTGGACCATATGTAGTTGTGACTGTATTTGAAAATGGAACATTTAAGCTTAGAGAATTTGATGGTTCTTTATTGAAAAATTTGATTGCAGGAAAAAGAGTTAAGCTATTTAAAAAGAGAAATAATGAAGAATATGAAATTGAAGAAAATGATGCTGAAGATGATGCTGATGAAAATGAAGATGACGATTAAAAATCTATTTTAAAATCAGGTGAAACAGTTTTGATTAGAGATTCTTTAATTTTTTGTGTATATGCATAAGCATTCCTGCATGGATTAAAATGATATGTTTCAATTTATTTATTAAAAAAAAAAATCAAGTATAATTAAGATATAAAAATATCTGAAATATTTATGATTGAAGCATAATAACTCGTATTTATATGAACTGAATCAGGAAGTTAAATAGAAATTTTGGAATTGGAAACTTGTAAAAGAAAAGGTAGTCTTATTTTGCATATATGTATATGCTTAAAAGAAATTTTTTTCATTAGTAAATGGGATTTTGTATCTTGCTTTTATTTTTTATGAGATCTGACCTCTAAATAAAATAAAAATTAATTAAAAACTTCATACCCAACTAGTTTATATGTATGTGTCTATTGTTAGTGTGCTATGTTGGGCTAGTAGGCGGGTGGAACAACCTTGGTCGGGTGATCAAGGCCACAAGCTGCAGCTAGTTTCATCATAGGCCTAACCTATATGTTGTCATGCGCCTGCATGGGTCGATAGGCGGGTGGAGTTACTCTGGTCAGGTGATCAGAGCCACGAGCTGACGTCGATTTCATGTAGGGCTGACATAGTTTGTCGTGCGCTATACCGGGTTGGCAGACAAGTGGGGTAAACTTGGCCAGGTGGACAAGTCCAGGAGTCGCACCCAATTTCGGTATAGGCCGATTTGTTAAAAATTAAAGAAAAAGCTGAGTTGGGATGAGGTAAGAAAAATGAAATGATTTAAGCAATAAAAGAGAGTCAGACCATAGGAAATAAAAGTAGGAGGCATATAATTCTGTTATCTGATGGGAAAAGTTTTCTTTTTGTATATGCTGTTATGAAGGATAAGTTACTTATTCTTAGCAAGTGACATGAATAGAAGCACTATAAGACTTATGATTTATTCTTATAAATATTTGTTTAAATGTGGATTCAAAAATATGACATGATATTTTATAACTTATTTCTATGTTGTTTTTTTTTTAAATGATTTGTACAAATCTTTTTAATTGCATAAAGTGTGAATGCATGATGTAATAAAATTTTGAAATGATTTAAAATTATTTTCAAAAGAATTTGATTTGTTCCACTTGAAACTGCAGGTTGGCCCATCGGGACGATGTGCAGGTTTAGTGGGGGTGGATGTCGGAGAGAAATTGTTACTCTTAAAATATTACAAAAATTAAAAGATTAATTGATTGATATAAGTTTGGTTAAATTATGGAATTTTGACTAATGTTTGACTTAAATTTTGTAGGAAAAGAAGTTTGCTGACCAAAATCAAGATGGGAAGTATTCATTTAAGTTTATTCAAGGGTATTATAGATGTTAAATTAAGGGTTACTTAAGGGGTAAACTAAGTTTTGGATGAAAATATAAAGATAATTAAGGGTTAATTATAGGTTTTGATCATACTCTTGCTAAATTACAAGGGTAATTAAGGGTTAAATGTATGTTTTGAGCATGGATTATAGGGTTCAAGTTAAGCTTTAAGGTTAATTATGGGTTAATTATTCATCCTAGTGGGTTATGGAAGGTTAGAAAATAGATTTATGGGTTAGTTGGAGCTAATTGATGTGGTTTAAAGTTAGTTGTAGGGTAAACCTAAGGTTAAATAATTAAATAAGTGGGTTGTAGTCCATAAATGAATTATTCAATAGGTTAATTATATCATTTGGAACCTTAGCAAAATAATAGATAAATATATTATTTATTTATTTCCACTAAGCCTAAGGTAATAATTAAAATGGGTTAAATTAAATTTTAGTCTTAGTTATAGTATTTATTCTAAAAGTTTAGTATTCAATTAAATAAAAAAGGAGAAGTGAAAGGTTATTTAAATTCTAAAGTATATGGTCCATAGAATATTTAAATAGTTGGATGAAATTGGGAAAATTCACATAAAGGAAAATCCCACGCCTTTTTTCTTGTTGAGTGTTGTTGGAGTGATGTGGAGTCAATTTAGGTAATTGGTTGAGTTATCTAAAGAGAATTGTAGGCTATGGTGGGCTACTCACATCTATTTAAGAAGGGAGTACGTGCTCACAAGTTCATGTGTTTTTTTTCAGGTACTTAATTCTTCTCTAGACTATAGTCATATTTGTACTTAGCTTTATGTCAGTCCTCTGACAGGAGGAGAGAGAAGGCCATCTCTCTTGTCCTTCAATTTATGAAAAGCAAATTTTTTAGGAAGTGCAGAGATTTATTTTCTGATTTTTCTTTCTTTCCCCTCTTCTTTTTCCCTTCTTCTTGCCTCTCCCTTTTTTATCTAAAAGAAACTTTTTTTCCCCTCTCTCTCCCTCCCTTTCTCTGCCGGCAGCGCAGCTCTGCTGCGCGCACAGCAGAGAGAGAGAGAGAGAGAAAGAGAGAACAGTAGAGAGAGAGAGTTTTAAATTTTTTATTTTTATTTGTTTTTTCTTTCTTCTTTTTCTCCCTCCTTTTCCCTCTCTTTCTCTGCAACCGACGGACGCAGCCGTCGGCGTAGTAGAGAGAGAGAGAGAGAAAGAGAGAGAGAGAGTGATAGAGAGTGATAGAGAGAAAGAGATAGAGAGAGAGAGAAAGAGAGAACAGTAGAGAGAGAGAGTTTTAATTTTTTATTTTTATTTGTTTTTTCTTTCTTCTTTTTCTCCCTCTTTCTCCCTCTCTTTCTCTGCAACCGACGGACGCAGCCGTCGGCGCAGTAGAGAGAGAGAGAAAGAGAGAGAGAGAGTGATAGAGAGTGATAGAGAGAAAGAGATAGAGAGAGAGAGAAAGAGAGAGAGAAAGAGAGATAAGGGTTTTTTGGGTTTTTTTATATTTTATTGTTTTATTTTATGATTTTATTATATATTCTATGTTCTAGTAATTCATATTTTATATGTTTTATTTTCTTAAATTAATATAACTAATATATGAAAGAAATATGAATTATAAATGGATATTATGAATGAAATGATTTATTTATTTATGAATATATATGATTTATGTATAAGTATTTATATATGTATGTGAATATATATGTTTTAATGTGTAAGTATGTACTTATGTGTGTATGTTTTAATTAGTTTATTTTTATGTACTAAGTGTTAATGTTTTTGCATTTAAATTATGAGATGCATATGCATTAAGTATGAGATGAATGATTTGAATGAGTAATGAATTTATTAAGAAATGGAGGGTGTGAAGGGTACATGTGTATGTTTATTTAATGAAATTGATTTCATATATATGATTTGCATTTCTAACCTTCTTTTATGAGTTTCAGGTTTTCTGAAGGAGGGTCCATTGAACCTTTAGTCTTACCTTTAGTCCTATATGAATTTACCTTTCCTTTTTCCATTCACCAACCCTATACATTCTTATTTTATCCTTTCCTTTCCCTTCTCTTAACCCAACCATTCTTAACCTATACATTTCTTTACCCTACTCTTAACCCAAGCTTCTTCAACCCTTAGCCTGATAAACACTTAAAATCTTTTCCCAAGTATCAAGTTAGTGTATGTTAGATATTAGGATTTGAACCCATGTTAGTTTATGTATATGAACCCATGATAGTGATAGAACTTGATCCCATGTTTTATGTTAAGTACATGTTAAAGAAGTTAGTGATAGGCATGTTAGTTAGTTTAGCTAGTGCATGTTAGAAATTTATCCATGTTAGTTTATGCATGTATGTGTTAGTAAATGTTCATGCATGTAAATGTTAGTATGTGTTAGTTTATGCATGTATGTGTTAGTGCATGCATGTGTATCTTAGTGTATGTTCATGCATGTATGTGTTAGTAAGTGTTCATGCATGTGTATGTTAGTAAATGTTCATGAATGTAAATGTTAGTATGTGTTAGTTTATGCATGTATGTGTTAGTGCATGCATGTGTGTGTTAGTGTATGTTTATGCATATGTCTGTATGTGCATATATGTTTATGTATGAATATTTATGCATGTATGTATGTTAGTTAAATGTATGATTATGAGTAAGCAATGTATGTTAATGTATATTCAATAATTATGTAAATGAATTTTTTATTGTAAAGTATATATTTTAATAAAAGAATGTACTTATTATATATATGTTTTTAGAAAGATAATTACTTTAACGTTATTAAAAAAGAAAATGCTAAATGAGTGTTATTTTTTATATAAACGATATACTAAATTCTGTCATGTGTTTTTTTTCAGCTATTGGCGAACTGGAGATACACATGTGACCTGAAGTTTGAAAGGCAGAGATTGTCCTTAGTTTGAAACTTTTATTAGCTTGTATAGGCTATCTTTTAGACTGTCATTTATAAACATCATCCTTGAGGTTGTATAGGACTTTGGTTATTAATTTAGTATCATCTTTTATGTCTAAAGAAAATTCTTCCAGTAACACCTTTCTACCTTCATCAACTTTTGAATTGTTGTTTCCAAAACCAATAGAAGATAAAGAATCAATAAAAGAAGTAATAGTAGAAGAATCTTTGTATGATCCTAGGACAACTATAACTTTACTTTCTACTGTTCCTCCTAGTGTTAGTGAAGAACCTTTTCCTCCAACTGTAGATAGAAACGAAGAAAACATCCAAGAAGAAACAAACAAAACTATAAAAGATCAAATAGTTAGTGAAAAGATTATCCCACCTTCTTATTTTGACGCAATTGAACTTTATAGGAACGCTTCACCTTACGGACCCTAGGAAAACTTAAAACTTGTACCTGTCCTGCATAGTCACCCTCCGTGCGCCGTTAGCGAGGCGACTGAATTGATCCGCCAGTCGTCAGAAATCACGCCCACAGCGGCTTCGATGGGACATGAAGTTCATGGCTCTCTGGCACCCCCTCATAGAAATCAAAAAGTCTGTCCTCTTATGGCAAATTCTTCATCATGGAATCTGGACCAACCTTAAGGCTAGCAAACTTTGTGGGATTCCTCCCTGGTGCAAACGCTGCCACCGGTCTATCGAAGATGTTCCACACATCTTCTTTACCTGCCCCCACTCTAAAAAACTCTGGCAGACGGTTGGAAAGAACATTAGACTTCAGAAACGTCTCAGTTGGCAGCAAGCCCTGCAGGGAGAAGCGATCGGGTGCTCCGCGACCCTCTGGAATGCCATCAACGGGGAGGTCCTATGGAAAATCTGGTGGGAAAGATGTGGTCTCAACTTTGGTGACTCCCCCAAGGAGTGGTCAATTGAGAAATCGTTGTTCCTCCTTGGCAAAAGGATTGTTAACTGTAAGAAATTCCCCCCCTTCAGGCATCATCAAGTTCTCCTTTTGATCAATAACAAGCTTAAACCCAAGTGGGCCCCTCATGAGGGTGATGAGAGGGTGATTAACCTTCTTTGTAATGCCATCTAAGCTCTGTAAAAGCTTCCCCTGCTTTGTGGGATTTGGGGGATCCCGTGGGCACTAGTTCCCTTCTGTTGTACTTTTCTTTCTTTATCTAATTCAAGTCCGGGAGAGTAGGCCAATGCCGAACTTCCCTTATATTAAAAAAAAAGTGTCCATTCAATTCAAGTAAGAATAAAAACCTATATATATATATATATATATATATATATATATATATATATATATATATATATATATATATATATATATATATATATATATATATATATATATATATATATATATATATATATTTATGCATATATATATAAATAGATAGAAAATTGAGTTCATCACCGGCATGTAATGTAGTAATATCATTGACAACTATGTATCTTGATACATCTCTACTCATGTATGGTGATTCATGACTATTTTCACGTGCCTCAAATGTGCAATTAGTCCTTGAACTATTATGTAACCCTCGACTACTATTTATTAAACCTCCTATATTTCCATGTGTGTAAGGTCTTCCATCAATATATAATCTTTCATTTTGTGCATGTAAAATCCCTCTACTAGTAAGGGATGGTGCATTCAAGCATATTCCGTAAGTACTCATGCTTTGAACATAACGTGAAAGTCGATGCGAATCTCCCCATCCATATATAGGATCAAAAAATGACATAAGAGTGACTACAGAGTTCGGAGGCACATACAAATCCTCTACAATAAAGAGACCATGACCAACATTAGTAATAGTGGATGGAGCAATCATATAGCGATTACCCCAAAAGTTGAAAACCTCTCCATCTAAAGGAAATGGTCCTCTATTCCATCCTCCATATCTTCTTCTATCATATGTTTGTACTAAAGAACGATCACGAGCTGGCAATGGATAATCTCCAGCTGTTTCATTCTCTAAACCAGGAGGTAGAGGATTTCTAGAAACCTCTGCTTGTAATTGATGAACAGCAAGTCCATGACGTGTACGAGGCATATTAACATTATGAGAAAAATTATCATCATCATCATCGAACAAGTATTCCTGTATATCAACAGTAATTTGATTTTATATATGGTTTTTAAATAAAATAATTACATTAATATATATAGAAAATACATACCCAAGCATTATCATGTTTACCAGCTGATGGTGCACGCTCAAAAGTACCATAATCTACCTCATGTTCAATACATTCCGATCGTGGTCTTCAATACATGCCATAAGAAGAGTTACACCAACATATAATATGCTCTTGATAGTAAAATTCATCATAATTCCTATCGGAGGACACATGTGAAGTCGTTGCATGGGTAGGAGGTGGTGGAGTACCCTCTTATGATCAGAATCTACACATAATAAGAAACAAAAAAAGTATAAGTTATGTATCAATCAAATATATTTAAAATTCAATGTTTGATATACTTACAGTATAAATTCATTGGACGATGAGGAGACGGTGGTGGAGTTCCATCTGATTGATCAGAATCTACAAATAATGGTATTTGATATTAATAATATGATTATCTACATACACAAAAAATTCACATATACATATTTAAACATACACACATATTCACATATACACATTTACACATACACACATATTCATATATACACAACTACACATTAATGTGGGATAAATGCATGTATTTTGTATGAATGAGTGTATATGCATGCATGTGCGTGTACGTATATATAAGGATATGTATATGTGTGTTTATGTTATATGTATGTATATGTGTATATGTATACATATATGTATGCGTATATGTTTGCATGTATATGTGTATGTGGGTATGTATGTGTATGTGGATGTGTGTGTATATATGTGTATGTATTCTGATTTTTTTTTGTTTGAGATTAAATTAATAGGAGATATTGTATGGTGGAAAAAAATAAGAGGCGAGCTAACATACCACTTGAGATGTGGCAGTTTTTTCGTAGACAGCTATGTCTTCCAGAGTCATTTCCTCTACAAAAGGTACACAAATTAATGTTTATATTTATAATTTTTATATATTTTAGTAATTTTTTACATTTAATTTATGTATTTTTTTTCTTGAATAAACAGGCTGCTTCAAAGAAGAGAGTGGAGTCGGGCCACACATCGCACCTAGGCCAAATGGGCCATAATGGTTTTGTAGCTACATTTGTAAGTGTATGTGTTATTGTGAGTAGATTTTTTATTTTAGTTAAAATGCAAGCAACTAATCTTTTTTATTTGTTTCAATGCAGCGGAAGGATTATGGCCGATATCCTACAAAACATGAGATCAAGTATGCTACACATTTTGTATATTGGCATTTGAGCAAGTATATGGAAGATCATCCTCATGCCTTTGTGAGTATTTTTAAATTTTATATAATTATTTTATTTTTATGAATGGTTTAATTGTAATATTTATTTATGTTTGTTATATGTAATAGAGGAGTATTCTGGAGAGATAAATATGGATGAGGTGGAGAGACAGACACAGGAGGGACGATCTCGATCGTCACAAGGTGATCATGATGATGAGGATGAGGAAGATCAGGATGATCATGATATTGCTGCTGATGATGATGATCATGACGATGATGATTAGGATTTTAGTTGATTATGAGATTGGATTATATGTATTTACATTGATATATATATATATATATATATATATATATATATATATATATATATATATATATATATATATATATATATATATATATATATATATATAATCTATATATTTTTCATTTGAATTATGTTTTGAATTGTGTGTATGGTATTAAGTAATAAGGAGTTTTGTTTTATTGATTGTTATTAGTTTTTATACTAAGCATGTGTTTTAATACTTTAATTATATAATTCATTCATATGTGTGTCCCTAAGTGTATATGTATGTAGTGTATATGTATGTATGTGCATGTGTATGTGTGTGTATATGTATGTATGTGCATGTGCATGTGTAAGTGTATGTGTGTATGAGTATGTGCATGTGCATGTGTATGTGTGTGTATATGCATGGACATGTATATGTGTAACTCTATGTGTATATGTGTATATGTGCATGTATATGTGTATATGTAGGTATGTGCATGTGTGTGTGCATGTGTATATGTGTTTTTAATACTTTGATTATATAATTCATTCATATGTGTGTACCTAAGTGTATATGTATGTGTGTGTATATGTATGTATATGCATGTGTATGTGTGTGTATATGTATGTATGTGCATGTGCATGTATAAGTGTATATGTGTGTATGAGTATGTGCATGTGCATGTTTATGTGTGTGTATATGTATATGCATGTATATGTATAACTCTATGTGTATATGTGTGTATGTGCATGTATATGTGTATATGTAGGTATGTGCATGTGTGTGTGCATGTGTATATGTGTTTTAATACTTTAATTCTAGAAATCATTCATATGTGTGTACGTAAGTGTATATGTATGTGTGTATATGTATGTATGTGCATGTGTATGTGTGTGTATATGTATGTATGTGCATGTGCATGCGGAAGTGTATATGTGTGTATGAGTATGTGCATGTGCATGTGTAAGTGTATATGTGTGTATGACTATGTGCATGTGCATGTGTATATGTGTGTATATGTATGTGCATGTATATGTGTAACTCTATGTGTATATGTGTGTATGTGCATGTATATGTGTATATGTAGGTATGTGCATGTGTGTGTTCATGTGTATATGTATGTATGTGCATGTGTATGTGTGTGTATATGTATGTATGTGCATGTGCATGCGTAAGTGTATATGTGTGTATGAGTATGTACATGTGCATGTGTAAGTGTATATGTGTGTATGAGTATGTGCATGTGCATGTGTATATGTGTGTATATGTATGTGCATGTATATGTGTAACTCTATGTGTATATGTGTGTATGTGCATGTATATGTGTATATGTAGGTATGTACATGTGTGTGTGCATATGTATATGTGTGTGTACTTATGTGCATATATATATATGTGTATATATGTGTATATATGTGTATATATGTGTATAATGTATGTATATGCATGTGTATATGTATTCCACATGCATGTGTATGTGGATGTATTTCCATTTGCATCCATGTGCATGCATGTGAATGTGCATGCATATGGATGTGCATATACATGTATTTGCATATATGTTAATGTGTGTATGTGTACAGATATATATATATATATATATATATATATATATATATATATATATATATATATATATATATATATATATATATATATATATATATATATATGCAATAATGCATGCATGTAAGTCTTTTTATGTGGTTGTAGAAATGTTTGTGCATATGCATGTGTATATGTGTGTATGTCTAAGTGTATGTGCACATGTATCTGTGTGTATATATGTGTGTGTATGTGCATGTGTATGTGTGTGAAAGTGCATCTTCATCATGTATAAGTATATAAGTGCATATCAATAAGTGTGAGTATGCTATCTAATGAAAATAACACAATTCAAATGATATACAAAGAATAGAAATTTTACTTAAAATAGTTAGCCATACTTTTTGCTTGGTTAGCTTCTTGAATAATCTGCAATAAAGAGAGAAAGGAGAGAGAGAGAGAGAGAGAGAGAGAGAAAGAATTCAAAGAGAGAAAGATGTAGAAAGAGAGAAATAGAGACAGAGGGAGACAATAAGAGAGAGCTTAGGCAAAACAACAATTTTTCATATACTTGCGTCAACTCCTAAACGCAGCGCAACTGCGAATGTTGGAGAGCTCTTCGATCGGATGCGTGAAAATGCCGATCGAAGAACCTCCAATGTTTTAATTTTTGTTTGTCAACAGACCGTCGTGTAAGGGATGCTATGCATCGTCACATAAGCGACATGTTTTTAGCGTCGCTTATGCGACGCGAAAAATTGTCGCCTATGCAATGTAAAATAGCCTCGCATATGTGATGCTATTCGAAGGCGTCGTGTTAGCGATGTTGTATGGGAGCGTTACAACCCCGTCATGCCATAAGTCGCAAAAAATGTCATTTGCTTCGTCGTTTAATCGACGGTCTGCCCGCGACGCTAATTATGATGCATGTTGCAATTTTATAATGACGCAATTCTGTCACCTTAACCGTCGCTATACGCCCGTATTCCTTGTAGTGTCAGCCAACTTAAGCCTAAGAATTAGAATTCTATAGGTTTGGGTGAACTCCCAAAGAATCAAAGTTAAACTAATAAGTTGCAAACTCAATGAGCTAGGAGAAGCACCAACTCTTGGTTCTTCTAGGGTTACACATGAAGATAAACATGATGTTCTTGTCCAAAGTTCAATGATGCAGAATAAAGCAATAAATGAAGGATTATTAGAAGCTATGATGAAACTCTATTCTTTCCCAGAGATGGTTGAGGCTAAACAAACAAGAAAGCCCAAGAAGTAGATAAAGCAAACAACCAAATGTTTATACTCAAAGATCTATCAGAAACATGAAAGTTGACAGAGTGAGGTAGTACTTGAGGCGCAAGAGTGAGCAACCCTCTCTTCCCTTAGCAAGGCCATAGGTATGTACGAGATAAATGGCATAGTTAAAGGCAAAAACAACTACATATTCTAGAAGCCAACCTGAACAAATTATTTTGTTTAGATACCTAAGCAGCTGATGAAGGCTCACCGCAATGTGAGACAAATCTAGGTGCCTAAGACTTGCCTACGGTCTCAATTAGTTGTACATAAATTTTTAGGATTAAATGAGTGATCACAGGCACTTAACCCACAAACAACTAGGGTGATGTCTATTATCAGCACACCAAAACACAAAACTACCCCTAGATTTACTTCGACATGGTTAGCTAAAAAGTCCCATGTTCAGGTCGAGATAACAATGACACCCTTAGAATGTCATCTATGGAAACATATGTAATCCCGTAAGGGAGGTCTAGAAAGTCAAACCTTGTAATAAACCCCCTAAATGAACACATGTAGATCCCTTCAGAGGCTAGATGCATTCTGAGTACTTTGTACATCCTGAGTATGCATCTAGGAAACCTGCTAGCCTCTTGACATCCATCCATAGTCACAAGACATGTCATCTTTACTAACCTCCTAACAAAGATGAATGTAATATTGGTATAACAAGGGGAATATGTTCTCACCTCTTCTCTAATGAAAAAGTAACATGAAGAGGGGAATATTTTTCTAGCACATACTTCAATATCATTACTGCTAATGGTGGAGATAGAAGGCAGGAGCTCTTAGTTAGGGACCAATAAGCTCACTGTCAACATAGCTTGCCTATTCTTCCAAAACCAACAAAGTGGCCAAAGGATATGCGAGCAATGGAAATTATCCCTTTAGAGGATCCACCTATAAACCACAAATCAAGAGTTAGTAAGAACTCATAGTGATTCAATGCGATGGAAAGAACTCTAGGAGAATGCACATACATGTGGGAAGACAAAATTGTGTACAACAACACATGGGTAAAATACGGTTTCTTTATTCAAGAATGGGAGAAGCTACAAAACTCAGTATAATTAAGTCTTTTGTGGCACAAGGCATGCATGGCAGAATGCTTTGGTGCCAAATTATCAAATCTAGATTTCATGTGATCTTTCTATTTCATCAACTCACTAAATCCCTACCAAGACCCTAGATCTTCAAGCATATTCATGGTTGCATCATTAATGCATGGGAATGAGTTAAAATGATTCCATCTGACTGATAAACTAGTTCGTGAGGTCCTAGATATGAGAGGTATGCATATCCCCACTAAGAAGGAATGTTTGATTCCAAACAACATGAAGAATCAAAATCTATCAAAGTTCAAAGACATGATGCCTATTATAGCTCTGCATCATAGGATGTTCATGCAACATTTTGTGTTTCTAGGACGAGGCAAATTCCCAATGCCACAAAAGAAAGTTTGGTTCAATTTGTATTTAGCTGACATGTAGAACATGATGATTTATATTGAACATTGGATTATTGATCAAATCCACCTGTCATGCAAGAGGTGGCCATGTAAGCCATTGTTACATGATTGTTGTGCTCTTATGAGAATCATAAACTTTTGCCTTGCATACAATGTTTAGAGCTTAGTAATGTAGATTTTGAACGAATTATTTAGGAGTTGAATCTCGATTCCGAAGAAGAATGAGAAGGTGAGGAGCAATGACAACATGAAGAAGGTCAAAAAGAGAAAATGGAAGAAGTTGAAGAAGAAGATGACGATGAGGAAGATGAAGAAGATGAGGAAGAACAACAAGATCAACAATAAGGAGATCCTACATGAGCCCCTATGTATAGTGCACAATTTAAAAGACTCTATGACACAACTATGAGCGTAAAACAATGACATCATCTCTCTGATTGAGTAGATTTTAGGTAAGGAAGTAGTGGAGCCACACTTCATTGAGATCCTCTGTTTGTTGTTACCCTTTGGAGTTGTCCTCTCCAATCATTTTAGCATAAAGGATCAACAATACATCTTACATTTGTCAATCTGGGAAGTATATTATAGACCACAACCTCTTCTAAGTCAATGGAATCCAAGAATAAGAGGAAAATGATTGTTTTTCTGAAAAATTATGAAGATGAAGAGAAATATCTAGGGTTTTGATTATCTTCAGCTAAACAATAGTATTTTCAATGATCTTGGTGTCTAAAGTGTGTTATTTTCTCAGCAGATCACAATTATGAATTCAGAATTAAAAAATGATACGTGTAACGCTCAGACGAGACAATCGTGATTTTGTGAAATTTGATAATTTCCATCTCCAGCTCTAGACTTCAGCATTTTCCCACTCAATACTCTAAGAATCATCTCTCTTCATACACATCAATAAAAAATACACAATTCAAGCTTACAAATTCCATGGATTACACAATGAATAGACTCAACAAATCAAAAGAAAGTACATGGACGAAAGAAACACGATATTTTGCAGGAGAACTCTTCACATTACTTGGATAGCAAAAATAATACAACCAACCCTCTCAAAATAGAGGAAATTATCTTCTATACATTTTCAAGTGTCCCTTTTCACACTTGAATTTTGGTCCTTTTCCCTTCTAATATATAAATATGCTATCATAGAGCTTCCAAAAATTCTAGAAAAAATACATACGATTCTGATTTACATGAGGAAGACTCTTCCTCATTTTTACATCATTTGCGTAAATATTTCTACAAGTTTTTGACATTTTCAAATAATTTCCCTTGAAAAAATGCTTCTTCTAACATTCTTCCCCTCCTAGACTTTTTGGCTCCTGACAAAAAATATTCTTGCTCATATATAATGAGTTCTTCCTTCACTTCTTCTTTCTTTGATAAACCTGTGATAGTAGATCATGAGCTTTTCTCTCTGTGATGTTCAAATTATTCACCATCTGGAATAGAGCTTTTCTCCATTTTATAGCTGCCTCTAGTTTGTCTCTTACATCTTTCTTCAGATATTTTGTGTATGCAGCTTCATAGGCAGTAATTCTAAATTTTGTGACTACTGATAGATTTCCAAAAATATTTGATTCTGTTTCAAAAAATCCATAATCAAAAGCATCCTCAAAAATCTGAAGATAGTGACTACCCAAAAACATTGTTGTACTGTAATAAGCCATTAAGCAAATTCTGTTTGGGGTTTCATTGAGGTCAAAAAGTAGAGCATCAGTTGGTGAATTGAAACCAATATAATTGAGGGTTCTGACATCTGTATCTATAAATGTTTCTATACATGCCAATATGAGTCTCATCACCCTTATCAATAGAACACAAGCTGGATCATTAACATCTTTATATGTAGATATGACAGACTCTGTTGTGTTAACCATATATTTCTTTGTTGGCCATGTTCTTGCTTTAGGTCCTGATACCTTTCGAAAATTCAGCCATTTTGCTGAAATCTACCCTACATTTCTTCTTTCCCAAAATACTATCCATTCCCTTCTCCTTGCTACTGGAAAATAGGCTGGATTTGTCTTTAACTAAATAGGTGCCTCTTTCCAGATTTTCCTGCATTCTTTATTGGCATCTAACCACCGGTTCCTCCATTTAGGATTGGCGTTTTCAAATAATTCCTTAGTTACATTGATATCCTCTTCATATTCCAAATACTTGTTTCATGTCAATCCTACCCTTGCAAGCCGGTAATTTTTAATGCTTTCAATAATCATACAAAAAGGTATACCTAGACCATCTGCTGCCCAATGGTGTTGGTCTGGGTTTATTCCTTTACTGAGAGAAAAATTCACAATTTGTTCTTCATATTCATTATGCATTTCTCTGGTGAACTCCATTCTAGGTTCTCTATCTGTTAAAAGCTTCTGAACAAACTCATCTGAGTACTCCTCAACTCCTCCTTTGTTTTCTTGTTCATCAAAGTGTTGAGTTCTATTATCATCTCCCCCATCATACTCTATCTTCTTCAGCTCCATTTCTACTTTGCTACTATGCTCTATCTGTTTTGCACATTTCTCTTCAAGAAATTGAATTTTGTTTTGTTGTTGAACCTCCAATTCTTCTAATGAAATTATCCTATTGGTCAAATCCTCATTTCTTTCTTGGGCAGTCCTCAGCTCCTCCTCCAATTGTTCCTTTTCTTTGATTTGCTCATTAATGATTCTACTGCCTTTCACAAACTCTGATTCTGCCACCATTCCTGATATAATCATGTTTCTGCTCAATGCTCTGAACTGCTCTATATTGCTCATAATTATTTTACAAGCAGACCTAATATCCTTGGGTATCCTTTCTAACCCAACTTCTAACTCCACTTGCTTTATTTCTATCTGCTTTTCTTCTTTGCAGTCATGTACTTCTTCATCCTCTTCCTCATATTCTATGACCTGATTCTCTTGCTCTTCACAGCCCTTTTTTGCTTTCTTTTCTTCCTTGTCTACAACATCCTCCTCATATTCTAATGTCTGATCCTCTTCCTTCTCATGATCTGATATTTCCTTCATTATCTCTATCTCTTCCGCCTTCTTTTTCTCCATTTCCTGTTGTTTTGCTTCAATTACTTGTCCATCCTCTTTCTGTACTTTATTATCGTGAGTTGAGGTTGAATCAATCTCTTCTGAGAGCTTTATTTGATCATTTAGTTGCTGCTCTTTTTGTCCTTCCTCCTGCTCATCTATATCCATAAGGTCTAATTCTTCTTCCTTTTCCTGATCTTTTGTAGTTGTAAACTCCTCATTATGATTCAGATCATAAAGTATATCTTCTATGCTTTGATTTATTTCTTTTTCTGTATTCCCTTCTTTCCCCTTTTTAAAATCCATCTTTTCTAGTACTTCCGCAATATGATCTTTGTATCCTTGTTCGTGCACTAAGCTGCATCTCTGTGCTTCCTTTTCTACTTCTAGCTTTTCCTCATCCTCGTTTAATTTGCAATAGGTTTGCTGAGATGGTTTTGTCCATACTGCTTTAAACCCTGAGTCCACCAATCCACTACTGAACTCTTTCCTTGCTTCAACCTCTTCTTCTATCATCACTGCTTTACCTTTTAGTATCCTTTTTTCTTCTCCTGGACTAACCTGTTTTGCTGCTTCTTCTTGGAACTATATTCCTTGTGACTTATGACTCAAATCTTTTGGTGTTTTACTTTTTCCAGAGGCTTGTACTACCACTATTGGAGTGCTAGGTACTGAGAAATTTAAACTCTTCATAAGAAAGTTTTCAATGTCACTATCTGAATCTTAAGAAAGTTATGAGGAACCAGACATCCCACTAGCTATCCAACCAGACATCCCACTAGCTATCCCTGATTTGTCCATTCTTTGCTCTTCTAGTACAATGGATTCTTCTTGCTTTTTTTCTTCTATTGACAATTTTTTGTCTCCTTCCCTTGTGCTTGTTCAATTGCTTTTCCTTTATTCTTCTTGGTCAACTTCTTTTTCTGCACAAGTTTCTTCTAAACCTTCTTCTTCACTACTACTGTGGTCCTAGTTTCAAGAGGACCTTGTAATTCCTTGAAATAGGCCAACAATTCTACCTCGTTTTTCACAAAAACTTCTTCAGTTTCTATAGCCATCATCTGATCATGCAACTCTTCATAATGTTCCACTTCTTTTTGTATCCAATCAATTGCTTTACATGAATAATCTTCCAACATTTTTTAATATTGGGCTTCATAGATTGCCTTTTATTGTTTCCTTGAGCAAGATAAGAGTACAACTGTTCCTTACTTGTTTGAGGTGGATGAGGCTCCTTTGAAGACTCTACTTCCTTTTGAGCAGCTTCATGTTCTTCTTTTGTTACTTCCTCCTGCTCCAACTCTACTTTTCTGGGATCCAATCTTCTCTTTTTTACTGGAATCACTTCTTCGGTTTCTATCCTTCTCTTCCTCTCTGCTCCCCTCATGCTTGGTTGGGCTTCTGCCTCTCTTATATACATCATTTTGGAAGGTCTTTTAGCTCCTGACATCAAACTTCTGAAGTATTGAGCTTCTGGAGCCAATTTCAATTGATTCTCCATTCTTAGAACATGATATATAATTCTTGTTAAGAACTGAGCTCCATTCATGAACTTTCTTTGCTCCCAATGTTTGGCTGCTTCCTTCAATTGATCATGTATGTATGGAGTTACATCCATCACTCCAAAAGGTTTGGTTTTGTCCTTATTATTGAACATGATCAATGTCACTCATTTGTGTGGCATGATATATCTAGGTAGTTTTGGAAAACACAAATATTGAAGAAACATTCTGACTGCATATTCTTCATTCTCTTTTCCTTTGAGATCAGTGAATTCGGAATATCCTGCATAGGTTGCTTTATTCTTCTTGACAAAACTGTTGTCCAGCTTAGTTCCCATAGAATAGAACTGGAGAGCTGCCCTGATATGCTCTGCCTTTATAGTAATATTCACTTCCTTGTTTTCTTTGTCCTTGATAGAACACCTGAAATACGCATCATTGCCCTTTCCAATCTCTAGCAGACTATTCATCACCTGTGATACTCTTTCAAAGTCTATGAAAAATAAAGGTTCATCCAAAAGTCTGTGTAATCCTACGGCTTTCCATCTTTTGTAGTTGATTGCAATTTTCTAAAATTTGTAAAGGTCTTGGCACAACATTGTATATTTGTGACCTCCAACTCCTACTTCTAAAATGTGCTGACCAATGATACTAAGGGTTTCCTTAAGTTCCTTGGCTATCTTCTCTGCTTCTAGAATTTCCTTCTCTTCATCAGACTCTAGCTCCACTTTTTCTATTGCAGCTTCACTGTCCAAGAACCAATGTCCTCTTGATAGAGTTAATGAGTATGCTTTGAAGTCATGGATTGGTAGTTCCTTTGGATTCACCATTCTAGAGAAAATATAACATCACACAAAAAAGAAGACTCCACCCACATGAGTCACAAGAAACATAAATAAAATCATATTTTTTTTAAGATGAAATGAAAAAGAAATGAAAATAAAATCTCAGATGAATCGTGACTTCCTTATTTGTGTCACAGATATAACTCAATTGAAGTGATCATCACATGTGTAGCAAGATGTCTAGTGCTCTCTGATAGCTGTTTTTATATATTTTTTAATAATACAAATAAAGAAAAAAAATGAAAAAAGAAAAAATGAATAAAAAATAGAAATCTACTAAATTACAACCTATATCTTGCTTGTGCTATATAACTTATATAATCAAAAGAATTACAAAAAAATTGATAATTTTTCTCTCTCTTTTTTCCCTTTTCTTTTTGTTTTCTTCTTTTTTTTCTTTTTTTTAATAATAGTAATTTCCTCCACTTCTCTATCTTCCCCTCCTATTTCTTTTCTTAGAAAGAAGATGAGGTAGAATAAATGAAAATAATTTCTAAGATGTGATAATTTCCTTCTGGTAAGAATTCTGAATTCTTTATCAAGAATCCCATGTGTGCATGAGATAACCATTTTGTCTTTTCCTTCATGTGTAACTCTTCATACTTTTTGAGCTATTTTAGTATCTTCATGCTTGTTTCCTTTCCATTGAATCATATATGATTTTTTTACCCAATAATACTTGATTCCTGTTGACTTTGTTCAAGGAATAAAACCATCTTCTTTTGATAAACTGTACTTGGAAGTTATCGGCTTCCATATCCATTTAGTTATGGGAAATTGTTTTGATAAGCAATGCTTGTATGTACTTTGTTTCCACATTCTTCCTGTCTTGATGCCTAGATGCTTCTGGCCATTCCATACTTGCCACCTTTCTTGTGTCTTTTCAACACCTTTTGTTTCTTCAATTTTCTCTTGTTTTTGATTGAAGTAAATTTGGTCATGAAGAGGTGGTGTTTGTGATTTCTTTGTAGCTTCTAGTGAAAAAGTAAATCCCTCCAATTCTGAATCATAGATATCCTATTGATTTTCTTGTTCTTCATCATTCAATAAAAACATTAAAAACCTTTTGTCATTTAATGTCAATTTAAGCTTCATATTTTCAAAATCCAAAATTACTTTACCTTGCCTGAGCCATGGTTGTCCCAAAATCAATTTCTCAATCATCATATGATCTGGCCATTCTTCACAATCTATTTTCATATATTCTTCATTGAACTTAACTTTAAAAGACGGTGAAGGCATGCTTTGTATTATCTGTCCTTCTAAGGTTTTGATAAGTGTTTTACTTTTAGTCCTTTTTAGGTTAAACTTATCCAACTAAACTGAACTGATCAAATTTACTTGTGCACCTGAATCTATCAAAACCTTGATTTTCTCATCATGAAAATTCATTGTTATAACACGGAAATGCTCTCTTACTGTTAAAGGTGTGTTTCACATAAAAGGACTTCTCTAAGCTCTTAGTTTTTTCTTATCCTTTCCTTTGCTTCCTCTTGAGCCTCATTCCTAATTTTTTCCTCTTTTTTTTTTCCTATTTTGAGCTTGATATATTCTTCTCCATTCAGAAACAGTTAATGAAAGATCATACCTTTTTACTCTACATCCACTTATGAAGTTTGGCATGATTTCTCCATCTATATTAGCTAATTGGATAGCTCCACTATTACTTATTTGATTGATAATATAAGGCCCATGTCCTTTTTTCTAAAATTTCTTCTGATGTTCTGTTACTGTGTATGCCAAAACTAGATCTCCTTCTTGTAAGTCTTTTTCTTTAATATGAACATCATGTTAAGCTTTTTGCCTTTTCTTGTCTGCATATATGCTCATGATTGCTTGAAGTCTAGAAGCTCCTAATTTTTCCAATTCCACCACTCTCTCAGATAATTCATGTCTAGTCCACTTGTATTGTCTGATCACCTTTAGTGTTGGAATAAGGAATTCTAAAGGCAAAACTGCATTTTGTCCATATACCAAATTAAATGGTGTGGTTCCAAGTGCAATTTTGTAAGCCACTCTATATGCCCATAAGACATGATTAAGTTGAAAATCCCAATCATCCCTATTTGTATTTACCAATTTTGGCAACACAGTGCAAAGTACTTTATTAGTACTTTCTGCTAATCCATTCGCTTGTGGGTGATATGGGGCTGACTTTCTATGACTGCTTATGAAATATTCAGTTATGTTTTCTATTATTTGGTTCAAAAAATGAGTCTTCCTATCACTTATCAATTCAATTCGTAATCCAAATCTGCTGATAATATTTTCATAAAGGAATCTTGCAGTGGTCTGAGCATCATTCCTTTTTGTAGCCCTGGGCTCTGCCCATTTGGTCAAGTAATCTGTGGCTACAAGTATATATTCAACATGGTATTGTTTTGCTGGAGGATGTATGGGTCCAACGAAATCCATCCCCCATTTACTAAATGCTCTTGCTAAAATAAGTGGTACTAATGGCATATTGTCTCTTTTATTTGGTTGACTCACTCTTTGACAAATGTCACATCTTTTCACATATGTTCTTGCATCAGGAAATAGAGTTGGGCACCAAAAACTAGAATATAATATGAGTTTAGCAGTCCTTTCACTTGAAAAATGTCCTCCTGCCACAATGTGCCATCTCTAACATTTCCACATATTTATTTTTGGGAACACAGACTCTTAAATATCCATCCATCCCTTTCTTGTACAGTTGATCTCCTATCAATTGATACTCTTCGGAAATCATTTGTAAATTCCTTCAGTCTGTACTATCTCTTACTGACTTTCCTTTCTTGTTTCTTTTTAATTCTTCTACTATGTTTGCACTCCAATCTGGGTTTTTCTAAAACCAGTATAAGGTTATAGTTTTTGAATTTTGCAAGGATTGACATTCACAGCAGTTGGAAATATACTTTTTTACATCTTAAATCTTATTAGGCCAAATGTACTCCCATCCTATTGGGATTATTTAGGGTGAGTATTGATTTGGAACGTTATTTTTGAATTATCTTCTTGATCAATAGTTTTCCTTGTTTCTATTGCATTTGCTTCCCCAACTATTGTTTGATAATTGTCTGGTTTCCCCATTTTGAGTTGTGCTTCTTGTATGATTTGTTTGCATCTTTGCATCCTTTCATGCTCTAAATGTGGCATAGGATAAGCCATCACATGGTCTGTAGGATTTGGTCCCTCTTGAATTCTTCCCTTGTATGCTCTTATCAAAGTTTCGAGACTCTGTGAATTTTTTGTCTCTGGCTGAGTTTGTGTATTTTGTTGTTGGCTATTGTTTGACTGTTCCATAGTCTCTTCTTCCAAAATTTTACCTATTCTCATTTTTCTTTCCCATCTCCCTTTTTGTCTGTTTTTCTTTTCTTTTGGAAATGGAATTTTCTTATGTTCCTATGTATCTGTCTCCTTTGTTGTTTCTTGTTGTTTAGCATGTGCTCTTGTTATAGCATTTACAATTACTTGATCATGGTCACTCAATTCTTCTTGCTCCATTATGTTAACTGTTTTTAATGGTATGTTACTAGATGTGTTCTATTGTTTTTGAGGGTTTCTTGGACAATCCTTTATTAAGTGTTCCCTGCCACAATGCTTGCAATAAGCTCCTTCTATTCTTAGTGTAGGAGGTTGTGGGCAGTCTCTAATGAAATGTTCTCCCCCACATCTATAACAAATCATCTTTTGACTCCCTTTGAATTGAGGTTTCTGATTGGACATGTAATTATTGGTTATGTACATCAATGTGGCTGTATCCATTTCAATTCTCCCATTTCCCAAGTCTATGTCTTGCAGTTCTGGTTCTCTCTGTTCATATCCTTCCCACTCTTCCTGATATCCTTCATTCCAATGATAATCCTCTCTGTAAGATGATCTAAGTCTTGAGCTTTCTTCTTCTATTGGTGTGTATTTTACCGGTACCGCATTTGTTGGTAATGGTGGTTGTTGCCCAAGTACAGGTCTTGGTTGCTCAACAAATCCAGATTCTCTTAGTAAATTATGTTGGTTGACATATTCTCTTTCTTTAATGGGTTGTTTATTGTAGAAGCATTCTTCTCTCATATGGTTTGTCCATTTTCTTTCTAGTGTGCAGTATTTGAGTGTTTTTCTATCTTGCAAATGTTGTGGCTTTTTATATGGACATTGTTGTACCAAATGATTTTCTCCACAATTATAGCATTTCTTATTTGTTGCTATCCTGGTGTTTATCAAATTTTTCTTGGTGCTAACTTCTAGGGCTTTAGCAATGGCTTGTGCTAGTTCTTCTGCTGGTGGGATTTAATCTTCATTTGGTCTTGGTTGATCAAATGCTAATAGATCTGGTCCCTGTTATCCTCTAAGTCTATTGCTTCCTTCACACATGCTCCTAGATCAGGACATCTCCTATAATACACCAAGGTTCTTAATTGTGCACTTCTCAGTCCTTCTATGAATAGAGATACTTGTCTTGCCATGGATGGTACCTCCTCTCGGGGACATCTATCAATGTATTGCTTGAATCTCCTAGCTGCCTCTCTGACATTTTCATCTTTTTTCTCTTTAAAGCTATGTATCAAGGTAGCTGTACTATGTTTTATTCCAATTTTTGAGAATTCCCCTATGAAGGCTTCAAGGAAAGATTCAATCTCTCGATACATTTCCTTTCTCAAGAGAATGAACCAAGATAGTGCACGTCTAGTTAGGGTTAGACCAAATGCTTCACAATTCTTTGGATATTCTAAATTTTCCATGATTTTGTGAATGGAATCATGTTTTTCACGATTTTGTGAATGGAATCGTGTTTTTCACGATTCTGTGGATAGAATCGTGTTTCTCATGATTTTATGGATAGAATCATGTTTCTCACGATTCTGTGAACGGAATCGTGTTTCTCATGTTTCTATGAATGGAATCATTTTCTCACGGTTCTGTGAATGGAATTGTGTTTTCCACGATTCTGTGGATAGAATCGTGTTTTTCACAATTCTGTGGATAGAATCGTGTTTTCCTTGATTCTATGAAGGAAGTTCTTATTTTCATGATTCTATGAAGGGAATCATTATTTTCACGATCCTGTGAAGGGAATCGTGATTTTCACGATCCTGTGAAGGGAATCTTGATTTTCACGATCCTCTGAAGGGAATCGTGATTTTCACGATCCTGTGAAGGGAATCGTGATTTTCAAAATCCTGTGAAGGGAGTCGTGATTTTCACGATCCTGTGAAGGGAATCGTGATTTTCACGATCCTGTGAAGGGAATCGTGATTTTCATGATTTTGTTGCGAGACAATCGTGATTGCTCACAATCGTTAAAAAGAAGATTTTCTTATGAAAATCATATTCTAGGAATCGCAATTTTGTGTGTAATTCGGAGAATCGCGATTTTGTGTTTGATTACAAAATCGCTATTCTGAGCAAATTTTTTTTAAAATTTTTCTAGTTCTTGATTTTAAAATTTTTGTTTCTCAAATAGAATCGCCTTATTAAAGTTTTAACATGCAATAAAAGATTTTTAGCAAATATATTATTTTTTCTCAAGAAAATTCAAAAATCTAAAAATCGCGATTCCGTGTTTTTTACAATTTCTGTGTTTTTGTGCTCTTATCGTCATGTGAAAGCTTGAAATCATGCAAAGATTTATTGGAAGACCATTAACTTGCTTGCTTGATCAAGAAAAATCCAAGAACTTTGTAGTTGCAGGGAGTCACGATTCTGTCAGGTTCTCTCACTCTCTCTCTCACTCAAATGAGCCTTTTTTTTTGAGATTTCATGCTTTTATAGCCCTCAGACAATCGTGATTTTGTGTGAATTTCTCAGAATTTTCACTTTTCACTATATGATCCTTATCCATTAGCAATTTTGTGGTTTTGATTCACAATTCTTATCTTTTCAACAAAATTTACTCCCTTTATCCCACTAATGAAGATCGTGATTCTGTACCGAATTCTCAATTTAATCACTTGATGTTCAATTCTTACTGATATTTTGAAATTTGATTTTCTTTACTCCCTCAACTTTATTAATCCTCCTACAATCACTTACCTCAATACCCAAAAGTGCAAAATAAATCAAATTCTTTTTCTTACAGAAAATCGCGATCCTGTGAAGAGAATCGTGTTTTTTCTGAACTTCCAGCTTTTGCACTTTTTGACTTTTCTTTCCACTTGGTCCCCTTCAATGTTCTTCACCAACTCCAAATCACTTGTCACCTGCAATTATACACCATCAAACTCATTTAAAAAGTATTTTTGAAAAATTTAAACACCAACTTCCACTCTATATATTTTTTATTTTCTTCCAATTTTCAAAATCTTTTTTCACTTTTTCTCCTCCACTTTCAACAAAAATCCTCCATTCCAACTTTCTAAGAAAGAAAAAAAAATCGTTTGAATTTTTTAATGGATTCTATGAAGTTTTTTAGTATTTTGCCCTAAATCAAGGTAAACACTTCACTTAGGGTTTTCTTCTTTCAAGATCCATTGATCTTTTGTTTCATGATTGGTTATAATCTTATATGCTTGCAATCTAATTAGTTTAGGAGTAGAGCTTTCCAAGGAAATATGTGCTAAGAAGTGCAATTATCAATTCATGCAAAGATAAACTCAAACATTTTTCTTTTCAAGATGCAAATAAATCTTCTCTCAAGATTATGGCTTTGCCTTGGCTAAACAAATGGATCTTATCTATTTGCATATAGATACTTTACTTGCCTTTCCTCAATGAAATCCTGTCATCTTTTCCAAGATTAACAAATTTGGTTGGTACTTTGACAAAAAGCACTCTACAAATGCAAAGATAGTCACATTTTACCTTCCCTTCAACAATCTTGATTCAATTTTTCACACACCTGCACTTTACTCTTAAAAATGATATGAGCAACTATCAATTTGCAAGAATTTCACCACTTCCTTATCTCAAAAGGTTAACTCTTCCTTCCTTTTGCCAAAAGACAAGCAAAGAAACCTACCTTTTCATGTTTCCTTTCTTGATTAAAGAGTAGCACCTTTTCAATGTGTTCAACACCATCAACAATGCAAGATCCAACAAGGCCCAACCTTCAATGAAGCTTTTTCTTTGTTCCCCGGCAACAACACCAAAAAATATTTGTTGTTACCCTTTGGAGTTGTCCTCTCCAATCATTTTAACATAAAGGATCAACAATACATCTTACATTTGTCAATCCGGGAAGTATATTATAGACCACAACCCCTTCTAAGTCAATGGAATCCAAGAATAAGGGGAAAATGACTATTTTTCTGAGAAATTATGAAGATGAAGAGAAATATCTAGGGTTTTGATTATCTTGAGGTAAAAAATAGTATTCTCAATTTTCTTGGTGCCTAAAGTGTGTTATTTTCTGAGAAGATCACAATTATGAAGTCAGAATTCAAAAATGATAATGGTAACCCTCACATGAGACAATCGCGATTCTGTGAAATTTGATAATTTCCATCTCTGGCTCTAGACTGCAGCACGTTCTCACTCAATACTCTAAGAATCACCTCTCTTCATACACATTAATCAGAAATACATAATTGAAGCTTACAAATTCCATGGATTACACAATGAATAGACTCAAGAAATCAAAAGAAAGTACATGGAAGAAAGAAACACGATTTTCTGCAGGAGAGCTCTTCACATTACTTTGATAGCAAAAATAATACAACCAACCCTCTCAAAGTAGAGGAAATGATCTTTTATACATTTTCAAGTGTCCCTTTTCACACTTGAATTTTGGTCCTTTTCCCTTCTAATCTAAAAATATGCTATCATCGAGCTTCCAAAAATTCTAGAAAAAATACATATGATTCTAATTTACATGACGAAGACTCTTCCTCATTTTTACATCATTTGCATTAATATTTCTACAAGTTTTTGACATTTTCAAATAATTTCCCTTAAAAAATTGCTTCCTTCTTCTAACACCCTCCAACTTCTTTGAGAGACTTTAGGAGTGACTGCGACTATCCATATAATGTTACAAGAATCGACACGTCCCTATGAAAGATGTAAAGTCGAGACATGAGAACGCACTGGTAAGAACATAAGAATATGCATGATGGAGCACGCAATAACCATAGATCAAGAGTCCACTTTAATGGAAACCATCAATCTCATGGCTGATATGTTTGTACAAACCTCTCCAATCTCCCCTCAACACCCTCAATCCCCTCCAATTGAGATCGAGGTATAGGCAACCACATAAACCACTACAATGGCTCACCATACCAAACCTATCTACTAGAATTCTCCCCACTCACTGCCTTGTAGGAGCCCCGTTATAACCACTACCCACACCATCAGATCCACATCATCCTATAGTTTTTGCTCACCCACTTCCCAAGAAGCCCTCTTTTGCACCATCACCAACCCACTGTACAATACCTCCATCGAGCCCCTAGAACCTATAATTGGCACCCAATCATCACGAGTATCACAAGCCAACCCAAACCCACTATCTGTAGCATTAGCTTCATTGTCACCCTTCGTAGCCAAGTTCCATTCACCTTAGACTCGTATTACATTTTCCAACCCACAATAATTTCCACCACCATACCACCTTACTAGGTTGCATTCATGGAAGGCTTCACTTGCATTTCCACACCATCTTCTTTAGGACCACTCAGAGTTGTCACAACATCACTTTACATGCACACAACACACACTTTATCTACCACCCCCATCTTTATGGTAGAAAGCACACACACCACATTGTCGAATCCAATGGACATGTCAACACCCACAACACCACCTCCTTGACCTACACTTCCACAATTCCCCAACCCCTCCACACCTACACCTCTTGCACCTTCAAGCATGGAATCCATGTTTTTTGGCCCATTCCCATTCCCCCTACATTTCCACCCCTAAATATTGCACCTATACCTATAAATAACATGACTATCAACAAATGGAAGCTCAAAATGCACTCTTCAGCTAGAATCCCAATGACTACAAGCCATAGTGACAACAAAGGAAGACAATTGTATGGTACAAGAGAAACAGTTTACCCTTCAAGAAGTGCACGACACTCTGAATACAAAGTGTAGAATGTAAATACCAAAGCAGTCAAGGAATCGGAGGATATGCTATGAGAAAAATATTCTCAGAATGACAATCTACAAAGAAATTTAGGGCTCCTACAATGACATATGCCAGAAAATGTGGAGAAAAACAAGTGGCTCTAGCAACAAAATCAAGATAATCTAGAAGCTACTATAGAAGGAACCCGTCAAGCAATTTTTTGTCCCACAAGATTTCGAGCACTTCATTCGAATAAAATGTCCATACTACAAGAAGAGCATGCAAATTTTGTGGAGTCATACCAAAGATTGGAAGAGGAATGTGCAGATCTTGAGAAATAGCTAGCCAAACCTAGCACACAAATACCAGAGGCCATTCCTCTCCCACAAAACATGCAAAAATTGGAAAACCTCCAAAAACATGTTGATGAATTTCAAGCATGATTATTGCAATATGAACAACCACCCTCTTTAGGCGGAACCCAAACTTGAAGTAGTCAAAATCTCAGACCAAGAAATGCTCAAGGAAACTTATGAGCCCATGCCATTACCGGGGGAGGCACCACAAAGGAACACCAAGACACCTTCAAAATTGAAGTGTCAAAATGGCTCATACAGGTTGAGAAAATAGGCAAAACATGCAAAGATGGCATGACCATGCAGATCCAATCAATGTCAAATATCAAAGATAGAGTACTCAAGTCAGCATATTCCAATACCTCTCCCATAAATAGCTCATCACCACATCAGAGTTGCAATATGTTCCTTATTTTGTACAAATTTCTATCTACAATGCAAAGACCAAATTGATGATTGGAGCAAACACAACATTTGCAACTCAATTTGAACCAAAGGACCTCCCACAATCAATAAGAAAATTTATAATCTATCAACCACATTGGCAAGTGAGATTATAAGAAATCTACTCCGATATGATGTGCACATGAAAAAATGAAACATTATATACCAAATACAATCCATGCTACTTCGCAGTTTTCAACCCAAGGCCATGGCCCGAGTTTGTAGCTAAGGTAAAAACTACCAAAGGGTGCTCATATTGGCTAAATTACCCTTACTTTGCTCCATCCAAAGGACCATTCTTGGTGGCTAACATGATCTCAACCATATGCCACTTGTCATCCTGATTCAAGAATGTGCCTAAAATTGTTTTTGAGATGTGTATGAAGATTTTTGAGCTAATGATGATGGTCCTCAAAACATTTTCCAAAGGCCCGTATATCTTTGCCCTCGACATTAATGAGGATAATCTCCACTTGGCCTATGATATGAGTAAAACACCATCCATCAACACAATCTATGCTTGGCATGCTCAAATCAAGTAGGTACTTACTTGTTACAAGTAGACTTTCGAAGAAATTTTATCCAGAGCATTGTGGCAATACCACTCACTGATCTTTATTCTGAGACCCACCCATTTATTGGAGCTATTCGTAGTGGAACATGCCTTGCATGTAGATCAGCAATGCATTCCACATTTGGATGTAGTATGTCATATTGATTGGGAAAACATAATGATAGATCTAGTGAGAGGCCTCATCATCAAAGAACATCACCTAACTATTCACTTCATTGAATATTACATAGCACACCCTTGAAAAAAAAGGTGTGTTAGGGATGACAAACATGAGAGGGGTGAAAGGTGTTGATAGTACCCAAAGAGGTGGAGCTTGAGAAGACAAGGAACCATGCACCAAATGAGTCCAAGGGATTTAGAACAAAGGGAGAACCAAGGAAGACTGAGTAGACAAGGAAGTCAAAGAAGATGTGGCATCTACTAGGAAGGAGTAGATGCCCGTCCCTTCTACTCTCATATCTCATGTACGCTCTATGAGTAGATATGTCTTCATCCTCAAGAAACATGCTTGATAGTTATTCCTATCCAATTTATCAATAAAGGAAAGGAAAGCATCTTGCATTTTACCTCAATTGATCTAATACCACTGTTGGGAGAGATGAATGGATATCGCAAGAGGATGAGTTGGACTGCTAATCCCTGCTTTGTACCTGCCCTCTTTCAATTCAGATTTGTGTTGTAGGCCCCTTTATCTTGCTAATGACACTAAAGAAGTGCCTATGTACTTTGTAAATCATGCTTCAAACAATAAGATCATAACAGATAACTTTGAAACTAGCTAGTGACCAAAAACTTGCTATTTTTGGTCTTGACACCTGCTATATATTTTGCTAAGTGCTCTCACTACAATACCAATTATGAGAAATCCTCTTGAAGGAATCTAATTAGCTTGGAGAGCTAATCATTCCAAGTAGAATCACTTAAAATGATAAACCATAATCTAAGCAAATGTTTACTGATCAACTTAGCAAGTGGAAGCTTATCCCCGACTTTTTAGGAGCTACACAGAGAATGATCAGTAAACACTTCACGGGGATTTTCTCCCAATGTGTTGGATCAAACTTCTTCACATTTATATAGCTTGTAGTAGAATTTGAGGTGGTTCTAAAGAAGTTATAGAACATGAAAAATGATGGAGAGATCACCGAGATATGATCATCTGATTCATAAGTACATTGTTCTGAGTCATCATAGCAAAGAGTTGAGCAGAGATAATCAATGATGTAATGTATTATAGAACAATGATATACATGATCATTGGCATACAAATGATGCCCAATAATAGTGATAAGAGTAGGCTATGGTGTAAGTCACTCAACATATACAAATGATCAGCAATAATCTCCGTAAGGGCAACTAAAAGGCCGCGAGATTACAACCTCCTTTTATAAGTGATTTAACTCCAATGTTTGAATTTGAATTCAAGTAGAGGCTCCACCTAAAATTAATCCTTTAAGTTAAGAGTGACTTTTCCAAATTAGATTCAAAGCTTTTAGTTCTCCAAACTCCACGAGAGGAATGGGATTACAATATTCTCTCAACAATTTATCTTTTACAAGAACTAAATGATCTAGCTTTACAAGCAATGGTCCATTTCATCCATCAAATGGTCTCACATATCTTCTTCTATGGCTAAGCAAATGTGAAGGCTTGGATTTGTAGCAACAGCTCCCCCTCAATCCAAACATCTTGGATTGCTCTTCTTCATCAATCCTCTTGAATGTCCTGCAATCCAATCATAGCTTTAAACTTGCAAAGTTTAGTACCATCAAGTGCTTTGGACAATAAATATGCACATTGCATATTTGTGGATACATATGCCAATTGAATCTCCTTGCTCAATAGCTTCTCCCTATCATAATGATAGTGAACTTCTATATGCTTGGTTCTTGCATGATAAATAGGACTTGTTGCAAGATGCAAGGAAGTTGAATTGTCACCAAAGATCATAGTTGAGTGAGTATGAAGTCCCAAATCTGAATATAGCAATCTAGTCCATATGGCTTCTTGAGTAGCATTGGCTAATCCCCTGTATTCAACCTCTGTTGAAGATAAAGAAATTGTAGGTTGCTTCTTGGAAGACCATGAAATGGGCTTATCAGGTGCAAAAGAAAGATAACCAGAAGTACTCCTTTTGTCATCTTTGCAACCTGCTCAATCTGCATCTGAGTAAAGTTCAATGTCCAAATCTGATGTGTATGGAAAGTATAAACCTTGATTTTGAGTACCCTTGAGATAATTCAAAATCCTCTTGGCAACTTCCAAGTGAGGTGCTCTAGGTTTGTGCATAAATTGATGTAAAATGCTTACTCCATATGCTATATCCATTCTTTTTAGAGATGCATAGTTTAGACTTCCAACTATGCTTTGGTATCCTGCAATGTCTTCAAGCAAATCACCTTCATGAGCACTCAATTTATGATTTACCTCCATAGGGGTGCTAGCTATCTTAGCATTCTCGAAGTGGAACTTCTTCAACATATCATGCACATACTTCCATTGAGTAATGTAAATTCTAGAATTTGTATAGACCAATTCATGTCCAAGAAAATATTTTAGAAGCCCTAGGTCACTAATTTTGAGCTCCTACATCATTTGGTTCTTGATGTGTTTGACGCCATTGGCATCACTTCCTGTAAGAATGATGACATCAACATACACACATAAATTTATCAATTCTGAGTTGCTTCTCTTGACAAATAGAGAAGAATCTGGTTTGCTTATGATGAATCCTTGATCTTCAAGATAGGTAGTTAACCTATGATTCCATGCCCTAGGTGCCTACTTCAAACCATAAGGAGCTTTGTTCCAGTTGCACACATAATTTACCTTGCTTAGGTCTTCATAGCGAGGAGGTTGAGCCATGTAAACCTCCTATGAAATCAAGCCATTGAGAAAATATTTTTCCTCTTTTTATATATCTAATTATATATATTTAATTATATATATTTAATTATATATATTTAATTATATATATTTAATTATATATATTAAGTTATATATATTTAATTATATATATTCAATTATATATTTCTAATTATATATATTTAATTAAATTATTTAAAACACTAATTCTTTTTATATTTATTTATTTATGTAATTATCCTATTTTATATATATATTTATTTATATAATCAGATTTTTTCCTTTTGTTTTCTATATTTTCTCTTTATATAAATTTAATTGAGTTATATGTATGCCTAAACCCTAAAACCCTAACCTTAAAGATCTAGACCTAAAATATGTATCTTTCTGTATGCATGTGTATATACATGTATATATGTATTATATGTGTATGTGTATGTGTGTATATATGTTATGTAGGTGTTAAAACCCTAAAACCCTAATCAGAAAGACCTAGACCTAAAACATGTATATATGTGTATGCATGTGTATATATATGTGTATGCGTATATATATGTGTATATAGATAGGTGTATAAGTATATATGTGTAAGTGTATGTGTATGTATATTTACTCTGATTAAAATGATTAAAATTAAACCTATTTTCATATATTTAATCTTATATATTAAATTTATTTATTTAAAACACTAGTTCTTATCATATTTATTTATCTATATAATTACCCTATTTGATATATATAATTTTTTATATGTTCAGATTCTTTTCTTAATTAATCCTATTTTTATATATTTAATTATATATATTTAGTTATATATATTTAATTAAAGTATTTAAAACACTAGTTCTTTTCATATTTGATTATCCATATAATTATCCTATTATATATATATATTTATTTATTTATATATTGAGTTTTTTCTTTAATTGTTTTCTATATTTTCTCTTTATATAAATTTAATTGAGTTATATGTATGCCTAAACCCTAAAACCCTAATCTTAAAGATCTAGACCTAAAATATGTATATTTCTGTAGGCATGTGTTTAAACATGTATATATGTATTATATGTGTATGTGTATGTGTGTATATATGTTATGTAGGTGTTAAAACCTTAAAACCCTAATCAAAATGACCTAGACCTAAAACATGTATATATATATGTGTATATGGATAGGTGTATAAGTATATGTGTGTATGTGTATGTGTTATATATATTCACTCACATTAATATGATTAAAAATAATCCTATTTTTATATATTTAATCATATATATCTAATTAATTTATTTAAAACAATAGTTCTTATCATATTTATTTATCTATATAATTATCCTATTATATATATATATATATATATATATATTTATTTATTTATATATTTAGATTTTTTTCTTAATTAATCCTTTTTTTATATATTTAATTAGATATATTTAGTTAAATTATTTAAAACACTAGTTCTTTTTATATTTATTTATCTATATAATTATCCTATTTTATATAAATATTTATTTATATATTTAGATTTTTTCCTTGATGGTTTTCTATGTTTTCTATTTATATAAATTTAATTCAGTTATGTGTATGCCTAAATCCTAAAACCCTAATCTTAAAGATCTAGACCTAAAATATGTATATTTCTGTATGCATGTGTATATACATGTATATATGTATTATATGTGTATGTGTATGTGTGTATATATGTTATGTAGGTGTTCAAACCCTAAAATCCTAATCACGAAGACTTAAACTTAAACCTTAATTACTAAAACCTAAAGACTTAAACCTGAAATACTAAAACCTAAACACTTAAACACCTAAAAAATACTAAACCACTAACCCTTAAACCCTAATCCTATTTTTTATATATGTTTATTTATATATTCAATTTTTTTTCTTATTTTCTTCTACATTTTTATTTAATATAAATGTAATTGAATTTTTTGTATGCCTTAACCCTAATCTTAAATATCTAGACCTAAAATATGTATATTTCTATATGCATGTGTATATACATGTATATATGTATTATATGTGTCTATATATGTGTGCATATATGTTATGCCTGTGTAAAAACCCTAAAACCCTAATCGGAAAGACCTACACCTAAAACATGTGTGTATGTGTATGCATGTGTATATATATGTTTATGTGTATATATATGTGTATAAGTATATGTGTATGTATGTGTAAATAGCCTAAAAACCCTAATCCTATTATTATATATTTGATGTAAAAAAAATTCAAAATCAAAATTTCATATATTTAATTAAAACACTAGCTTACGTGTGTGTGTATGTGTGCATGTGTGTGTGTGTGTGACCGTATGCATGTGTGTATATGTGTATGTGTGTCTATGTATGCACGTGTGAGTATATGTGTATGTGTGTATGTATGCACGTGTGTGTATGCATTCACGTGTGTGTGTACATGCATGTGTGTATGTATGTGTGTGTGCGCGCATGTAAGTGCATGTATGGATGTGTGTATATGTGTGTGTATGTATGCATGCATGTGAGTATATGTGTGTATGTATGAATGTGTGTACATATGTGTGTGTATGTATGCATGTGTGTACATGTGTGTGTATGTATGCATGTGTGTATATGTGTATGTGTGTGTATGTATGCATGCATGTGTGTATATGTGTATGTGTGTGTATGTATGCATGCATGTGTGTATATGTGTGTATGTATGTGTGTATGCATATGTGTATATGTGTGTGTGTATGTATGTGTGTATGCATGTGTGTGTATGTATGCATGTGTGTATATGTGTATATATGTGTATGCATGCATGTGTGTATATGTGTGTGTATGTATGCATGCATGTGTGTATATGTGTGTATGTATGTGTGTATGCATGTGTTTGTATGTGTATGTATGTATATGTGTATATATGTGTGTGTATGTATGTGTGTATGCATGAGTATGCATGCATGTGTGTATATTTGTATGTGCGTGTGTGCATGCATGTGTGTATATGTGTGTGTATGTAAGCATGCATGTGTGTATATGTGTGTGTATGTAAGCATGCATGTGTGCATATTTGTGTGTATGTAAGCATGCATGTGTTTACATGTATGTGTGAATGTATGCATGTGTAGATGTGTAGATGTGTGTGTGTACGTATGCTCTATTTTCCTATCTCTATCTTCCTCTCTTTCATCTCTCTTTATCTCTCACTCTCTCTCTCTTTCTTTATCTCTCTATCTCTCTCTCTCTCTCTCTCTCTCTCTCTCTCTTTCTCTCTCTCTCTTTCTCTCTCTCTTTCTCTCGCTCTCTCTCTATCTATCTTTCTCTCTCTCTATCTATCTCTCTCTCTTTTCTCTCTCTCTCTCTCTCTCTTTCTCTCTCTATCTCTCTCTTTCTCTCTCTATCAATAGAGAATAGAACAATCACTTACAATTATGTCCCTCTTTTGGATCGTTGTCATCAAAGCATAATGTATGTCGTCTATCGTCGAATTCCGAACAATCCATGCCAAAGAACTTCTACAAAATCAAAGAGAAGAGGAATTTTAAGACCTAAAGCATAGAGAAAGACAAAGGGGCTAAGAGTACGCGCATCATTTACCAAGATGTGAAATCTAAACCGAGAGAGATGGTGTGTGTGTGTAGAGAGAGAGATCTCTGTGTGTGTGCACAAGACAATGCAGGTCACAATTCAGTTCATGCAAGCTTGACAAAAGACAATCAGTACTCAAGCACATGCAAAAATCTTCAGTTTTTCTCTTGGGTTCCTGGTATGTTTAAAACATGGACTCCATATGGGCATCGGTATGGTTGTCGATAACTTCCAGTAAATTACCGACGCTTATACTGACGCCCATACCGACGCTTATACCGGTGGTCACGGCACACCCCAACGATCCGGTTTAAACGGTCATACCGACAATCACTTGACCATCAATATCTTTAAGTGGCCATTTCCAATGTTTATACCGACGACAAGAGTGACCATCAGTATCGGCAGCATCGGTATGCCCCTCATATGTTGTAGTGTATCTACATGGATGTGCATCAAAACTACAACTATATTATTTACTTCACCTTTAGGGAAAGGAAGGTAGAAAAGATGGACCTATATGACAAAAAGCATGGACACATCAATGTTTAAAAACATGAAACTCATGGGTAATAATGGCTTATTTCATGTGATACCACGATTTCATTATCAAAATATAGAGAACCTATTTGAGCCTTGTGATCGGGCAAGAAAGCACATCTACCTTTCATGGAAAGCAACTATGTTAGTGACCATCCACTTGCGTTGGTGCATGCATGTATGGGGACCTACAAAGGAGGGATCAAATGGAGGTAATAGAGACATTGTAACCGTTTTTTATGGTTTTACAAAGATGACTTGGGTGTTCCATATAAAATATAATTCCGATTTCTTTTATTACTTGAAGAAGATCAAAACGCTTGTTTAGAACTAGTAAGCTACATACAGCAGGCATATAAAGGTCATATGGAGGGTATAATACTTCTCCCATGAGTTCTCTTAGTTATTGAAGTTCAATGGTATCACGAGGAAAACTAGATGCACTTACATACCAAAACAAAACAGGCTAGCACAAATGAAAAATAGTTAGATTGTTGAATCTACTAAAACTATAAAGAATGACATGGGAATTTCTATCTTGTATTGGATATATGCAACAATCACTACTATATACATTATCAAGGGAGAAGTGACATTAAGTATGTATTCCTCAATGTCATATAAAGCATGGTGCGATATGAATCTAGGTGAATCACATATGAAAGTGTTTGGTTTTACTTGCTATGTATTGGTAGCGAGTGTTTTGAGAAATAAACTAGATGCACGATCAGAAGGATGTGTGTTTATAGGATATGGAACAGAGAAAAAAGAGGTACTATTACCCCATAAACAAGGACCTTAAGGCATCAAAGGATGTGAGATTTGATGAATTATTTCCTTGATACTCTTCAAATGTACCGATGGAGGAAGAGAAGAACATGAAGCAAGAAATTCAAGGGACAATGAATAACTTGAGAATACGAAGATTAGTTGTCAATTAGGTTCACGAATCATGATGCACTCACCATGGAATAGATGAATCCTAACATCGAGCCACCAAAGTGATGTGAGGAAATAAGGAAACCCACATATCAGAAAGATAGATGAAGACAAGGTCTTGTTGATCGACCTAAATGAATAGCATAATATGAAGTAGGAGACCTGAAATGGTCATCAATTACCCAAGGCAAATACGATTCATCCCTAAAAAAGGGAAAAGAAAGATAATTTGATAACACAAGGTATCACATACCAAGTTTAAGTTCGAAATCATTCACGGATAGACATTTGGAATACAAAAACACTTTGAAATTCGATTCAAGGAAGAAATTCATGAAGGTGATTGGAAACACATGGGTATATAAAGTAAAGAAGCACGCATATATTAGCTAATCTAGATACAAAAAAAAAGAAACTTGTTCAAGCTCTTTTCTCATATATATACATAGATAATGAGGAGACATTCACCTTTGTGAAGGGGATGATTATTATCAAGATATTGATCCAAATTGAAGCAAGTAAGGGTCTAAAGATTTGATGAAAGCTTTATGAAATTGAAAGCTAGAAGACATGGCATGTATGGACCAACCATACGATTTTAGGACAAGAGCAAACGTGAGTATGTTTGTATGCTAAAGAAAGAATTTTATGTTCTCAAGAGAGCCCCAAGGGTATGTAATCAAATTCTTGTAGCTAACTTGATCAAATGTGGAAACAAAAAGGCGAACATTGATACCTCGTTATTCTTAGTTGACAAAGTGAGAAATACGTTTACTTATGTGTATGTGTGGATGATATGATCATTACGGATAATCATGAATAAGTGATCAAAGACATAAAAATGAAGGAAGTACATTTAACTCATGCAAAGGAAGTACATTTAGGATTTTTTGAAGAAGTGTGGACTTATAGGTTGAAAACCATTCAGAAACTCAATGGAAGATATTGTCGAATTGGCTTTGACTAAAGATAATGAATTCCGAGATGCACTCTTATATAGGTCTATTGTAGGGTCATTGAACCATGCAAAATGAGAATACTTGATTTACTATCTAAAGTTGTGTGTTTTCTCACTTCATGCACACTCCTTGGATTCTTCATTTGCAAGGAGATGAAGGCGTGCTTAAGTATTTGGAGAGAAGATAGAATGGAGGCCTTTTCTACCCTTTTTAGGATTATTTCTAGGTGGAAGCATATACTAATGCTCATTGGGTTAGTTCCAAAGATGATATAATTAGTACAAGTGCATATGTATTCATGATGAGCAAGAAGGTTATCTGTGGATGGCAAGGAAGCAACTCACAATTACTTTATCCTAAAGTGATACACATAGAGATATGGGCAAAGCCACTTTTGAGCTTAAGAAGCTCAAAAATCTCATGAATAATTTGGTTTTACAATTAAATCAATTTACAATCCTCTATTAGAATATTATTATGTATGTATCTTCCAATTCTTGTTCCATACTATGCGTCAAAATATAGAGATACATTACCACTATATCAGAGAGATAGTGTTTGATAAGAAGGTTCAAGAACAACACATAAGTAGCAAGGATCAATGTATTGACATGTTTATGGAAGTGTTGAACTCAAAAAGGCTCCATGCTTCAAAAGAGATGTTGTATCCGTAGGGGAATGGAGCTCATTTTTCTCATCTAGGAGTTTGATGTGCTATCGTCATGCCAAAAAATCCATAGTAGAGGATTATTTCCTCCTCCTCTATCTTAGGGTCTAGCTCAACCATCTAAGCCTTCTTATTTCTATAAATCTAGCACTCTATTCTCCTTATAGGAATCATTGTCTTCAATAATCATGTCTTGAACTCCTCACGTGCCCTTAGCTAGATCTGCTCACCCTCACACAATGTCTTGAACCTTTCTTTCTTGCAGCTTGGTTTTCAGAACCTTCCTTTACAACCTTGGTGCATTGAAGCTTCTTCTTTGGTATCTCAATATGTTGAAAGATTTTTCTTAATCTTGGTGTCTTGAAACTCCTTGTTTGCAACTATGGTTTCTTGAACCCTTCTGCTAAGCCTTAACATCTTGAGCTGCTACCTAAGAAAATCACCTTTCAAGTTTCAATGGTTCCTAAGAGATATCAACCGAAATTGTGGATTGGGAGATACATTGCATGCTTTGTTGGAGGAATTTTGAAAAGAACCATTTACCTTCTCTTGTACCTTTTCACATACAAGATTCCCTAAGCACCATTTCTCTTAAGCCATTGGGTTCCAACAACCTTTGTGAAGGCCATGCAATTTACCCATGCCTACTTTGTACGTAGGCTCTATTATCAATGCTGTATCTAAGGGGTGGGGGGTATTGAGCTCCTGATGCTCTTGTGAGGAGTTTATAATGGATTAATCAAATGGCTCAAGGTCCATGGTTGAGAATTATTTCCTACTCCTTTCTCTTGGGGTGTGGTTCAGCCATCTCCTAGCCAACGTTTCTTGAAATCTAAAAACAAGCATTGGAATGATGGAGCCATGGTGAAGACGTGAAGGTTGAAGTTTGAGAGTGAATGTTGGAAATTACGCTCCCACATTAGGATTTAATGTATCAAGATGTGAGGAAACATGCACCCTCGTAACGGAAAGGGAATAAAAAACGATTCTAGAGCCATAGTTTCCCCTAGATAATTAAACTAAGTTAAGATAGATCTTACAATATAGGGAAAGAGCATCATACATTTTATGGAATAATCCTCCACTATATATACACCTCAAGCATCTCAAGTTCGAGAGATCAAATGTGTGAGTCATGAGGAGATTTCAATAAGCTACTAGACCCTTAGTAATCTAGCCCATTGACAATTCCTCCATCTTTAGGTATCCATAATTACTTCTCTATTTCGACACTCAACTAACAGTTTTGGCCATGTGTTGAGAGAAAGGATTCCTCTTTATACATTCTCCATTTCTTGTAATCTATTGATTTTATAAATCTAGTGTAGCTTGTTAAACTCGTCTAAAAAACATGTCCAAACTTATTATATTATGAAAGAGTTCTTGTTTTGACCTATTAATGGTGAGTGTATCATATGTCTATAGTGAAAGAACTTGATAATTCAGCATTGTGGCATTATTTCCATGAGTATATGCAAATACTCTAAGTGGGTGACTTGCATTTCGAAGGAGTTTGGTTTAAATTTGAGTGTGCAAAGGTCTCACATTCATTCCTTAGGAACTATGAGAGGTAGGAATTTTAGTGCACAAAGATGTGATTAAGTATACTTGTGAGACAATTTATCCTTCATGGATGCTAGGAAATGTGTGAATCCTCCCATGAAAGAAGAGTTTGGATGGAATTATCCAAAGTAAGAAATTAAACTTTTCAAAATACTTTTCTCAAATTTATGGAGTAAATTACGGAACGAAACTTGGGCTTATGGCCAAGACAAGTAGATTTACAACTTTGATGAGCAGAAGGTCAATCGAGAAATGAAGGTTCTATGAATTCGATGTAAATAATGTGTTCTCTAAATTTTGAATTTCACAAGGCTCGAATGTCTCTCCAACGCAGTGTTTGATAGAAGTCCTATAGATATATGGATATAAACAAAGTGTAGCTGATCCAACATCGTACGTAAATATGGAAATTTTGAAGGAGGACTACGTATATGTATATTTCGAACTGATTATAATCATAAATGATGATTGTTTAAGGACGAAAAACATCAAGAGCGCCAATTTTTAAAATCTTAAATTTCTGGATGATTAATGTATTTTCTTATATCTTGCATTGGTTTATAGAAAGAAGGTATATGGATTATTTGGATAAAATATGTGTTGGACATGGGGAAGCTTGGCATGGCCAAACGAAATCCCTTATAAAATCAAATCTACTTAAATGTCAACATTACGACATATCAAGTGGATGCGTGACTTTGCATCGATTAGCTACATGGTATAAGAAGGGTTGATAATATTCTTTCGATGATGATTTTCAACGTGATTCTACGAGTGATACTGATTGGTCGGGAATAAATTAGGACAGACAAAATATACGGGATCTAAACTGACGCTTAAGAACAAGATGATCTCATGATGTTGAAAGAACCAAGATATCGTGGCTTATTTTTTACTAAAGTTGGCTAAAAATTACTAGAAAAAGTCACATGTTAGGTTATGTAAAGTAATTAGCTATTGGAAGACTAGAATATTTAGCTTCACAGCATTGTAGTCCTCTTTACTTTTGTGCAGCCTTTTTCTTGACTGTACTTTGCAGTCTACATAATTTTTTTTTCTGAGATAATTGTTGTAACGAACGTCATAATTATTCTTCATCTGTAAAGTGGGATAGATCGTCCTCAGCGATCAATATCTTTGACTTTCCCTTCTGAGTTTACATCGATCTGTGCTGAATGAGTTCGATTATTATCGAGAGTGCATCATGCGAACCTTGTTAAACTCTTGGGCTACTGCAATGAACCGGAACTTGTGCTTGTCTACGAATATATGCCCAACGGATCTCTTTCCGACTCCTTACATGGTAACTATATCCTACCCTCTTTATCTACTTCGAATATTTTGTTTCTCAAATGGCATGTAATAGCAGTCTATCGTTTGATGAGCTGCGAAGTTAAGAATGAGGTTTCTGTTGCCTCTTTTGTGATTTACCACTGTAAACTAACTCCATGCATTTGCCACAGGTGGAGGTGTGCCTCTCCCGTTACATACCGCTCCGCTGCTCGTAGTTGTGTTAGGCTCTTGTTTCAGTTGGTCATTGCAAACGTGCGTGGTACTCTGTGGAGTGTAGTACGGTAATGTAATGTCTCGGACCGCAACAAATTATGCTTTCGTTCATTTTAGTGCGGCAATAGGTTTTCGCAAGTAGAAGCAGACTTTGGGTACTCGCTAATGTGGTCTACCGCTTACAGAACAGCTAATGTGGTCTGCCGCGTACAGTACAACAGTAAGTCGGCAACGTAGTCTCAATAATCCAGCAGCGGAAACTGACTTGGATAGTAATTTAGATAAAGTTTTCAAGAGCACGTTGTACGTATGTACAACTGCCATACGCTATGACTGTGCTCTGCGGTTGAGCACCACGAGCGTGACGGGGTGATTCCTCAAGGTCGAGGTTCAGCTTCTCTCATGTCTTGGACATGCGGGTGTGTTCTCATTACCTCGCCGCATATGTGTTGAACATCAAGGATGACAGCAACGCATAGATGTTGAGGCTCAACGATGACGGCGCACTACGAAACATATGTGTTGAACTTTTTTTTCTTAAATTGGCATCGACTAAGGTTTGGTTCTCGACTCAAATAGATGTTCCGTAAGGGGATGCTTCCCCAACCTCTCCATTTTAGCCGTCACTCCGTGGTGCTCACCTGCAAGCATAGACTGTTACACATGGATAGAAAGGGTTATCACCTTTACACCGAACTTTATCATCATAGAAAAGAGATCAAACGCATAAGTTTTTACTCTCATTTGAATTAAAGACCTCACCACTTTGTCTCTCTTCCCTATTTTCTTTTCAAGTACTTCGATAACTACTTTACTTCTCTTTCACGGGAGCCGAAGATAGAAGCGTCCATTCCATGTGCCATTGCAGTTGCTACACAACTCAATGACACAGAACGTTTGTTTCAATCACAAAGCATATTGATAATTCTTTTTAACTCCTTAGTAGTAACAACAATAGTAGTAGTAGTAGTAGTAGTAGTAGTAGTAGTAGTAGTAGTAGTAGTAGTAGTAGTAGTAGTAGTAGTAGTAGTAGTAGTAGTAGTAGTAGTAGTAGTAGTAGCAATAGTAGTAGTGGCAGTAACAATAGCTGTAGTTGTATCAGTAGCAAAAGCAATATCAGTTATAGAAGTAGCAGTAGCAGTTGCAATTACAGTAGTAGTGGCATTAGCCGTAGTAGTAGTAGTACTAGTCTTAGTGGTAGTGTTAGTGGTAATTGTAGGGATAGTAGTAGTAGTAGTAGTAGTAGTAGTAGCAGTAGCAGTAGCAGTAGCAGTAGCAGTAGCAGTAGCAATAGCAGTAGCAGTAGCAGTAGCAGTAGCAGTAGCAGTAGAAGTAGCAGTAGCAGTAGCAGTAGCAGTAGCAGTAGCAGTAGCAGTAGCAGTAGTAGTAGCAGTAGCAGTAGTAGTGGCACTGGCAATAGTAGCAGCAGTAGTAGTAGTAGTAGTAGTAGTAGTAGTAGTAGTAGTAGTAGTAGTAGTAGTCATAGCAGTGGTTGTAGTGTTAGCAGTAACAGTAGTAGTTGTAGCAATAGCAATAGCAGTAGTAGCAGTAGCAATAGTAGTAGCACCGGTAGTAGCAGTAGCATTAGTAGCAATAGTAGTAGTAGTAGTCGTAGTCATAGGAGTAGTGGTAGTAGCAATAGTAGTAGAAGTAGCAATAGCAATAGCAGTAGTAGCAATAGCAATAGTAGTAGTAGCAGTAGTGGTCATACTAGTAGTAGTAGTAGTAGTAGTAGTAGTAGTAGTAGTAGTAGTAGTAGTAGTAGTAGTAGTAGTAGTAGTAGTAGTAGTAGTAGTAGTAGTAGTAGTAGTAGTAGTAGCAGCAACATCAGCAATAGTAGTAGTGTTGTTGCAATTCACAAGCCTACACATTTGGCTTGTAATTCATACACATGTGAAGAAGCATGATAACCAATGCTAGTAGATAATTACCACTTTATCCTTTGTAAAAGTCATATTTGACTTGGAATCTTTATAAACACCAACCAAAAAGAACTCGTGGAAAAGTTAGCTTTGATTGATGGAATATCTCCTAGGATGTAGGAGCATGATTATAGAGAGCCAAAGTTTGAATTCAAATTCAAACTTTGAACTCAACCACTATAAAAGATCAACTCAAAAAGTCACGGATAGAAGACTCATAATCTCGAGCTTTCATTGTACTTTCTGAGTGTGTGTGAGGCTTATACTCTAGCCCACACCTATCTACACCATTAGACAATGATCTTCATGCCTATGGCATTGTACAACAGTGTTCATTAATACATATATCTACATTGTTCATTTCTGAGTTCTTCGTCATAGTCTTTGATAGTCTGTCAACTTGTGAAGAGCATATCTTACTCATTTCTCCACAAACTTCAAAGATCTATAGTTTGTTGGCACCAGCTCAAAGTTTTCTACATGATTTCAAAATTTGAAGGATTTCTATTCAGCCATTTCAGATAAACATTCATCGAACTGATCACTGGTCGAAGTCTACAATAGTCCTAAAATATCAGGGGTAAAGGTTTACTTGCTAAATTGATTTCTCTAATCATAGTTAATCTTTTTAAGTAATTCCACTTGGAATAGCTATCTTGCTAAGCTAGTTAGATACCCCTAAAAGGAATTTTTCCAATTCTTACTGTGCTGGTCATACTGGGCAAAAGAAGCAGCAGGTGTATGGTAAAAAATAAAAGGTTTTCTTGAGGACTTGAAGTTCAAAGTTATCTGCTTTGATTCATTCTTTTCATACATCATTTCCAAAGTACATAGGCCATTTTATGGTGTCATTGGAAAGTTACGAAGGTCCACTTATCAACTCTGAAGCATCAAAGGGCTGGTACAAAGCAGGATTTGGCAGTTCCTACTCATTCTCTTGAAGTGTCCATCCATCATTCCCAAGAGTGGTATCAGAGCAAAGTTAAGGTAAAATGGGAGATGGTTTTCCTTCATTTATTGATAAATTGGACAGGAACAACTATCACACATGGTCTCTAAGGATGAAGACATACCTACAAGGAACGAGTCTCTATGGATACATCTCCGGAGATGAGGAATCGCCCTCATTCAAAACCAGAGGACTACCAGCAAAGGAAGAACATGAAAAGCTCAACACATGGTGTGCCAAGGATGCATTAGCAAGGTCTTACTTATTCAACTCCATCTCTGATTTTCTTTTGCCACACATTAGAACTGTAAGACATCCCAAGAGACTTGGGAAACCTTGTCATCCTATTTCTCCTCCAACACAAGGGCTAGATAAAACCAATTGTGGATTGAATTCACCACACTAAAGAAGCAACCTAAGCAGGCTATTTCAGAGTTTGTGACTAAGATGAAAGATGTAGCAGATCAATTAGCAAGCATAGGAGAGGAGATTGAAGAAGAGGATATAGTAAGGCAAGTGATCAATGGGATTAAAGCTGATGACAAATGGGAAAGGTTCACCACTGCCATGGACCTATACATGGACATGCAAATTCCAGATCTTACCACTCTCATGGGGCAATTGTTCACTCATGAAGCCAAGCTCAACAAGAATGGAGACTCATCCAAAGGTAATAGCTCTTCTGCCCTATACACTGATAAAAGTAAGTCTAAAGATAAAGGCAAGAACAAGAAGATAGAAGATGAATGCACTACCTCCCAAGTCAACTATGCAGGGAGAGGTAGATCATCAAGAGGAAGGGGTAGAGGAGGTAGGCAAGGTAGGGGGAGATCTTATAACTCCTCACCATGCAACATTTGTGGTTTATCAAATCATACTACAGATGAGTGTTTCAGGAACTACAAGAATTAGAGAGGAAGAGGATATCAAAGAGGTGGATACTCACAGCCAAGAGGCAGATTCAACCACCATCAAGGGTACAACCACAACTACAACCATCAAGGGTACAACAACAACTACAATGGCAACTCTCAAGGAGCATTCAAATCCAGAAAGGACTACAACAACTATATAGAAGAGCAAGATGATTCTCTTCTGATTATGAACATGACTTCAAAACCAGGTACAAATGATGACCATCTCTTCTACATTGACTCAGGATGCTCAAATCATGTGGCTGGCAATGTAGCTCTACTCTCTGACCTTGAAAAACCAAGAGGTAAGCATCAAGTATAAACAGGTGATGACACCCAACACTCAGTAGTTAAACTTGGAAATGTTAAGAATTGTGATGGAAATCAAAACTTGTTGAGTAGGGTACTATATGTACCAAACATTACAAAAAACTTGATGAGTGTTGGACAGATTGTGGAAAACGGTTTGCAGGTTAGATTCAGTCAATTTGGAGCATTTGTGGAGGATCCCAAGCAGAGGTTCAAAAGAATTGCTAAAGGTGAAAAGACAGGTAGACTTTTTACTTTTGAGCTAGAAGATACAAAGAATATTGCACTCTACAATTATAAAGATCAAACACTTTTAGAGCTTGAGATTTGGCATAAAAGGTTAGGGCGTGTAGGAGAAAGAAACTTGAAATAAATATGCAGGGATCAATGAGTAACTGGAATACACAATGTTTCCAAACAACACATGATATATAAAGGTGCTTGTGAGTTAGGGAAATCTCACAGGTACCCTTCTCAAGGAAAGGCTACATGCATGAGGACTACCTAGAACTTGTCCATACAGATGTATGGGGACCAAGCAAATACCCTTCAGTTTTAGGATCAAGGTACTATGTATCTTTTATTGATGATTATAGCAGGTGGACTATATTGTACTTTATGAAGCACAAAGATGAAGTGTTCAACTATTTTAAAAAGTATCTTGCACTTGTTGAGAATCAGACAAGGAAGAATCTAAAGAGGCGAAGGTCAGATGGAGGAGGTGAGTACTTCTCAAATGAGTTTGAAGCATTCTTGTAGGACAAAGGAATCAAGATAGAAATCACCACAAGGTATACTCCTGAACAGAATGGGGTGGTTGAGAGAAGAAATAGGTTAATTGTTGAAACATCTAGGTCAATGTTAAATGAAAAGAAATTACCTAACTACCTATGGGCAGAGAGTGTATCTACTGCCACTCACCTCATAAACAGGTTACCATCTAAGTCCCTTGATGGGATGACCCCTTATGAAGCATGGCATAGTAAGAGACCCTCACTTGATCATTGCAGGATATTTGGATGTGTAGCATATGTACACATTCCTTTTGAGATAAGAGGTAAGGTAGACCCTAAGGCTGAGAAGTGTATCTTTATTGCATATGATCTGAATCAGAAAGGGTACAGGTTCTACAACCCTTCAAATAAGGGATTCATGGTTAGTAGAGATGTTGTCTTTGATGAAAATGATTCTTGGTATGAGAATGAATGCAGTAAGTTTAAACTACCCTATGACTTGGAGGAGGAGTTTCCAAGTCTTGCTAAGGAGGAACCTACTCAGAATGAAGACACCAATTCAGATGATGAAGACGTTATCAACCTTGAAGAATTCAAGGCATGGAAGTCCAAAGGCAAACTCAAGATGAAGAAAATTGAAGACATACTTGAATCTTCAAATCAATCAATCAAAAGATCACAAAGGGAGAGCAAAAAACCTATCAGATATGGGTATGACACCTCTCTTGTTACTAAACATTCTGTTTATCTTGCCAAAGACTTGTCAATTGAAGAGCCAGGATCATATGAAGAAGCCATGACCAAGACAGAACGGAAGGAAGCTATGGATAAGGAGATTGAAGCACTCAAGGAGAGTGACACTTGGGAACAAGTACCAAAGAAAGAATCTATGAAGGTAATTGGATCTAGATGGATCTATAAAATCAAGAGAAATTCTGATGGGTCAATAAGTAGGTACAAAGCCAGATTGGTGGCCAAGGGTTTTGCACAAACCCAAGGCATTGACTATGAAGAAACATTCTCACTTGTAGCCAAGATGCCAACCATCAGGGTGTTGGTAAGTGTGGCTGCATCAAAAAATTGGAACATGTATCAATTGGATGTAAAAAATGCATTTTTTAATGGATGGATTTTAGAGGAAGTATATATGTCACAACCTCCTAGCTATGAGGATCTAAACAAGGTAACATATGTGTGCAGATTGAATAAAGCTGTTTATGGATTGAAGCAGGCACCTAGGGCATGGAATCACAAGCTGACCACATACCTTCAAGAACAAGGTTTTATCATGAGCAAGGCAGACACTTCTCTATTCATCAAGAGAAGTAATTTAGAGGTAATATACATATGTGTATATGTTGATGATATCATACTTAGAGGTAATGATGTCAATGGAGTCAAACAAATCAAGAACCAGATGATGAAGGAGTTCAAGATTAGTGATCTTAGTCTACTAAAGTACTTTCTTGGACTTGAGTTAGTCTATACTAACTCTGGAATCTATATTACTCAGAAAAAATACATACAGGATATGTTGAAGAAGTTTCATTTGTAGGATGCCAAAGTTGCAAGTACTCCAATGGAGGTAAATCTAAAACTAAGTGCCCATGAAGGTGATGAACTTGATGATATTACATGTTACCAAAGAATAGTGCGAAGCTTGAACTATGCTACCTTAACAAGGATAGATATTGTATATGGAGTTAGTGTGCTAAGTGAGTTTATGCACAAGCCTAAGGCACCTCACTTGGAGGCTGCCAAAAGGATATTAAAATACCTCAAGGGTACTCAACATCATGGTTTGTATTTTCATTACACATCAGACTTGGACATTAAGATCTATTTAGATGATTATTGGGCAGGATGTAAGGATGATAGGAGGAGCACTTCTGGATACATTTCATTTGCAGGTGATAAACCAATATCATGGTCTTCAAAGAAGCAACCTACTGTTGCTTTATCTTCGACAGAGGCACAGTATAGAGGATTGGAATATGCCACTCAAGAAGCCATATGGATCAAGTTATTGTATACAGAATTGGGTTTGTATACTAGGTCACCATTGATCTTTGGAGATAATACAAGCTCACTTCACCTTGCAACTAATCCTATTTATCATGCCAGGACCAAACATATAGAGGTCCATTACCATTATGTGAGAGATAAGCTATTAAGCAAGGACATTCAATTAACATATGTATCAACCAACATGCAGTGTGCAGATTTGTTAACTAAAGCATTGGATGGAACCAAGCTCTGTAGGTTCAAATCAATGATTAGATTGTAGGATGTACATGAAGACTGAAGAATGAAGACCAAGCCAGAATGTTTGGCTTGACGGGGAGCTGTTGTGCAATTCACAAGCCTACACATTTGGCTTGTAATTCATACACATGTGAAGAAGCATGAGAACCAATGCTAGTAGATAAATACCACTTTATCCTTTGTAAAAGTCATATTTGAATTGGAAACTTTGTAAACACCTTATAATCCCGAGCTTTCATTGTACTTTTTGAGTGTGTGTGAGGCCTATACTCTAGCCCACACCTATCTACACCATTAGGCAATGATCTTCGTGCATATGGTGTTGTACAACAGTGTTCATTAATACATATATCTACATTGTTCATTTCTAAGTTCTCTATCATAGTCTCTGAAAGTCTGTCAACTTGTGAAGAGCATATCTCACTCATTTCCCAACCAAATTCAAAGATCTTTAAATGTGAGGGATTTCTATTCAGCCATTGCAGAGAAAAGTTCGTCGAAGTGATCAGTGGTCGAAGTCTGCAACAGTCCTAAAATATCGGGGGTAATGGTTTACTTGCTAAATTGATTTCTCTAAGAATAATTAATCTTTTTAAGTACTTCCACTTGAAATAGTTAGCTTGCTAAGCTAATAAGATAGCTCCAAAAAGGAAGTTTTCCAATTCCTACTGTGCTGGTCATATTGAGCAAAAGAAGCAGCAGGTGTATGGTAAAAAATAGAAGGTTTTCTTAAGGACTTGAAGTTCAAAGTTGTGTGTTTTGATTCATTCTTTTCATACATCATTTCCAAAGTACATAGGCCATTTTATGGTGCCATTGGAAAGCCGCAGTAACCTTTGCAGGGTCAACCGTTATCCCTTCAACAGATACTATGTGACCAAGAAGAGTGCCCTTGGTGACCAAAAAATGACATTTAGAAGGATTTAACTTCAAACCTGTTTTGAGACATTGCTCAAAGATTTCCTTTAGAATTTCCAAATGATCATGGAAATCTTGAACTGCTGCTCTTCTATCTGTGCCTGAAAACACTGAAAAGTCATCCATGAAAATGCGGAGAAAGGTTGTTAACCACTTGCCCAATATCAGATACATTGTTCTATTAAATGAAGCTGGTGCATTCTTAAAACCAAAAGCCATGTGAGTATAGACATAAGTGCCCCATGGAGTAACAAAGGCTATTTTGTCCCTATCATCAGGATGGATCACTATCTGATTGTAGCCACTAAAACCATCCAAGAAGCTATACAAAGTATGACCGGCTACTTCCTCAATTACTTGCTCTGAAAAAGGCTGAGGAAATCCATCTTGAACAATCACTTTATTTAAGGCACAAAAGTCAATGCAAACTCTTATTTTTCCACTATTTTTCTTGGGTACAATAACCATAGAAGAAAGCCACCTGGAATGTTCTACTGGAACAATTATACCTGCTTCTTCTAGTTTTGTAACTTCCAACTTTACCGCCTCTGCATATTTTGGATTGAGTCGATACGGCCTACTTCTTGCAGGCGCGACTCCCTCAACTAAGGGTATTCTGTGTAATCCAAGCTCCTTTGGTATCCCTGTTAGATCTTTGTAGGACCATGCGAAGACATTTTTCTAGGTAAAAAGTAAAGAAGTTACCTTCTGCAGTAAAGGGGGATAATGCCATAGCCAAGAGGCCAAGTGGAATACTTGAGGGTTCTCTTCATCCCCTAGATTTATTTCTTGAACCAGTGTTTCAGGACTAGTCTTGTTTGAGAAATCATCTCCACTGTATGCAAGAGTGGAATTTAACTTATATTCTGCAATATGTTCTATGGTCCATCCTTGAGGTATATCCATAAAAGGAAGATCTTCTCTACACTCAGGCTCATAACTTTCGATCCCGGGTACTTCTATATTTTTTGCCTCTTCAAAGTTCATTTTCTCCTTCAAAATCTCATTCTCCAACTCCTTGTGATCTTCATGGCCTTTTCCTGCAACTCCTTTATCCGTAACTTCTTCTTCTATTTCACTGATTTCCACCGTGCAACACTGCACTTTCCATCATCCAATTCAATAATGTATCTTCTTCTTGGGGTAGAGAGGGCATTACCTGAGTATTCAGAGTATACCCAGTAGTTTTTCCTGAGTCGAATCCTTCTTCCAAATGTAATTGCAGTTGGCTATTGGTGCTTGTTGAAATCCATAGTTTGTTTTTCCCCCAATCTTGCAAAGCTTTTCCTTGCCCCAGCCAAGGTCTACCCAGGAGTAAAGGATATGAAGTCTCTTGTGGAAGTGCAATAACAACAAAATCTAGAACAAAGTGATAACCTTGAACTATCATCAGTACCTTTTCAATAATGCCAAGAGGAGAAACCCGATGTTGATCTGCTAGTGTAACTGTGAATGGTGCCACCTTGGTGGGGTTCAAATTCAGTTTCCTCATTATGAAATCTGGCATCAAATTGATACCAGAGCCTCCATCTATGATCACACCTATGAGAGCTTCATCCTTTATAAAAACAGATAATCTTGAGCTTTGGTAGTCTACCAAGGGTGCAGGGGGAAAATCAACCATGAAACCATCTATACTAGGTGATTGGATCAAGTGAGCAGAGTGTATAATCTTCAATAAGTCACTTCTTATTTTTTAATCCATCCTTATAAGTTCGTACAAACTAACCTTGTGATGAATGCCTTTCAAAACCTGCTCAATGTTTACCTCATGTGTGTCTGCTTGCAGGTTTGTTGGTTGGTCCCTTAATGAAGTAGTTATCCTTTCATAAGCTCCTTCAATGTTTGCTTGGTCCTTCCACCCAACCTTCTTTTCCTCCTCTTTATCGTGGAGTCCTTCTTGTTCCTCTCTACAGGTTGCTGCTACTTGTCTGGCTCTAGTCATCATGGACATTGCAGAGGATGAAACAGTATAAGACTGAGTGGTCATACCTTCTTCTCGTGGAGAGACTGCAATCATGTGGATTGGAGCAGGATGGCTTCTCGGGCAATCTTTGGTGTAATTATCCTTAGCCTCAGGACAATGCTCACAAGGAGGTGCATCTTCTGGAAGGGAACACCTGTTTTGCATATGGCCATACTCACCACAACCGTAGCACATCAAAGGCCTATTATATCTGGGCTTCATTGGTCTGTTCTCCTCTCTATTAGGTGCATTTGAAGTACTAGCATAATATGAATCCAAAGCTTGAGAGTTACCTCGTTGCTGTGTACGCTTGAGGTAGTAATAGTCTCTAGCTTCATGACCATCCTTTCCACGAAATTGGCAGCTTACCTTGTTAGGACAATTAGCATTGGAATGCCCATTGTTGTTACATATTGTGCACCAAATCTGCCTTCTTATATCTTGAGTGGTCCGCAAACCTTCTAACTGATGGCGAAGTTGGGCTACTTCATCATCAGTGTGACACAGTGGTGGCAAGACCTTTTCTTCTTATTGATTTTGTTGCATTCTCAATGCCTCTAGTTCCTTCCTCAGTTGCCCAATAGGGTCTAGTTCTGTAGCATAATTCGATTGTGTATCCCCTTCAAAATGTTGCCTAGCTTCTTCAATGTGTGATGCTGCTGCAACAAAATCATTGAGGGTTGCATCCAATCTAAGAGACTCACGTAGCTTCTGTTGAGATGACCTGGGCAGAGCTTTTTCTATGCATTTTTAAACCAAGAAGTCACCTGGAGCATGTGGCAGATGTGCAACAAGTGCTTTTGTTCTAGTGTGAAGTTCATGAAAGGATTCACTTGATCTTAGCCTTAGATTCTCGAGCTGGTCTAGAGCTCTTTCCGAGGAGTCACTAGGTCGAAATGTCTGCGAGGATGCCATCTTCACAGCCTCCCATGTAGCAAAATGGTCATCTGCATATTGACTCTACCATTTGTCAACAAGGCCTTCCAATGTCGATGGGAAGAGTACCAACATTGCATCCTCTCTGTTCTGGAGACCTCGTAAGGAGATGAACCTCCTCACATGATCATCAACATCCTCATAAGCTTGTCCCTTGAAGGTAGGGAACTTGATATTGAGTCTGGAGAGTAGATGAGAGAGATCCTCCATTTGCACTCGTGTTTCTTCTGACGTATCTAAGGAGAAGTCTAATGTTCTCCTATGTTTCTCCTTTGACAATGGTGTCACACCCAAATCAATAGATAAATTCAAGGAGCGTAGAGGGGAGGTAGGTTCACTCCTCGAAGATATAGCTGACTTGTTAAGGCTCCTTCGTACACGAAGAGGCTCTTTATTTGCTCGCGTATGGGTCATGTACTTATTTGCAAATGCAATAGGGCAACAATAATGAAAAGATGTCTATTTACTATCCTCAAGGCTGTTGATATATTTAGGTAGTGATGTGTGTGAACACTCTAGGACTGCCGGGGCACTTTTTTCCCTCTTTAGGAGGTTTTTTTCCCTTGACTTGTATATATGCCTATTGCCCTAATGGGCTACTTATCTTTGTACATTCTCTAGTAATACATTCAGTATTGTGTGTTTGTGCTCCAAGCTTCTTCTTCTTCCTTGTGCTGTTCGCGTGCTTCCGTAGATGTCTATCTCCAACAATTGGAATCAGAGCAGTTCGTCGCTTCTTCTAGGGTGCCGTCGACACTCCTCCATTTGCAGTCTCAGATTCACACGAAATTTGGTGAGCATACTCAGGGTGTTTTCGAGATCAAAACAGCTTCGCCTTGTGGTGCCGAAATCGCAATCTGAGCTCGTTTCGGCCTCCAAACGCACTATCATAGCGCTTGTGCAGGCTATTTCTTCCTTTTGTGCCAAAGGTATATACCAATTTCTGTTCACTAGTTTAAGCATCTCGAAGTCTGCTACAGGTCTAGCAGAACTCCTCTGGGCAGTTCCGTTCAACTTTTTGAGATACAGTCAATTTTCTGCATCAAGGTATTTTAGTCACCGGCCATGGCTGAAAGCAGTGATGTATTCCGTATGTTGGCTGTTGAGGATAAGTTGGATGGTACCAACTACCCATTATGGTCTTATATGATGCAACATGTACTGGTTGCAAAAGGACTGTGGAACATTATGCAGGGTGTTGAAAGACGTCCTGTTACACCTGCGACTACAGGTACTACAAATACAGGTGCTGGAGGCACTAGAGCTGATGAAGATGGTGTTGAAGATGATATTCCACAGATTCATATTCGTGCTGTTGTTTCTGTTGCACCTACTGCAAAGCAGTGCAGAGCAGGTTCATTGGGATGGCAGAGATGCCCAGGCACATGCATTGATAGCTTTGTCTGTCAAACGTGCCATTATTCCTCACATTCGCTCTTGCAGAATAGCAAAGGATGCTTGGGATACACTTACCACTTTGTACCAGGCTAGGAATGAGGCTCGTGTTGCTTACCTCCGAAAACAATTGGAGAGTGAGCACATGAATGAAGGTGATTCTATGGACGCTTTTCTTACAAAGATCAAAGACTTGAAGGAACAATTGATTTCTATTGATGAGGTTATACCAGATAGCTCACTTGTGCAGACCGTTCTGAATGGTCTTCCTGGTTCATATCAGAGTTTTGCCTCTACTCTTCGGTTGATGATGAAAGGAAATCCGAATGCCTTGTCATTTGAGGAATTAGTCTCTGTTCTGTTGCAGGAAGATCAGTCCAGGCAGAACAGGTCCATTATGCGTGTTGCAGATCAAGCTTTCCTGGCTAGTCAGAAGGGCAAAGGAAAATGGAGCTCTTCTACTAGTAAGCAGAAATCTGCAAATGCTGCACAATCGAAGAACCAGGATAAAGATGAGAAGAAATCAGAAAAGCAGAAATTGTTCTGCAAGTACTGTAAAGGAAATGATCATATTATAAAGAACTGTCCAAAACTGGCTGCTAAAGAGGCAAAGAAGAAAAAGGCTGGAATGGTTGTTGCAGAGGCCTCTACACCAAAAACAGAGTCTGCAAATCTTGTGCAGGAAGAAGAATGGGCGTTTACTACTGTATGCAGTTTTGATCCATCTTCTCATGATCAGTGCATGTCTGCAGTAGACTCAGATGTTTGGTACTTTGACAGTGGGGCGACCAAACATATTACCTCGCAGCGTAGTTTCTTCTCTTCAGTCGAGCCTGCCCCTACAGGGAATACTGTCACATGCGCCAATAACTCCTCTTATCCTGTTATGGGAGTTGGTAAGATCATTCTGACTACTGCTGATGGTAGTTCTTTCACTTTGTCAGATGCTTTATTTGTGCCAGGGATCAAAAAGAACCTGTTATCAGTTTCTGCATTAGCCAAGATTGGCTTGGTTGTGAAATTCGTTGATGACAGGTGTAAGTCCATGATCTCTCAAATGGTGATGTGATTATTGCTTCTGGCATCTTATGTCGTGGGCTATATAAGCTCATAGACTATGAAAGATCTGTGAATGATTTGGCATGTGTAGTTCATGATTCTCAGGCTATGTCAGATGCAAAGTTTTGGCATGCACGCTTTGGTCATCTGAATTTTGCTAGTTTGCTACGCCTGCATAAATTTGAAATGGTGTCCTCTTTGCCCAAACTTGAGGCTCCTGGAAAACATGTTTGTGAAGGCTATATTTTGGGCAAAATACAACATTCTTCCTTTCCAAAAGACGGTTCAGTTCGGGCTACACAGAAATTGCAGCTTGTACATAGTGATGTCTGTGGTCCTATGCAACCATCCTCTTTTGGAAATTACCTTTACTTCGTGACTTTCATTGATGATTTTTCCAGGCATGCATGGGTATATCCACTCAAAGCAAAGTCCGAAGTGTTCATGTGCCTCAAACAGTTTTTGGTTTTGGTTGAAAATCTGTCAGCATGTAAAATGGGCACCCTCCGTTCTGATCGAGGGGGGGAATATATGTCTTCAGATTTTAATGCATTTCTGGTTGAACGTGGGATAAAACACCAATGTACAGTGCCATATACACCTCAACAGAATGGAGTTGCTGAACGAAAGAACAGGTCACTCATGGAAATGGCGAGGTGCATGGTCAAAAGTCAGGCTTTACCACATAGTTTTTGGCTTGAGGCTGTCATGTGTGCAACATATGTACTGAACAGGTGTCCCACTAAAGCGTTGCAGTCTATCACTCCATATGAGGCTTGGCATGACCGCAAGCCATCTGTTGCTCATCTACGTGTTTTTGGTTGTTTGGCATATGCATTAGTGCCTGAACAACATCGCAGAAAATTGGATGATAAGGCAGTCAAATGTATTTTTGTTGGGTACAGTTCTGAAAGTAAAGGCTATCGTCTGTATCATCCACAGACTAAACGCATTCTGGTTAGCCGTGATGTTGTCTTTGTGGAAGATGCTATTCAGCCATTGCTTTCATGTACTAAGGAGACATTTGTTAGCTCCAAAGACATGTATGATACTTTGATGCCTCTTTTTACAGGTGGACAGGCTAGTGCTGGTCCTAATGAGGCAACTTCTCAGCCTTTGCAGGTTTCATATGATGATGCAGATCATTCCATTTCTGATGCAGATTTACATGATGCACTTGTTGATGAGAGAGCTGATATTGAGCAGGCAAAAACTATGCCAAAATGGCTAGTGCAGACTTTGCGTGACAGCAAATTAGATGCACCTTTGTCATATCGTACTCGTTCAGGCTCTCATAGTGCCTCCTTTGCATCAGATTGCTATGCTATGGTTGCATCTAGTCTCTGTGATGAGAATGAGCCTGTTTCTTTTGATGAAGCACAAAATTCAGAAAATTGGATGGCTGCTATGCAATCTGAATATGATGCTATAATGAAGAATGGTACATGGTCTTTATGTGACTTGCCTCCTGGCAAGAAGGCCATCGGCACTACGTGGGTATACAAGCTGAAGCGTAAACCTGATGGTACAATTGACAGGTATAAGGCTAGGCTTGTTGCAAAGGGTTATGCAAAGGAAAGAGGCATTGATTTGATGAGACCTTTGCACCTACATGCCGTATGACTACTGTTCGGAGCATTTGTGCACTTGCAGCCCATCATGGTTGGAATGTACATCAGTTGGACATTAAAACAGCATTTCTGAATGGTGACTTGCATGAACAAGTGTATGTTTTTCAGCCCCGTGGCTTTGTGCAGAAAGGGCATGAAAACCAGGTTTGCAGGTTAAAGAAGGCATTATATGGTTTAAAGCAAGCACCACGTGCTTGGTATGAGAAGATACATGCCTATCTGATTGCACATGGTTTTGAGAACAGTCCAACTGAAAGCACCTTATATGTTAAACGTGCTAATGATGTGCTTCTGATCATTGTTGGCTATGTTGATGACATGCTGCTCATTGGTCCTATTGAGACACATATTGCTGATTTTAAGGCTGATTTGCATGCCTCATTTGAGATTTCTGATTTGGGGCATTTGCATCACTATTTGGGCATTCAGTTTATGCACGTTGATGGTGGAATGGCTTTGTGTCAAACGAAATATATTGACACATTATTGCAGCATTTTGGCCTTGAAGACTGTAAGCCTATTGCCACTCCTATGGAGACAAGTTTACGATTGAGTCTTCATGATGCTGGAGATGCATTTGATGTTGTTCTCTATCAGTAGGCTGTTGGATGCTTGATTTACTTATGCATTACTCGGCCAGATATTCACTTTGCTGTCTCACAGATGAGCAGGTTTATGCATTGCCTAGGAGTCACGCATTGCAAAGCGATTAAGCGCATCTTTCGCTTCTTGAGTGGTACTAGGCTACTTGGGTTGTTTTATCCCAAGGGGGGATCACTACCGCCATATTTGCATGCTTTTTCTGACTCAGATTGGGCTGGCTGCTATGACACTCGTGTGTCCACTAGTGGTTTTTGCTTCATGCTTGGTAGCTCATGTATATCTTGGTTGAGCAAGAAGCAGCCTACTGTGGCCACTTCCAGTTGTGAGGCTGAGTATAGGGCAGCTTTCATAGCGACTGTTGAGTGTGTGTGGCTCAAATGCCTTATGGCTGATTTGGGTGTTGGCCAGTCTTCTGTCACCACCATCTTCACTGACAGTCAGAGCACAATGGCAGTTGCGAGGAACCGTGTGTTCCATGCTCGCACTAAGCACATTGAGGTGCATTATCACTATGTCAGGGAGAGGTTCTCTGCTGGGGAGATCAGCTTGGCATATGTGCCCACGCAGGAGAACATTGCAGACCTTTTCACGAAGGCTCTGCCTAGGGAGAAGTTTGAAGCTTTCTGCAAAGCTTTGGGCTTACTTCCTTTTGTGGAGTGATTTCCACATAGCTTGGCACTTCCTTAAACATGAGTGCCAGCTCCTTGTTCACCGCATCACTCCCAGGGGCGATTTGTTGATATATTTAGGTAGTGATGTGTGTGAACACTCTAGGACCGTTGGGGCACTTTTTTCCCTCTTTAGGAGGTTTTTTTCCCCCGGCTTGTATATACGCCTATTGCCCTAATGGGCTACTTATCTTTGTACATTCTCTAGTAATACATTCAGTATTGTGTGTTTGTGCTCCAAGCTTCTTCTTCTTCCTTGTGTTGTTCGCGTGCTTCCGCAGACATCTATCTCCAACAAAGGCCTCTCACAAAAATGCAAGGGTCCCACCGGGTGTGCCAAATTGTAGAGGAGGTATTGGGGTATCTACTTTTAACACGAACATGCAGCAAGCACTCCAGTACTTCACCTACTCAAGGGAGGTTCTCCTTAGGGAAATATACCCTTTAACACTTCTGTGAGAAAGCAGATATCAATGATTACACAGAGTTGTGAATACTCAAGAAAATATTAATGACAACTGACAATGAAGGAAGACCAATCACTCAGTTCGAACGGATGATCACAACATAGGCAAGAGAAATTCTCTAAAGTTGATGCTCTCGGCTAGCATGCCACTCCAAAACTAAACACATTTATTACAAGAGATTCATCCAATCCATACAATGAACACAGCTAGATGTAGATTAGCCCTGATCAATACAAAGTTAGAAGAATTACTCTAAGGAAAATAGCATAAAAATACCACTGACTCAAACTGAAAGACAAAGCTAGGCCACTCTCTTCACACTATAGTGCTATTAGCCCTCCAATGGGAAGCCCACGCTCTGTATCCACACCAGAGAGTGACTTCCTACAGTAGGCTTGTAACTACAGAGTGCAAAAAGAGAGGACCTCTATACGCATGTAAGTATATGGGTGTATCTAAATGTATCCCAAATGATCACAAGTCCCTTGCTTTTATAGGCTCCAAGAGGCCAAGAGGGCCTTGCCAATTCCTCACGTCCACTGATCATGCGCCGATTGATTGCCCAAGATTGGAGGGGTAATTCAGATTTGCCACTAGACTTGAATTGGATCCTCAGAAAAAGGAAGTCATCATGAAAGGTTGGCGGCAACAGTCATGTCTCCACTTTCACGTTTACCACTTACAATTTTACCCTTTTACTTGCAAGACGAGATCCTCATTTTATGCTGCCCGTGATATTGGAATGACCTATTGAGTGTGAGAGATGGTGGGTGGTGTCGATGGAGGGATGTAGGATTGATTTTAACCCCACCAAACCAAGAATCCAAATTAACAGGAAACAAATTAGAAGCCATTTTGGAAATGCCACAAAGGCTTTCACCTAAAGTGCGTTGTAAGTTGAAAGTCACAGAAGGGCGAGACATTTGATGTCCACACTCATCAAAAGGATCATCACCAAAGCTTCCTTCATCCTCATCATCCAATTCATCATCTCTACTATCCTTCTTTGATAGATTGTCCCGATCATTTTGAAGGATGCTAGTAAGCAAAGGTTTCAAAAATGAATTGAGTACAGGAAGCCCACTCTTGTGAGGGAAACCTTCTGATCCATCAAAATCACCATCACCATTCTCTTCCTCCTCTTCTTCATTATCATCATAAGCACGATTTTGTTGAGCCCGATCAATTTCTTCCCTTACTACCTTGAGTATCTTAGAAAAAATAGTTGCAATGCTACGTTTCAGCTCTGCAAGATCCTTGCCAACACCTGTTAAGCCATGATCAGAAGTAAGACGATGGGAAGAGGATACATCGACTCCACGTGTGGGACCAAATGCCCTTGAGGCACCAGTTTCATTCGCATCTACCTCCTCCGCATGCTCGGAGGTACCAATGGCTTGAAAATTAACATCGATGAGCTCATTTGACAGGGAGATTTCACTGGAGAAAGCGGATTGATCTGCACATTAGTAGGTTGGAAATGATGATCCGGTGAATTACTGGGTGATGACGATAAATCTTCATCCAACAAAGGACATTTTTTTAGAGGAGGAGGAGGAGCCAGAAATGATGCAACTCCCCATAGTTCTCGCTTGAATGTATTCGTGAGTTTGGAGAGGTCATTTTTGACGCCTTTTCTATAGGAAGTGTGCTCATTGCCCTGATCTCCATCATCTTGCCGATGCTCAAAAGCCCTGTTAGTGGCCGAGAAATGATTCAACCAAGACATCGGAACACTGATTCACAAAACTGCACAAAGCTAAGGATCATTTGCACATAAGCAAGATGCCATCACTGATGTTCTCTTTTGTGTCGTGGCGGGGATCGGGGCTGGATGGCAGGGTCAGCGGGGTGGTGGGAGCAGCAGGCGAGGGGGTAGTCAGTGGGGGCTACGGGTCTGGAGGGGAAAGGGTGCACGTGGCAGGCGGGGGGGGGGGGAGAGAGAGAGAGAGAGAGAGAGAGAGAGAGAGAGAGAGAGAGAGAGAGAGAGAGAGAGAGAGAGAGAGAGAGAGAGAGAGAGAGAGAGAGAGAGAGAGAGAGAGAGAGAGAGAGAGAGAGAGAGAGAGAGAGAGAGAGAGAGAGAGAGAGTGCGCGGGGGCTGAGGGGCAGGTGGTGAGGGGGAGTTTGCGAGGGAGTGAGAAGGAGGGTGGTGGTGAGGGGCGGGGGTGGTGGAGTTAAGCTGGGGGTGGAGGGGGAAGAGAGAGAGAGAGAGAGAGAGAGAGAGAGAGAGAGAGAGAGAGAGAGAGAGAGAGAGAGAGAGAGAGAGAGAGAGAGAGAGAGAGAGAGAGAGAGAGAGAGAGAGAGAGAGAGAGAGAGAGAGAGGGAGGGAGTTAGGCGGGGTGGGGGAAAAGAGAGAGAGAGAGAGGGAGAGAGATAGAAAGAGAGCGAGAGAGAGAGAGAGAGGAAGTTAGGCGGGGTGGGGGAAGAGAGAGAGAGAGAGAGAGAGAGAGAGAGAGAGAGAGAGAGAGAGAGAGAGAGAGAGAGAGAGAGAGAGAGAGAGAGAGAGAGAGAGAGAGAGAGAGAGAGAGAGAGAGAGAGAGAGAGGAGAGAGAGAGAGAGAGAGAGAGATGGAGTTAGGCGGGGCGTTGAGGGGCGGGTGGTGAGGGGGAGTTCGCGGGGGCTTGAGTGGGAGGGTGGTGTGGTGAGGGGCGGGGGTGGTGGAGTTAAGCGGGGCATGGAGGGGAGAGAGAGAGAGAGAGAGTGAGTGAGAGAGAGAGAGAGTGAGTGAGAGAGAGAGAGAGAGAGAGAGAGAGGGAGGGAGTTAGGCGGGGGGTTGAGGGGCGAGTGGTGAGGGGGAGTTCGCGGAGGGCTGAGGGGGAGGGTGGTGTGGTGAGGGGCAGGGGTGTTGGAGTTAAGCGGGTGTGGAGGGAGGAGAGAGAGAGAGAGAGAGGGAGAGAGGGAGAGAGGGAGAGAGAGAGAGAGAGAGAGAGAGAGAGAGAGAGAGAGAGAGGGAGAGGGGGAGTTTGCAGGGGCTGAGGGGTGGGTGGTGAGGGGGAGTTCGCCGAGGCTGAGGGGGAGGGTGGTATGGTGAGGGGTAGGGGTGGTGGAGTTAAGCAGGGGGTGGAGGGGGAAGAGAGAGAGAAGACGGGTGCTACAACAACAAAACGTTATAATTCAAAAAAGAAAAATGTAACAAGGAAATAGGATGATGCATGCTTGAGACTCTTGAGCTTGAAGGAGAGTGGAAGAAATCCTAGACGAAGGGAAAAATAGAAATATGTTAAAGAATCCAAAGTCACGTTATGGACAAACACTAAGTTAGAAAGGTAAAAATTATATATTACCTAATGATGATCTAACAATGAAGATGGAGAGCAAAAAAAAAACGGATTGCAATAATTTAAACAAGTATGGATCTAACAATGGAATTTTCTTGTTATTTCCCTCCATTAGTGTGAATTATTTTCATTAGTTCATGTACTGTTCATTTCTTGAGCTAGTCCCGTCCTATCATATTTATATCCATAGGTAGAAATCTCCGATATTATCCCTCTATATCTAGAAAATCATACAATATTTCTATGTATTTATTTAGATTATCATTGTCTTTTCACATAAGGCCAAAATTTGGTCTTTAAAAATAGATATATTTTTTATTATCATTTATATCATACAAACGGATACAATAAAATATAACCTAAATAGTAGTGCAAGTCCAACAACCTAGCACCATAGACATGAAAAAAGATATTAGAATTAAGAATTCTTTCTTGAATAAGATGAACAAGATTCAAGGTAGAATAAGAAAGGATAGTATACAAGATTAGATGAAGAGAATAAAATGTGAGTAAGGGCTATACTAGAAAAAGGAACTTAGCAATAGCAAGAACTGAACAATAGAAGGAACCTATTTGTAGACTCAAGTTCTTCAGCTCCAAAAATGACCATGTGAAATATTTAGGACCTCTATGGACAACCTCTACATATAAGGGTTGAAGGACAGTTAAGGATCCAAGCAAACATTTATGGTCCAAGAAGCTACATTGCATGAGTTCTAGAATATTCCATAATGATGTGGAAAGGGATGCTTCACATGGGTCTCCAACATGCTCTAGGTAAGGGTGTCTTCAGTTTCTATAGACGAAATGATACAATGCAAGGTACATGATCATAATATAGGCAAGGATAAGTACAAACATGTACTTAATCAAGGCATTAGGCCCCTTATACATGCATGATTCTAATTATCATTGACATTAGATCCTCCCCCAGTAATGAGATCCATCACGAGTTTTTCTTTTCTATTCTCTACTTCATTGGCCTATTATTAGGAAATTTTATGACCTTCTTGGGTGCTCCCCAAAGATATTCCACAAGATATTGGGTACGCTCAGTGATATCATTTAGTTTCTAATCAAAAGCTATTATATTCCTTGCTATGAGATTCCAAAATCCAAGATGTGCTTGACTTGAAATTCTTCATGATAGTTGATCTCAGCAAGTGATAAAGCATTCGATCTTTGAATGCTCAATGTAGAATAATCTTACGATTCTAGCATTTATACATGGTAGACTTAGGTGATTTGGCATGGTGCCCATTTTGTGAAGCTTATTTAAGAATTCTTCCTTCTTGATTAAGATGGTAAAGGAACAAAATATTTAGTCTCCTTTTCTTTCATATGTGCTTGATGTTTGTTGTTTATCTTCATGATCTACGTATAACGCAATAGGAAGCTCTACAATGTAACCCATATTACTTATCATAAATGAGTCCTGGTAGAGAGAAATAATGGTCATAAAGTAGAATTACTAAAGGATTCCGAAAGGTTAGTGGAATACAAGTATAGGAAACATCATCTGATGTCCCTCGTAGCAAGATCATCTCTATGATTTTATCATTAATGAGATGAATAATCCATGAACCAATAAAATATCATATAACGTGTAGATGTCTATAGCCCTAGAACTCGAGGAAAAAGAATTTTTTGTTTGGATAATTGGATGATGGTTAACCTTTAGAAGATAAATCTCTTAACCTTATAGTACTGTATTGTGGTATTTCGGAGAGCTTGGAGTGAGAGGCTTGCATGATAGAACTACTTCATTCAACATGGACTTCCCTTTGTCCTTCATCTTCTCATTGTTTTCAAAAGCTTCACACTCCATATTATCTATTACAACTTTATGAGCTTCCATTATAAATGGATGTGCATGAAACAAAAAACCCTCACATTGAATCAACTTATTAATATATCATCCAATCTATTTTCCTAATGCATGATCAAGAAAATAAATGGTTATCATGTTGTATCCACAGTCTGAACTTCTCCAAAGCTTTGACTAGATAACTCATGTGCGTGGTGCGTAGTTCACATAAATAACACAAAGGCCTCATTCGAGAGCTCACCAATCAGGACATGAAATTTTTAGGGAACCATTATAAACTCGTTTTTCTATTATGAGCATGCATACGGAAAAAGTGATTTTCCATCTTGTGAAGTGTTTTTAGAGTTTCTTTTGTGATAAAACATAGCCCCATGTTCATTGAATGTGCATATTTTAATATTACTTATCTTTGTTCATGTCATTAGGTAAGAAACAATTGATTGTCAAGTAACCATGGGGTTAGTTTACGAGAGTCCACCAAGTACATAGACTCGCATATTAACACTCATCAAGTCATGGTATGTAGTAAAGAGCCACTTAAAAATTTATGTTGGAAGTAGATTAATATATGAGAAGAGTTATTCAGTTTGCATCTAGAAAGATAGTGTTTTGTTATGGGAAATCAGGCGACATGAAGATGGCCTTTCAATTTAGTGCTCGTTCTTCAACTTCCAAATCATGAAGGTACTATGAGATATAGTCCCTAGAAAATGTTGTAGGTAAAGGTGCGCAGAAGCATGCATACAACACAAGGAGGAAGAAGAATCTTGGAGCACAACAGACAATACTAAATGTATTATCACTAGAATGTAGAGAGATAAGTAATTCTTAGGGCTCTAGGCGTATATACAAGCTAATAAAAAATCCTCCTAAAGAGGGAAAAAGTGTCTTGAGTCCTAGTGTGTTCACACACATCCCCACCTAAACATATCAACAAATCCACCTTGGGAGTGATGCAGTGAAAAAGGAGTCGGTACTCATGTATAAGGAAGTGCCAAGCTATGTGGAATCAATCCACTAAATTAATTAAGCCAAAAGCTTTTCTGAAAGCTTCAAAGTTCTCCCTAGGTAGAGCCTTTCTAAAAAGGTCTACAATGTTCTCCTTTGTTGGCACATATGCGAAATTGATCTCTCCAATAGAGAACCTCTCCTTGACATAATGATAGTGCACCTCAATGTGCTTAGTGCGAGCATGGAAAACACGGTTCCTCACAATTGCCAATATGCTCTAGCTATCAATGAGGATGGTGGTGGTAGAAGAGTGACCAACACACAAATCATCCATAAGGTGTTCGAGCAACACACTCATCAATTGCTATGAAAGCTACCCTATATTGAGCCTCACAACTAGAACTGGCCATACTAGGCTACTTTTTGCTCAACCAAGATATGCATGAGCTACCAAGCATGAAGAAAAAACCACTTGTGGACACACAAGTATCATAACAACTAGCTTAGTCAAAGTCATAAAAAGCTTTTTAATATGGTGGTAGTGATCTCCCCTTGGGATCAAACAATCCAAGTAATCATGTACCACTCAAGTAGTGAAAGATGCATTTAACCAGTGCCAATGCTTGATGCTTGGGAAATTCATAAAATTGCTTATCTATGAGACAACAAATTGAATATCTAGCCAAATAATGCATAAGTAAATCAAGTACCCAATAGCTTGCTAATAGAGAACAACATGAAATGCATGTTCAACATCATGAAGACTCAATTGTGAATTTGTCTCCATAGGAGTGGTAATAGGTTTATAGTCTTTGAGGCCAAATTTCAGCAATAATATACCCATATATTTGGTTTGAAACAAAGCTATTTGGCAATCAACTTGCATAAAGTAAATGCCCAAATAATGATGCAAACTGCCCAAATCAAACATCTCAAATGAGGCATGCAGATCAGCCTTAAAATTAGCAATATGCTTCTCATGGGGACTAGTGAGCAACATATCATCAACATACATAAGAATGTCAGAAGCACATCATTTGCATGGCTAACATATAAGGTGCTCTTAGTTGTATTGTTCTCAAAACCATGGGCAATCAGTTAGACATATAATTTTTCATATCAAGCATGTGGTGCTTGCTTCAAACCATATAATGCATTTTTAACCGTGTGAACAAGCTATAATTTTTTAGTAGCTCGAATGGAACCATCTTTTGGGAATGAGGAATGTTGAATTTTGCCTAACATATAGCCTTCATATACATTTTTGCTAGGCGCCTCACATTTGGGCAAAGAGCACACCATTTCAGATTTCTGCAAGCATAGCAAACTAAGAAAATTTATACGTCCAAAGCGTGCATGGCAAAGCTTTGCATCTAACATAGCGTGAGAATCTTGAAGTGCACGTGCTGAATCATTCACACATTTTGCATAATCTATGAGCTTATATAGACCATGAAATAAAATTCCAAAAGTAATAATGATGTTTCCATTTGAGAGACCATGAACTATATATCTACCATTAACAAATTTCATGATCAAGTCAATCTTGGCTAAAGCTGAAACTGCTAATAGATTCTTCTTGATCTTAGCAAAAATAAAGCATCGGACAATGTAAAAGAACTACCACCAAGAGTATTCAGAATGATCTTAGTAACTCCCATGAAAGGATAGGAGGCGTTGTTCATGCACGTGTCAATATTCCCTATAGAGGCAAACTAAACTCAAGTGAAGAAACTAATATGTTTAGTTATCCCACTGTCAAAGTACCAAACATGTGAGTCTATTGAAAACATACACTATTCATGAGAAGATGGGTTAAAACTCCAAATAGTAGTAAATGCCCATTCTTCTTTTTGCACAAGATTAGAGAACTCTATTTTCAATGTAGAGGTCTCTATGACAACCATTCCAGCCTCTTTGTTCTTTGCCTCTTTTGTAGCCAATTTTGGACAACTCTTTATGAAATGATCATTTGGTTTATAGTATTTTCAAAACATTTTCCCTTTTATTCTTTCTTCTCCTCTCTTTCATCCTTCTTAGATTGTGCAGAATTAGTAGATTTTTTGCTTACTACTAGCAAAGCTCCATTTACCTTTGCCCTTCTAACTAGCCACGAAATCTTGATCTGCTACACACATAATGGACCTTTTCTGCCTACATTGATCATCATGCAATCGAGCAAAGACTAACTCCTCAAAATTTAGGGCATTTGGATTGCCTTTCATCATCAAATGAAGAGTAGAAGCAAAATTGTGATATTAATCAGGAAGACCATTCAAAACAATCTGCACAAGTGAATTGTTAGGCAAGACTTGACTAGCGGAAATCATTTGTGCCTTCAAATCTTTGATCTTTGTTAGAAGGCTTTCCATGGAATCTCCTTCTTTCATGTGCTCACTCTCCAATTATTTTTTGAGGTTATCAGCACGAGTCTGATTTCTTGCTTTGTATAAAGTGGTAAGTGTATCCCAAGCATCCTTGGCCATTCTGCAAGAGTGAATGTGAGGAATAATGGCATGTTTGATAGATAAGGCTATCAATTAATATGTATGAGAATCTATGGCATCCAAATGAGTTTCGTCTACAATAGGTGCAACAAGAACAACAACACGAACAGGAACATGATGAATATTGCCATCTTCAACGTCATCTACATCACTTAGTAAGTATGTTTGTAGGTGTAATAGAATGTTTTTAAAACACACTACACAATATTCCATACTCCTTTTGGAACCAATACATTACGCATCAAATAATCCCATTATCGGTAATTGGTACCATCCAATTTATCCTCAATAGCCAACATATGGAATACATCACTCCTTTCAGCCATGGCCACTAACTAAAATACCTTGATGCAAAAAAATGACTATATCTAAACACTTAGAATAGAGCTATTGTGTCAAGATTTGCTAAACCTATAGCAAATCTTGCGAACCAAAACTTGTATATATCTTTCTTACAAAAAAAAAATTCCTATGAAAACACTATGATAGTGCATTGGGAGGCTGAAAACAAGCTTAGACGATGATTTTGGCACCACAAAATGAAGCTGTTTTGATCTCATAATCACCCTAAGTATGCTCACTAAATTTCATGCAATTCTAAGAATATGACTAGAGGGGCATCATCGATGCCCTATATGAAGCAGCGACCTGCTCTAATACCAATTCTTGGAGTTTGAGTTCTATAGAAGCCTGTGAACAACACAAGGAAGAAGAACAAGCTTGGAGCACAATGCACAATACCAAATGTTTTACCACTAGAATGGACAAAGATAGTGACCCCTTAGGGCTATAAGCATATATACAAGCCAAGGAAGGAAACCTCCCAAAGAGGGAAAAACGTGTCTCAACGGTCTTAAAGTGCTCACACACATCACTACTTAAATATATCAACACAAAATGGGAAAACTAAGTCTTGAGATAAAAAAAAAATTAAATTCGTAATGCATTTACAACGGCAGAAAGTGTAAAGAATTAAATTATGAATTCGTCGACCACTAGGTTAACTATTTCTATTCCTAAATGTTCAAAATAACACATAAAGTAGTAGATTGAATCAACGGTCCAAGAAAAAAATAAACAAGGTTATATGAGTTTAAGAGGAGTTTTCACTCTACAAGGACTTTAGTTTATGAGGTGATTGAAAATTAATACCATATACTTTGAGGAAAACAATAAATGGAAGAAACAAGTAAAAAAAAATTTTAAGATTTACTCTCGGTCCTTCACATGGAGTTTACCAAGTACTAAAAAATGTGAAGAAAGTGATCAAATTATGAGATCTACCTTAAGAAACCAATAGGATAGGGAGGTAAGAGCATAAGTCTAGCTCATACGAAATAATAATCCCGTAAGAAAGAGTTAAAACCTTTGTACTTGCTCTTATATATTGCTTCAATTTAGGTCTTAAATGAAAATAGATCATAATTTATGATCGAAAACGAGTTAAAAAGACATAGCTTGTGGAATTCTGTGATTAAGCATGCAATCTAGGAGATATTTATGTTGGTTAGTGAAAAGATCCTTTGGAATCATATGGTGAGTCGATACTCTAGAAGATCTATTCCCACAACATTTGAGGTTAGTCTCTAATGAATCTTTTTTTCTTTCGGAAGATGCATACAATAAATTCTCGTTTTGGAAGATCTAAACCTAATATGTAAGTAGGAGAAACCTTATTGAAGTCAAACTCAAACTGGAAATGAATTTTTTTTATTTGTTTCACTAATTTGTCAGGTTGAATTAAAGCATGAAAAGAATGTGTAAATGAGAAACGATATTTAATGTTTGAGAAGTCAAAAGATCATCTCTTAAAGCATTAAATTATTGAATGAGAGTACGTGTTCGAAAAGAACACGTACAAGTATTCTCATGATTCACTACAAGGTTTAAAGCATTACGTTATTGAATGAGTACGTGTTCGAGAACAACAAAATTCATTTGGACGTCGTTGCTTCCCAAGTGTGGAATTATTCAGCTACGTCAGAATACTAGACTGAGAAAGAAAATTTTCATATACTTAATTGTTTACTAGCCCAAGTTATAGACGTTGAGAACTTGGAAAGGTTGTCTGAAAACGATCATTATAAAATGCTTCCATAAGAAAGGAAAAACTCTTAATTGTTTTAGAAATACAAGTCCTTCTTATCCATACAAGCTGACGACCGGAAAAAGGCTTGAAAGATTGGTTAGCTAGGGTACATTAATTCATTTCCTCTCACAAATGAGCCAAGTTTTCAAACAAGATAGGCCTGTATTTTTTTAATCTATATGAAATCTATGACTCTCCGCTTCGGCATAGTATTTCTAAGAAATGGAAACTAATTCTAGATATCTTTGTGGAACATAATAAGATGGTTGTAAACTAAATTCACCGGAAAACATGAATGCGATTATGTTCCGAAACAAAAGTTTAGCTGATTTCTAAAGATAGGACCATCCAGATAATTTCTTAATTAAGGAACCAACGAGATCGGATAACAAGCAATTCGGTTACCACTTTGCAATAAATCTTCCTCGTCTTTCATACATGCATACATAAGTAAAAGAATACATACATACATAGAATCATACTTACATGCATACACAGATAAATACATACATAAATAAATACATACATAAATAATTACATACACACATATATACAACCATGCACACAAAAGCACATACATAAATATAAACACAAATAGAGAAACATGTACATACATGTGTGCATACATACAAAAACACATATATACATGCATAAATAGATATATACATAAGATATGCATACATATAGAGATACACGTAATCTTAAAAACATACACACATAAAAACATAAATACTTACGTACATACGTACATGCAAACGTACATATATAGATGCATGCATGTGTACATACGTAGATATATACGTATATACATACATTAGTAGTGCATGTATACATAGAAGAATAAATATGTATGCGCATATATACGTAGATACATACATAGATAATGCATGTATACATAGAAAAATAAATATATATGTGCATATATACATACATAGTTGATTACAAACATACATGCACACACATATATAGATGCTTGAAGCTGACATATTCAAAACGTAAATACATGTAGTTTACACACACACATATATATATATATATATATATATATATATATATATATATATATATATATATATATATAGAGAGAGAGAGAGAGAGAGAGAGAGAGAGAGCGAGAGAGAGAGATAAATATACAATTACATAGATGAACATATAGATAAATACATTCATACATACATACATATAAACGTACATTCATATTTTACCCATATATAAATATAAGCATACATACACGTATGCATGGATAAATACATAAGAAAATGCACTAATGAATGAATGTATACATCGAGGAATTCCTTTGTACATACATTTTTTGACTAAGAACACGTAAATGTCTACATAGATGAATACAAAGAAAACAAAATACAACAATACATATCTAAATACAAATCTACATATAAATTAACAAACATTCAATATTCTATTTGTGCGTGCGAGTGTACATACAAACATGCGTGTATACAGATCAATTATACATGAGAAATAAGAAGCCATTCATACTAATGACCATATGTACAACAAAGATGGATACTTGCGTAAAAACATTATAGATGAATATGAATATTTATTTCATCCATTTATGCATTTATCCATTGATGTATAGATATTAATACACAGATGCATATATACATACATATGGATCCATAGATCCACAAATATATATTGCAAACACAATTGAATAAATATGTATAGACGCACACATACAAACATGCAAACATATACTGACACCTACTTACGTACATATATGCATAAATGTATACATACACATACAAATATATCCATTCTCACGTACGTGCATACATACATATATATATATATATATATATACAAACTTGCATGCATGCATAGATCGCATCAGTTATTATGTTAGTAAATGAAAGCAGATACGCATACACTCTCATTCACATGCATGCAAAAAAACACATTGGAAAATACACACCTACATATATTCATGCATACATATATACATGCATACATACATATATTGATTAAAAATACGTGAATTAAACCTCTATGCCTATACACATGCGTGCATACATACACATACACACCCATAAATACACAAATAGAATCAAACAAAAATGAGTACATACATAAATATCAACACTCATTCATACATTATACTGACACACATATACATGCACGCATACATACATACATGCGTACATAAATATTTACATACATGCATAGATTAAAAGACATGAATAATTTCATTGAAACATATGTACACACATATATGTAGATAGATACGTAGATATAGATTTCCATACATACATTCGCAAGTGAAAGCATACATAGATACATACATATACGTTTATACATATATACATGCATACATATAGACATACATGCATACATATAGACATACATAAATTAAAGAAATACATGTACAGTTTCTTACATAAATCAATGCATATCTGCATACGCACAAGCATATGTACATAGAAAATTTCTCTAACACATGCACTCGTACACACACACACACATATATATATATATATATATATATATATATATATATATATATATATATATATATATATATATATATATATATGAGTGAGAGTGTGTACATATAAATAAGTACATATATAGATACATTATACATATAGAGAAAAAATACACATACATTTGGCCTCATAGGTGAGCTTGTTTTAAAATAGATGTAAATAGTCTGCCACTTCTCTTGAGGTTTTTCTAGTCGATGCATAATTTCTCTAGTATGTTATCCCTACGTTTGCACTGTTCACGTAGATCAACCTTATAAAGTGCAAAGCAAGAAGATACATAGTATTATTTGGGTAAGGATAAGGCCACACACACACACACACATATATATATATATATATATATATATATATATATATATATATATATATATATATATATATATATATATATATATATAAGGAAACTATATAATGCCCTGCTCTCTATAGACGTGTATTAGAGATATGAGAACCATTCATTAGATTTTCGATCGTGGATACAAGGGAGTGCTGTTATGTATCTTGTGGATTGAAGCATCTTTTCGAGGACGAAGACGATTTCCAAGAGAGGGAAGGGAGGCGGGAGACTGTTATAAATTATCTTGGACAAGGTTGACATCAAGCTAAATTTATACTCCTTTGCAATTGTAGAGAAAAGAAAGGTTGTTTAACTCCATTAGATATGGAGGAGCTCTTGGGTTCAATCCCCATTAGTGCGTTGGGAAGAGCTTTTTTCTAAGTGCTCTTCAGATCCTTCTAGAAGCATCCGATAAAGCTAACTTCACTTCATTTGAGTAGACTAAGGCACATAGTATATTTAACAATACTATGATTTTTGTTGTGGATATGCTTATACATGCACATGCTACCACCAATTTACTGAAGCTGTGAGACCTACGTTCAAAGCTATATAGGAGATTTTTGGGAGTATAATTATAATTTATCTCTCTCGTGGTTGTGAGCCTGCTTGAAAATTTGGTTCGATAAAAAGAGCTAACACTTCCTTCCCGAAATTTTCCTTGAAAATGACTTTTCCTTGATTCAATCTCTAGTCATCTCAAACGGAAACCAAGGATCAAAATTATAACTAATGAGATATGTGTGCTTAACTTCGTCTTATGCTTTTTATTTCCCTTCAGTTTAACAAGTGAAACCATTGATGACTTGAGGACAAAGAGTCTTGAAATCTAATTGGGAACTCTGTCGCCATGAAAAGCTACCTTAGTGATTGTAATACAGCGGAGATCCCTCGAGCCCAAGCGCAAGTAAAAGATTTGACCATGAGTTCCTAAACAAGGATTGGCAAAAAAGGGAAATTGAACTTCAAGAGGATCTTAGAGACATCTCCCTTTTCTCGGCCAAAGTCATGGAAAGTGACCATCAATGAAGAACCACGATACATGAAAAAGCAGATCAACCCCATTAACAAGTGACCACTACCCTAAGTCACTGATTCCAACTTGCCCCCTCCCCTAAACCACCAGAAACACGCACACACACATAAATACTCACAAAATATACAATCAAATTACCTAAAACAAAGGCTTGTAAAGAAGGTCTTGGAAACAATGGCCAAAAATGAAAGTTTAGAAGAAAGAATTCTGGCAAACGATGAGCAGCTAAAAAAAAATGTTAGCATTCGCACAAGGAATGGGCCACTAAGTCTAAGGCCTTGGCATTATAAATGTACCCACAAACAAAGAACGTAGAGCTCTTGTGTTCAATCCTAATTAGGTTTGACGTATAATGGCTTGGCTAGTCTAAACCAGATGTAACCTATTGTGACCTTGTCTAAACTTGATTTTTTGAGAGTCTAACATATTGTGAATTCGCACGTTTCATGTGATGATATAGATCATTCCATTTTCTATCCAAATTTACATGATGCACTTGTTGATGAGAGAGATAATATTGAGCAGGCAAAAACTATGCCAAAATGGCTGGTGCAAACTTTGCGTGAAAAAAAATTCAATTTTCATATCGTACTCGTTCAGTCTCTCATAGTGCCTCTTTTGCATGAGATTGCTATGCTATGGTTGCATCTAGTCTTTGTGATGAGAATGAGCCTCTTTGATTTGATGAAGCACAAAATTCTAAAAATTGGATGGCTACTATGCAATCTGAATATGATGCTATAATGAAGAATGGTACTTGGTCTTTATGTGACTTGCCTCCTAGCAAGAAGGCCATTTGTAGTAAGTGGGTATACAAGATAAAGCAAAAACCTGAAAGTATAGTTGATAGGTATAAGGTTAGGCTTGTTGCAAAGGGTTATGCATAGGAAATAGGCATTCATTTTGATGAAACCTTTGCTCCTACTTGTCGAATGACTATTGTTCATAGCATATGTGCACTTAACAACTCATCATGGTTGGAATGTACATCAGTTGGACATTAAAAAACAAATTCTGAATGATGACTTGCATGAAGAAGTGTATGTTTTTTAGCCCTTTGGCTTTGTGTAGAAAATGCATGAAAACCAAGTGTGTAGGTTAAAGAAGGCATTATATGGTTTAAAGCAAGCACTATGTGCTTGGTATGAAAAGATACATGCCTATCTCATTGCACATGGTTTTGAGAATAGTCCAATTGAAAGTTCCCTAATGTTAAGTGTGCTAATGATGTGCTTCTCATCATTGTTGTGTATGTTGATGACATGTTGCTCACTGGTCCTCATCACATGCATATTGCTGATTTTAAAGATAATTTGCATGCCCCATTTGAGATGTCTGATTTGGGGCATTTGCATCATTATTTGGGCATTTAATTTATGCACGTTTATGGTGGAATGGATTTGTGCCAAACAAAATATATTGACACATTATTGCATCATTTTGGCCTCGAAGACTATAAGCCTATTGCCACTCCTATGGAAACAGGTTTACACTTGAGTCTTCATGATGTTGGAGATTCATTTGATGTTGTTCTCTATCATTTGGCTGTTGGATGCTTGATTCACTTATGCATTACTCGACGAGATATTTAGTTTGCTTTCTAACAAGTAAGCAGGTTTATGCATTTCCCAGGTGTCAAGCATTGGCAGGCAGTTAAGTACCTCTTTCGCTACTTGAGTGGTAATCGGCTACCTAGATTGTTTTATCCCAAGGGGGGATCACTAACCCCAGATTTACTTCCTTTTTTTGACAATGATTGGGCTCGTTGCTATGACACTCGTGTGTACACTAGTGGCTTTTGCTTCATGCTTGGTAGCTCATGTATATCTTGGTTGAGAAAGAAGCAGCCTACTGTGGCCACTTCGAGTTGTGAGGCTGAGTATAGGGCAACTTTCATAGCGATTATTGAGTGTGTGTGGCTCAAACACCTTATGGCTGATTTGGGTGTTGGTTAGTCTTCTGCCACCACCATCTTCACTGGTGATCAGAGCGCATTGGTAGTTGCGAGGAACCTTGTGTTCCATGCTCACACTAGGAACATTGAGGTGCATTATCATTATGTCAGGGAGAAGCTCTCTGCTCTAGAGATCAGCTTGGCATATGTGCCCACACAGGAGAACATTTTAGACCTTTTCACGAAGGCTCTGTCTAGGGAGAAGTTTGAAGATTTTTGCAAAGCTTTGGGATTATTTCCTTTTGTGGATTTATTCCACATAGCTTGGCATTTCTTTATACATGAGTGCCAGCTCTTGGTTCACAACATCACTCCTAGCGGGGATTTGTAGATATATTTA